>JAJKFI010000002.1:40472930-40525881 GCA_029204185.1 Lerista edwardsae | reverse complement strand
AGAGAGAGAGAGAGAGAGAGAGAGAGAGAGAGAGAGAGAGAGAGAGAATTTTGGCAGTGTTTTCAGTGAATTTTGGATGTGTCTGATCTGCTTCTTCCCACATTTCTTTGCATGTTTGCATCTTCTTTTTGTGCGTCAAAAGCTTTGATTAACTATTCATGTGCTTAGACTCAAGGAAAGAGCCTTTGTTCTCTCAGGTAAATCAAAGACATATGTTTGGGGCATCTGGATTAGAAGCAGTAAGGCATTTTCAGACTGATGACACAATGAAAAATTCAAGTTGTACATGAATGTGTACGGTAATTATAAAGGTAAAGGTTTCCCCATGACCGAATAGTCTAGTCGTTTCAAAGCCTGTAGAGCTGGCATTTTGTCTGAGGACAACCTTCCGTGGCCATGTGGCTGGCATGACTCTATGCCATAGTGCACGGACCACTGTTCCCTTTCTACCAAAGTGGTCCCTATTTATCTACTTGCATTTAGGTGCTTTCGAACTGCTAGGTTGGCAGGAGCTGGGACAAGCAACGGGAGCTCACTCTGTTGCGCAGTATTGAATTCCCAACCTTGCGGTAGGAAAGCCCAGCAACAGCGGATTAACCCGCTGCGCCACCATGTCCCACAAGTAATTATATATCAACTTATATCTTATTTTCTGCATTGTGTGTTTGGCTTTAAAGCAGCCTAACCTGTGCTTTTCATGGCAACCACTCCCATCACTTCCTGGCAAATAGAAGGGGAAGAAATGGAAGCAGTCACAGAGTTTATTTTCCTGGGCTCCAAGATCACGGCAGATAGTGATTGCAGCCATGAAATTATAAGACGTTCACTTCTTGGGAGGAAAGATATGGTGAATCTAGACAACTTAATAAAAAGCCAAGGCATCAACCTGCCAACAAAGGTTCTCATAGTCAAAACTATGGTTTTCCAAGAAGCAATGTATGGATGTGAGAGCTGGACCAAAAGGAAGGCAGAGTGCTGAAGAATAGAAGCTTTTGAATTATGGTGTTAGAGAAGACTCCCCTGGACTGCAAGGAGACCCAATCGGGCAATCCTACAGGAAGTCAAGCCTGATTGCTCCCGTGAAGGACAAATACTGAAGCGCAAATACTTTGGCCACCTCATGAGAAGAGAGGGCTCTTTAGAAAAGACCCTCATGCTGGGAAAGATGGAAGGCAAAAGGAGAAGGGGATGGCAGAGGATGAGATGGTTAGATAGTATCACCGAAGCAATGAACATGAAGTTGGGTGAACTCCGGAAGCTAGTGGAGGACAGGGAGGCCTGGTGTGCTATTGTCCCTGAGGTTGCAAAGAGTCGGGCACAACTTAGTGACTAAACAACAACAACCTGTGCTTTTGGATGGAATAATTAATCTGAAAAGATAAAATAAGTCTGCCTTCTTGTGCAAAATGACTTCTGCATTAATCCTATTAAAGTAATCACATTTTTAAACAGATTAGCAAAATGTCCAACATCAATTTCGATGTGTGTAGAAAAAAGGCTTGTATTTTGCACATACAAAATACTGGGGAAGGGTTGGATGTACACAGTGGTGTCATCTGTTAATGAACAGAGGGAACGCTGGGCGGGACTTATTCTCTGATTGGCTGCCTGTCCGTTGCGTTCCGCCGCCTGCCTGCGCTGCCCCGGCCTCAGAGGGGGCGCCTGCTCGCTGCGGGGGATGGGGGGGCACCGCCAGGTGCCTGTGCGAGCAGCGGTGGGGTGCACCAACCGGAGGCACCAGGCAGGCGGCAGAACACAACGGATGGGCTGCCAATCACGCGTAAGTCCCACCCAGCGTTCCCTCTGTTCATTAACAGAAGACACCACTGGATGTACACCTCTGTAAATTTTGCAGATTAAAACATAAGAACAGAAAAAGAGCCATGTTGGATCAGGTCAAAGCCCTATCTAATCCAGCTTCCTGTATCTCACAATGCTTCAGGGAGCATACAACAAGATGCCTGCATCCTGTTGCCACTCCCTTGCACCTGGCATTCTGAAGTAGCCTATTTATAAAATCAGAAGATTTCACACACCCATCATGGCCTGTAACCAGTGATGGAGTTTTCTTCTAGAAATATGTCCAATTCCATTTTAATGGCATTCAGCCACCATATTCACATCCTGTGGTAAGGAGTTCCACAGACTAACTACATGCTGGGTAAAGAAATATTTTCTTGTGTCTGTTCTAATTCTTCCAACGCTCCATTTTAGTGGAATTCCCCTGCTTCTGGTGTGAGAGAGGGAGAAGAACATCACTCTATCCATCCTCTGCATAATTTTGTATGTCTCAGTCACATCTCCCCTCTGGCATGTTTTTTTTCTAGACTGAAGAGCTCCAAATGCTGCAGCCTTTCCTCATAAGGGAGGTACCCCAGCCCAGCAAGCATTTTGGTCACTGTCTTCTGCACCTTCTCCAGTTCCCCTACATCTCTTTTGAGATGTGGTACCCAGAACTGTACGCAATACTCCAAATGTGATCTTCATTGGGGTATAATGGGATTATAATACCACCACTGCTCACTGGGTCAACATTTTGATTGAGCAGTTCATCTGCCCCCCAAGATCTCACCTGTTCACCTGCCCCCCAAGATGGGCAGGCTGGCAGGTGTGCCGGCCCAGGAGGTGGGCGGGCTTGGGAATCGGCCATAAGGCTGAATCCTAAGCCTGATGGGGAGGCCACGCAGCCCCAATTCAGGTCGCACAGTCTCCTCAGGTCTGTGCCTGCTGTTTAGCAAGCGCAGATCCAAGGCAACCCATAGGGGAGGCTCCAGCCTCACCCATACTGCGCTGGATTTGGCACAGGCTGGCCGGCCTCGCCAAACCAGCGCAGTATAGGATCGCACCCTCAACAATGTTCTTTAAAAATCAAGACATTAGGTTCAAACTCAGTTTTAGTATCACAAATCAGTATTCACTACTATTCTGTTTTTATCCTGTCCTACTTCAGGGCATCCTATGTGGCTACCCCCGTATAATCTTCACAGCATTGTGATAGTAGGTTGATAGTAACAGATCATAAGGTTGGTTCATGAACTTTCTGCATAATTTGTCACATGTCTATTCAGAAGCAAGTCTTCCATTGTGTTCAATGAGATTTACTCCAAGGAAGTATCTATAGGATCGCAGCTATATGTGACAGCCCAATCCTAACCTGCATTGCTGGATGTCTCTTCAGGGTAAGGGGATATTTTCCCCCCTCACCTTGTGTAACACTTCAGCTTGCCCAATGGGGCATTGTGCCAAATAGCCCCCTTGGCTGAAGCTTCCTCTGCTGAGGCTGTCCTACTTCTCGTTTCGCCCTCCCCTTGTCCAGAAACACTCCCTTCTTGCCCTCAGATCAAACGTCTACAGTATTTGAAATCACATTGGCTCTTGATAGATGGACTAATTGATCAGTGTGAACAAATTTTACCAGAAACATCCCCTATGCAGTCTCCATTGAATAAGATTTGTGCAATTTTATGCTGTGTGCATTTCCTTTGAAACTTGCTCCGTGCCAATTGAGCAAGTGTCCCCAACGAAAAAGGCACACTGCATTGTGGGTGATTTGTCCCAAAGGCTTCTCTGTGCTAGTAGGCATAGAAATGGATTTCTAGAAACAAGTTTATTTTTGCCAGATGCTCACTTTCCTTCTTCCCATCCCGGCAATTCCCAGTTCATGAAATCTGCCCTCTTAGATATGCCTCTGTAATGTTTTTACACATTGCCAAAAATAAAGACACCAAGCACTGAAATTCTAGAAGTGTGGAATTTTTGGAATGTGCTGTATTTCCGATCCCTTGCTTGTGAAAACTATATGGAGTTTCTTTGGTTTAATGTGGCATGTAATAACCAATATGTTCCAAAGGTTGTTTATCTTACTGTACTGTACTGTGTTCCAGGATAGAAAGGAGTAATAGAATTCATTTCTCTGACTTGCAGCTTACAGTGATTGTTTTGCTTTATAGGTCTATCATTCCTTCCTGAAAATCAGTCCTTGAATTACTTAGAGAGGGGTAGGCAATCTGGAGAGCCCTAGGTTCTTTCTATTTGCAAATTCCGCACTTGCAAATGTATGAAGGAGAAGGAAAAGGAAAGGATTGTAATATGATGACATTGACTGCTGTGTCACAGTCCCTTCTATCACAGCTACGTAAGTGATAGATTTCAGCACTGAAATAGTCAAAGTTGCATCTTTGTCACATCTTTCGATATGTATTCATATCTTGTCATTCTAGAGTGTGCAATAATACAACACTATTGAACTATGTGTATTAAATAGTTAATTTAATAAATTAAATTAAATTATTTTATTTTATTAATTAAAAATAAATTTTTAATTTATTTATTAATTTTATTATTATATAATTATTATATATTATAATAAAAATGTTGCAAGCCAATTCCCCAAACACTTAGGTGGCAATCCTAGGCTATAGCACTTTCCTGGGAGTATGCCCCATTGAACACAATGGGATTTACTTCTGAGTAGACATGCATTGTATTGAGCTGTTAGACAAGTATGGATCATAAGAATTAAATAATCCTATTTTGGCTGTGTCTAATACTGTATATAGGGGTGTTTTTTTCGGAGAAATCCCATTGGTGTGTGTGTGTGTGTGTGTGTGTGTGTGTGTGTGTGTTTTCAGTAATTCTTTGGTAAGGGGCAAATGTTTAGAACTGCTGAAAGGTATTAATCAATCTCAAGAAAGCAACTGATGCATTTGGCTCCACATAAATTTTTTAAAATTACATGAAGTTGGAGTCATTCTGCTTATTGGGACTCACATGTGACATCTATCTAGGAATCCCTGGCTGTCTGTATGAGGCACATTATGCTCAAATCAGAGCAGAGCCAGAGGCGTACCTAGAGGGGGATCACGGCACTAAGCTTTGCAAGCAGCCACTCTTCCTCCTCTTTGGAACCTTTCCCATCATCTAGAGCAAAACAGAGGCAATGTTGGCTACGAATGGCTCCAGGTTAGGATTGTGCCCTTAACATGATCAGGAAGAGGCTGCAGGCAGCTCAGAAGACTGCCTGTAGCCCTGAAAATGCAGTGGTTTCACTGTGCTATGGTAGGCAGAGCTATTTTGGCTTCTGAGCTATTTATCACTAAACCAGTGACTTTCCACCTTTTTCATCTCACTGGCAAAGCACTAAATGGCCAAGGCACACCATCAGCTGTTTGACAATTGACAAAGCACATTGTGCTGCCAGTGGGGGGCGCAAATTCCCCAGTGGCCCTACGAATAAATGACTCTCTCCCAAATTCTTACGGCACACCTGGGGACCATTCATGGCACACTAAAGTGCTGTGGCACAGTGGTTAAAATGGTTGTTCTAAACCTTTTAAAGTGTATCCCTGTTATCTGTGGATTTGCGGTATCAACAGGTGGCTGGAATGCAACCCCCGTGGATATGGGGTTATGCCTGTATTATAAGACCATAAGAAAAGCCTTGCTGGATCAGGCCAAGTGCCCATCTAGTCCAGCTTCCTATATCTCACAGTGGCCCACCAGATGCCTCAGGGAGCACTCAAGACAACCAGACATTTGTATCTTGCTGCCACTCCCCTGCATCTGGCATTCTGAGGTTGTACCACCCCCAAGGAAGACACCGGACTGCAGTTGGAGTTTAACTTGATTAAGCACATGTGACCAGTTTTTAAGTCATGAAATTTTGTTATATTTGTTACTGCAGTGTAGCAAGATCAGTTGGGGAATTTAAAGGTTATATGGCTTTCAAATGCACAGCCTGTATACAGTACTAATATTCTCATAGTGTACAAGAATACTTATAGTGTTGAAAGAATTATGCTTCGATGCTTTGATACAAGCCAAAACCTCTAAAGCAGGTTGCGTATTTAACCTCCTCAATGCTTTTTTAAAATCATACACCAAATGAGATGCTACTCAAAGAGCATGCATGCTTCATTTTTTAAAAAAATCAGTGATGGGATTCTCAGGAGTTTCTTCCCCAGCCACATCTTGTATTCCTCATTCTTTTGCAGCTTCTGGAATATGCAAACTAAGGGAAAAAAGCCCCAAATACTTTGTGGATTTTGTAAAATTCTGCCATCCAGAGAATTTTACAGGAATCTGCACTTTTGCTGGTCCTGGTGGAAATGCCTATAAATGTCTCACCCACGCTGGCAGGGCTATGCAGTTTCTGTTTATTGCACATGCCAAACTGAAAGACTGGCAAGATTACACTTCCAGATGACAATCCTTCTTGCAGTTGTCACTGGAAATGTGAATTAAATTAGACCCTGAACATGTGCACAGAATCTTGCAATCCTAGTGCCTTCTTTCTGTAACATCTTCCACAATGTTTGTGAATCCAGCCCATAGGAAAGATTGTTCCCCTAATTGGCACAGATGCTTAGATTTTGTAGGGCCTGCTGATTTGTAATGTGACTCAAAATTGTACTTCCTCATTCAGTGTTATTCAAATTGTGGGTCAGGACCCACTTGGTGGGTTGTGACCTGATGTCAGGTGGGCTGCAGAAAGCTGGAAGCAGACATCCTGGAAACTGTGGACCTTACTTTTGTTATTTTCCTTCTGGGAGTGTTAATAGTTTGAATTTTCAAGTGAGGGTTTTTTAAAATTTTCTTTATAGTTCAATGCCTTTACATCATATTTTGTCCTCATCTTGCTTTCTGTCAGGGATGTTTCATGGTTGTACAATTGCTGCAGTCCAAGAATGCCAATTTGCATTTCAGGAGTGTCATTTTATTATGTGACAATGACAGCACTTCCTGCCTGATGACATCACTTGCTGCCATAACATCACTTCCAGGTTAATGACATCACTTACAGTGGATCCCGACATCAGTGCCATTGTAAAAAGTTTGAATACCACTGTCCTAATGGATAATTGGTTCATTCTTCCTGAACCTCTCCACTCTCCAGTTTCTTTGTTCTCTATTTTCCTTATCTTTTCCTTGGCATTTGCAGCCTCTTTTATTATTGGGACTTCCCCGAGGAAGTATATTTCATATTTTTCAGTCCGTCTGGGATTTTCTTTGCCTTCTGACCTTTGTGGAACTCAATAATCATTTTCTAAAAATAAGATATGATTGAATGCTTTTCCTTTTTTTACCTTGTAGCAAGTGGTGCTATATCAGTGCATCCTTATGGCGGCCGAAATTAGAATATTTTCAGCAAATGTGAGGTGCAATCTATATTACGGGGTCATGCCTAAAAGGTCTTGTGTGAAGTGTGGTACAAAACCTATCTAGAGATAAGAGGGAAAAAAAGAGTTAAGGAGTGAAATGCACTTCTGGATATATTTTGCAAGATATTATAGGCTAAGCTAGTGGTTCCCAAACTGTAAGTTGAGATCCACCAGTGGTTCACGATCCAATTTCAGGTAGGTCATGAAGCAACTAGAGCAGCCATACTGAAAATACGGGAAGATAGCATGCTGGAAAGGGGGAGGGCTGTGTGATTGTTTTGCTTGTGTCAAGGTTGTAAATAGGCTTTTTCCCTTTCTGATTCACTTTGCTATTGGAAAATGGCTGAAAAATACCCCCCTTATCCCTGCATTCTCAGGAAAGCAGCAGACTCTGGGGTCACAGTAATGTCACTTCCAGCTGTGACATTACTTTCTGTGAGTCCTGATCATCCTGGACAGATTGTCATTCTAAAAAGTGGGTCCTGGTGCTAAAATGTTTGAGAACCACTGGGCTAAGCTGTCTAAGTATCCTAAAATATTTTGTACATAAGTAATAGAGGTAACTTTTGCACTCACAGCTCCATACAGATAATGACATAATTTTGGTTTCTGATTTTTCTTATTGAAAAGCAGATTTGTTGCTGTTGTTCCGTCGCTAAGTCGCGACCCCATGGACCACAGCACGCCAGGCCTCCCTGTCCTCCACTAGCTTCCGGAGTTTGCCCAATTTCATGTTCATCGCTTCGGTGACACTATCCTCCTCTGCTTCCTTCTCCTTTTGCCTTCCATCTTTCCCAGCATGAGGGTCTTTTCTAAAGAGTCCTCTCTTCTCATGAGGTAGCCAAAGTATTGGAGCTTCAGCTTCAGGATTTGTCCTTCCAGGGAGCAACCAGGCTTGACTTCCTGTAGGATTGACCGATTGGGTCTCCTTGTAGTTCAGGGGACTCTCAAGAGTCTTCTCAACACCATAATTCGAAAGCATCTATTCTTTGGCGCTCCGCGAAAAGCAGATTACAACAGTGATAATTATTGTTCCAGTAACTGGCAAAAGTCAAATATATATATAATGTTACCGAGGAGAGTTAAACCACTTTCAGTTTCCACTTGTTTTTCAAAAAGCATGGGAAAGTGGAAGAGGTTGGCTTAACTCTTGTGCCATGAAATTATCCAATACTTTGTAGAGTCTGCTATTTTGTCCTCATATTCCAAAATAAGCTCCATGAACCCATACTTTGCCCCTGTCTTTTAGCATGATATTAGGCAGGGGATAGTTGCATCCAGGCACATATCCAACAGGTGAAGCTTCCCCAGTCACAAGCAACATATATATTTAGGGCCCAATCCTATCCAACTTTCGAGTGCTGATGCAGCCATACCAATGGGGTGTCTGCTATATCCTGCTTTGGGGCAGTGGCAGTAACAGAGGCCTCCTCCAGATAAGGGAATGCTTGTTCCCTTACCTAGGGGCTGTGTTTTGGCTGCATCGGTGCTGGGGAGTTAGATAGGATTGAACCCTTAATGAATGGGTGTTCTGCTCCCTCTATCTGGAGGTCACTGCCATGGCTGTTGTGAGCCATGAATTGCCAGTTTGCAAATTACCTTAGCACAATGTCCTTGTTTTCAGTTGCATTTTCCTGCCTGCCATTGCAGAACAAGAAGGTAGGGATGTTGCCTGGGCACATCCTGATGCATTCCATTCCCCGCCCCCAAATACCAGAAAAATGAGCCCAACTGAATGTTTACCTCTGGCAGTAGATTGGTGGAGAGAGATTGGCCCATCTCGGCCTGCTAACTTGTCCCCACTTATCTTCCTCCTCCTTTCATTTCCTGGCTTGGGAAAGGAAGAGGGAGGAAGAGAGGAAGAGGAAATGTGGAGGATGGGAGAGAGCAGAGCTAGAGCACTGGAGCAGAGGCGGATCTAAGGGGGGGACAAATCTGTAAGTTTTGCAAGAAGCCTTACCTTGCAGTGGAAAACACTCCTCTCCTGCACTGTTCTAGCCAATCCTCACAGGGAACAGCAACATCTTGGCATTGCTTACTGGCTACAGCAGCAAGGGAGAGGAGGGATTTACATGACAGGGTAAGGCTTCTTGCAAAACTTACAGATTTGCCCCCACCTTAGATCCGCCTCTGCGTTGGAGAAGAGAATAAGAACAGCCTTGCTGGGTCAGGCCAAAGACCCATCTAGTCCAGCTTCCTGTATCTCACAGTGGCCCACCTCGGATATTAGAAAAACACCAGAAGGCTCCAGTGATTTTTGCTCTAAGGAAGCCCAACCAGTTGTATTCCTAGAGGGTGGGGTTGCAAAGTGCTCTTGAACATCTGTGTAAAGTGGCCCCAACCCCCTAATTTTCAGAGCCACTTGCAGCTGCAAAAGCAAAATGGAGCTGCCAATGGCTGCAAAATGGCTCTGATGGTGAGCAGGAGGGGCTGCTTTACACAGGTGTTCAGGAGACTGAAAGTGTCCCCCCCCCCAGGAACTGCCCTGGTCCTACCTCAGAAGATGCAACTTCTCACTACTCAGAACACAGAACAGGACATTATCGTTTGAGAGGAATCGTGCTCTTGTTTTCGGAAGCGGGACTTGAGGTCTGTACGTTGCCACCCATCTCTGTTATATGTGTTGCTATTTGCCAGCAGTCAATCTTGATTAGGTGGCTAAACCCTTCTGCTAGTGCTACTGAGTTAACCTTCAATCCCTGGTTCTGTAGGTGTAGAATTTATTTCCGTATTACAGCATCAACTCATTAGCGATTTAATACAGGTTAACCTTATTGTAAATCATGGGTTGACTCAATTACTTTACTACAGAGCAATCTAGTTAATAATGTGTTCAGAGAGAGGATTCTCCCCCCCCTCTCTCTCACACACACACACACGTTCCCCTCATAACAAGTTTCCATTGCTTTTCTGGGGGGCAGGGGCAGTCTTGATTAGTCTGTCTGACAAACCACCAGCTAAGATGGATGGCTTTTCCAAACCAATCAAAGTCAGATTGCATTGACAGCAGCCAGAATAAAGGGAGCAGCACGAGCAGAACAAATAAAAATGTCTAGGCAAAGAGCAATACACGCAGCAAGCTGGTTTCTAGACCCACGCAAAGGTCCTTTTTCTCTCCCACCCTCTACCACTGACGAATGCTAAAGCCCCTATGAGGTCTCTAGGTGTGGGGGACGGAGGGCCCAGTCCTAAGGCCCTCATTGTCAGCGGTAAAGTGTTGCGATCATACTGGAGAGCATGTTTGTGACACTGCAGGAGGGTGGCGTTCTGGCGTGGGGCCGATACTAGTTGGCAGCCAATCCCAGCTCCGAGAGTAAGGGCCACTGGTGCTCCAGCAGTGCTGGTAGCTAGTAAGTGGAATCGGGGCAGGGGGAGAGGCAGGGAGGGGATGGAACTGGGTGGGGGAGGGGAGGATTAGGCCCTTGCAGGCGGTGGGACCTGGCGGTGGTTTCTACCGCCAGATCCTACACCCTGCTTTGGGCCAGGCAGCCCGACGTGAGTCTGCTCCGGTCACCACTGACAAAATAGTTGGTGGAGACTTGAGTCGCCCTGTTGAGTAGCTCTGTCTACTGTCAATGAAATCTGACTTTCCCCAGGAGAAGGAGACAAACATCCCCTTCCCCTGAGGAGACCCTGAGCATGCAGTGGTAGCCATTTTGCTCCCACTCCCCCTATGGGACCTGGACAGCTCAGGATTGAGCTGCAAGGCTGCAATCCTATGCCCAGTCTCATGGGAATAAGCCCCATTTAACACATAGGATTGTGCTGTAAATCACTATGATCTCAATAGAAGCCAAATATTGAAATATGTGCGCCTCACTTCAGTGGCGTCCCTATGGGGGCAAAAGCATATCATGGGGGCCGAGCAGAGGCAGGCACTGGCACAGGCCAGCACGGGCAGCAGCATTTCTATGGAGACAGGAATGCTAAGTTTTGCAGGAACCTGAGCTCCTGTGCAAAGCGGCTCCTCCCGCTTGCCTCCAGAGCCATTTGTGGCTTGGAGGCTTTGCTCTCTGAGCAGCAAATAGCTCTGATGGCAAGGGGGAAGACTGCATTGCACAGGAGCTCTAGCTCCTGCAAAACTTAGTGTTCCCCATCCCATAGGAAAGCTACTCTGTGCTGGCGGGGCACTCATGGAGGTCTTCTCAAGGGAAGGGAACATTTGTTCACTTACTTTGAGGGTGCAATCCTAAACTGAGTTAGGCCGGCATAAACTAAGGTAGCAAAGTTTGGCCAGTACAAGGGACACCGTAAAGTGTGTTTGGACAACTCTTGGAGTCAGAGAGGCCAGCACACAGACGTGCGCCATCTTCCCTGAGTCCGAGAGTAGTCCAAATACGCTTTATGGTGGCCCTTGTGCTTGCCAAACTTTGCTGGCTTAGTTTATGCCGGCCTAACTCCAGTTTAGGATTGCACTCTGCACTAAAAATGCATCAGCACTGGAAAGTTGGATAGGACTGGGCTATGACAAAGCAAATGGGCACGGACTGAAATTTCTGATGAGCTTTATTTTCTATCTTCTCAAAGAAGTGTGTTGGCTATTATTCTATAAGGCTGAGGACGTAAGTACACTTACTAAGGAGTAAGCACCACTGAATTCAATGGAACTTCTTCTGAAGAAAGAAGGCCACATTGCATGTCCCGGTGAAAATAAAGCATCTTTGGCCACACTTGTTTAATCTGCTCCAGACATATACAGAGAGTGTCCGCCAGACTGGCACTAAAATATTGTTTTTACTGGTCATCTGTTTTGCCTAGTTGAAAAAAAAAAAGTGAAGAAAAATGGGCTTTATTTCTGAGAATTTTTTTTAAATCACTGATTTCCTTGGCATAAATATTATATTATACAAGTATGACAAACACCAGGATCCATTTAAGAGTAGACAATTCTCTGAAAAAGACATGAGGCCAAGTTAGCAAATTTACACAGATGCTCTGATTTGTCATGTGCTGCTAGATTTTATGTGTGTTACTTGTGATGTTAAATAAACGCCTTGGCTGATATGAAATATTAATCATAACTTCCAATCAATTGAGTATGTCAGGGTAATGTATTTCCTGTAATGTTTTTGCAATTTCCTGCAAATTTGTTTACAGGAGAGGTAACAAAGTGCCTGTGGACTGCATTGGGTCCAGCAAGGTTATGTGCTGGCCTTTACAGCTTGAGGTAGTCAATTTGTGATGTCTTTTCTTCATGGTATTGAAGGGAAAGCCATGAGCATGAATCTGGCCTGCGGCCCTTACATTGCCTATCTGTGGTCTAGATTCTAGATCACAAACAGGTAATGTAAGGGCCACTCTAGAACTTTCTGGCTGTTTCTTACTATGTTGCTTCATTCACTGCTCTGTGTATGCAAACGAACAGTTTTAGGACTTGCCTACACATTGCATTTGGCATAATTTACTTGGTGGTAATGTTGCTGAGATTGAAATCCTAACTTGGAGTTAGGCTGGCACAGTTAGGCCAGTAAAGTTTGGCCAGCATAAGGGACACCGTAAAGTATGTTTGGACCATTCTCAGAGAGAGAGAGAGAGAGAGGCCAGCACACAGACGTGCGCCATCCTCCTTGACTCTGAGAGTGATCCAAACATGCTTTACAGTGGCCCTTGTGCCAGCCTAACTTTGCTGGCATAACTGTGCCAACCTAACTCTAGGTTAAGATTGTGCCCTTAGTCTCACATTATGCTACAATTAGGCTGCTATTAGATTAGGTTGAGCTCTTATAAACCATGTTTGGTCACTTAAGAGGTAGTTGCTTAAGAGCAACTATCCAGATATAGGTATCTCCCTTTTAGTGAGTTCAAATTATGAACTTGGTTTATCCAACTCCACTTTGTTTATCCAAGTTGGTTTATGCAATGCAATACTGAATATAGTGACCAGCAATGGCTCTGCAGCATTTCAGATGAGGTTTTCCCAGCCCTACACAGAGATATCAGGGACTGAACCTGGGGTCTTAGGAACATCAAGCATGGCCTCTACAGTACCACTGAACTATAGCCCCTCTCCCCTTTTTTCATAGCCTCAGATAAAAAATGTGCAGAGAAAAATGACCTCATATATAGACCTTTGGGGGATGTTTGGTGGACTGGGGTGCAGTGGAGAAGGAGCAGGGGTGTAGCTAAAGAAGTGCAGGGGGTGCAATCGCAGGGCAACAAGTGTTAGGGGGGGACAACAAACTCAGCTTAACACTAGTGGCCAAAATGGTGAAAGCATTGGTGTGTATGACTAATAATAATAATAATAATAATAATAATAATAATAATAATAATAATAATAATAATAATAATAGTATTTATATACCACCTTTCTTTGGTCATTAG
Organism: Lerista edwardsae; assembly: GCA_029204185.1. Lineage (NCBI taxonomy): Eukaryota > Metazoa > Chordata > Lepidosauria > Squamata > Scincidae > Lerista > Lerista edwardsae. The sequence goes on along the minus strand of JAJKFI010000002.1, from coordinate 40,512,397 downwards.
ATTGCTCCTCTGACTTTAATTCAAGGTGGTTTACATAGGCAGGCTTTATTTCTCTAAACTCGCAAGGGTTTTTTACAAATTACAAAGAAGTTCTGTCTTTCACGAACTACAACAATATACAGATGGAACTTTCGTGGTCTAGTCCTTCTTTCTGGCCACACAATTGCCTTCCTGCTGGCTGATGAACGGCTTCTCTGCTCCCACCAAAGAAACAGCTGGCCCAGCACAACTCCTCTCTCACAGGAGACAGCTCAGCTCTTATCAGTCGCAATTCTCAAGGTCTGCCGCTCACGGAAACTTCCGGTGTTATTGAACTAGTGAACTTCGGATCTTATCTTCGGGCAAATGGAGGCTTTAACCCTCTCAACTAAACCTCCTGCCCTCAACTAAATGTCCTGCCATCATTTTATATATCATTGGAAAGATAATTTAATGCAGAATGCAATGAAACAAACCAGAGTGTCATATGTTTACTCTATCAAAAGTTATGGCCAAAAAAACCAGAAAATGGAAACACAACGGTAATGTCACTTCCTGTTGTGATGTCACTTCCAGGGCAACAATTCGCCCTCTGCACTGTGCTACACTACGTAGCTACGTCCCTGAGAAGAAGCCCAGGTTCAGGAGAAACATATAATGCAAGGAAATATAAGTTGTGCTCTAACAAGTGGTTAGTCTAGTCAAAATAAGCAGCACAACATTCAATGCTGCAGTTTGGGGCCAGTTGGGATGTACTTTTAGCCTGTGATAGCAAATGTTGGGTTAAAATGTAGCATTTGTATTCCAGCAAATGTCGGGTTAAATTTTTTTTCTCACCAGGAGAATGCTGATTGTGTTTCAAATTTAGCACCAGCTTTGGGCTGAGTTTCTAAATTTGGAACAAATACTCCTTCCGAAATTAATCTTGTCAGAACTGTTTTATATGTAAACAGTGCTGAATGTTAAAAAGAGAACTTTAATCCTGATTAGTTCGTAGTACTTAGAGGGGAGGGGAAGAGAGGGGAAACGATACTTTCCTGTTGAGCAAAAGAAACCTGTTTTATCTGCCAAGTTTCAGCCTCAAATGCAGACATGTTGGACTTTGAAATGTCAGCCAACTAGGCCACCAAGTAACTTGCGATAAACTTTGCTTGTATGCTTAAAAAAAAAGGCATGTGTAGCTAGACTGCTGGCTCTTTGTCTTTTTCTACTGTGTATGAAATCACTTTAGCATAACCCAGACAAATGTTTTTCTGTCACCTCCCTTTTCTTTCTTCTGTCTAGCAGTTATGCTTTTAGACCCTCGTGTCCTTATTACGACCGAACAAAGGTTGGCGTCAGCCGAAAACACGGTCAAATCATTATTTCATCCTAAGTGCAAAAAAAAAATCCACAGTTGCGTCTGATGTTTGATTTTTGCAGGAACCGCCTGGAAGGCTGACCAGATTGACCAAGGCCATAAACAAGAGGCCCCACTTGGTTGGACTGGCCCCATCCCTGTCCCAGTAACAGATCCCTCCCCCATTTGCCGATTGTGAGGTTGATAAAGCCACTGTCTGCAACTGCCACCTGGTTATTTCAAGGGGGAGGGAGAAATATATGGCTTTGTCCCAGGTCCTCCAACAACCTCATGCTGGTGCTAGAGATTCAGATGAGTTTTGATAACCAATATCTGATTATTGAAAATATTGGAACCAGGCCTGTTGAAAGGATTTCTGGGCACAAGGAAATCCCGCTCTCTCTCAGGGTGCAATCCTAACCTGGAGTTAGGCCGGCACAGTTTGGCCGGCACAAGGGACACCATAAAGCGCGTTTGGACTAGTCTTGGAGTCAGGAAGGATGACACACATTTGTGTGCTGGCCTCTCTGCCTCTGAAAATGGTGCAAACATACGTTAAGGTGGTCCTTGTGCTGGCCAAACTGTGCCAGCCTAACTCCAGGTTAGGACTGCACCCTAAATCTCAATCTCAGTCTCAATTCCAATCTCACACATACACACAGCGTCAGACACATACAGGCTCCACATTCATTTTAGATCAAGATTACTGTACTATTCTTCACCTTCTGCTTCCTTTCTCTGCTTTCTTTCACTGCCCTTTGCTCTCTTTCATCACTTTCCCTTCACATGCTTGTCACACTAGGTGTGTGTCAATAGTACAGACCGTGGCACAGGAAACCCTCTCTTCCTTTTATTGGGCTGCACAGCCTTATTTTTTCTAGAACCAGAATGGGAAGCATAGAAACACTCCATCTCCATGACTCTTCATGCCTTCTGAAAACTACGCTCTGGACCTTTTAAAGTGAGTTGGGGTGCAATTCTAACCAACTTTCCAGCACCGACATAGCTGTGCCAATGGGGCATGTGCTGCATCCTGCAGTGGCGTAGTAGTCACAGAAACCTCCTGAAGGTTAGGGAATGTTTGTTCCCTTACCTCGGAGCTGCGTTGCCCTTACTGGGAAGTTGGTTAGGACTGCGCTCTTGGTTTTGCAGTTATCCCTGCAAGCCATGGAGAGGTGCAATATCCCATATTTTATTTATTTATCTGAAGAATTTATATCCCGCTTTTCCCATGCCGAAGCAAATGCCCAAGGCGGCTTACATGAGCAGGCTAGTCTAAAACACCATTTTTTCAATGGGGCTTTTACAACTCTACAGTCTTGTTGTGATCCGCCAATCCTCAGTCCCAGATGTTGCCTTCCCAGTGTGGTTGGCTGAATGCCATCAAGCCTCAGCCTGGATAGGTCCTCAAGGTCGTATTCCAATTCTTGGCCGGCCTGCCTCCTCACACGCTCCCCCGCAACTCTCCCTTGCAGCGAGCTAATCAGCTCCACATGACTCTGTTCTGCCACCACAGGTACTGCAGCTTGTGACAGCCTGGCATGCATCTCCCATCCAAAAGCAAACTGCAGATTGTCCTGCTTAGCTTCAGGCAGTACCAGCAGCTCAACCATCAGTCCACACCTTCTGCCCATTCTCTCATCATTTCCTTACATGGCTTGGGACCAAGGCTCAGAGGACTGAATTTGCCTTCCCCTTGAGATCTTAACCAGAGGACCTTCTTCAGATGCTCTCTGTCTTCAAGGTGCATGCAAGGTGCCAGGTGTGTGGCAACAGGACATACAGCTTCCAGTTCCGAAAGTGTCCAAGCTGTGGCTCGTTTTTCAGGGGTACACAGACCGACTAACATGCTTATTTTCAGGCATCTGTTGAAGACATCATGCTCCCAAGCTTTCACTTGGAAGACTTTGTTGTTTTGCTGCTGTTTTTATGTTTCACTGCAGTTTTATCCCTGCTTTCATTAACATGCTGGTGGGGGATATTCCTGCGGTTATTTTTGTTGATTTTGCCTGTATAGTGATTTTATTGGAGATTTATTGTTTTTCTTATTCATTGATGGTTTTAACCTCTGCTTGATGGTTTTAACCGTGCTGTTCGCTGACTTGTAACCATTCAAGTTGAAAGGCAGAATTTCTACTTTTAAATAAAGAATCAACTAACTGTCTGGTGTGCCTCCATAGCAACCTGGAAGCCAGCCATCAGCGATATGTCGGATACAGAACCCCAAACTCCGGCATTTTGACGTTGATTTGCACTGGGACCACTAGCAATCTGATGATGAAGCAGACAAAAAAAGTCCTTTCTAGAGCCCCAAACAACCACTGCTAAATTCTTAATCTGTACTTGAAAGAGAACACTCATTGGAGCAGATCTTTGATCAGCTGTTATCCCACCGGTTTTCTATAGCTGTTGGTGCATCTTAGAAAATGGAGGCTGCCACTGATGGTACTGGTCTGTGTTGGTATTCTTCCATAGTTGAGGTGTTCTGAGATGGAGACCTTAGTTTGTATAACAATGGTCCAAACTCTGGAATCTCTTTCTTATGGCGCAATCCTAACCTGGAGTTATGCTGGCACAGTTAGGCCAGCAAAGTTTGGCTGGCACAAGGGACACCGTAAAGTATGTTTGGATCACACTCTGAGAGGCCAGCACACAGATGTGCACCATTCTCCCTGACTCCGAGTGTGGTCCAAACATGCTTTATGGTGTCCCTTGTGCCAGCCAAACTTTGCTGGCCTAATTGTGCGGACAAAACTCTAGGTTAGGATTGCACTCTAAGTTGATGTTCATGTACTATTTGTCTAGACAAGAAGGCATGTCATAAACAAAGACCTCAATATTCAGGACAGTCAGCTTCAAGGTAATGATGTGTCTGGCATTATCAGCTGTTGGGTTACTGCATTTTTCATAACATAGCTTCAAATTGGGATAAACGTAAGGCTGGAAAATCCAAACAGTACGTCTATGAAATACAGATTACATATACTTGTATGCTGAATGTACATGTATATTATATGGCAACTTCTTGCAATCACCAAGATCGATCTTTAAAGGGTGGCAATTGTCTTCATTATCTGCGATGTTTCTTCGGAGCTCCTCCTCCTTCCATCCACATTGCAGCCAGCTCCTATCCCTATAGAACTGGAAGTATTCAATGGGACTTGACTGTGTGTAGTGGGGCTTCCTTCCCTGTAATTGTGCACAGGATTTCAACCTTAGATCAGTGTAGTCAATCAAAGCAAGGGACAGAAAGTCATTTGGCCTGGGCCTTAAGCTTGAAGCGGGTTTCACATTATGTGCACCGTTTATTTGGTGCCATATTTTGTTTTCTGCTTATTTCATTATCTTATATTTTTATAAGATAAAAATATCTCATTTTATTATTATAGCCAGGCCTTCAAAAACCGGAAGTTTCATGGACCTCTCTGGACATCTGAGAGTGAGAGCCAGAGTGTGATGTTTTCTGAATTCATTTCAGCTGATATCCAGAAATGCGGTATAACAGTGGTATTCAAATTTTTTAGACTGAGACCCACTTTTTAGAATGGCACTTGTGTTGGGACACACAGGAAGTGATGTCATTAACCTGGAAGTGATGTAGCAGGAAGTGACATCATCAAGCAGAAAGTGCTGTCATTGTAACATAATAAAATGACACTCCAGAAATGCAAATTGGAACAGGTATAGGCACTATACTGCATTCAACTACTAAATTGAGTGAATAATGGAACGCAATGGAATATAGAAGGTAGGAAATAGGGTTTTGTCCCCTTTTTTTCTTGTAACAAGGTATTTAAAGGTGGACCTGGTATCAGCGGCGAGTCAAATCAGTGGATGCCGAATCAGTAGATACCAAGGCACGACCTGTATAGCTATAGGAAAAATTATTGGTCAACAGCTTGTCAATGTGTAGGTTGACATGTCACATGGCTGTGAGCTCCAAAGAGCAATACGGATATAATTGTGTAATATTGTGTTGACTTCTCACCATTGCCGCTGTTTGAATTGCATGTTGTTGTGTTGATTTTTCTTATCTCTGAACACAGACTGCAGATCTTATATTACTAACCTGTCCTGAAGATATTCAGCCATGGTCTCGTGAACCTGACAAATTGTCCTTGTGTTTTCTGTTGCAGTAGAATGCAGTTACTTTCTATGAAGTATCTCTCTTTATAGCATGATTGTACCTCTGAAAGCCACATGAGAAACAGAGCTATATGGGGATGCCTTGTTCCAATGATGAAACTTTCTACATAAACAACTTTGGATTAATGCTTTGTTTTCCATACAGAAACATACATTGAAATGTCACGCTTGAATTCAAAACGTCAGTATTTATTGGGAATTGATTTTATACATCCCTGGTGAAAGTGTAAGTCAGTTGAGAATTATTGGAGAAAAGTATTGGAAACAATTTGATGTATGATGGATTATAGAATAAGATACAATCCATTGGTTGGTCTAGTGAATTACAAAGACTTTTCAACCTAAGGATAGATCGCTTACTGAAAATGTAATTCTTGACACAGAGATTGTCTTGGCTCGGTACTTGAAATCCCCTAAGGTTCCATCAATCTCACAATGGCTAAGGGAGGTTTTGAATCTGGCTGGGATAGAAAAATCTTACTTTGGATATGAAAATGAGTGTTGTGCTCTATATGATGGATGGTTGTGCAGGAAACTGGAATCCATTCATAAATTATTGGAAAAACACAATCCTTTGAAGCAATATGTATTTGCAGTGCCGTCATGAAAAACAAAAACAAATATTCATTGAGACTTTGACTCAAAATGAAATGCTGCTGTAGCAGTTGAAGGAATGGGGGGCAGGGAAGAAAACAGCATGTTGCTAAGGCTGATTTCAAAATACACTCCAACACCTAGTTATTTTTATAGCCCCTTTCAGTTTAGTCCTATGCCCCACATTTATTTAACGCCTCTGTCTATTTTAAGCCACATTGCATAGCATTACCTAAAAGAATCTCACCTTATCTCCATGCATTTCTTTAAACAAGGCGTGATTGTTAGTTTAATTATAATTCATTGAAACAGTGGTACTTAGGCAAGACATTTTATCTCTGTTATTGAAACTGGGAATGTGAGCAATAGCAAGCACTAACATGATTTATAACGTGTCAAAGACTCTTTTGTGATGGAAACATTGTTTTGAAAAGCTGAATGGCTACAGAAATACTTCACTTCATATCCGAATGCAGACCTGCACAATAAGAGTCAGCTGTGCATAAGGCACTCCTGAAGACTGCTTTATATGTACTGAGATTGGAGCCAGAAAATGGACCTTACAGAGTAATATGAGAAAAAAGGTTCACTCCCTGCCCCAAGGAGCTTGCAATTCTGAATTTCAGCAATTGGCAAGACAACAGAGCGCAAGGAGGAAAGGGAGCGGTAAGAGGAATGCAGATATGTTCAATAAATTAATCAGCTAGATTCATTCATTCATTCTCACACAGGGGGAATGCTTTTTTCCAAGTCAGTGCCTGCTGTGACACATTCATGCGCTGGTGAAGCATGCTTTCCTCTTCCAAACCATTGTTTGACTCCTATGCAGATTTATTCAGAGTTGCTTTATTAATTGATTAACATGTATCTGATTAAACAACTGGGATTCTTTTAATAAGGTATCAGTCCTAATGGTAAGAGCTGAATGTGAGCATACGCGATTCACAGCACAATCCTATACCCCCCTTAGCACTGGCACTGCGCTCTTGCGCCGGCCGAACGCTGTCGTGAACGTGCCATAATGCGTGCCAGTCGAGCGCCAGTGTTGCTTGATTGGCGCAGGGCCTCCACACAGGTGTTCCAGAGGCGTTCCAGGGCCGTAACTGGGCGGCGCAGTGGGCAGAGACGGGGTTGTGACTCAGGATGGCCATAGTGCCAAATCCTAATGCTCATTCCCGGCCAGGGTGGCCCCGATTCGAGCCACAAAAGAGCAGGCGCAGATCCGAGCAGCCCCATAGGGGTGACTGGGGCTTATGTGGGTGCAGGGGAAAACCTCCCCTTGTCCTGCATGTTGCTGCTGCTGCCTCCTAATGGGCCTTGGGATATGGCCTTGCTATGTCGGCCTTACTAGGCCGGCATAAGGTAGGATTGCGCTCCCCATGTTTTTGGCTATGATCTCGGTTGGAGGTGACTGCCGAGGGATTCAATGGATTGAGAGTCAGGTGCTACCATTGTAATGAGGGTTGCAGGAGCATCCTCAGCTTTGATCCAAAAGGGCTCAAGGATTTGTGAATGTTCCAGCGGAAATCCTGATGCTTTGCACCAAAAGCACCCAACTCAAAAGCACCCAACCACGGCTGTCTTTTCCCCCAGGCGTTTGTAATGGGACAGAGAGAAGGAGCAGCCGTGGGTACTCCAACCCAGCTCTGCTACCCCTCTTTCCCCTTGGCACAAGATGTAGCAAGACAGACTGCTCCAGCCCCTGGCAAAACAACTTTTCTCTGCTGGGACTGGACTGGGATGACGGGGCCGCAAAGCCCTACAGGGAAACAATGTCCTTCTTGTCTTTCCCTGGAGTGAGTCACAATGGACGTTTCTCATTTATTACAACAGTCATCACTTTCTTTGCAACTTAGTCATCACTTTTTTTTCTTTTGGATACAGCCCTAGGACTGGGGACACCTGGGTTCAAGCCCCCACTCAGTCACGAGGCTGACCGGATGTCATTGGGCCAATCGTTAACTGTCCGTTTAATTCATATCACAAGAGTACTGTAAGCAGAGATCCAAATGATTAGTGGGCATCTCCCTTGCAAGAAAAGGCTAAAATGTTGGGGGTTCTTCACTTTAGAAAGAAGAGGGTAAGTGACTGAGAGCATGATCCAAACTTGTGCTGGGCTGGCATAAATCCCTAATGCTGGCCCAGCGCTGTCGCAAATGTGCCATAAGGCACGTTTGCGCCACCCTGGGAATTGGCTGGGTAGGCGCAAGGAGGCCTGTGGCCTGAGGAGGCCACATCCAACCTCTGCACCACACCAGGCAAGTGGGGAACGCCATGCCGGCCAAGTTTGGGGATTGGGAGGGCAGGGGAAGGTGGGGCAGGGAGAGGCAGGCGAGGGTGAGCCATGGGTGGACCAGTCGGGGAGGGAGTGGGGTTAGGATCTGGCACTTAGGCCAGATCCTAACCCCCATCCCTGGCCCAGTTGGCCCTACATAGGCCTCATGGGGTTGCACCAGTGATTTCACTGGTGTAGCTCTGAGTAGCCCTATTGGGACTGCTGGGATGTTATTTGGGCTAAGGGAATATATTCCCCTTCTTCCAAGCTGTGCTGCCAGCAGTCCCAACCCCACGCTGGAAATGGGGCAGACCAGTTGGCCTCCCTATTCCAACCGGGGGTTAGGATTGGGCTGTGAGACATGTACATGGGATAGAACGGAAGTTCTTTTCCCTCTTGTATAATGAGGGAATTATACAATTTCACTACAATTTACTGGTGGGACAATTAGAAAAAAAATAAAAGGAAATCTTTCTATACCCAATGTGTAATGTGGTACTCCTTGCCACAGGATGTGGTGGTGGCACCTGGCCTAGAAGACTTCAAAAGGAGATGGGACAGATTTATGGAGGAAAAGTTCATAACAGGTTAAAAGTCATGATGACTGGATGCAACCTCTGGATTTTAAAGGCAGCCTATTTGTGAATGCCAAAGTGCAAGGGAGTGGCGACAGGATATGGGGTATTTTGAGTGCTCCCTTGAAGCATCTGGTGGGCCACTGTGAGATACAGGACTAGACAGATAGGACTAGATACAGGACTAGATGCAGGATTCGCCTGATCCAGCAGAGTTGTAGTAGCAGTCAGGAAAAGCTAAGCCCAAGGTCAGGCTTTGCGCCTGAGTCACAGCAACCTGCCACCAGCACTGGCTATGAAGAAAGGGGGGAACCTGTGTGCCATCCTGAGCTCCTTGGAAGAAGGGTGGCATACAATTAGAATCTATGAAAGAAACGTCGTCTAAGAGGGATTTCTGGAAGCAAAGATAACTTACCTAGAAGTTCTGGTGGAGGAGGGTAAGATTTCCTAGAACAGCTTATATACCTTTTCATCCTGTTGTTGTTGTTGTTGTTGTTGTTGTTGTTGTTGTTGTTATTATTATTGAGAACTGAACCAGCTGGGTGAATTTGAGCCTGGTAAAACTGGTAGCTAGACATTGCATTTACTCTTTAATTTCCCCCTTTCTTGTCTTGTATAGCGGCTGTTCTTGGTGAGAACAATGTTTCGCTTTTGTTTATGGCAAAATTGTAGAGTCCGGGATGGCTGTTTCAATACATACACTCGTGTTTTCAAAACAAAGAGAAGTGAGATTAATTTTCCGAAGGGTTAGCTCACTGGCATGTCCCAGCCGATCAGGGTAGCATCTGAAAACAGTACATTCTAATGTACATTCACTAAAACCGTTCAGTCTAAAGGCTTTTTAAAAAACCAGAGCATTTATTTTTTCCTCTTGTGTGGACAAAGCTTCTGAAATTATACCAATAAAGGTCATCTATATGTCACAACTTTGGGATTCATCTGCCTGTATTTTGTCCAAGGCACCTTTGTGCACGTTTTGGAATTTTCCTATATCTAAAATTCTTCTTGCTATCCAACATTTGGTAGATCTAACAAAGTACAGGCTCTTTCCCTGTCCCACACATCTCCTCATTCCATTTTGTCAGAGTGGTATAACAGAGGGAGCAAATGCTGAGCTTGCACCAAAGGGATATGAGTTCAGACAGAGCCCTTCTTAGCTCGCAGTGCACCTGGGTGGGGTGACATCACTGTGCCCTCCAAAGTGGCTGCCCCGCCCCCATGCAGCGCCCGTTCACACCTCCCCCACACCTGGAATCGCTCCGTTAAGGAACGATCCGAGCACAAGGAGGGGGGGCGCTGAAAAGCAGGCGGGGTTTTCCACGCCACGCTTACCTCCCCCCAGCACCCCCCTATGCGTCTGAGTTCAAATTCTCACTTTGCCAAGAAGTTCAACATGTAAAACCGATTGCTCTCAGTGTAACATCTCACAGAGTATTGTCGAAAGGAAAACAAAAATAGCATAACCGCTGGACACCACCTAAATGGCTGGAGAAAGTTGAGGATACAAGTGTGGTAACATAAAATGATATTGTTAGCCTTTCTGTTTCAAATCAGGAGGCTGGTCCATTATTAAAATCAGGAAAGGCATGTCGCCTGCATGTTCTCCCTCCAGATTAATCAGAAAGGGTTTGACTGGCTTCATATTTCAGTTTGCCCAAACTGGAAGTTCTCTTTGTAGCTTTAATTTTTTTAAAATCTATAATCCCTCTTTGTTTCCCAGTGGCTGCAGTTAATGGCAAGAACAAGCAAGAAGCCCTGTCTGGTGCTATTTTTTATTATTATTATTATTTTGCTTGCGCTACATAATAATTAAGTCATCAAGGAACACTGTGCTAACTTGTACGCCTTTGTGTGAACTGTGTGTGTCACCTTTGTAATGGATACCAGTAATCAGGCAATAAAGTCATTTTTCGAGTGATCAAAAACATATTATTTGCATCAATGAACAGAGGGGATTTTGCTGTTCTGGTCCCTGACTGTGGAAGGAACAAAAGAGGTCCAATAAGGAACTGATAAGGGGAGGAGGAAAAATCTTTCAAAGCTCCATTACATCTTTGTTTATAGAGATGGTTTTTTTCCCCAGGGATAACAAAATAAAAACACCCAATGCTGCTTTCTGCACATCTCATGTTTGTAACAACAACCATCCCAAAATCTGCAACAACAAAACAAAACCATTCTGTAACATTTCTACATATTCTCTAACACCTTAACATGCATGTGGCTGCATTTGCTGACTCTATACCACCAATATCACTTACCTAGTACTCTTTTAAGGGAACAATCTTAACCTGAAGTTAGGCTGGCACAGTTAGGCCACAAATGTTTGGCTGGCACAAGGGCTACTGTAAAGCATATCTGAACCACTCCTGGAGTCAGGGAGGATGGTGTGCGTCTGTGTGCTGGCCTCTCTGACTCCGAGAGTGGTCCAAACATACTTTATGGTGTCCCTTGTGCCGGCCAAACTTTGCTGGCCTAACTTTCCGGCACAACTCCAGGTTAGGATTGCGCTCTTAGAAGGATAATAGAAGCAGAAAAAAAGAAGCTGCAGTGTAATTGAAAGAATTCCATTGAATATTGAAGGTTTCTAAATAAAAAAATCAGTGACTACCAATATTCTTCAAAGAGGCAAATTAAAGTTTTAGGTGTATTGAAACATTTTTGGGGAAGAAGGATGAACGGGCTCTTTTGCATATCAAAAGCAAACAAACTGAGACCTCTTCTTCATAACAACAGAGACAACCACTTAAATTAAACTTTTAACATGCTGTGTATGTTGCACTATTAAATATTGTCTACAGCGTCACCGAGCATATCGGAATAAATAGTGACTCACTTTAATTGACTGGTAATAAATGATTGTCTGAATTTTAATAGGCTTACAGCGAAAGGATAGGAAAGTAACTTTGAAAGATCACAACACAGTAAACCAGTTTCTCTAGTGCTCACGCGCAGCTATATGTTGTCCTGATCATGTTGTGTGTAATGCAGAGATCGTGCACAAATCAAGAAATAAACTCCTCTCGGCCTCTCCTAATTTTCAATGCCATGCTGTCTTTACCTTTCTTCCATCTGTTCTGGTAGAAGCAGAGGGATAGCTAAAGGAAAGCAGGTGTCTCTCTTGCCCCTGCTTTCTGTAGGACCTGGGTGCCATTATTTTAGCTAGGAGAATTGCTGGAAGTGACGTTTCCAGCATGTTACTAGCATGCTTCTAATACGGTTAATTTAAAAACAACTAAATATATGGAAGGACCGCCTCCTTTCATATAATCCTACCCGTACTCTTAGATCATCGGGGGGGGGGCCCTTTTGACTGTGCCGCCACCAGGAGAAGTGAGAGGGGTGGCGGCCAGGAAGAGGGCCTTCTCGGTGGTGGCCCCCCAACTTTGGAATACCCTCCCCTTAGAATTGAGAACTGCTCCCTCTTTGCTAACATTTCAGCGGGGGCTGAAGACCTTTTTATTTCCAAAAGCTTTTAACTGTTGACAGGCTGGCTGGCTGGTTCACTTTTATATTTTATACATTATGATCCACAGGGCTTGTTGTTTTTAAATTTTATTGCTTGTTTTAATTTTGTTTTATTGTATTGTTTAAATATTGTTTTTAAATTGTTTTTTGTGTTGAATTTTATATTGTAATGCCGCCTTGGGTGCCTTCAGGCAAAAAGGCGGGATAGAAATCTAATAAATAATAATAATAATAATAATAATAATAATAATAATAATAATAAATGGTGTCCCCTCACTTCCCCTCATTGAGATCAATTTCATGGAGGCAGAGGTGTCATGCAGCCGGAATGCTGGGCGGGAGGAACGGGTGAGCGGCAGCCCGCCCGTTGCATTCCGGTCCGTTTCACCGTCTTCCCCACCCCCGTGGGGGCGGGGAAGATGGCGAAACAGACTGGAACGCAACGGGCGGGCTGCCGCTCACCCGTTCCTCCCGCCCAGCATTTCGGCTGCATGACGCCGCTGCATGGAGGTCACTGTGTTGTTGCCATAAAGTCTGTACACTATGGAGGCGGCCATGTTTTTCACAGGGTCCTGCATTTGTTTCCATAGAAAAATAGGTGGAAGTGATGTCACATGGTGGAGGCCATTTTTTTCTAGCTCCAGGCTCACTGCTAAAAGTTATAGCATGGGGCTTGCGCTAGAATCAAAAAAAGGAACATGACCTGAGCGTGCTGGAAGGTAATAAAAGAACAGCTCTGTAGCACTGCTAGTGCTAGAAGCTGAAAAAAGAATGCAGTCTATGACTGCAAGCATCATGCAAGAGTTCTGGGAAATGTAGTTTTTCCAGTTATACTAACAGACCCCCTTCTTCTTTCCTGCTGATGGCACCATACAAGTAGCAAACCATAATGTGGAGTACATTGACAAATTCAGTGCTGCCCATGTGAAATAGCTTCATAATCCAAAAGATGTTCAGTTAAAAGCAGCCTCACTTAGTGTCTTTAAGTTGTTGCACAGAGCCCTGTTGTGTGGCATTTATCCCATTGAGGGCGGAATCCTAACCTGAAGTTAGTCTGGCACAGTTAGGCCAGCAAAGTTTGGCTGGCACAAAGGATACCGTAAAGTATGTTTGGACCACTCTCTGAGTCAGTGAGGATGGTGCACATCTGACTCTGAGAGTGATCCAAATGAGCTTTACAGAGGCCCATAGTGCCAGCTAAACTTTGCTGACCTAACTGTGCCGGCCTAACTCCAGGTTAGGATTGTTCCCTAATAGCACCATGGAATAGATGAGAGCATACTTTTTTGTTCTCATGGGGGATTATTTTTTTCCCTTTTCAGCACAGGAAATGCTGCATCTCACAGGAGATTTTCTGCTGCTGGATGTCTCCTCAGGTTAAGGGGACATTTGTCCCCTTGCCACCAGCAGCCAATATGGGTCAACTTGGAGCTGCACAAGCGATATCACTGGTGTAAGTCTGAGTTGTTCCCTCTAGGTGGATCAGGTTGAGGAAGAGGATTAGGATTATTGTGTGCTGCTTCGGCTGCCTAACCAGCCCCTTTCCTGGACCAGAAACACCCACCCTGCCCCATCTCCTCCCTATTCCAACCTCCCCCAACTCTGGTCAACCTCCTCCTTGCCTTCCCCTGCCCTAGACTTACCTGCTCCAGCAGGCCTCAGATGTTCCACCAGTCCATGTGGGAAGGTTCTGGCTTTCCTGCTGGTGACCAGCTCCCAGCTCTACTGCCAAGTGCTTTCAGGTGCTTTTGCAACAGCCTGGGCCAGCAGAATGCATGTTCCGATGGCACAGATCTTCGATAGGCTTGGGCTGTGGGGGGCAATTTCTACCCAGGCCAAAGCAGACTGCATGAGCTTGGAGTTCACCAACCCTGATTAGGTGCTCAAGGAACAGCGTGGCAGGTCCTGCTGCTTTGTCACAAGTCTAAAAATATATAACCTATCCAGCGGTGTCATTCAAATGATTTAGGAACAGGAACTCACTTTTGATTGGCACTTGTCGGGAACCCGGAACCAGCCACGGAGCCCGTTAGGATCCGTTCTGGTCCGTTCCCCCTGAATGACATCACTGCCTTTAACCCTCTGAGTGCCGGCCAACCAAGAAGAAAAGCTCTTTGCAGAGGAATTGGGAGGGGGAGGAGGGAAAGTGAAGTGGGCGGAGTCAGCCCTAATTTTAACTAGTGGAACTGAGTTCCCCCGCGTTCCCCCTTCATGACATCACTGAACCCACCCCTAACAGTCTCTCATCAAATCCTATTGCTGTCTTTCATCATGCCCTGTGTCTATTGATGGGCAGCCCAGCCCAACATGTAGGTTCAGGATCCAGTGATGGAAGCCATCGCTGGCCCCCCCCCGGCTGGGCCCATTCCTCCACCTGCCCAGTTCCACCCCTTCCTTCCCTCCCTCCCTCCCCGATGGGCCTTATCATTGGCCACCACTGCTGGAGTGCTGGCCGGCCAAACTGCCCATGCTGAGATACTGGCGTGGTCCCAGCATGTTTGGTACTTACTCTCTAGGTGCCATAAATGTGTAGTACTCTCTGGGTGCCAGAGCTGGCAGTACAAATCTACTGCTGGTGATCAGGCCATAGGATAAGGCACAGTTGCAGGACTATAAGCGTTTGTTGTAGTCAATGGCATCAATTCAAGCCAGTTTCATGGAGAGTAATCAGTGGCAGTTTGAGTGCGAATTTGGATGAACACAGGTTGTGCAGGCACATAAGCTCATAATAGACTCACTTTGCATTCCAAGCATTGGAAGAATGTGAGGGCAAGGAAGGAAACTCCTCAGAATGTATTTGCACAGTACGAGCTGGGGGAAGTTCTGAGGTCATTAGGTCTGAACTTTGGTGGCATCGATAGTGTTTTGCTTTCCATTGTGGATATTAGTGGTTGGAATCAAGTGTTACAAGAAATATGGGTCTGCTGCTGAAAATGACACTAAAAAACCGCAGTCCTAACCTGAAGTTAGGTTGGCACAGTTAGGCCAGCAAAGTTTGGCTGGCACAAGGGCCACCTTAAAGTATGTTTGGACCACTCTCAGAATCAGAGAGGCCAGCACATGGACATGCGCCATCTCCCCTGACTCCGAGAGTGGTCCAAATGCGCTTTACGGTGGCCCTTGTGCCAGCCAAACATTTCTGGCCTAACTGTGCTGGCCTAACTTCAGGTTAGGATTGTGCCCTCAAATTCCTTCCTCATCTTCCACAACATTCAGAACAACTCCCCTTCAGAACAACTTTCTCACATCATTTAACTGTGAATTTCCTTTCCTTCACAAGGGATGGCAGCCAAAGAAGTAGGAGTTGGGAGAGAGTCGACCCAATCCGTTCTATGTGTTTTGCCATTGTAAAAAGCATAGTGCCACTACAGAGTGGGCCAGGGCTGTCACCCCATTGCAAAATGTGAAGGGAACAGAAAGGGCTTCTCATGTGTGCCAATGGCCCGCCAGGCAGCACTGGAACAGATAAGGTGGCTGTGGATGTGGGATGTGTGTGGTTCAGAGTGAGGAGTGGGACAAAATGTGGGTGGGTGAGTGGGTCAAGGGCAGGAGGAGAAGAATCTTGGCTGCAGTCTTGCATGCTAGATGCTGTCTACTTTTCCCTACAAGGACCCACCCCCTTCCTCTTCTCAGGTGTAGGCCAACAAAATAGCATATGTTTGAAGGAGATCCACAGGTGAAGAGGAGGCCTACCAAGAGCAAGTTTGTTTTTACTTAGTTCTCATTGGCTATCATTGGCTATCATAGGCAGGGCTGGATGACTCACAAGCTGGAATCAAGATTGCTGGGAGAAACATCAACAACCTCAGATATGCAGACGATACCACTCTACTGGCAGAAAGTGAGGAAGACCTAAAGAACCTTTTGATGAGGGTGAAAAAGGAAAGTGCCAAAATTGGTTTGAAGCTCAACATTAAAAAGACTAAGATCATGGCAACCACTCCCATCACTTCCTGGCAAATAGAAGGGGAAGAAATGGAAGCAGTGACAGACTTTATTTTCCTGGGCTCCAAGATCAGCGCAGATGGTGACTGCAGCCATGAAATTAAAAGACGTTTACTTCTTATCTTGGGAAGAAAGCTATGGTGAACCTAGATAGCTTAAAAGCCATTTACTACCATTGGTGAATTCACCCGCCAATTAATTTCAATTAATGTTTTAGAGATTTTCAAAAAGTGGCTGCACCAAATTACCTGAAACTTGCTCTGTAAACAGTGTAAGGATAGACCTTTTTAGAGGTACAGTTGTTTTGACTGTCCACCCATGTCATCATTTAAAAAACAGGGGCAGAATTTGGGTTTTTTTGTTTTATGGGGTGCCGTTTCTGAATCTGATTGGGCCCCCCCCCCAAATCTGAAATGAAAGTTGCCATTTTAGCTTCCTGTGTTAGGGTAGGGGCTAACCTTTCTCACTGAGTCTACTTTAAAGCTTTCAGGTACAATTAGCACCTGTAATAATTTTTTAAATAATTGGCGCGCAAATCCGCCGATGGTAGGGAACGCGGGTACTTCCATTCAAACTCTGGGCTAACGTGGGGTTTCTTTATAGAGGCTAACTATCTTTTTATTTTGGGGGACAAGTTAGGTGAAAATATAGAGGAGACACATATCTCCTAATTTTCCTGTGTTATTTCTACTGTTCTGATGTCTTCAGAGACAGAATAAATTATTGCATGTGGCAACAGAGAAAATGTTTTTTTTATACTCCACAAGGATTCACATCATTTATTGTGAAAGACAGGCTTGTGATGAGATATCTAGTTGAAGACAATAGGCCAGAAAGCTGCAAATGCTCTTCCTAGAAAAACACTAGCTTTCCATTCATTTTGTAATGACTGAGAATTGCCATTGACAATTGACATTTAGAAAAATCTGCATTTCAATGTAATCACTATTCAATGTGAGGGTCATCCTGTTCTTGCACCATGGCA
Source organism: Lerista edwardsae (assembly GCA_029204185.1). Taxonomy (NCBI): domain Eukaryota; kingdom Metazoa; phylum Chordata; class Lepidosauria; order Squamata; family Scincidae; genus Lerista; species Lerista edwardsae. The sequence goes on along the minus strand of JAJKFI010000002.1, from coordinate 40,495,091 downwards.
GGAAACTTTACTGTGCCATAGCTTTACTGTGCCATACTTCCCCACAATCTGTGATGCATCTTTGCTTTCAGTCATAAACTGTAGCTTTACCATTTACCTACTGGCTGAAGGGAAAAAAAAAACCATGATGGTGCTTCTGTGCACTCATGACCCAGGTTGCAGGCACTGGCATGAGTACCTAGGGCCCAATCCTTCCAGTGGTGATCCAGCTGTACCAGTGAGGCATGTGCTGCATCCTGCAGTGTGGGGACAGTCACAGAAGTCTCCCCAAGGTAAGGGTACAACTATTCTCTTACCTTGGGGTTTCATTGTGGCTGCCTCAGCACTGAAAAATTGAACAGGATTGGGCACTTAGTTGCTTCACTGCCTCAGAGTTCCTCAGGAGGCCTCAGAGTTCCTCAGGCTAGTGACACTCAGTGACACATACTGGTAATAAATTATATTAGTTGTACAATCAGTCTTGTCAATGGTGCAAGAACACAGAAGAAGATTCAAATACGCTTCCTCCAAATCAGCACCTGGACACAGTCCAATGCTGGGAGATGGGACTGATGATTTTGCTTTGTTTCACACAGGAATCATCCTTGTAGCAACTAAAGGGTTATTTCTTGCCTCTGTAGCTGCTAGAGGACAAATCAATGTAATGAGAAAGATTTTTTTTTTTCTCCACAGCTTGTTCTAGGGCTGGGGTGGGTGAAAGGTTGACCTTATATCAGTATATCAGTTCTGAAGCTGCAAGCTGCAGAAGCCAGCTCTGAAAAAATAGGGTTTTTCCCAACATGTTTATAAGGCAGAGAAGGGTCAAGGAAAGTTTAGAACACTTCTGTCTCCATCTCATTAGGGGGGTGTAAAACAAGTACCAGAAGTCTGCAAAAGACCTAATTAGCCAAATTGTAGCACTCAAACCTCTGCAAAAAATTCAGTTTTGCAAGAATGAACTTCTTACTTCAGGATTTGTACTCTAGGGCCCCCTTCTGGAAATTCCTGAAGTAAGCAAGCTGTATGCTCAGTGAACAATGAGTTTTTCAGGGATAAAGGTAGCTTTTTTTCAACACGTCCATAGAAATTGATACGCAGTACCTTGGATAGCACACCATTTTTGGACAGTAAACATTAAACTTTCAGTACCATTGGCGGGCAAAAACACCAGTTTCAGTTCAGGTATATGGGAACACTTTGACATGGTTCCAAAAACATAATTGCCCTGAGAAGGGCAGTGGCTGTACATGTTTCAAAAGGCAAAAGACTTTTGCGCAAAAATACCCATGGTAGCTTAATCAAAAGCCGAGACATCACCCTGCCAACAAAGGTTCGTATAGTCAAAGCGATGGTTTTCCCAGTAGCCATGTATGGCTGTGAGAGCTGGACCATAAGAAAGGCAGAGCGTCGAAGAATCGATGCTTTTGAATTATGGTGTTGGAGAAGACTCTTGAGAGTCCCCTGGACTGCAAAGAGATCCAATCGGTCAATTCTCCAGGAGGTCAAGCCTGATTGCTCCCTGGAAGGACAAATGCTGAAGCTGAAGCTCCAATACTTTGGCCACCTGATGAGAAGAGAGGACTCTTTAGAAAAGACCCTCATGCTGGGAAAGATTGAAGGCAAAAGGAGAAGGGGGCGACAGAGGATGAGATGGTTAGATAGTGTCACCGAAGCAATGAATATGAAATTGGGCGAACTCCGGAAGCTAGTGGAGGACAGGGAGGCCTGGCGTGCTGTGGTCCATGGGGTCGCGAAGAGTCGGACACGACTTAGCGACTGAACAACATTGGCTATAGAGTGGGGGATAGGATAGGATTGGGCTGTGTGTTATGTCATCAGAAAAGGGGTTGGGTTGCATTAGATGTTACAGAGGGCTATCTGCAAATTCAGCACGAGGCTGATCACAGGTTTCTTGTTGACATTCAGTCCTGCCCTGCAGCCTAACAGTCAACAAGGGGGTGATATGGCTAATCTCACCTTGCCAAACACTTCCACCCCTGCTCCCAATGAAATTAATTATGTGTATACTGTACTTACAACAGGTACCTTCATGCATCTGGTGATGTAGACCTTGTCAGTGCAAATGCCACAAGAAGCCTGTCTGACTATAATAGCGTAAGAACGGCTCGGGACCAGGGTATTTGAGGTACCGCCTCCTCCCATATAATCCTACCCGTGCTCTGAGGTCATCTGGGGGAGCCCTTTTGACTGTGCCGCCACCAGGAGAGGTGAGAGGGGTGGAAGGCCAGGAATAGGGCCTTCTCGGTGGTGGCACCCCAACTTTGGAATACCCTCCCCTTAGAGTTAAGAACTGCTCCCTCTTTGGCGGTATTTCAGCGGGGGCTGAAGACCTTTTTGTTTCAGCAGGCTTTTAGTTGCTGATAGGCTGGCTGGTCTTTGCATTCTTTTATATTTCTGTACTTTTATGATCCATGGGATGATTGTTATACTTTTATATTGTATTTTATATTGTTTTTTAATTATTGTTTTTAAATTATGATGTATTTTATTCTGTTTTTAACTTTGATTTTGTAATGCCACCTTGAGTGCCTTCAGGCAGAAAGGCGGGGTAGAAATTCAATTAATAATAATAATAATAATAATAATAATAATAATAATAATAATAATAGCCCCGCTGGATCAGGCCAACGGTCAATCCAATTCAGCTTCCTGTATCTCATAGTGGCCCAATCAGATGCCTCAGGGAGCACCCAAGACAACAAGATGCCTTCATAATGTTCCACATGATTCTTTGTTGTTTTTCCTAATGATCCCAGGCTCACTTGCAAGTTGTTTTTAGCTGTGTTACTCTTGGCAAACAGCAAATCAGATGTTGGAATTTATGTAGTTGTTATGACTGGAGAATTGATCATGGGAACAAGCCTTGGATGAATTCAAATGTCCATAAATGCATTTAAGTACCCTACCCATATGGGTACCAGATCTCTTTTTGTAAGCAATAAACCCCAGTATCTATGTGAAAATATGCTAAAAATAACTTTTATTGGGTTTGCTGAGCAGATTCCACTTCCTTTGTATTTTAGCTTTACTGAAATTTTACAGAATTATACATAAAATGCCTACAGGATCATCACCAACATTTAAATACAAACATCAGCTACACAACCAGAAAAAATTTCTCAGTGGTGTGATAGTATTTTCCCCTGAACGTCATTTCATTTGCTAGTGCACCATCCAATAGCCATGTAAGACAGAAGCTTGGGTGAACTGGGCCATTTTATTTGCAGACCATTGCAGAAAGGTAAAGAACCTGCAGTGGGGAAGGTCTTGATAGCCCAACCCTATCTGAAAGAGGCCACAAGTGGAACACACCTTCTGCCAGTGGAAGCATCAGGATCCAGGTGGAAGTGCCTGGATCTGGCGCATGATGTTGCCAGATGTTGCTGATGCCGCTGGTGAACGCAACAAGGTCGCTAAGGTCACTGGCAGCTACATGTACTCACTGGTACATAAATATGTGGCTAAGTGATATCTAATGCTTCCTGCATTCCTAAACCTTATAGTTTCTGGGGACTGACGGGAGCTGTAATATAGTCCTGCAAATATGACAGTTGGCAGAGCATCATGGAATTGCACTGGCAGCAGCTGCAGAGTTTGCTTTGACATCACTTGGACATCACCATGGACAGCTAGAACCCAAATACCCAACATGGGAACTAGAGATTTCCCAGAGATAGGCAAGTTCCCCACACTCATGCTGGATTGGCTTGAAAATAAGCCAAGCCATTAAAAAAACCCACTGTAAATAGCTTAGCTTTTTTTCCAAGCCAAACCAAATGCATGCCAATACTCAGCCTCCACAGTACCCCAGCTCCTCCCACTTTCCTCAATTTACTGGCCCAGGCAGCAGCAGTGGTAGAGCCCGTGCTTGGCATACAGAAGGTCCCAGGTCCTAGCCTGGTCATCTGTAGAAAAAACATCCCACCTGAAACCTTGGAGAGCTTCTGTCAGTCCACGGTGACAATACTGAGCAAGATGGGCCAATTCTGAGCAAAGGAAGCTTTGTGTGTTCCAGTGGCAGCGCTCTAGCCATGTAAGGAAGGCAGCCTGGAATTCTTTCCACAGAAGTATACGTGGGCAGCGGTGGCACTGTAGCTACATGCAGGCGCCACAATGCACTGTGCAAGCGGCTCCTTCTCTTCCCATTGGAGCCTTTGCCCTCTGCCCAGAAAGGCTCTGATGGTGAGTAGGAGAGCCCTTTTACATGGCGCATTGCACTCCCCATGGCGCATTGCACTCCCCACCGTTTTAATCAGTGATGTCATTCAGGGGGAACGGACCAGAATGGGCGTTCCGGATCCTAACGGGCTCCGTGGCTGGTTCCGGGTTCCCGACAAGTGCCAATCAAAAGTGAGTTCCTGTTCCTACATCATTTGAATGACACCACTGGTTTTAATGCATTGCACCCCCTCTGGCTATGCTACTGTCTTTCCATACTTGCATTGCTGACATGCCATCTAATCCTTGGTAAATATAGTCTTTCCCAGGTGTGCAGAGATTACAAGCTCTCAAAGCAGTTTCCTGGCATGATTCTGGTGAGTTTTGCTGACGCCTTTGGCAGACACCAAGTACAAGCTCCGTTCACAATTTTTTCCTGCCAGCATGGGCCATTAGAGCCATCAGAAAGCTTTTGCTGTCAGGTTCGGAATCTCCCAGGCTTCATTCCCCAAACTACTCCACGCTCTTCTCCAATCCCACCTTGATCTTCAAATTGGAAGTTGGCAACCCAGTAAAAGGTAAATATGCCATGATGGTCAGTACTGAAGGCTATGGAACATGCATCTGAAAACCAGGCTACGTGTGAACACGTTGCAACTGGATTCAGTCCCCAGTATATAAGAGCACTACATACAAAGAGGTCAGTGGAAAACAAACTGTGATCAGACAAAAAGGCTACAGTGTAGGCAGTGAAGGAAACAACATGCGTGAACTTCACAGCATTTGGGAATAAAAGTGCTGCAGATGGGAGCCGGCACTGCACAGAAGGGAATAGCAGAGAGACAAGTTCCAGAAGGGCATTCATTGCCGAAGTTATACACCAGAACCCGAGGGAGAATGAAAAGCATACATGGGCAAACCATTAGACAAAGGGGTCTGCAGCCTTACAGTTCTGTGGTTTTGGGTATACAAAGAGACTGTTGCTGATTTGGACAGCTGGAAACCCTGAAAGTGGAAGCCTAGAAGTAACTTGGCCAAAGCCCAACATACCAGGGTGGTGATGTCACTGGCGTGCCGAGATGCTGGGAGTGCTTTTAAAGCAAAACCTGATGATTGCAGGAACATGAAAGCCACGGGAGGAGAGGAGAGGAGGTGCTGCAGATAATAGTTGCCACCTCTGTTCTCGTAATTTGTCAACAGTGGTCTTTCAAATGTATCTCTCAGCCGTGTGGAGCGATGAGCTGTGTAAGGCTGGCCCATTTGGGTGTACGCTTTGATGTAGCAACAGAGGAAAGTTCTGATCAAAGCGAGCAACAACAATGCTCCAACAGGCACCCACTCCCTGTTCCACACACTCCCCATCTCTCCCCCCTACATACACATACTTGTTCCACTTCCTCCACCATTCATTTTTCTTTTACATGCTGATTCGCATACCGATTCTGTGTGTAGCCAGCCACACTGAGGCGTAGCTAAAGAAGTGCAGGGGGGTGCAATTGCACCGGGCTACAAGCTTTAGGGGGCGCAACAAGCTGAGTTTGACACTAGTGGCCATAATTGTGAAAACCCTGGTATGTATGGATAATAAAATCGTGTTATATATTATTGGAAAGGTAATTTAGTGCGGAATACAATGAAACAAACTGGAGTGTAATATCTTTTCAAAGATTATGGCCAAAAAAACTAGAGAAAACGAAAATACAACTGTGATGTCACTTCCTGTTGTAACATCACTTCCGGGCCCTCTGCACTGGGCTATACTTCCATTAGCTACACCAGTGCAGCCACATCTTGTGTTTCAGCCTAGCCTGCATTTGAACAGTTTCAGGCTTCGCTGAAGTTGGTTGAGTAGCAAATCAGGGGGCTGGAGTAGGACTTGCTGCCTCGACCCTACACGGTTGGCATTGAGAAGTGCAGACCACCCAGTTATGGGGGACCGCTTGGAGTTGGAGGGAAACACCCATCCTGGGGAACAGACTGTCAACTGCTACGTCTCCTAAGTCAGCTGTCTGCATTTAAAGGGTGCAATCAGTAAAGCATGTTCGGACCACTCTCAGAATCAGGGAAGATGGAGCATTTCTGTGTGCTGGCCTTTCTGATTCTGAGAGTGGTCCAAACATACTTTACAGTATCCCTTGTGCTGGCCAAACTTTGCTGGCCTAACTGTGCCAGCCTAACTCCAGGTTAGGATTGCGCTCTAAGGGGGAGAAGATTCAGGCCCCAATCCTAACCAAATCTCCCTCTCCTGCTATTACATGTGCACCAAGGAGGCACACACTGTATCCTGTGGGGGGGGGCAGTTGCAGAGAACTCATCAGGATAAGCAAACTCCAATTTCCTTGCTCTGGGGAAAGTCTCTATTTTCCCTATGGGTCTCCTTCAGTCTACACCAGCTATTTTGCTGGTACAGAACTGAGGAGGGGGAGGGGGAGGAAAAGGACATGAAAGGCAGACAGATGTCATTAGAGTTCTGCCAATCCTGCCTCCTTCCCCTCCCTGACCAGAAATGCCCTATTCATTCCTCCGGCTTCCTTTCTTGTCCCTCCCATCACCCGCCCCACCCTGCTGCCTTACCTGCTGCCAGAGGATGGTGAGCACACATGGCTTCAGTGACATCGTGGATACCTTTTAAGTGGTATCCACCTAATGGATACCACCTAAAGAGCAAGGGTCCATATTCATTCCAGCACAGCATCTTTCTCAGTGGCCGTGTTGTCATTTCTGTTCTTTTTAAGATAGTCTTTCTGGACCATTCTTTGCCTTTATTTTGCTTCATTATTTCTTTATTTTATCTGTACCCCACTTTTCTCCCAGAAAGGCACCCAATGCAGCTTCCAAAATACAAAACATCAATTATACAATTAAAAAATAAAACTAAATAAATATTATATTATACCAATATAAAGATTAAGAAACCACCAGAGCAATCAATCATAATACAAGAAGAAGAGAGCAAAAGCACATAAAATCCAACAGCAATTTAAAAAATCCACCCATAAAAACTAGCAGAAATATGAACTGCTTTGTGAATTTTTTTTTTTAAGTGGACAAGTAGATTACCTCTTATCCGGACATCCAAAATCCAGACTATTCAGAAGTCTATTCAGACATTTTTATCCCAGACTTAAACACAACTTTCTGTTGTATAAGCACTAGGAAGTCTTGTGCTTATTCCCGCAGATAGTGCAAGTACTGGCTGTAAGTTTGATTCTCTGCTCTGTGGTGTGTGCCTATGCAGACATCAGAGGCCAACAGATACCTGTATGGGTTAACAGTGAAAAGAGCAAGAGGAAGCATTTCTCACTATATTTGCAGAAGAGAGAGACATAAATGAATATGGGGCTTGGGCACCTCCCTTATCAAGGAAGACTGCAGCATTTGGGGCTCTTCAATCTGGAAAGAAGGCGCCTGAGGCAGTGGCGTTTCTACAGGGATGGCAAAGCTCTAAGTTTTGCAAGAAGCCTTACCTTGCAGTGGAAATCACTCCTCTCCTGCACCGTTTTAGCCAATCTTGGCGTTGCTTACTGGCTACAGCAGCAAGGGAGAGGAGGGATTTACATGGCAGGGTAAGGCTTCTTGCAAAACTTAGAGCTTTAGCATCCCTGTAGAAACGCCTCTGGCCTGAGGGGGGCACATGATTGATACATACAACATTATGCATGGGAGGATAGAGTCAATAAAGAGATGTTCTTTTCCCTCTCTCACAATACCAGAACCAGAGGACATCCACTGAAATTGAGTGTTGGGAGAGATAAAAAGAAACACTTTTTTTACTCAGCAGGTAATTAAGCTATGGAACTCCTTGCCACAGAAGATGGCAGGTGATGGCATCTGGCCTAGGCGCCTTTAAAAGGGGATTGGACAGATTCCTGGAGGAAAAGTCCATTGTGGGCTGTAGGCCATGATGGGACGTGCAATCTCCTTACGTTAATAGCAGGCTATCTCAGAGTGCCGGGTGCAAGGAAGTGGCCACAGGATGCAAGCATCTTGTTGTCTCCTGGGCTCCCTGAGGCGCCTGGTGGGCCACTGTGAGAGACAGGAAGCTGGACTAGATGGGACCTTGGCCTGATCCAGCAGGGCTCCTCTTATTTATGCAATTATTCCAAAATCCAGACAAATCCAAAATCCAGACATTTTCCCATCCCAAGCATATAAACCTTCTAAACAACAACAACAACAACAACAACAACAACAACATATAGCAGTGGTTCTCCAACTGTGGGTCAGGTCCTCCAGTGGGTCATAAGCCAATTTCATGTGTGTCATGAACCACCCAGAGCAGCCATATTAAAAATAAGGGAAGATGGAATGCTGGAAAAGGGGAGGGCTGTGTGGTTGTTTTGCTTGTGTCAAGGTTGTAAATACACCTTTTTTTCCTTTCTGATTCACTTTGCTGTAGTAAAATGGCTGAGAAATAACCCAACATATTCCTGCATTCTCAGGAAAGCAGCAAGCTCTGGCGTCACAGTGACGGCACTTCCAGCTATGACATCACTTCCGGTGGGTCCTGGGCCAATGGTCATTCTAAAAAGTGAGTCCCAGTGCTAAAACGTTTGAGAACCACTTATATATAGCAATGCACCACATTGTGGCAGATTCTATACTTTTTAGGGCGCTAATCTCTGCTGTAAAATAATGTCCTGAATCAAAGCTTTTTATTTGTGTAACTAATACCTTCCGATCTCATAATTTGGAATGAGAAATGAAAGGCACAGAGTAGTCTTTTTTAAATGAATGAATCTGAGCCAAACTCAGGATAAACTGTTGTGCTGCAGGTAACATTAAATAAAGCACAGCCTCACCTGCCTGCGGTTGCCACAAGTTCACTCCTTTTGACATGCGAAATGGTGCACCTTTGCTTCCAGGGGGACCACATTAGCACTGTTGTGAAATGATTGTACTAAGTAATACAATAAAGTGAACTCAAAACACAATCGCGAGGTTTTGATGAGGATACAGATTGACTTGTTCTACTTGGTGGAAAACCCTCTGACCCAAAACATGCCATTCCATCTGTCAACATTCAGGCAGCAACAGCAGGGAGGAAAAAGGAATGATGTGGCTTCAGAGGAGGGACTTGAAGAAACGTTTGCACAACACTTAATCTGTGCCCTGTACTGAAAGATAATTTCCACCTCTTACCAAGGCATGGGCAGGTCATACCTAGAATGAAAATGGTTTTCTAAGAGCAAGCTGATTTCCACCCTCCCTTTCCAATCTCATGATATTTACACACTTGTGAAAGATACATGTTTATTCCAGTTACTCTTCACCCAAGGCAATGCAATGTCACCAGTCTGGCATTCCAAGTTGGTCACATTCAGAATCCATATTACTGTACTTAGTGTGGGGGGGGGGAAAGCCCCACAGAGTACAGTGGAACTTAGGGTGCAATCCTAACCATCTTTCCAGCACTGACATGACTGTGCCAATGGGGCACGTGCTGCATCCTGTAGGTGGAGGGCAGTCACAGAGGCCTCCTCAAGGTAAGAAAATGTTTGTTCTCTTACTCCAGAGCTGCATTGCCTTTATTCTGGTGCTGGAAAGTTGGTTAGGATTGTGCTCTCAGGGCGCAAGCCAACCCAGCACCGGAATGGTGAAACCGACCGGCCAGCGCCATATCCGACGCTGCGTCGGGAAGGCTGGAACCTCCCCAAGGCACGGGCACGTTCGCCAGGCCCAGAAATATGGCTGTTCATATGGGCCGTTTTCAGGTGCTCCAGGTGTAAGCAAAGCTGCACAACTAGTAGTAGGCGCTAGTAGTAACAGTTGTGGCCCTGACCCATTTGCCACCTGGGGGCCAGGACCATAGGCTGCCATCCTGCCCAGCGACTGGCACCCCTTGCAGTGAATAGTGGCCCCCACTTACCTGGAGCTCATGGAGCTTGTGTGACATTCCATCATGTTCCAAAAGCCTTCGGAGCCTTCATAAGGCCTTTACCCACGCACTCCCAATAAAGACAGCAGACTGTTGCTTGGATGCAAATAGGGCCACTTTATTGAAATAACATACAGGGATTGGCAAACAAGGACTGCCTAACTATGACAGGTTGAAAGGGGGTGTAGCTATCACCCCCTTTCCAGGTGCGGAGTACTACCTGGGGTGGTGGTCCTAGCGATCACCCCCCCCTTGATCTCATTGGGCGAACCAAACAACTCGAGCCAATCCAGTCCTTACCCTGGATGGCTGTCTTCGTTGCCCCCTAAGGGACCTGGGCAGCTGGCCCCTCAGAGCCAGTCAATAGGGTTCCCTCAGCTGCTCCTCGAGCCGGGTTGGCGTCATCGGAGCTGCCGAGATTCACCCCTGACCTTGCTGCCCCGGCATGGACACCGTGAGCTGTCTGGTTTTTCTCCCCTTACCCCGCACCTCTCATGCCACAAGGGAGGACAACCTCGCGTTTGTCCTTCCTACACCCACCTACCAAGCCTCTCAGTACTTGCTGCCAATCCCCATAAAGTTGTGTTGCCAGACGGCGAAAAGATACACTCTCTCCTTTAATTGGATCGGCAGCGAAAAAACGATGCCCGGATGCCAATTACTGCACCCCTCAGACAAACCCCTGCCCCCTCAGGTAACTCTGACCCTCTTCCTGGTTCAGTCCCATACATTCTTTGCCCCTCGCCCGATGCGATGGGGCGAAAGATCAGTCCACAGGATCTGCACGTCTGGGTACCCCTACCTTGACCCAGCAAATACTAATGTCTGCTCTTCAGTGAGATCTTAATTCACTGACACAGGCCTTTCTCACTTTGTTGAAACCCAGTTACCTGAGGAGGAGGCTCTCTGGTTTGCTGATAGTGAATGAGAGGAAGGACCTGACCCCCCCCCCCAGGGCTTGCCCTTGCGCACAGCCCTTTATGTCCGTTAAGGTGTCCTACCCAACTAGGACTGGTGGCCGAAGCCGCTTGCTGGCCGAACTCATTAGACCGGCCGCAGATAATCAACCGGATCAAGCCCATTGGGGTGGACCTGTCAAAGCAAGGGGCTAGATAAGTGTGCAACCAGCACTCAAACCATTAAGTCAAACTCGCAGGCACCGCAGGAACCTGCATACAACCAGGGCACACTGACCCTCCGATAGGCCTCAGCCTCAGGCAACCCCGCGGGGGAGCCAACTGCAGGTCTTCCCTGCTGCCACGTGGCGTACTCCAAGGCGCACTGGCCTTCCGACCCCCACTGTGCCCTCCGAAGATGACACAGCCTACAGGCCACCCTCGCAAGAGAAGCCAACTGCAACCAGGGCACACTGACCCTCCGAAAGGCCTCAGCCTACAGGCAACCCCCACCAGGGAAGCCAAACTGCGGGAACCCCCCACTGTGCCCGAAGGCTAGCCCCAAGGCACACTGGCCTTTCGCCCACACAGCACCCTGGGTCATTTCTGCCGGCTCCTGATCACCATTGGCCACTCCTCAGGATGTCCTCGTCAGGGAGGTTCACTGCCGTGGAAGCCACACCATCCTGTTGTTTGTCACTGGTGAGTCTCCATGGCCCGTACTGGGCTGCTGGAAATATTGGGTGCCCGCTGAAGGCGTATCTGCTGAAAACTTCGTTCTGGTCAGTTTGCCTAATGTAAATTCAGACAGTTAGTTAGTTCATCATCTACAGTCTCACAGCACGGCACCTTGTCAGCATGGCGCTCGGATCTCACCCGGATCTTGAGTTTGAAGTCCCCAAAAGGACCCGGATAAGCAGCATTGAATAATCAGACTGAGCTGATCTGGGGCCGTGAATGTCATATCCCGACCAAAGGAGAACATCACAGACACGGGCCTATGCTTATCCGGCCTTGTAGGGCCCCCTCCCAGAAATCCTTCCGGGATGCATCTACTCCAGATATCATGCATCCCGTCCGTGATTCCCTATACTGCAGCCTGGCCTGAAAGAGGAGCTAGAAAAATAAGCATGAATTCACTGATAGGGCCCCCAACTTTTGCTCTAGCAAGAACTGCAGAATGTGCTCAGTTGGAATGGGTCAGTCCTAGCCTGCTCGGGCGTTCTGATGAAATATGGAACCTCCCAACTCCTATGTGACTAACTAGCCCTTGAATAGGTCTAACAGTGCCCCTCCATGATCCTGGGGTTCTGACAGGCCAAGGCTTTATGGCCAGTAACCCGGCTACTGGATCCTGACACGCCTCAGAAACCAACAGCCGAAAAAGCTCCTCCCGGAATAAGAGATAGCGTCGAGTATGTTGCTTTGGTCCCTGGGGACGAGCCTGGCCACCAACTGGGTGTTCTGGAGGCGCTGCAGTACAAATGCCTGGGCTAAAGTCGTGACTCGAGTTGATTTGATGTTTGATTATTAAGGATGTGCACCGCTGTCTGATTGCAGTACCAAATACCTCACCGAAACATATGACAATGTCCCGGGCCCCGCGAAGTCCCTAACTGCCACCCCCGAGGGGGAGAGCTCGAGAATCATTCGGACTTAGGTGATGCCCGCTGCTTTTCCCTTGCCACAGGGCTGTGTACAGACAAAACCTCAACATAGAGACCACCCCCAGGTTGCATGTTGGCCTCCACCTGCTAAAAAGATATCCTGTTAAAAAGATAAATCATTGCAGTTTCCAAGGGAAACTGAGTCATGACTGGAAGTTGTAATTTGGTTTTGTACGTGGGCCAACGAACACCTGACAAAGGATCACAGAGGCATCTCCAATGCCCTGCCATGAGCCTTCCCATGGCATGTGACGCTTTAAGTGCCCCAAAGCTTGCCGGTTATGTAGCGTAATATTGTAGGTGGCAACCACAGCCTTGAGCTGAGGTGCAGCCTCCGAGCTTAACCTGTGGAAGTCTGCTCTGCTGTGCCCATGCATTGAGCTCAACCCTCGTAAAAGTCAATCAGGTGACAGGCCGGCTGTTTTCATACGGGCCAGGTGCACCCCAAAGTTCCTGCACAGGGGTGGGGGGTAAAGGCCTATAAAAGCCGTTCATACGCGCCCTTGCCCAGAAGGATCTGCGGTGCAGGAGGCTGGCTGACTCTTCTCCTGCCTCATGTTTGTGGGCCCCTATAACCCTGCCTGGGATCCTATCCTGTGGCAATCAGGCACCACCTGCTTCGCCCCTCCTAACCCCATATGTGCAAGGAAGGCAATAAACGTCCAGTTAGTCTAGTAGCAGGTGTGTGAGTCCCAATCCCACGTGGCACCCTTGGTGCCTTCAGCCGGCTTGTCTTCATTTTGAGCAAGCAAAATGCTTGCTATCGGAGCGCTCTCTCCCCAGCTGTTTGCGCGGGGATGACCAGTTACACACAGAGCTTTAACTGGGGGATCCTCCGAACCATGACAGTGTCATATTAATGCCTTCCCCATAAGGAAATGCTGGACATAATACCGCCAGGTCAATCCTGTGTGGTCATGAAAAGCTCTGCGTATGTCTAACAATGTGACTAGCACCACACTCCTGCACATGTCTACTCAGAATCAACGGTCATTGGGTTCAATGGGGCTGACTCTCAGGAAAGTGGGTATTAGACCGCAGCCAGGTGCTGTGGCGTTGGTGGGGGACATTTAATACATCAAACGGATGAATAGACAAAATATCTATCCAGCCCGTTAGCCTAGTTTTAAAACTTTTTCTTTTCTGCTGGGACTAACCCTCTCGTACCAGCCTTCCAACTGTGGGGCAAGCTCCGTTCTGTTTGAAAGGGGCTGAATTTTATGACATCTTTGCCTCTCTGGAAGTGCTTTGATCTTACAGTGGGACTGGCACTGTCCCGCATTGCCATACTCCTCCTACACAGGTCCGATAGAGTCAAAATTCAAAGCATATACCTCATCTGTCCCACCCTGTTGCATACTGGAGTGGTTCTTGACTTGCCCAAGAGCCTCTTACCAACTTCGCTTTTGTTGACTGTGCCATGGGGGGGAGGCCCCCGGCGAGGTATTGCCAGATCGTCCGCAATCGATGCTGGCCTGACTCACCTTCTGCATGCTGGGTACTATGAGGTTTGCTGTTGGCTCCCTCAATCAAGCCTGACCTGTATTTGAAGCTTAATCACTGACCCGTCCTGAAGCTGGCATCGTGAATCCAGCTGGGTCTGGGTTGGCAGCTTGTGGGTCAGAGGGTATGCTTTGAGGCTTACTGCTGTCTTCACCTGCCGAGCCCGACCTTCTGATTCCAAAGTGTGCCCGCTTCCACGACCCGCAGAAGGCGTCGGGTGTTCTGTGTGCTCCCGATGGGCTACGTGAGACTCGGATGGAGGACGTCTCGGTTTGCTGTTGGCACGTTTAGTGGGCACCACCCTTCTGGAAGAAAGATGTTCATTAAGCCGGGCGCCTCAGCCAGGCCTATCCGCTTTCTGAGCTGGGAATTGATCACGCGAGGAGTTCCCCCCTTTTCCCCTGTCTGTCTTCCTCAGGGCCCGCTAATTGCACCTCGCCCAAGTCGCTCTAGTAGGGCTCCCAGAGCCTGCGCCCTCCCCCTCCTTGGAAAAATAGATCACAGATTCTCCTGCTTAGCTTCAGGCAGTGCCAGCAGCTCAACCATCCATCCACACATCCAGCCCGGAGAGGAAGGAGTGGGTTCCATGACAAAGAGGGAATATTTTGGGGAGGGGGTTTCACCCCATTTTCCATTGTTTCTTCCCCACCATTTACCCCCGCCTGCTCCCCTGAGAAGTACTGGATAGCAAGAACGGGAGGGGGGGCTGCGCTTAACTTGCACCTCGTCACAAGGAAAAATGGAGGGTGGTAGAGGACGGAATTAAAGCCTGCTGGGTCCCCCGAAGCGCGAACGCCACTGCGCTGGCCTGCTCTGGAAAGAGGGGGTGGTGGTTGAGAAAGGAGGTAGAGGAGGCTGCAACCGCGCTCCGCTGCTGCGGGGGCCTACTGCTCCTTCGAAAGGGCCCTCCCACAGCGGCCCCGACTGGGCAAGGAGAAAACCGGGCGGACCCAGGTAAAGTCTCCCAGCCTGAGCGCGCCTTTCTTTCTTTCCTTCTTCTTTTTTTTTTTTTTTGCAGTGATCGGGCCTCTAGCCTGCTGCGCCGCTCCCCGGACCCCCAACGAGCACCAAAGCCGGACTGCGGCTGTTCAAGAAGCTCCCTCCCCCGCTAAGGACCAAGAGAAAAACTGGGAGAGCGCCCTGCTCGCGCCTCCCGGTGAGCGCGCCGAGGCTGGAAAGCGCTGCCAGCTGCCTCCGTTGCTGCTGCATTGGCTGGGGCTCGCCTCGGTCGCTCCCTCCCTCGGCGCGGCGTTCGGATGGTGCGGCCTGGCCCTGAACAGGCGAGTGGACGCGAGGCCTCCAATTCGGAGTGCTCTGACTGCGCGTCCGTCCTCCTTCGCCGTCCGGGACCGCACTGAGGAGCAGCACGAGCTGGCCTCGTGCTGTGGGCAATGGCCCGACTCCCCGCGGTCCTATCAGCCAATGGCTGGCCAGCACCAGCCTGCAAGTCCCCTGGGAGGCGGGGCAATGGGCCGTTAGCGTGTGAGTGCGCTAACAGTCTTTATACAACACTTCCAGTTTTCCAACAAAAGCCAGAAGTATTATATAGCGGTCTTCTGGAGGAGGTGGCAGGCAGTGCCGGGGGCTCTTGCCCCCCATATAATGGTACAACCACCACTGAGAGTGCAGTCCTAAGCCAGCAAAGTTTGGCCAGCACAAGGACCACCATAAAGCAAGTTTGGACACCTCTCGGTGTCAGGGAGGATGGCTCACATCTGTGTGCTGGCCTCTCGGACTCTGAGGGTGGTCCAAACATACTTTACGATGTCCTTTGTGCCGGCCAGACTTTGCTGGTTTAGCTTATGCCAGCCTAACTCAGTTTAGGATTGCGCCCTGAGTAGTAATATTTCACACTAGTGCCAGGAATGGGTCATTCTGTTCTTCCCTTTCCTTGTAATACAGTTGGGCTCTGCATATTCATCTGCGATTTTTTTAGGCTTCATTTGTATTTATAAAGACACCATAGCACTAGTAATAGTTAACATTGCTAGTGCTACAAAACAGCAAAATTAGTCACAGCAGATACCTGAAGTTAGGCCAGCATAGTTAGGCCAGCACAATTTGGCTGGCACAAGGGACACCGTACAGTATATTTGGATGACTCTTGGAGTCAGAGAGGCCAGCCCACAGACGTGAGCCATCCTCCCTGACTCTGAGAGTGGTCCAAACATGTTTTATGATGACCCTTGTGCCAGCCAAACTTTGCTGGCCTAACTGTGTCGGCCTAACTCCAGGTTAGGATGGCACTCTAAAATGCCTCTAGGTAAATAAAATGGTGCAAAAACAGTACTTGGGCAATCTTAGACTTACTACTAACCTGTTAATTTTCTACCTTTTGGGCTGCACTATTTACAAATAATTGTCTGTACATCTGTGTCTGTGTGGTGGGTGTGCATGCGCAGGAGCACACATCGTTCAAAGCAGACTAAATGCATCTGACAGAGCAGATTACAATCCATGTAAATGTGTGCCTGAATAAATCGTTAGCCTTAAGCTTCCAAAGAACACTTGTTAATATTACTCTTACTTGGGAGTAAAACCCATTGAGCAGAATCGCACTTTCCTCTGAAAAAAACATGCAGAGGTGTGTCCTGCAACACTCCTCTGGAATGTGTGCCTTCAATGGACCACCAATGTGTCAATGTGTCAGGGCCTTTTTGAACAGCAGAGGCAGTCTTTAATTAAACTACTTGACTGCGTATTGGCCTTTTTGACCCTTTAATGACGGTGTTTGGTTTCCTTGTTTATCTGACTTGCTGTTATCATGCTCTTTACATTCCGGATGTGTTATCTTTCCCATGCGTGTGTGTAAAAAACTTCAGATCACAAGTCAGTAAACAAAGTAAAGCCCTTGAGAAATATCATGTTCTGAAGAGACTCTATGGGAGGAAATGAGTGACAGGAAAGAAAACGTGGAAGAATAATTATTGTAGAATGCATTGATTAATTCTGGCTTTGCTTTCCGTGAAACATTTGCTCTTCTGCTGCAAATGAAATGCATTTCATGTTGTACAGTATGGAAACTTTGCAAAGGTCTTATTCTAAGGAAACAATCCCAACCTAGAGTTAGGTTGGCACAAGTCACTTGTGCAGGCCCATGAGTGTTGCAAACACACCGTAAAGTGCATTTGCAACAGGGAGACCGGCAAATGGAACTTGGGTCAGGATTGGGCTGTAACTGTGGTTAAGACACGAAAATGATTTCCTGTAATATTATCCTGTTCCAGGTAGGTTTGGTGTCAGGCTGATGGTCCAACCCAGTGGTTCCCAACCTTTTTTTGGCCATGCCCCACCTAGGCATCTCTAAAACCCTGATTCCCCTCTGTGACACATAATTCTTCTTATTCAAAAAATGAACTCCTATTCACATGGAGGAAGCCTAAAAGGCCATTAACTTGGTTTAAACAAGGTTCCAAAGAACATGGCATCCATGAAAGAGAACAATAAAAGATGGTGCGGAAAGAGGGAAATTTTAAAAATATTCTTAGCTTAATTTCTTTTAATTATAAAAAAGGTAAAGGTTTCCCCATGACCGAATGGTCTAGTTGTGACTGACTGTAGGGGGTAGTGCTCATCTCCGTTTCAAAGCCTGTAGAGCCGGCATTTTTGTCCGCAGGCAAGCTTCCGTGGTCATGTGGCTGGCATGACTCTACGCCGTAGTGCACGGAACGCCGTTCCCTTCCCACCGAAGTGGTCCCTATTTATTTGCATTTAGGTGCTTGCATTTAGGTGCTTTCAAACTGCTAGGTTGGCAGGAGCTGGGACAAGCAATGGGAGCTCACTCCGTCACGCAGTCTTGAACTCCCAATCTTCTGGTTGGAAAGCCCAGCAACAGCGGATTAACCCGCTGCGCCACCACGTCTCTTATAGTTTCTTATAATTTCTTGTAACTTCATATAATAAGATATAAGAACAATTAGCGGGCTTTCAAATTCACTGTTAATAACTAAAAAAAAATTCACTGTTAATAGCTCATTCTCAAATTGCCCCCCCCTTAAGAATCAAATTGCCCCCCTGTGGGGCGGGTGCCCCACGTTGGGAACCACTGGTCTAGCCTGAACAAAATGTTCCAACGGGATAGTTCTGGGAAGGGTCTCACAGCCAAATCATACCTGAATCTTACCTGCTGATGCAGTTGCTCTACTGGAGGGGCAGTGGGAAATGTATCCTCTATTGTTCACTTGTCCAGAGGAAAGCCTCCACTGCTGCTACGGGACTCTTTGGATCGATTCCTGCTAGTCAGGTGCAAGTCTGAGTTGTATATAGTAGTGGAAAGAGAGATGGAAGGGCTAGAATATGGGAGCACATGAGCACCGCTGATCCCACTTATAGCCTACCTACCTCTCCACCCTGCCAGGGAACTCCTCTATTCCACCCCTCTATGCCCTGTTCCACTGCTGCTGCCATTTGACTCACCTTTCCTTATCTGGCAGCAGGCCTCTCACGCTGCTGCTGGTTGCGGTAGCACACACAAAATGGCTGCTAGCGGTGCACAAAATGCAACACCAGAAGCCATTTTACAACAGCAGAACTCTGTTCCACTGTCTCCTCACTGGTGGGCACAATCCTGGGATGGAGGTTGTGTTGATGCTACATCATGGTGTCAGCGCAACATCACTAGTGCCAACACAGGGTTGGCGCTAGAGTTCTTGGGCTGACATTGGCAGTAGTGTTGGCATGAGAGTACTGGCGCTGAGCAAGGGTGGTTCTGGGAGGAGGGCGGGGGGTGGGCAGGCTGGTGGGCGTGCCAGCCCAGGGACGGGGTTGGTGTTGGGATGCGGACGTTAGACCATATCCAAGGCTCCATTGGGAGGCAGCACGGCGCTGATTTGGCTTCCTCAGAGCTGTGTCTTCTATTTAGCAGGTGCAGATTCGAGGAACGCTATGGGGAGACCAGAGCCTCCCCTAGGGAAAGGGCACACCCTTGTCCCAGGGAGGCTCCCCACAGTGCACCTAAGGATATGTGCTGAATATAGTGCAGGCCTGCCAGCCTCACCATTCCAGTGCAATTTAGGATTGTGCACTGAGTCTTCCCCCTCGTCCCTTGAGTGAGGAGTTCTGGACCTGGAATCATGACGGATATGGGATTTGAATCCCACATCAAATGCACCTTCATGACCTCATCAGTTAAAATGTAGAGCCCCATCATTCCATGGGGAGGAGTGGTCAGGTAGGTCTTTTCCATAGAGAGAGCCCATACCAGTGATGGGATTCACAGATTGACAAGGGGAACGCTGGGCGGGACTAACACGGGGCTTCCGTGTGATTGGCTGCCCGTCCACAGCGTTCCGCAGCTGTCCTGGCCTCGGGGGGGCTGCCCCCGGTTAGTGCGCCCCACCGCTGCTTGCCCAGGCACCCGGCGCGACCCTCACCTGTCCCCCATGGTGAGCGGGAGCCCCCCCCCCGAGGCAAGGACAGCTGCGGAACGCTGCGGACGGGCTGCCACTCAAGTGAAAGTCCCGCCTAAGTCCCGCCCAGCGTTCCCCTTGTCAATTTGTGAATCCCATCGCTGGCCCATACCATGGAAAGGCGCATGTGATCAGCCCTGCTCTCATGGTTGCCTCTTTCTTTGGAGCTCTTCAGCCTAGAACAAAAGCACCTGAGGGGGGACTTGATTGAGACATACAAAATTATGCATGGGATGGATAAAGTGGAAAGAGGGAGGTTCTTTTCCCTCTCTCACAATACCAGAACCAGGTGACATCCACTGAAATTGAGTGTTGGGAGAGTTAAAACAGAAAAAAGGAAATACTTCTTTTTACTCAGTGGGTAATTAATCTGTGGAACTCCTTGCCACAGGAGGTGGTGATGGCATCTGGCCTAGATGTCCTTTCTGTCCAGGTGACTGGACAGATTTCTAGAGGAAAAGTCCATCGCAGGCTACAGGCCATGATGGTTAGTGCAACCTTCATATTTTAGAGGTAGGCTACCTTGGAGAGCCGGATGAAGGGGAGTGGCAACGAGATGCACATATCTAGTTGTCTTGTGTGCTCCCTGAGGCATCTGGTGAGCCATGCGAGATGTAGGAAGCTGGAGCAGATGGGCCTTTGGCCTGGTCCAGTGGGGATCTTCTGATGTTCTTTTGTTCAGCTAGGGTGCCTGGGGTGGGCTCACTGTGACGTAGTCCACACATAGTCTGGACTATGTCAAGATCCATGAGTTTCTGCTCACTTGAGTTCCATATCAAAAAAGTCCCCAAAAGCAAATCGAAGTGGGACAAACTTTTTAATACATATAGAACTGAATTTGTATTGTTCAATTATCACTCATTACATGTGCATCATCTCTGTTTCAAAGCCCCTCTCTTGCAAAGCAGGGTCACAAATAATGCAATGTCCATCAAGATCACAGTTCAAAAAAAGAACGGAAATTTCTTCCAACATCTGCTGAAAATATTAGCGCTGGAAACAACTGAGCCGGTCAGTGCTATAATATTTCCTTTGTACTATTCTTAAAGTACAGTATCAGGCTTGCAAAGGAATATCTGTGAAACAGAACTCTTTTGCCTTCGTCAGGCCGGAGAATACGCCGGAATATTTCAAGTAAGTAACTGCAGTTGTGAAAACAAGTACACCTCAAAAATGTCCTGCAATTGGAAGTATTTCTGATGCTGGACATTGGTGATTGTCCTGTGTTTATAGCAGGCCTTTGTGATGCATGAAGAGAGGTTTCTTTACATTCTCTGCATTCCTTTCACTCTATTAAGTATTCATGACAAACTCAAGGAAGGCAGATACGATGTTTGAATCCAGTATGTTTTTTTTTCTTTTGGCTGCCATGTTGACAGCTAAAACTTTGTGATTTCAAACAAAAGCAACCTGCAGAAGAATCCAAATCAAACAGCTGAGTTTGTACCAAGATCACACAAAACAAAAAACACAATACAGGTGTGCCCTGGTATCCTCTAGGATTCTGTTCTGGACCCCCCCCCCCCGTCCCGCCTTGTGGATACCAGAAACTGTGGATGCTGGGTGTTATGTATCCAGGAGGATAGCGAGGGTTAGGCCTGAGCTAATCACCCCTCCAATCAGGAGATCTTAGCTATACTAGATGAGTCCTGTAGTTGGTTGGGCCTGTTGCCTGTGTTCAGAGTTGTTCTGTAGCTGTTAATAAAATGCTTAACTGCACCTGCCTTGTGTGAGTGGCGTCTGCAACGAACCCAGTATTTTACATTGGGGATGGCTTTTTAAAGATAGAGGAACATCAGCAGTTTTGCTGTTAAAAAAAAGAAGAAGAGATTTGTGTAATGTTCTCCTCAGGGGCATAGCGTGCCTTGCCCGCGCCCAGGGCAAGGCATGCGTTGCGCCCACACCGTGACGTCATGACGCCTTGCGTCATGACGTCAGCGACAGGCGGGGCTTCCGTGCATGTCCCTCAGCTTCAATTGAAGCCAGGGGAAATGCAGGGATGCTCTCCCAGCCAGGGACTCCCCCAGAGCACAGAGAGCTCATGGCAGAGCGGCCTGCACAGAAAGGGCGCACGCCGACTTGGAGCCACTCTGGCACGAGCTCTCTATGCTCTGGGAGTCCCGAGTTCCCCAGAGCACAGAGAGCTCGTGCCAGAGCGACTCCGAGTCAGCGCACGCCCTTTCTGTGCAGGCTGCTCTGCCGCGAGCTCTCTGTGCTCTGCGGGAGTTGCCCAGAGCGCAGAGCAGCCTGAGCAGAAAGGGCGCGCGCCGACTCGGAGCCGCTCTGGCACAAGCTCTCTGTGCTCTGGGGGACTCGAGCAGCTCGGAGCGCGGCAGGGGAGGCGCGGGGGACATGCCAACGGCGCCCCCACCTTATGGCGCCCCAGGGCTCGTGCCCTATGGTGCCATACCCTCCCTCTGCCTCTGGTTCTCCTATCTTTTTAAAGGCACAATCCTAACCTGGAGTTAGGCCAGCACAGTTTGGCCGGCACAAGGGCCACCGTAAAGCACATTTGGACCACTCTTGGAGTCATGGTGTCCCTTGTGCTGGCCAAACCTTGCTGGCCTGACTGTGCCGGCCTAACTCCAGATTAGGATTGCGCTCTAATAATAATAATAATAATAATAATAATAATAATAATAATAATAATA
>JAJKFI010000002.1:40417174-40436148 GCA_029204185.1 Lerista edwardsae | reverse complement strand
TCCTTCCTTCCTTCCTTCCTTCCTTCCTTCCTTCCTTCCTTCCTTCCATATAGAATCAGGTTATTCAAAACTGGAGGGGAGGGGAGCAGAATAAAGGATTGGCAGGGCTGTATTATCCATAAGGCTGACTAGGCCACAGGGAGTAGGGCCGATCAATCTGGCACCGTTACATGCGCTCTAACCTACCTTGATGTTGGCGCACAAGGCCAGAGTCAGGCCTCATTGCTGGCTTTGGTTGTAGGAGCTCCCGCTAGGGTTTGGTCTGGCCCACAGCATTGGGGGTAGTTGGCAAGCTGAGGCCGAGCGGTTCCTGCATGGTTGGAGTTTCAGCCCCCCCAATACTTGAAAGCCTAGGGGCCCAGCCATGGGCCAATATGGCTCTGGGGATGGGGAGGCTGTAAGAGGGTGGCGAGGTGCATCGATCTGGTGGCGATGGTGCATGCCAGATCCTATCCCCTCTATGGGCAGCCTTCCTGCCCCCTTTCTCTCCTGGGACTTGCACCATCAAAATTTCTGGGGGAGGTCCGAGGAGAGACCCATTGCAGAGCAGGAGGCTTATGAAGGTGGAAGGGGATTTAAATCTGGAGCCTCTCAACTCAACACCATCACCCCTGCTGGATGCCACAGGCCCATTTTTGGGACATCTGCACCAGTGGGCAGGGAAAGGATAGGATTTGGCTTTTAGTCCTATTCACTAAACAAAATGGAGCTTACTTCTGAGCAGTCATGCATAGGCTTGCATGGCCCAGTCATGTTCCCCCCACCTTAATCATCATTTTTTACAACCTAAAAATCCCCAAATATCAAAGCTTTTCCTTGTAAGGATGGTGCTCCAGTCCTCTGAGCATTTTGGCTTCACTCTTTTGCACCTTTTCAGCTGCACAATAAGCTTCTTGAGCTGTGGCAACCAGAAGTGTACACAGTATTTCAAATGTGGTCTCACCGTAGACTTGTGAAGTGCAACATAATATTAGCATTCTCAATTCCTTCTTTAATGACCCTTAGCATGGAATTTGCCATGCTTGTAGTCAGGGCGAATGGTGCATGTCTGTGTGGTGGCCTGTCAAACTCCGAGAGTGGTCCAAGCATTCTTTACTGTGTCCTGTGTGCTGGCCAAACCTTGCTGGCCTAACTCCAGGTTAGGATTGCAACCTTAGTGAATTACTTTGTCCAAAGCATTTTGAAAGTCCAATTGTACTGTATCAATCAGTAGAGTTCCCAGAGGAGGGAGGCAAAGCACTATATTTTTCAGGTTCCAGAACCCCAGTGTAAAGTAGCCCCTCCCCAGTAGTGTCAGCCTACCGGTACGCTGGGCGTGTCTTCCGGGTGAGCAGCAGCCCGATCGCTGCGTTCTGTTGCATAACGGCGAAAGCTCACCCGCTGCAGCAGGTGGGCTTTCGCCGTTACGCAACAGAACGCAGCGATCGCGCTGCCGCTCACCCGGAAGACATGCCCAGCGTACCGGTAGGCTGACACTACTGCCCCTCCCCTATCTTCAAAGCCTGATTTGCCCTCACAACTGCAAATGGCTCTGAAGGCAGCTGCTTTACACAGGCATTCAGGCACCTGAAAAAGTGGTTTGCCCTCCCACCCCGGGAATGCCACTGCTGTCAACTGGATCACTTATAAGCATTTCTGTTTTCTAAAAATCTAAATTTAACCTCATAGCTCTTAACGTACAAGTTCAGGAAATGTTTTATACAATATTTTATTACTTTTTATCATTGTGATACTTGGAATAAATTTGTTTGCAAGATTTTGTACCCTAACCCTCTCAGCAAGATGTTTCACTGATTTGCGTTGAGATCTAAGTCTTGAAAATGGCAAGAAGCATTTCTGTTCTTCCACTAATCAATAGATTGCATCTTTTCTCAGTAGCACACACTGATCAATGCTGATGCACGTCAGCAATTATTTAGAAACTCAACTCGCCAAGCTAACAAGACTGGCTTCATATATTATGCTACTAGCATAACAACAATTTTTTAAGAATGGTTTCATTCAATCTTCCTTGGCTCCATTTCACATTGGTGATGGAGTGAGAATAATGTGTAGTAGTTGACACCTTTGTTGGTGGTTTTAGGCAAATTCTGTCAAAGACTACTGTATACTAGTTTTCTGGAGCTACTGCTATACAGTGGAGGGTGCAGTCCTAACCCCAGGCTGGAATAGGCAGATTATCCAGACAGGGATTGGGGCTGGCTGCAGCGCCACCCAAGGCATGGAGAATCGATTCCCCTTCCCCCGGGGAACACGGCAGTGGCCCGAATGGGGCTACTTGGATTTGCGCCACCAAACTCAATGGTATAAATTCGAGCAGCCCAGCTCAGAGCCAACCAATCCGGGGGTAGAATCCAGCCTAAGTGTAGTATTCTGGCTCCACCTCCTCCATGGGCCAGTTCACCTGTGGGCTCGCCTGTCCCCACCTTCCCCTGCCTCGTTACGCCTCCCCCTGCTCCGTTCCGCAATGTCCCCACCCTCCCCAACTCCCATGCCAGTCGAACTCAGACAGCCTTATCTGAGTGCGGCTGGGCCTGGATGTTGGCACACCTATCTCCCCCTAAGTTGTCGCAAACATGCATTACAGTGCATTTGTGACAACACTGGGCTGACACAAAGGACTTGTGCTAGGCCCGACCATTGAGCGCTCTGGATTGAACACTGAGGGCACAATCCTAACCAACTTTCCAGCACTGGGATAAGGGCAATGCAGCTCTGAGGTAAGGAAACCAACATTCCCTTATCTTGTGGAGGCCTCCATGACTACTCCTCCCCTGCAGAATGCAGTACATGCCCCATTGGCACGGCTATGTCAGTGCTGGAAAGTTGGTTAGGATTGAGCCCTGAATTGATCAACATACATAGGTCAGGATCTGGGTTTAACTAGATACCACTGACAAAAGATTTCATTTTTGGGAATATAGGATTACTTGGGAAAAATAAAACTGCACTGGAGGGCATCTTTTCCCTGTTCCTACAAGGTGCACGCAAGTCTGAAAAACTGGAAAAATGGAAGCTAACTTCAGAAGACTCGGCTTTCCGTCACTCAGCATGCCAGGCTACAGTTGAATGAGGCACATCTAGCTAAAATGAATGAGCATACAGTACACGCTAACCAATGCTCAATAGACAAGCTGATAGAGGCCACATGACCTAGAATTAAAATTAATCTCCAGATGATTCTCATGTGTTTTATGTTTTAAAGACTCTAATAAATTTCAATAAATTATGTTTCATTTTATTGCCTTTCTTGGGACAGGAGACATGAATGCTGGCCTTAAGGAAAATGAAAATTTAATGCCTCTTCTGCAGGAACATTTGATTTTATTAGATACTGCTGTTTCACTGCCCATCACATTAGCATATTAATGGCTGTGTATTTTAGGAATGCCAAAATAAGGATTGCTGTACTGTACAAGATAATGTAAGACGTTAAAGACAGAGGATTCTCTGTTTTTTTTCTCCCTCCAGTCATTCCAGGTATTATATAGTATATGACCTCCTTTTAGGTCTACGGCTATAAAAATACTCCCTCCTTGTGACATGCAAGTTACCTTGAATAACCCATCCCCACACAGAGTTATATTGCTCGCTTTCCAAGTCACACAAATTACTGTGAAGTGAAAGCCACAATGGAGCTACTCCAAAAATCACACACAGCCCAACTCACAGGGCCGATGCTATTTTGTTTCCCCCAAGTTCCCTTTCGCTTGCGTTTACAGGGCAGTTTTCGAAAAATGTTTACGCGCGTCATATTGAACGTACACACTAAGATTTCCTTCATGCTCGTTGCTGACAGTGGCCAAGACAGTATCAGGAAGGCAAAAATTAATGTCAACCGAATGGGACATTTTCTAGCTTAAATTCATGATCTGCCTGAAATAGCTCCTTTTGATAATTTGCATTTTGCTGGAAGTAAATAAGCTCGTTATTAAAATGCATGCAAGAGCCGCACAAGCTCTAAAATATAGCCTTTTATGCTATTGACATTCATGGCCTTAGATGAAACATCTTAAGTGCCCATAATGTATGAGCACTTACTGGCATTTAGGGACTAAGCAGGGCAATCCTATGGTGCTGTTATGCTGGTGGCTGCTATGCCAGGACTCATTATGGACTAACATAAGCACATGGTGGAGGGACAGTAGATCCTCCCTCCCGAGATGTGAGTTCCATTGCATGTCTACAGTATCCGTATGGGTACTTGCACATTGCTGAGAAATGCATGTAAGGCTGGGGATGAAGGCTGCAGGCATCACACTTTCCCTCCCTTGCGCACATTCATTGAAAGCATGGAGCTGTTTCCTAACATATGAAAATTTTTTTGGGGGTGATGGTGGTGGGATGGGGCACAGTTATATTCTCAAATACTGGCAGAGTCAGAAACACAATAGCTTCAGAAATAAGTGCCCATGAATGCAACCAGTGGTGTCATCTACAAACAAGGAACGGGAACGCTGGGTGGGACTTGGGTGGGACTTCCACGTGATTGGCAGGGGGGGGGCTGCCCCCGGTTTGTGCGCCCCACTGCTGCTCACCCAGGCTCCGGCGCGCCCCCACCCATCTCCCCCAGAGAGCAGGCACCACCACCACCCCGAGGCCAGGGCAGCCGCAGAACGGGACGGGCGGGCAGCCAATCACGTGTAAGTCCCACGTAAGTCCTGCCCAGTGTTCCCATTCCTTATTTGTAGATGACACCACTGAATGCAACCCAGCATCACTGCCAACTTGGAGCACAATCCTAACCTGGAGTTAGGCCGGCACAACTAGTCAGCAAACTTGGCCGTCACAAGGGACACCGTAAAGTATATTTGGACCAATCTCGGAGGCAGAGAGGCCAGCAAACAGATGTGCGCCATCCTCCCTGACTCCAAGAATGGTCCAAATGCCCTTTACAGTGTCCCTTGTGCCAGCCAAACTTTGCTGGCCTGACTGTGCTGGCCTAACTCCATGGCCTAACTTGGTCACTACCTATCAGCCATGATGTTTCTTGCTAGTAATATCCCCACTGGGCATGACACGGACTAAAGCAGCCACTGAGTGGTAGGTGGAGGGTACTGGAGACTGATGAGGCATGCCCCACACCCCACATCTGTTTGCTGCCCAGCCTGGTGCCCATCCAGCTGCTTCATGCAGCTCACTGAGAGAGATTGAGGGTACAATCCTAACCTGCAGTTAGGCTGACATAGTTAGATCTGGAAAGACTGGCCGGCACAAGGGCCACTGTAAAGCGCATTTGGGCCACTCTTGGAGTCAGGGAGGATGGCACACGTCTGTGTGATAGCCTCTGATTCAGAGAGTGGACCAAACATACTTTATGGTGGCCCTGGTGCTGGCCAACCTTTGCTGGCTTAACTGCTGGCCTAACCCCAGGTTAGGATTGCGCTCTGAGGGGAGGATTGGGAAAATGGCGGCCCTCCTCTTTCTCCAGAGCTGCAGCCATGAGCAATTGCAGCTGCAAGGCAATTCTGGCTGATCAATCAATCAATAAATCAATCAACAGGTACTTATATACCGCTTTTCAACACGAAGTTCACAAAGCGGTTTACAGGCAAATAGTAATAATAATAAAATTAAATGGCTCCTTTTCCCAAAGGGCTCACAATCTAAAAAAAAAGGCAGACCATCAGCAACAGCCACTAGAAAGACTGTGCAAGGGTGAAGAGGGACAATTACTCATCCCCTGCTAAATATAAGAGGAACACCGCTAGAAAAAGTGCCCCTTGCCCAGTTAGCTCCCATAAGCAATCAGAACCGGATCTCTCTGCCTTCTTCTCCTTCTTGTGCTCCCAACAAGAAGGCCAGGCAGGGAAGAAGGAGATAGAACCCCCACCACACACACAAACGTCTTCCTTTTATCTTGAAGTTCTCTGGGTCCTGAATTGTGGCTGCCCGGGCTGCGGACAGAGGCTTGCATCCCAGCTCCACCCCCTCCTGGGGCCGGCATGCCTCCGGGCCCAGCCCCCACCCTGTTCCTCCCACCCCGCACCCACCAAGAACCGCTCTTGCACCAGCCAAACTTGGCTGGCACAGGAGTGGTGCAGGGCGACCTTCAGACAGACCAGTTGGGCCAATGCTAGCAGCTAGCATCGGCTCAACAGAGGGCATTGGATTGCACCCTTAATCATTGTGGCTGTCCCCTCCTCCTCCTCCTCCTTGTCACCTTCATCTTTTTCTTCTGCATGCCTGGCTGATTATAAACAGGAGGAGTTGGCTGCAGCCACAATGGTGACAAGATGCACACAAGAGGTTCTTTTTTGAACAGGTGCAATGTGTCAGTGGTGCCAGAACTGCCCCCAACTCAGGTAACAGATCTGCAAGGACCATCCCTGGGGAATAGTCCAATACGGTAACTCTAGTGTCTTTAATAGCACGTTTCAATATGACAGTACCTTGATATTGCCAGAATATCAATCATTACTTAGCAAAGCACATGCGTTATCCTTCCTGATTCTTATAACATTCCTATGAAATGTGAGACAGGATTAAAAGAGACTTTCCCATGGAGAACCACTGAGTTTGGGTCTGCTGGCACCGTCCGATGAGGGCCTTACGCTGCTGGAATGCTCCTGGCACTGGTAAGCAAGAGGTTTGAGTGTTTGACTTGAGCTGGGGAGGCCTGAGCTCAACACTTGCATGTTTATCGATATGATCGCTACTACGCGGAGAGTTGCGCCGAAGAAAACTAGAGAAATTCAAATGGATAAAAAGAGACTAAGAGAAATACAGTATGGCAGCGGTTTCCAAACTGTGGGTTGAAACACCTAAAGCAGCCATATTGGGAAGATGGGATGCTGGGAAGGGAGAGGGTTGTGTGGTTTTGCTTGTGTCAAGGTTGTTAATACGCTTTTTTCCTTGCTGATTCACATTGCTATTGGAAAAGTCCTGCAATCTCAGGAAAGCAGCAGGCTCTGGCATCACAATGACAGCACTTCCGGCCATTACGTCACTTCCAGTGGGTCCTGGACAGGTTGTCATTCTAAAAAGTGGGTCCCAGTGTGAAAACATTTGAGAACCACTGCAGTACTGTATTCCGAGAAGAGAAGAGATAGGCTGTAATCCTAAACACACTTTCCTGGAAGCAAGCCCCATTGAACAGAAAAGAACATACTTCTGGGTAGACATCCGTAGACCTGTGCTGTATGGCAGAAACATGACCCTGAAAACAGACACGAGTGAGACCAGTGTCTTTTCTGTTTTAGAATTAAATGGACTATTACCATCAATCCAGCATGAGTATTTGTCCCCCAGGAGGGCCACTAAGGCTCTTCATTGCCTCATTTCGCTCTCCTGTTAATTCTGAAGCACTGCTGCCACTCCAATCTAATAAAACACCCAGAGGACCGTTGATGTATCTATGGCAGAAAGTGCTACATGATGCAGCAGCAGCATGCCATCCATGTTCCAAACTGGTCAGCACCTCACTGGGCTCAGAGCCATCACATCTGCTGCACAATCTGAACTCACATAACCTCAGCGTGCTTTCACCAGCTTTACGGTGATACAATAAATGCAGGTTGAACCGAGAGTAAGTGCATTGTCGAGACATCATACAACCGCATTCCCTGCATACTAAGATCTACCCAGTTAATGTGACCTTCCTAGAATGTCTATTTGTGTAAATTAGGCTCTATCACTAATATCATTTTCTTGAATTTGATATCACTTTTGGCCACCCACCTATTTCTCACATTTTAGAAAAGCCTGTATTCTGCCACATTCATGCCAGTGCATCAAATGGGTGAGCTGTTGTTTCTCACCCAAGTCTCGCTCTCTCTGTGTTTGTGTCTGTGCATGTTTATGAAAAGTGTTTAATCTTAGCCCAAATTATTTAAAAAATTCACAACCGTCAACGTCGGGAGCCAAACCTATGGTATGTGACTCAGGTGGCCAATTAAACCCCCAAAATAACAGTCAATCGTTCCAGGAAATAAATTTGTAAGATCACCAGCTGAAATGTGCTCACCTTGGGTGGATCCCAAGCCAATTTGCATCAAGTAATATTGGGCACTGGATCAGTCTCCTAAACTATTTGCTGAACGGTTACATATGCAAGAGTAAATAGCAGAAAATCTATTTGCAAACAAATTTGCAAGTGGCAAAAGTGTTGCCAGCCAAATTCACAAAGAATTCATCTAGATCTACACATTACCTTAAATGACATTTCTTTCCCCGGTTTGTTGCTTCTAAAATATGCATCCTCCTCGTTTCCTTGGCAACGGGGATGCAACAAGCGTATCATCCAGGCAACTTTAAATACCCGACAGTTTATGGCTGCATCTTTGAGATATATGTGGAGTTCTCCCAACTGCTAAACAGAGGTGGCTGCAAATGGTGTATGCATTTATGCATCGGGGAGGGCTGAGTGACTCTGAGTAGCTGAAGATTCATGGCAAGATCATAGTAAATATGAAATATCCCTGGTGGCGGTGAGATGATGACACTTTTGCAAGCAGAGAAAAAGCAATCCGACCTATTGGAGAGCAGTGAGGCATTCCTTTTTTATTTAATGTAAGAGGTATTTGTTTAGTATAATGTGGGTTTTGTGAGTGAGTAATTAAGTGAACTGAAGAGTAACTCAAATCAACCATGGACAATGTACAGTTCCCTATGACAGGCAAAGCCCAAGTCTGTGTTGTGATCACTGAAGCTCAGAGATGAGCAGATTGAATTCCCGTGCCTCTTGACATTCATCTTTCAAGTTCAGATATTGCCACTGAATTTATCTCTGCTTTTTAAAGTCTGGTCCAGCTTAGTGCTACTTTGACACTCTGTCTCTCTGCCCCTTCGGTTCATGCTTCTGGCAAACCCCAGAACCATTTTATATGGTGAACTTCATGCAGTTTGCAGGCTTCCCTGTTAAGGTAGCGTGACCCAAGCAGCCATTGGTCCCCCCAGTTGGTGGTCATTCCCCACATTGCCCACACTGAATATGTTTTTCTTTTGAGGGGAAAATATAAATTGAACAACGGCTTCTGTAAACCAAGCTGTGTGGCACTGTTAAGGCCCAGTTCCTTTCCTGGACATGAGACGATCCATTGAAATAAGACTTTGTTCCCTTATGTGGACCACAAGCAGCCATGCCAAGAGACTTCGGGAGCCGTGTCTATGAGAAGTGTCAACTTTCCATTTCTGTTAACAACAGTAGATTTCTCAAAACCACTCTGGAACAGGACTGGAGCCTGGAGTGTAGCAAGCAAGAGGCATTGCTCTTCTGTCAAGGGCAAATGGCCAAACTTCTATTTATACCTGGCCTAGCCAATCCAAAAGCTTCACACTGCCTGCCAATCATAGCCACTGATATTCCTCATCATGATTTCAGCATCTGAAAAGATTTTGTGGCCTGTGTGCAATTTGTCCTGGTTAGTTTACTAGTCTATGTCCTCCTTGCTGCAAACCACACAGTGAACATTAGATAGCTCTCTACACTGTTTCGTTCAGGTTATTTTCACCATTAAACCCTAAGCATACCTTTTTTTAACAGTTGTGATGTGTGGTGAAAACTTCCTGATCTGCATATATACCAATGTTGCAAAAATGGAAGTGGATCACAATCATGTCAGGGAGCCACTCTGACCATTCTGAAGTCATGCCCCCCCCACACCCTCGAGAGCTGGGGTGCCAAACACATTTAGATAACCTATTCTTCTATAATATAGTAAAAAGGTAAAGGTTTTCCCACAACCAAAGGGTCTAGTCGTGACCGACTGTAGGGGGAGGTGCTCATCTCCGTTTCTAAGCCTGTAGAACCGGCATTTGTCTGAGACAAGCTTCCGTGGTCACGTGGCTGGCATGACTATACGCCGAGGCGCATGGAACTCCGTTACCTTCCCACCAAAGTGGTACCTATTTATATACTTGCATTTTTTTTACGTGCTTTCGAACTGCTAATAATAGAGGACTATATAGCAATATATTACTTTATGAACAACACTACAGAATGGTCAAGATGCATGTAACTAGTTTTTTGAGACTGGGATGCTTAAAGAGCAACCCCTCCCCCGTTGCATAATAAAGGTCTTTTGAAATTAAGAAGGCTTTCAAGAGGCATTTAAGACAGCAAGGAGGGAGAACAGCTGCTCAAGGAAACAAGTCAACAGTCACTAGCATATTGGCCTAGGAGCTGAAGCGAAAGATTGACACAATTACAGTGCAATCCTAAACTGGAATTAGGCCGGCACAGTTAGGCCAGCAAAGTTTGACTGGCACAAGGGCCACTGTAAAGTAGGTTTGGACCACTCTCAGAGTTAGAGAGTCCAGCACACAGATATTTGCCATCCTCCCTGACTCTGAGAGTGGTCCACTGCTTTACCGTGGCCCTTGCGCCAGCAAAACTTTGCTGGTGTAACTGAGCCGGCCTAACTCCAGGTTAGGATTGTGCCCTTAGTTCCACACAGCCAGAGCTGCCCCTCCTTACCCAGTGGGGCCCCAGCCTCTAGTCCTCCTGATCTCCAGTGTTCTAGCTCAGCACTCTTATCCCCTCCACATTTCCTCTTCCTCCAGGGAATGGAAGGTGAAGAAGGAATAGTGGGGAGCAAGTATGCAGACAGAGATAGGCACCCTCCACCAATCATTGTTGCCTGAGGATTCGCCTTCAGTTCGTCTCATAGGTGAGCCAGACCTGCACACACCCAAGAGAGATTTGAAGTTGCGTTTCTTGAACAGCCAAGCAATAAACATGAAAGTAAATATTAATAATTGTCCTACCCTAAGAGGGGGGAGCCATGACTTGTGTAGTTTTTGAGTTTATTCAATGTACATACAAACAAAACAACCATTTTTTAAAGTATTAAGTACAAAGATGATAACTGTCACCTCAGATATGACGGGTGCTCAGTTTGTTGGCTTTCCATTTTGGATTATCACTTCCAGTGGATATGAATCCGTCTTAATAGGAGGTCGACTTGCCTTGTAATTATAGTAGGGGGTGGTTGTCAAGCTGCTCATCAAACGACTATTACATGCCATGTAGAGGCCCTTGCATTTTACGTGCATTGTGAACATCATTTAAAGCCCATGCTTTTATGTGCTTGGAAGAAACTTAAATAAACGCTTGATACATAATTATGGGGACGTGAGCAATGCAGCCATAATGCAGCATTTGTTGTGGGAATATCACATGTGCTTGGCACCATGGAGAGGCACACTGCACCTGAAATGCCTGCAGGCAAGGAATTGTTTGGTAAAGCAAGCCAGATGTGTCAGTTATTATAAGGCTTCCATTAATCCATTTCAGAGGAAGCGGCACACTGTATAAGCCCTCGCTAGCAAGACTTCCTCTCCGGATAGCAAATTAAAACTTCTAATGCATTGTTTATTTTCATTGTCTACTTCCTGTCGCATCTCATGGACTCCTGTCTTCTCTTTTTTGCTCCCTCCAATTTTTTTTAATGTGTCCCTTTCATAGTGGTTACAGGTGTGTCCTGGTATCCACTGATTCAGTATCCATGGTTTCAGGTATCCATGTATACAATGGATCCTGGGATTCCTATTAAAAAGATAGGGGAATATTAAACAAGTCTCTTTCTTTACCTTGTTGCAGCAAAACCACTGGTGTTCCCCCATCTTTAAAAAGGCATCCCCAGTATCCATGGTTTCAGGTATCCATGGTTTCAAGTTTCAGGTCCAGAATGGAACCCCAGTGGATACCAAGGCATGCCTGTATTTTATCCTTAATTGTTTTGGTATTGTTAAAGTGTTGAATGTATTGCTGTTGTTCTTCCATTTTCCATTTGTGTTATGTGCTTTCCCAGATTAAATGTATGCGACTAAACTCAACCTGCACTTCTTGTGAGCAACTCAGCCAAACTCAGCCCACCAGACCATTTTGGGTAGCTCTTGGGGTTTGCTTCAGGGCTGTGGGAGTGAAGACCCAGTGGCTGGCAAGTTCCCACAGCACTTGGCAGGTAATAATAACGTTGCCAAACATTGGCTGGCCAGAGCTGCAATGAGCTCAGTGAACAGGGAAGCCCCAGCTGCAGCCAATCTGACCTGGGAAGACCTAGAACAAGGGTCCCCAAACTTTGCAGCACCACAACTCACTTTGTCCTCTGCAGTGGGTCACAACTCTCCTGGTAGGGCTGGGAGGCCTCTCCCACCCAGCGATCCACAGTGGTGTTCCAACGGGGGGGAGCTCTAAGTGGGAGCCTAAGCTCCAGGGTAAAGTAGCCACTCCACCTCCCCTTCAGAGCCACTGGTGGTTTGGAGAGCTGGCTCAGAGGCTTTGCTCTCTGAGCCACAAATGGCTCTGAAGGTGAGGGGGAGGGGCCTCTTTACACAGGAGCTCAGGCTCCTGCAAAGCTTAGCATTTTACCCCCCTCATAGGAATGCCACTAGTGACCCATTCTACAGGCCTAGAATGACCCTTAGAAATCTCTGGAATCAAACTGGAAGTGACTTCTGAGGGCCATTCTCAGGCCTGCAGACAATGGCGTCTCTACAGGGAGGGCAGAGCTCTAAGTTTTGCAAGAAGCCTTACCTTGCAGTAGAAATCACTCCTTTCCTGCACCGTTTTAGCCAATCCTCACAGGGAAAAGCAACATCTTGGCGTTGCTTACTGGCTACAGCAGAAAGGGAGAGGAGGGATTTACATGACAGGGTAAGGCTCCTTGCAAAACTTAGAGCTCTGCCCTCCCTGTAGAGACGCCACTGCCTGCAGAGGCATGTAGAGTCGGTCTGAAAGCTAAGAGAAGCAGTGTTGTCATTCAGCCAGAACGCTGGGCGGGAGAAACGGGTGAGTGGCAGCCCGCCCGTTGCGTTCCGGTCCGTTTCGCCGTCTTCCCCACCCTGCCCCGCCCCCGCAGGGCTGCCGCTCACCCGTTCCTCCCGCCCAGCGTTCCGGCTGAATGACAACGCTGAAGAGAAGCCTCTGGCAGCTCCAGTAAGTAATGGGGCTTCTGTAATTTCTCAAACCAGCGCAAGGGTGGGTGATATGGTCTCGTATTGGTTCCAACCCTTTAAAAAGGAGTACTCTAGAGATGAAAAAGGAAGGTGAAGATGAACAGAAGGAGCAGAGAATGGGAAAGCAAGAAAAGCAGGGAACGCAGAGGAGAGGCAAGTAAGGAGAGGATGGAGGGATCAGTAAGGGGAAGAAAGCAATAATGAAGACCTGAAGGTAAAATGATGTGAAGGAGAGAGACAAAGAAGTGGGGAGAAAGAGAGGCCAAGATCAAACAAGGCAACAGAGAGAAAGAAGGAAGTAGCCAATACTGGCAGCCAGGCCAATAGGTGGAGGCCAAAAGAATCTCTCCAGGGAGAACAGCCATGGACCAAGTAGGATGACCAAGGCAGACCAATGCAAGAGAGGGGGCAGAGTCGCCCCTAGTCCCAGGGCTGTCAATGTCAGGATGTGATGTCGTCTTGAGGCCTCAATCCTCTATAGGGCCTGAAGGTGTGGTCAGGGCCAACTTCCTCCACATGGCTGGGAAGAAGGGACCCCAGCTTACAGCTGGGTGGCCAGGAACGCTAACCTCATTGCCCATTCTCAGGAATTTCCCAGCAAGGCTCCACATAGGGGTCAGAGGGAATAGCAGGAAACCATCAAAGTGTGCCCAGACAATCCACATTTTTTGTTCTAGCATATGCCCTTCCCTTGCCCCCCTTTGTTGGCACTTTCATCAAACATAGCCTACATGACACGACTCCATTCTCCTGCTTTCCTGTTATGTTGTGAGAAAGAAGATACAACGAAAGTGAATGAAAGATTTATGAAACCAATGGCATTGGCGAGCATGACCTTGGTGTGGTCCAATGCTTTTCATTGGATGTGAATTTTTTTAAAAAAAGATTGAGAGCGCAATCGCAACCTGGAGTTAGCCTGGCACAGTTAGGCCAGCAAAGTTTGGCTGGCACAAGGAACACCGTAAAGTATGTTTGGACCACTCTTGGAGTCAGGGAGGCCAGTGCACAGCTGTGCACCATCCTCTCTGACTCCGAGAGTGGTCTAAACACTCTTTACGGTGTCCCTGGTGCCAGCCAAACTTTGCTGGCCTAACTGTCCTAGCCCAACTCCAGGTTAGGATTATGTTCTGAAGATACTAGCTGGAATGCTCTGAACATGCATTCTAGAAGAATTACTTTAGAGGTTTTGCAGCTAGGAGCAAGATGAATTATTGCTCAAAATGAGAAACAACTGGTAACTGCAGCAGTGACATGGGGATGTGTGTGTGTGTGTGTGTGTGTATGTGTGTGTGTGTGTGTGTGTGTGTGTGTGTTTTCATTCTTTCAAACCACAAAGCTGTATGTTGCTCACTGATTGAATGCTCTTATACTCATGGAACATTTAATTTGGGACTGTTCTCTCCTGTTCCTGGCTGAAACCCAAGCCTTACATCTTCTGGTTGCAGGATTCCTTTCTGCAAACCCTGCTGTTTGCAAAGGATTCGGTGTAACCTGAGAGGAGCCCCAGTTCCCAGCAGGCAGCAAGTTAAAGATCTGCATGGAGACCAGCTGCAAAGACAGGTGTTATTCCCCTTTACTCTGCTTGCCTCCCTTCATGTCTGCAAATGGCCACTCAAGCAACACAGTGAGAGGCACTGAAGGAAATGGGTGGACTTGATCAGCTTACGAAATATTCTCATTCAGAGGGTGTCAGTTTTTTTTATTATGACTACACCTGCTCATATCCTCTTGAGTGCCATGATTTCCCTGCCACTCCCAGGAACTGTATGCCAAAATCCTATTCACGGCTCAGCTGTGCAGGCTTCTTGCAAGCTATATCTTTGAAGATCAGGAATCTTGCCCAGCTGAAGCGAGGGAATGAATTTGGATCTGGACCAAAGCCAAACTCTTCGACAATCTGACGGTGTTGATGTTCAGAACTCCGGCTAGGCTCAGCCTACAGATTAGATGGCAATAGGTTTGTGAGCCAATCTGGTGTAACATGATGGCGCAAGCTGCAGCATGTGGGTTTCACAAAGGCTTCAGTAAGATAGAGACAGCACTTGGAGCATTCATTTACATAGAACACTTCATGTACATATGCTCTTTTCAGTGGCAAAAGCTGAGTGTGTTACTTTTTCCAAGCAGGCTGTAGAACTGGAGTGCATGCAGGAGGCTCTTGTGGTACTGACATAGGTACTGACCAACAGGAATCATTATTGGAAGGGGATATTTTCAGCTGGCCAGTGTCATTTAGAGAAAGAGGTCTAAAGATAGTTTGGAGCTCTGTGATTGGAGTTCTGTGATTGTTTATTGGAATAAAATATTCTTCTTGTCAAGACAGCCATGAGGATTCTGGCAGCTTGGTAGGAGGGGACTCGACCAGTGGTGTCCCTACAGGGGGGGGCGGAGCTCTAGGTTTTGAAAGGAGCCTTACCCTCCTGTGTAAACCGCTTCTCTCCCTTGCCACTGTAGCCAGTAAGCAATGCCAAGACGTTGCTTTTCCCCCTGGCTCCTTGCAAAACTTAGAGCTCCGCCTCCCACTTAGGACTGGACTGGACTCGACTCCTCCACCTATATATCTGCCCAATGCATATTGCTCTCCCAAAGGTTGTTATTAGCAATGGAGGAGAAGACTTTTGGGTTCAAAATCACACTAATATCTAGGCCAAGAAGGCGAAATCCATGCTTGAAATCATTAGAAAAGGGATTGAGAATAAAACGGCCAATATTATTATATTATTGTACAAATCGATGGTAAGGCCACATCTGGAGTATTGCATGCAGTTTTGGTTGCCACATCTCAAAAAGGATATAGTGGAGCTGGAAAAGGTGCAGAAGAGAGCAACCGAAATGATTACTGGGCAGGAACACCTCCCTTATGAGGAAAGGCTACAGCATTTGAGGCTCTTCAGTCTATAAAAAAGGCACTTGAAGAGGGGACACGATTGAGATGCAGAAAGTTTTTCAGAGAATGGATAGAGTGGACAGAGGGATGTTCTTTTCCCTCTCTCACAATACCGGAATCAGGGAACATCCACTAAAATTGAGTGTTGAGAGAGTTAAAACAAGTAAAAAGAAGTACTTTTTACCCAGTGGATAATTAATCTGTGGAACAACTTGCCACAGGATGTGATGGCATCTGGTCTGGATACATTTGAAAGGGGATTGGGCAAATTTCTAGACGAAAACTCCATCACAGGTTACAAGCCATGGTTTGTATGTGCAACCTCCTTATCTTAGAAGCAGGCTACCTCAGAATGTCAGGTGCAAGGGAGTGGCAACAGGATGCAGGCATCTTGTTGTCTTGTGTGCTCCTGAGGCATTTGGTGGACCATTATGAGACACAGGTAGTTGGACTATATAGGACTTTAGCCTGATCCAGCAGGGCTCTTCTTATGTTCTTATGAGGTCCAGTGTAAGGTGTCACGTGTCCTTCAAATGGAGGGATAGCAACTTGCTCAAGGTTGCACAATGAGAGCATGGCAAAACTCCTGGAACATCTAACATGCTTACCATTAGATTGAGGTCTAATGAAGGATTTTTTTTTTTGCCAACCAGTGCTGAAAAATTTGACTTCAAATCCTCCTGACTCTCAAAGGCCATATACGTATATTTCTTCGTTAAAATATATGTATACCACTTTGTTTTATTAAAAAAATCCAAAATAATTAACAATATACAAAATAATGTAAGTTCTTCTTCTTCTTCTTCATCATCATCATCATCATCATCATCATCATCATCATCATCATCATCATCCAAAGAATAGAAAAAAAATAATTTTAACAACAGTAGCCATAATTATACTGTCACTTGCAGAAAATCATCCAAACACCCTATAAAAAGAAAACCCTTCACAGGCTTCCTTAAAATGTCTAGTTTGGAAGGGTTTTAAATCTTCAACACCAAATAATGGAATCCCTAAAAAGGAAATTGGGTAACTGCTAACAAATGTTCATGCTTAGGAATGCATTTTTTTTAAAGAAGCAAAACAAATGTATTGCATTGTATCACTTTTTTATTGCTTTGTATTAATTTGTATTTCTCTTTTCATGCTTTACTTACCCTTTTCTAGGGCTACCCTAGGGCCAATTGATGCAACCATTACACCATCACAAGATGGCTTTGAGCTGCCATTCCAGCATGGAGATAAACATGGATCTTTTCTCTGTGAATGGGTTTATCATGGGTTCACCTACTTGTAACCACTTTTTACTATTGGTTACTATTACTTTTTGAAATATGTTTCAAAAATCAGGCTGGCAGGATGGAGAGGCAAGGTTCTGCCCTTTTTGCAAGTCTATGCCGATCTCTTATCATCAGCTCCATATACTACTTGCAGGAGTAGTGCAGAAGATTTTACAGCATGAACCATACGGATTTTAAATCGTAACAAGAATGAACACTGGATTTTATTGCTAAACCGCTAACACATTTTGTTTTTCTCTTCCCTCATCCCACAGAATATCAATTACTCAAAATTCCAAGACATAAATAGCATTCCTCAAGTCAGATCGCATCATTCTTTGGTACGATCCACAAGCAGATGTGTTGACAACTTTGGGATTTACTCTTTTCTGACTGCTAATTATAGAAGTGTTAGGTTATACAACATTACATCCCATGAAATATTGGTTTCCCCAGTATGGACTTCACATGTCTAAGTATAATTATATCCCTTTGCATATCTAATTATACTGTGCACAACTTATTTATCAGATCACATTTATGAGAAAAATCTGAATGTCATCAAGACTTCTGGATAGTTTATTGGAATTCACATGTGAGCATTTCCATTGGTTTGCATTGTAATCCACAACCCAAGATTGCCATGACCTCTATATTATAGTACAGGATTTTCTCCAGATGATGAAGCCTATCATTATTGCCTAACATTTGACTTATTCAGACAAACTTTCACACAAATGGAGATTGCATTGCAGAACCTAGTCCTGTATATCTGGATCATTGTTTCAAGCAAAGCCAGCTTCACAGAAAAATAAACA
The DNA here is from genome assembly GCA_029204185.1 of Lerista edwardsae. Taxonomy (NCBI): domain Eukaryota; kingdom Metazoa; phylum Chordata; class Lepidosauria; order Squamata; family Scincidae; genus Lerista; species Lerista edwardsae. The sequence goes on along the minus strand of JAJKFI010000002.1, from coordinate 40,418,260 downwards.
AACAAAATCATGTCATATCTAATGCTATTTCAAAAAAAATTAAAATTTTTAAAATTTTGCGTTTTGAGATGTTAACAATTAATCCTATAATACCTGACTTTGCTTTCTAGATTTCAACTTTGGGAGAAAGATGGAAATCCTATTGGGAGGGTTGTCACTGGAATATATCCCAAAACGATGGTTATTCTAGAAGAGTTGGGGGGCTATCCTGGACTCCCAGTTTCTCATGGATTCCCAAGTGTGAGCTGTGGCCAGGAGTACTTTTGCTCTGCTTTGCCTAATGCACCAGCTGCAGTTGTACCTTACAGCACTTTTATGACAGCATTGGGACAACACAGGCCACATGTGTCGGCCTAACAGTGCATTTGGATTCAACCATGAATGAATGAATAAATTAGTCAACCAGCCAGCCAGCCAGCCAGTTAGATAGACAGAACTGGGCTTCTATTAGGAAATACTATCTACATACAGTTTATAGCATTCGATTATACCCACCCTTCTAAAAAGGGTGTGGGGGTAAGGTGGGTAGGAGCACAATCCTGAGTTCTCATTAGGCTGTCTCAAGTCCCCTGTGCCAGCCCAAAAGTGTTGCAAACATGCCACAAGGCACGTTCGTGACTACTCTGGAGGAGCCTGGGCTGGTGCAAGGATGCCCGCTAGCCGAAGAGTGCCAGATCCAACTGTGAAGAGGGTTGGTTGGCACTATTTCATTTCATTTCTTTATTTGAAGAATGTATACCCTGCCTTTCCCATGCTGAAGCAAATGCCCAAGGCGGCTTACAGAGAACAACAAAATACAGTGTAACCACAATAAGTAAAACACATTAAAACAACAGCAGCAGCAGCATTAACGGGAACACAGAGAGTGAACAAGAGTGAAGCTAGTAGTCCGCTACGGATAGCATTTCAATCGCAAACAATAAGGCCAGAAGGTTTCTCAACTGTTTTTGACAGTATGAGGTGTGCGTATTGGCAGGAAAGAAAATCCCCTACAGTCAGAGTACCAGAACTGGGTCATTTCCAAGATGGCAGCCTCAAAAAGCTTTCCCAGAAGCGACTGTCATCTCATCACAGCTGTTTTTGACA
>JAJKFI010000002.1:40386642-40412498 GCA_029204185.1 Lerista edwardsae | reverse complement strand
CCTTCCTTCCTTCCTTCCTTCCTTCCTTCCTTCCTTCCTTCCTTCCTTCCTTCCTTCCTTCCTATCTATCTATCTATCTATCTATCTGAGCATAGTTCATGGCTAAGTGTTACATCTAAACTCAGCTGGAATCAAAAGTAGAGATGGATGGAGATGGAAATGTAGGATCATACGATCTCTGCAACTTTACCAGTCAGGACCACTTCTGAACCTAAATGGCAAATTTGTGTTTGAAAACATTCCATCTCTTTATTCTTTCCTTCACAGGAATGGTTGTTGTTAGCAAGTCAGTGTGTTTTCAGAAAGCTGGTACTTTGGTAACGTGTAACTTGCCGTTAGCACAACAGTCACCATTTTGGAAACAGTCCCTCTGAATTTTATCCAAAAGAATCCCGGTTTCTTTAATCTAACTCATCCGTAGCATCAGCACCAATAAACCAAGCTACTTCAGACTCCAGGCTCCTGCCTTGCCAAGAGCTGGCATTATGCTTGGCGCCAACTACGTTATTGTAAACAATGAGTAGTTCAGGCCTACATGTGTGCATATTCTTCAGGCAGTAAATGAATGTGTGCAGTTGGCACCAGGCTTTGAGATCCTGCTGTTACATTCTGCAAGATGAACGAAGAAAGCTGCACTATGAAATAACATAATAATGTGTTTATTAGTGCCTTGGCAAGGCATGAATTATTGGAGAACATTCTAAATCGGTGTTTGAACTTGAAGGATACAGAAAGCTAGCCTTGCCACAATCTATCTTGCAGCATTGCAGCAAATGTTTAGTGAACCATCTTCATTGCACTTATAATCTTGATAATTATGCCATAGCATTATAGTACATACATACCTCCATACAAACTCATTGTCAGGTGTGCACCCAGTCACTGAAATCAGAATGTAGCCTATCGACTTGATCAGGTATAGATTTGAAAGGCTAGGTAGCACGTTTTGCATGAGACACACAAGTGCACACATCTTTAATATCAGACCCTGTCCCAAGGCCAACTGGAAGTTACAATCAAGAAGTTGAATAAAGAGCATCATAGAATCTCTGCAAATTTATCAGTTGGGACCACTTCTGAACCCACCAATCTGAGAATATAAGCAATAATGTTATTTTAAATGTCAATAATTGTTGTCTGTACTATCCTGTCATATCCCTTACAACAGTGTTATACAAACTGTGGGTCGGGACCCACTTGATGGGTTGCGACCTGGTGTCAGGTGGGTCACGGCAAGCTAGGAACAGCCATCTTGGAAACTGCAGACCTTACTCTTGTTATATTCCTTTTGTGAGTCTTAACAGTTTGAATTTTCAAGTGAGGGTTGTTGTTTTTTAATTGTTTTTAGTTCAGTGCTTTTACATACTACTTTGTCCTAATCTTGCCTTCTGTCAGGGATGTTTCATAGTTGCACAATTGCTGCAGTCCAAGAATGCTGATTTGCATTTCCACAGCATCATTTTATTATGTCACAATGACAGCACTTTCTGTTTGCTGATGTCCCTTCCTGCCACAACATCACTCCCAGGTTTATGACATCACTTTTGGTGGATCCTGACACAAATGCCATTCTAAAAAGTGGGTCCCGGTCAAAAAAGTTTGAATACTACTGCCTAACAAGACAGATTAAAAACAATTGAGCACCACACACAAATGACTAAATAGATAGTTGTTGCTTGCTCCATATCCGTAATAATTTGGTACATATACGGTACCAGTCCCTAGCACATTGGAAAAAGGATTTGCCAGTCTTCCACATCAAATAGTTTGAAAAGCCCTAATCTGTAGCATTTTAAATAGCACTGGGGAGCACAGGGAATAAAGTTTCCCATGCCATTCAGCAAAATACATTGAGGAAGAAGGCACTGGAAATGACTTTCCTCATGCTCCTTAGCATTAATGAACACTTTTTTGACAGTTATTAAGGCAGGCCTTATCTTCTGCCACCAGACATTCCAGTCATCAGTCCCCTCTGTGTTCAGGGTACATTTTGGGAACTAGCAGCCAGGAAAGCTGACTGGTGACCAGAGGTGTATTTACCGTGTAGCCTGGGGTGGTGCGAGCCATGGGCGCCGGGCAGCGGCGGGGTGCCATTGCGCGGAGTCCGCGGAGGAAATCGCATGCTGTTTGGCCCGCCCACCTACCCGCCCTCGCCCTTGTTTCGCTCCAAAATGGAGCTATTCTGGGCACAGGGAGGCGTGGCTGGATGACGCACGGGGGCGAGGCAACATCTTGGGGGCGTGGTTTCGTTGCCCTGCCATGGTCGCACTCTGGCCTTCATTCGTCCCTGCTGGTGACAGGGAAGACTGCCACGAAGTCTGCCACCAATCCTAAGGGCTCTATTGCCGGCAGTACAATTGTACCACTGGCTCTGGGTGTCATAAACATTTACAGCACCCAGAGAGTATGGAGTGCTGGGGCTGGGCTGTGCCTCTGGTGCCAGCTGGTGCTGTGTCTCAGTTCAGAGAGAATGGATGGGCAGCACTCCATAAGCACTAGCCAGCCGTGAGGGTTTCGGGGTGTGGAGGGAGAGTGGGGAGGGAGGAACTGGGCAAAGGGAGGGGAGGATCAGGCCTGCAAGGGGGGCAGGGAGGTTTGCAAGCTCTTCTGCTGAATCCTAACCCCTCTTGCAAGCTGGGCAGCCCAATAGGGGTCTCCTTGGTTCTGTACCCATTCAAACAAAGGCGCAGAGCCATGGAAGCCCATTTGCACTGCACACACTCCCTTACCCTGAGAAGACCCCAGCAGTAACTCCGGGGCCAATGGGATGCAGGGGTCTCTGTTTTGGAGCTTAGGAGTGGGCTGCCTGTGAGCCCATTATGAGGCTGTGGATGTATTTTTAAGATGCAGTTCACAGGCTGAGAATTGCCCAAGAAGAAAGTGAATCCATGGTAGGGAAAAAAAAAATGGGCGGAACAACAGAGAATGTGACCCAAATCACAGAATACAGGATAAGTCACAGCTCAGTCCTAACCTCCCCCTTTCCAATGCAGCTGTGCCAAAAAGGCAGGCATTATATTCAGTGGAGGGGGGAAGAGTGGATTGGGAGGCTTGGGGGTGAAGGGTCTTTACCCCTCTGTAAGCCTACCCCTCACCAGTGGTTCTCCTGAGACCTGCATCAGCTCTTTAGCAATTTACAGGAGATTGAGGATGCAATCCTCGCCACACTTTCCTGGGAGTAAGTCCCATGGACTACAATGGGATATACTTTTGAGTAGATGTGGCTAGGATTGGGCTCTGAATTGGTCTCTAAGGGCCCAATCCTCAAGGCCCTAACACTAGCGGTAAGGGCATACCACTGGCTAAAAGCGTTGCAAACGCGCCATAAAGGTGAGGGAGGTGGGAGGGTGTGGAACTGGGAATGGGGAGGGGAGAATCGGGCCCAGGCAGGGGGTGGGACTGGTGGTGGCCTCCATTGCTGGATCCTATGCTTCACTTTAGGCCGAGCAGCGCTGGGCAGCCCCACTCCAATGTGCACCAGTCAAATAGCTGGCGGAGACTCGAGTACTCGGGGAAAATGAAGAAACGTCCTCTTCTTCCAAGGAGAGCCCGGCTGCTGCCATGGTGCCCATAGGATGCAGTGGTACTGCTGCTCCCCTGGGTGCTGGGCAGCTCAGGATTGGGCTGCCTGTCACATATTTGCACTATAGCTATGGTAATACGGTCATAGCATGAAACATTTAGGAAACACGCAAACACTTTCATTTTCATTGTATGTGACTGAGAGGAAGTAGTGTATAAAACATCCTTTATGTTCACAAAATGTTTGGAGATAGAAAAATGCACAGATGGTGGCCCAACTGCTAGTAAACTAGACAACTTTACAATGGGCATATGTTCTGTCACTGGAATGAGGTGGAGAGGTTTTGTTTTTAAATGATGAAGAATTGTACCAGCATCTCCTCCTCCTCCTCCTCCTCCTCCTCCTCCTCCTCCTCCTCGGTATTCACCAAAACAGATGCATAGATCAGCTTCAGAAAGCAGCTTTTTAATACAGTGCAAAGGTTGTACCCAGAATACCATTATCCCTCCTTGCAGGTTCTTGCTTGTATAGTATTACCTAAGGAAAAGCTTCTAAAAATGTGTTCATTTCCTTTACTTAAGCTGGGGGGACCTCCTGGGAAGTCACTACAGGCGTTTCAAGCGGGCTCCAAAATGGGTTTGGAGTAAAATTTGAGCCTTTTGCTCACGAGTCTGATTGATTGAAGATGGATTATTCATCTAACTTTAATAAACATGTTGTTAAGGAAATCTAAAAAAAAAAAAGCGAGCTTATTTGAAACAATCGCTTGCAAATCTACTCCATGGAGAGAAGCGCTGAGCTGTAGCATTAGACTGGGGACTGTCTAATCGCAGTGGTGTTTCTACAGGGGGGACAAAGTGCTAAGTGGCAAGAGCCTGAGCTCCTGTGCAACGCAGTCCCTCCCCCTCACTTCCAGAGCTGTTCACAGCTCGAAAAGCCTCTGAGCCCTCTTTCCAAACTGCATAGGGCTCTGGAGGCAAGGGGGAGGGACCACGTTACAAAGGACCTCTCCGTTGCTTTCACGGCCTGGAATGGCTATGACAGTGAGAGTGCAATCCAAAACCCTCATTGCGCTGGCGCTGTGCTCCTGCGCCGGCCGAGCGTTGTCGCAAATGTGCTATCAGGCACACCAGTATCGGCGGTATGGTGCTGGACTGGCGCAAGCAGCAGTTCCAAAGCTCGGGCGCCGCAGTGACCGCCAGCAGTGCCAGCCTTGTGCCGGTCAAGCATTGGCGGCACATGGTCGGCACTGGGCCTCACCAAGGGTGTTCCAGAGGCATGCTGGGGGCATAATCGGGCAGCGCAGTGGGCGGAGACGGGGATTGTGGCACACGATGGCCGTAGTGCCAAATCCTAAAGCCTGTCCCCAGCCTCAGCGGCCCCAATTCAAGCCGCTTCAGTGCACGTGCACCTGTGCCTGCAAAACAGCAGGCACATTATCCTTTTAAGTGATAATTCGGCGACTATTTCCAACTTGGTAGCAGATTTTTTACTAGCGGTCTCTAAGTCAAAACCCCTTCCCTAACCCCTTTCCCCACCACCTTCCCAGTTTATACCTCCATGATTATTCCTAATTTGTTTGTAATATCAAGGCGTCAGCTGATACTGTTGTACACTTTTCTTTTTTCTTGTTTTTTAATGCCAATAAAAGTTTTATAAATTGAATTGAACAGCAGGCACAGCTCCGAGCAGCCCCACTGGGACTTACGCAGGTGTAAGGGGAAAACCTTCCCTTGGCCTGCACTTTGCTGCTGCTGCTGCCTCCTAATGGGCTTTAGGATACAGCCCTGCTATGTCGTCCTTACTTTGTCGGCCTTACTTAGGATTGGGCTGTGAAGGGAAAGGGAGGCAAGGTAAGGGCACCTTGCAAAACGTAGCACTCCCCTGCCGCCAGGGATGCTACTGTAAACCAATGTTCTAATAATTGAAGACTTCTTGTCTTTTGAAGGCAATCAAATGAAAATCCAACCAAATGGAAACACTTTAAAGAGCCACTGACTGCAACAGGATATCTGTTTCGTCCTGGCATCGACATGAATGGTTCTTAAAACATTGACAGGATCTGGCTCAAACCTTACCTTGACTGAAGTTAAATAGGCAACCGGGTTGCTTTATGAAATTTAACTTAGGGCCCAATCCTATCCAACTTCCTGGCACTGAGGCAGCTGTGCCAATGGGACAAATGCTGCATCCTGCAGTGGGGGAACAGTCACGGAGCCCTCCTCAAGGTAAAGGAATATTTGTTCCCTTACCTTGGGGCTGCATTGGTGCTGAAAAGTTGGATAGGGTTCGGTCGGCAATTGTCAGATGAACATGGTGTAGGTAGACAGAATTACAATTCTTATTCCACTGTGTTTTGGGGGAAGAAGAAAGGAAAGGATTTTCTTCAAGCTTGGTCTAATAACAGTCTCATTTCCTGTCTGATTTTAAGCTTCTGTGTCACATTATCTAAAAGCAAAATCTTGCTCTCTCTTGCCCATTACTGCAATATGTCCATCTGAAACATGTGTCAGGAAGCAGAGAGATTCTGTACAATGACCCCCCAAACCCTTCAAAATACCCTGCCCTGTTTCAGGCAAGACAAATGTCAAAGTAAAGGATGGGGGAAAAGGAATGAAAACAAAAACTGCTTTCAATGAAATGAATGACGTACTATGCTAGTATGACTGCAGAAACCAGGAAACATTTGGATTTGATTCTCATTTGGATGCCGGCCACTAAGTTCAGCTGAATGTAAGTCCTCAAGCAAATGAAACTTGTTTCCTATCCACTGGCCTGGCAAAACGGGCTGTATGTTTTCTAAAGGTCTTCAGCCATTTTAGACTTTCCCCTTTGACTGATCGTTATGCCTTACTATTGAAATGTATAACTGTAACTATATTTTAAATCACAGAAAGAGAGATGAAGAATACATAGAGGAGGAATGATGACACCGAGAAGGCTTTTGAGCATTTTACAGCCCAATCCTATGGAGGGCCTTCACTGGCTGAATGCATGTTCCACTGGCGCATGATGTTGCAAGGGTGCAGTGAAGTACTTTATGACAGTATATATACTTTATGACAGTATATGACAGTGCTTTTCAACTTATTCATAAATGACCTGGAGACAGGGATAAGCAGCGAGGTGGCCAAGTTTGCAGATGACACAAAACTTTTCCGGGTGGTGAAAACCAGAAAGGATTGTGAAGAGCTCCAGAAGGATCTCTCCAAGTTGGGGGAATGGGCAGCCAAATGGCAGATGCGTTTCAACATAGACAAATGTAAAGTGATGCACATTGGGGCAAAAAACCAAAACTTCCCCTATAGGCTAATGGGTTCTGAGCTGTCTGTGACAGCTCAGGAGAGAGATCTTGGGGTGCTGGTGGACAATTCAATGAAGGTATCGACCCAGTGTGCGTCAGCAATTAAGAAAGCCAATTCCATGCTTGGGGTCATTAAAAAAGGGGTTGAGAATAAAACAGCCAATATTATCATGCCATTGTACAAATCAATGGTAAGGCCGCACCTGGAATATTGTGTCCAGTTCTGGTCGCCGCATCTCAAAAAGGACATAGTGGAGCTGGAAAAGGTGCAGAAGAGAGTGACAAAAATGATTACGGGGCTGGGGCACCTCCCTTATAAAGAAAGACTGCAGCGTTTGGGGCTCTTCAGTCTAGAAAAAAGGCGCCTGAGGAGGGACATGATTGAAACATACAAAATTATGCATGGAAGGGACAGAGTCGATAAAGGGATGTTCTTTTCCCTCTCTCAAAACACCAGAACCAGGGGGCATCCGCTAAAACTGAGGGTTGGGAGAGTTAAAACAGATAAAAGGAAGTACTTTTTTACCCAGTGGGTAGTTAATCTGTGGAACTCTTTGCCACAGGAGGTGGTGATGGCATCTGGTCTTGATGCCTTTAAGAGGGGATTGGACGGATTTCTGGAGGAAAGGTCCATCGTGGGCTATAAGCAATGATGGATTGTGTAACCTCCCTACAAAGGTGGTGGGCTACTGGTATCGGGTGCAAGGGAGTGGCAACAGGATCCAAGCGTCTTGTTGTCTCATGCCTCCCTGGGGCACCTGGTGGGCCCTGTGGCACCCTGGCACCCTGTGGTGGCACCCTGTGGTGGCACCCTATGGGGCACCCTGGCACCCTGTGGGGCACCCTGTGGGGCACCCTGGCACCCTGTGGGGCCCTGTGGCACCTGTGGCACCCTGGGGCCGCTGTGAGATACAGGAAGCTGGACTAGATGGGCCTTTGGCCTGATCCAGCAGGGCTCTTCTTATGTTCTTATGTTCTTAGTATAAGGCCCAGGCACACCGGCCTTCCTGCTGGTGCCAGCACTCTTTTGAAGCCTGCCAGAGCAGGTAAGTCCAACATGGGGGGGGGAGGGGGGAGCCGGATGGCGGCGGAGGCAGGGGATGGGTGTCTAGGGCCCAGCAGAGGGGTGGGATCAGCAACACTGGTGTGCTCCATATCCAAACCCCATTCCTGCAGAGGCGGTTGGGGCTGGGAGTGCGCCCCATGGCAGGTGCTGAAACCACCCCCCATCCCGCCCCTGCGCGTCACGCAGACACGCCTCCCTTACCCCGGAAACGCTCTATTTTCGGAGCATAAGGGAGGCGTGGGCGGGTGGGAGGGCGAGAAACCATGCGGTCTCTCCCAGACCGCGCGCAATGGCGCCCCACCGCTGCTCCGCGCCCCATGGCCCGTGCCATGGGGCGCTACAGGTAAGATCCGTGTCTGCATTCCTGGGCCTGATCTGACCACCAGGACCAATGCAGACTTTGGCAGCTATATCAGGAGCACAAGTCCAAGTTAATCTAGTGTGGCTGCTGGGGCATACCCCAGAGCAAGGGAAGAAATGTCCTCTTACCCTGAGGAGACCACCAGCAGCCACACATCTCCCTCAGGGTGTAGCGTAGCCCTCCCTGGTGGCACTGCATCTACAGCTTTTACAGTGGATTCGGCACCCGATCTACCTCACCTTCATCAGTAACACACGGTTGTGATTTCAATGGACACTGGGAGCCAAGGTGACCATATTAAGCATGTTGAAGGTTGTCAACATCTCAGAGAAGGAATATACAATATATATTTCCTTTAGTTAGGAGTTCTCTTCCAAAATGAGACCATAGCTGTTAGGATATCACGTCTATGCATCCAATTTTCTCTTCTTTTTAATGCCATTAGTTTGATAGTGTCTCTATAGGAAATATTTTCATTCCTGGAACCATTCCTGGAACATGGGGACATGTGGAGCTGCATTATAGTGAGGGCGCAATCCTAACCTGGAGTTAGGCCGGCAAAGTTTGGCTGGCACAAGGGCCACTGTAAAGCATGTTTGGACCACTCTGAGAGTCAGGGGGGATAACGCATGTCTGTGTGCTGCCCTCTCTGTGGTCCAAACATACTTTACAGTGACTCTGTGGCACCCAAACTTTGCTGGCCTAACTGTGCACTGTGTATTGCGCTATGAGTCAAACAATGAACCATATCTGAAGATGAATAGTAGCCTAGTCCTTTGTAATTCCCCTAGCGACAATGTAGTCAACTGTATTCGGTAAGGGAGTTTCAGGCCCTGAAGGTCTCCTCAACTAAAGGAACATTTGCAATCCCTCACCCTCTGAATGGTTCTACTTAGACCTGTGCCAGCTATAAATACAGTGAAAAGTAGCCATTACAAAGTACATTTTCAAATAGATTGGTTTTATGTTCTCATAGCTTAATAGTCCTCATGGACTTCCGAAACCTCTGCTTGATCAAACGCATCTTAAGGTGCATGACACTAAAATGTTTTGAAGGATAGCCCATAATCCAGTGGTGTCATCCAAATGATTTAAGAACAGGTACTCACTTTTGATTGGCACGTGTTGGGACCCACCCACCGGAAGTGACATCATAAGCCAGAAGTGATGTCGTGGCAGGAAGCGACATGAAAAAAGCCCCTTTTGAGGCCTCAGATTATTTTAAACTGACCCAACAGTTGCAACAGTATTCCACAGCACCCCCAGAACATGTTAAGGAGGCCTGGCATCATGTTAAAACCCCAGAGCAACTCATTTTTCAGTGGCAAGGAAAGAAAAGGCTCCGCTCGCTGCCTGCCTGCCTGCCTGGCTCTGAGAACATGCAGGCAACTCAAACATGCAGGAAATTCAAATGTTGCAGAGGGCGGAGTCGACGAGTGGGCGGGCGAATGGGTGGGGCCAGCTGTAATCCTAGAAACCGGTACTCGCGTACCCCCGCGTACCCCCTGCATGACATCACTGCCATAATCTATTTCTTGGGTTGTGTTTGTGTCTTCTTTTGAAAGACCTTCTTTCTTAACGTACTTTCATCTTAACTTCAGCAGTGACATTTATTTCTGTACGTTTCATAAACTTTGGAAATGTGAGGTTAAACTTATTTGAAAAGAGTAAAATATAGTAATTGCAATGTTCACATGAAAAATATAGTGGTGCAAGTCTGTTACAGCTAGCATTTTGTTGGGCCATCTTCCACCACCTACTAGATAATGGTCTGATTTTCATCTTCATGTCAGATTAGTGGTTCTCAAATGTTTTAGACTAGGACCCACTTCTTAGAATGGCACTTGTTGATACCTGCCAGAAGTGATGTCATATCCGGAAGTGACATCATCAAGCAAGAAGTGCCTTCAATGTGACATAATAAAATGACAATTTTGGAATGCAAACTGGCATTCTGGGACTGCAGCAATTGCACAACCATGAAATATCTGTCAGAGAAAGCAAGATTGGGATGAAATATTATGTTAAAGATACTGAAATAAAAACAAATGTAAAAAAAAACCCCTCACTTGAAAATTCAAACTGTTAACACTCACATAAAGCAAAAGTAAGATCTGAAGCTTCCAAGATGGATGCTCCCAGCTCTTCACGACTTAACTGACATCAGGTCATGACCCACCAAGTGGGTCCCGACCCACAGTTAGAGAAACACTGTATTAGACATTTTTCTCCTCACGAATCTGTTTTTCTCAAACCTGTTCACATATTTTAAATTAGAAAATCAATGGCATGCATAATTTGAAATATACTTGTGCCTGTGTAGCAATTGTTCAATGGAGGTTTTCAAGAAGTGGCTTGTTGGCCACCTGTCAGAGATGTTATACAAATTGCCTATACTGAACAAGAGGGATGGACTGGATAATCTCTAAGATATTTCCCAATTTATATATTGTATGATTCTAAGAAAATTGATAGCTTCTCCTTTTTTGGATTGGGATATTCTGCCATTTCATTATAAAGAGTGAATAGAAGAATGACTCTGTCATTAACAGGGGCACATTATTCGCTGCTAACTGCATGACAGTTCAGTTTATTTATTTACTTAAAAAATTATATCCCAGCCCTCCATCCCCACAGAGGCCATCAGGGTTTCTTAATGTTACTTTAGTTTTATTAAGTGCACGCCAAGTTATTTTGTTTTCGCAGTGGCTGAGTTTTGGATGGCTTTCTGACAAAGGATCATATTCTCAGCAAAACAAATAATTGTGTTTGTTTATTTTCGTTTTTTTAATGCTGCCTTTCTTGCCAAAGGAAACCCCGGGGCATCTGTCAAAAATAAATATTTAATTCTGGGATTTCAGGGGATGTGGAAACTTGTTTTGACGGCTACAGCAGAAGCGTGGCCAGAGGGAGGCAGCGTTGCTGCTCCAAATGGTTCTGATGCAAGGGGGTTGCTTGCATGGCATGTTGTGACACCTGCAGTACTTACCGCGCTAGCTGCAGCGGTGTTATGCTGCCGGAACGCTGGGCGGGACATTCAGGTGATCGACAGCCCGCCTGTTGCGTTCCGAAGCGTTACGCCGTTTGCGTAAACAATTACGCCGCTTGCGTAACCAATTACGCCGCTTGCGTACGTTACGCAAATGGCGTAATGCTGCGGAACGTGACAGGAGGGCTGTCGATCACCCGGATGTCCCGCCCAGCGTTCCGGCAGCATAACACCACTGGCTGGCTGCCCCCTTTGGCTATGCTTCTGATCTACAGCAATTACTGTATAACCTCCCACAAATCCACTTTGTGCTTCCTCTATCTTGATGTTAAGCAAGGCTGCTATCTGTAAATTACAATAGAAGATGTTTGGCCAGTGCCCATTGAAGGAAACAGTGCTCAGGGCATAATCCTAACCTGGAGTTAGGTTGGCACCAGGGTCACCATAAAGCACATTTGGACCACTCTCGGAGTCAGTGAGGATGGTGCATGTCTGTGTGCTGGCCTTGCTTACTCCAAGAGTAGTCCAAACATACTTTACGGTGTCCCTTGTGCCAGCCAAACTTTGCTGGCCTAACTGTGCCAGACTAACTCCAGGTTAGGATTGCGCTCTCAGTCTGGTGTTTCTTAAAACACATGGGTGAATGTCAGAAATTGTCACACAAACCAAGTTGTTGACATGCCTTGGTAAGTGCAATTTTCTACAATCCAAATGGAAATAAGTAAAGGGTAAATGTGGTTGATTACTGGAATCATACGAATGGTCCATGCCTAGTTTTTCTGATTTTTTTCAGATACTTTCTGCAGGCCTACTACAGATTACGGATAAATGTTGACATTCACTGTGCTCTTGACATGTATCATAGCATACAGAATGGATGAGATCATCTATGTACCTGGTGTGTTTATTGCATTGCATAATCAGTGTTGGTGGAAGGCGGTGGTTCTCAAACTTTTTCAACAGGTATCTCCATTAACCTACTAGGCCATAGGCTGCAGGGACGAACGGAGCCCCGAGCGTGCCCATGGCAGGCGACGAAACTGCACCCAGGACATTGCCCCGCCCCGTGTGTCGTCCAGGCACGCCTCCCTGTGCCCAGAATAGCTCCATTTTGGAGCATAACAGAGGCGAGGGAGGGCGGGCGGCCCGAACAGCATGTGGTTTCCTCCACGGACTCTGTGCAATGGCGCCCCGCCGCCCCGCCGCCGCCCGCCGCCCATGGCTTGCACCACCCTGGGCTACAGGCAGTGATGTCATTCACGGGGAACGGACCAGAACGGGCATTCCGGATCCTAACGGGCTCTGTGGCTGGTTCCAGGTGCCAATCCAATCAAGACAAGTGCCAATCAAAAGTGAGTTCCTGTTCCTAAATCATTTGAATGACACCACTGGCTACAGGGTAAATACGCCTCTGATAGGCTGCAGCTCCACATTAGGACTAAAATCTTATATAGTGTACAGGGAGGTAGATATTTGTGAGGTTTCCATGGCTCCCCTGGCTGGTTTCTGAGGCTCCCTTGGGAGCCACAGCTCACAGTTTGGGAACCACTGGCTGAAGGGGTTGTTTAAACAAATTTAAATTCTATACCTGTGCTTTAAAGCCTCCCAGGGTAGGAGGTAGCTCACCCCTTACCACTCAGTTTGTCCACTTGCCCTGGAGTAAGCCCCAGGCAGCCCAGTGGGGCTGCTTAGACCTGTGCCTCCTAAATAGCAGGACAAGTCCAAGCGGCCACAAGAGGCCCAGATTGGGGCCGCATGGCCTGGGGACGGGGGTTAGGATCTGGTTGAACGGCAAGATCCTGATTCCTCCCCTGCCCCAGGCTGCCCAGCCTGTGGGACCACCCTCCCTCTGCCCCATTATGCACCCCGCTACACTACTGCACTCTACCACTGAACGGCGGCCCCACTCTATAAAATATCTGTGGGTGTTTCAAAGGAAGCTACAAGATTTTCAGCAAGGATTTTCAACACTGAAATTTCTCTGGTGGGAGGAGGTTTCACACATCTCTAGTTCCCAGGGCTGGCTCAAGGCCTCTTGATACCTGAGGTGGAAGGCCAGGTGCTGAACCCCTTACCTGACAATGTGCCAGCCTCTGCTCCCCCCAATCTCCCATGTTCTAGCTCAGCATTCCCCTCGCCTCCACATTTCATCTTCCTCTCTGCCTTCGTCTTCCTTTTCCATTCCAAGGAGCGAAAGGAGAAGGAGGGGCAGTGGAGGCAACGAGGTCGACACAGATGGGCACCCCCCCACACACATTCCCCAATCTGCCGCCTGGGGCGACTGCTTCAGCTGGCCTTCTGGATGGTCTGGCCCTGCTAGTATTTACTGTGCTCAGTTCTGGTTCATTGACAAAGCCTTTCCCTGATTTGCATACATTTGCTCTCACTGTTTATCAGACCCTGAACAAATCATTTCAAGACATTCCCTATGCACTTATGAGTATAAACGTATGGCATACTGTCTCTGCCCCACTTCTCTGTTTTTAGGTTTCATGACCATAGAAAAATGTGAAAGATGAACCAGATCTGAATATGTTTATGCTTGAAGGAAATGGTTTTCTTAGCTAAACAGAGGTCCTTTTCATGTAAAAATTTGCAGATTACTGGCTCGTGAAACTGTGTTTATAAAGTTTCCCCCCAAAACACATTATTGGCGCGGTGCATTGCAATTCAGCATTGTGACACTTTATTCTACACATTCAACACATTTATACAATTATGACTTTTTGACAGCATCCTAAGCAGGTTACACTAGCCGTGTGCTCCTATGCATATCTACTTAGAAGTAGGTCTCATTGTGTTTATTGCAGTATATTCCTGGAAATGTGTATATAGGATTGCATCCTAAATCTTAATTATTTGCTTCTGTAGCCTGATAAACTTTATCTTTGAATACCAAACTAAGGCAGGGGACTGTTACCTTCATATCATGCTCTGGGTGTAACAAACACATTTGGCTGTCCACTATTGGAAAATGCTGGTCTACTAGACAGAGCAGTGGTTCCAACCTAGGGGGTCACACCACCCAGGTTTCATGTTTTTTAAAAAAAAAAACCCTTAAGGAGAGGGTTAAACCAGTGGAGATCCATAGTTGATATAGCACCCATCACTTCTGGGTTCTCCTTGCTGACGCTGCCAACAAAGACAGGGTGGTAAGAAAGGAGATTTTATTGGGCTTCTTACCTCCATGCCGCCATCAGTGGGGTGGGGGCAGGGAGCATCCAGAATTGATGGGAGCCATCAACTACGAGTCCTCAGAAGGTTCCGAACATTGTCTTAAAGGGACAAAATGTTAGGAACTACTGAGATAGAGCCTTGGTCTGACCAATCAGTGCTTTTCCTATATTCTTGAGGGTGCAATCCCAACCTGGAGTTAGACTGGCAGTGTTAGGCCAGGAAAGTTTGGCTGGCCCAAGGGACACTTTAAAGCGGATTTGGACTTTCAGAGTCAGGGAGGATGGGCCACATCTGTGTGCTGGCCATGCTTTACGGTGTCCCATGTGCTGGCCAAACTTTGCTGGCCTAACTGTGCCAGCCTAACTCCAGGTTAGGATTGCACTCTAAATGTTCCTATGAAAAATTTTGAACTGTCAATTGAATTGGAAATATTAAAAGATCCTTAGCATAGCTTTTGGAATAGTTTCAGGTTCCATATATATGTTGCGAACCCACATTAGAAGCAAGTGCACTATCATTTTAAAAATACATTTTTTTTCAAAAACAGAAGAATATACAGCATATGTATATATTTTCCAATCCCAGAACTTGTTTGCCAAGTTTCAGCCCAGAGCAAATTTTTATGGCTGAGTTACAAACCTCTGAAAATAGGGGTTTATAATGGAAACACTGACACAACGTTAACTATAGTGGCACAAATAGGGCAGCTATAATATACACTAGAAATAGAAAATAAGATTAGAGATGACATTTTGGACATGGAGCCTTCTTCAGGCTGTGGGAAAAATAACTTGTGCTCTATTTTTTTCCACAGCCTGAAAAAGGCCTCCTGGACCAAGTGTCACCTCTGATTTCATTTTCCATTCTTGCCATGTGTTTAATTAACATTTTTGTAAAAAAATAATAATTCAAAATTATCTTTAGGTATAACTTTATAGGCATTTTATGATTTCCCCAATTTGAGACTCCAAAAGAATGTTGACCTCCTCTGATGTAGAGAACTATAGCTGTCCAGGTACTTCTTTCTGTATCTCTCATATAAGCAAGTTCAGTGAGTGGTATGGCCTGAGACAATATCTCCTGGAAAAGATAGAATAGCGCCAAACCTTTTAGAATGACATTCTGTTGGGACCCAGACTTACCAACAGCAGTGCCACTTTCTGGGGGTTGAGGAGTACAGGGAGTTCTGGATGCATCCACCGGGCTTCCCAAGGCTCAGAAAGTGTAAAAATCGTGATTGTGACCCACTTACGGATTGTGAGCACTAAAGCGGAAGTGGGTCACGATCAGCGAAGGGATCTGCAAATTGAGAAGGGGAACGCTGGGCGGGACTAACGCGGGACTTCCACGTGATTGGCTGCCCGTTCGCAGCGTTCCGCGGCTGCCCTGGCCTCAGGGGGGCTGCCCCCGGTTGGCACGCCCTATCGCTGCTCGCCCAGGCACCCGGCGCACCCCCCACCCATCCTCCACAGTGAGCAGGAGCCCCCCCCCGAGGCCAGGGCAGCCGCGGAATGCTGCGGATGGGCTGCCAATCATGTGTTAAGTCCCGCCTAAGTCCCGCCCAGCGTTCCCCTTCTCAATTTGCAGATCCCATCGCTGGTCACGATTATGATTTTTACATTTTATGAGACTTGGGGAGCCTTGCCGAGGCATCCACAGGGCTTCCCGCATCCCCTGGAGGCCAGTACCACTGTAGGAAAGTCTGATTGAAACAGCGCCTTTTCTCTTCAGCAGCAAAATGATTGTAGCAATCGCATTGCTACCTTTGCCCTGCCCCACCCCTTACAGGGGCAGAGACAGGGCTTTCCTGGCTGGGAAGTCACGGTGCAATCCTAACCTGGAGTTAGGCCGGCACGGTTAGGCCAGCAAAGTTTGGCTGGCACAAAGGCCACCGTCAAGCATGTTTGAACCACTCTCTGAGTCTGGGAGGATGGCGCAAGTCTGTGTGCTGGCCTCTCTTACTCCAAGAGTGGTCCAAACATACTTTACAGTGTCCCTTGTGCCAGCCAAACTTTGCTGGCCTAACCATGCTGGCCTCACAACACGTTAGGACTGAGCCCCCAGTCTGAGAATCCTTGCAGTAGACCCAAAATTTTTAAGCAATGTGGACTAAAGTCGCTTAGCAGGCCTCTCCAGGATTAGGGGCTCTGAAAATGTAAGACTCTAATTTAGTTTCATAGTACATCTGTCCCGGCTGCAGTGGCCAATCAGGACAGAAAGCAGGAACACATTTTTTTTTTTTTAGCATTTTTCTGTGGCATGTTGGACAGGAGCTAAATGACTTTTGTACAGCAGCTGTTAATACAGTTCCTCAGACTCAGGCTGTTAAGGGGTGTGCAAACTGTGATGCTAGAAATCATTTCTAGAAACACCATACCTTGTTGTTTAGCTTTCTACTTCTAAAGGTGCAATCCTAACCTGGAGTTAGGCCAGCATTGTTTGGCTGGCACAAGGGACACCGTAAAATACGTTTAGACCAATTGGGCAACACAATCCTAGCGCGCCCCTTGCGTCGATGTGACGTCATTGCGTCAACACAAGTGGCGGAGCGCCAGTGTGCTGGGGCCAAGCAGCACCCCTGTGTTGGCACTGCACCTCTGAAGCCGACGCTTCAGAGCGCCAATGGACAGCCTCCCTTGCACCGACCGAAGATGGTTGGCGCAAGGGATCCTCCGTCCCGTTTTGGGATGGGGATTGGTGGGAGGGAGGGCGGCGGGACTTGGGCAGGACCTGGGCGGGCTTGGGAGGTGGCCGTACGGCCACATCCTAAGCCCATCAGCGAGGCCGCGCAGCCCCAATTTGGAGGCTGGATGCTCCCCTGCCATGCTCCCTTCCTTGCCATGCATGCTCCCTTGCCATGGGGAGGCTCCAGCCTGTCCTAAGTAGCACTGGATATGGTCCTGGCCTGTCGGCCTCACCATTCCAGCGCTGCTTAGAATTGCACCCTCAGAGTCAGAGAGGTCAGCACATAGAAGTGCATTATCCTCCCTGACTCCAAGAGTGGTCCAAACATACTTTACGGTGTCCCTTGTGCCAGCCAAACTTTGCTGGCCTAACTGTGCTAGCCTAATTCTAGGTTAGGGTTGTGCTCTAAATCTGATTTTTAAGTTTGCTAAATAAGATAGAGGAAACATCACTAGAAGTGACATTTTAAAGTTATGCACCAGTTACAGCTTTTATAGTCAACTCACTGAACACCACCGCACTGGCTCTAATGCACAAAAGAAGGGAACTTCAAAGTTAACAATCAAGGCCCTGATACATGTTCACAATGTCTCGCTGTTGGGTGGAACTAAGCATTGCACCCTGTGGTGAGTAGACATTGGGAAGAGGGTTTGATCTTTAACCCCACATTTCCTTTCTTGTTGCAGATCGATCTTTCAAATGAGATACGTTTCCTTTCATTAGTACTACTGCAATTACCCTTCCCTTCAATTGTCATCTGAAGAATTCCACTTCTGAAAAAAAATAATTTAGTAAATGAACTATCTTAGGATATTTACAAAAATATCCGTAGAAATCAGATGATTCCCTTGTCTCGTCAGCTAATATCCTGTAGTACTTTCACAACTATCTCTTGGAAACAATTGTTATTTTCTTTTGGCTGATATGAAATTCTGGACTTTGTGCCCAATGGCATAGATGAACTTGGCGCTGCTGTCTCATTTTTGTTGGTGGATAATATTTTTAAAAACTTTTAAAGAGACATGCTAAACTACTTAGACCTATTTGCATTACATACTCCTGGCATCAGTGGTGCAGAACTGAGATTTGAGTCATTTCGAATAGCCCTTAACTAATGGGATAAATGAATTGTGAAGAGGACACTTGACCTAACTAATGCATGACCTTCCATGAACACTGTTATAAATGGAGCATAGATTAGAAACCATTAAAATGTGCATGAAATACATCTGTGTATTTACACAGCAAGCTGTCTATGGGAAGGTAAGGAAAAAATATCTCTCCTTGGCCGTCCCCATAGCATCCTTTACACACTTACCTGGGAGTCCAATTGACCTCAGTGGCCTTACTGCTAGATAGTCATGCACCACTAGATAGGACTAGATAGGACTGTACCACTAGATACTGCTAGATAGGACTGTACCACTAGACCACTAGTTTAGATGTCTAAACTAGACATCTTAGCACATTATGGGATCACAGTGGCAAGTCCTGTCCTCTCCATATGTGCATTCAATGGGTTCCTTGAACATATCCCATGAGCCTACAATTCTGCACATCTATGTTTCATAAAGAGTTGGTGACCATGTGAAAAAGAAAAAAATCTCAGTCCCCTCTTTCATTTTCCCAAATTGTTCGCGTGAACATTGCTGTAGATAGAGTTGCATTTGTAATAATGCAAACATAAGAATGCTTAGAAATGGTGTGCAGAGTACGTTTTGGTAACGTTAAAAAGTCATTTAAAAGGATTACGCAGCTGGTGCCTGTAAAAGTTGTCCTGCTTCATGAATAGTATTCACAGCTTGCACTCAGGAAGGTCAGAGGTATAGCTATTGCACATTTCCTGTATTATGTAAAGATCAAGTTCCAAGCGTTAACAAGTCTTTTTTAAAAAAAAATCCATCAGATGAGGCAGGAATTTAGGGCAGACAAGAGCATGTTGCTTTGTTTTATTCACAAAATAGATGCTACACACACACACACACACACACACACACAGAGAGAGAGAGAGAGAGAGAGAGAGAGAGAGAGAGAGAGTGCTACTGTTGTGTGTGCTACTGTTGAAGTACCATCTTTCTGGGGAATAGGGAGTCACAAACATTCAAAATGGAAGCCACTGCATTGCTATGACAGGAGAATGTACTGTAGGAAATATAGCTGCCTGTGACCTGTTGCTCTTCTTAAATGTTTTTAAATTAATGTTGTCAGCAAGCTTTTTTTAAACCCCCTCATTTCAAAGCCTGACTGACTCCTCCTCATTTTAATAATTGTTATATGTATGTGCATTGTTGCTTTAATGAAGTTGTAACTTGACTAAGAAACTTGTCTAAGAAATTGACACTGAGAGGCGGCATATAAACATGGCAATTAAATAAATGACTACCCTTTCTCGAGCCTTGACCTTCCCTCTGCCACATGATGGTTATTCATTTTTCCTTGCAAAAAGGCACAGACATAGGCCTTCTGCCACATTTCTTCAGGGCTCCCGGGAGCTTTACAAGGATAGCTAGAAACCTCTGAGATCTTGTGCTGGGATGGAACTGCATCACAGTCCCCCCAAGTGGAGCCATTAACCTAACCTTCTGCAGTACGGTCTTGGCCTCTTAATGATACAGACGTCGTCATGCCATTCATTACAATCAGGAAGTACAATCATCTTCTGATCAGTAAATGGCATTGAGGACAATGAATCTTAAAAGGATGAAGAGTGGCTCAACATTACTCTGGTAACTAAACTGAATGAAGATGTGTTTTGACATCTAGGGAAATGGGACATTGATGGAAACTGATGGAGGCAATATCAGAAAGGCACTAGCTGCAGGAAGACACCCAGCAAATTAATGAGTTCCTTATAACAGGCCCAGTTCCCCTAAAGGCAAATAAAAAGCAAAGCACTAAAGACTCGTGCAAAAAGGAAGAAGCAGCAAGAGGAAAAGTTGTCATTCTTTTCATACTAAAAACAACTCAGAACAAACGGGAGTTCTGCAGGCAGAGCAGATGTTGCCTTGGGAGGAATTTGTTTTCAGATTGCACAGTTAGCATCCGGTGTGGGTCATAATAGGTCGGAATGGAGAGCCACAGCTAATTTTTCTAGACAGGTTATCTCCCATTTAAACATAGAAATGAAGGCAGACATGCAAACATTTTTTTTTTAAAGGAATGGGGAATGACAGCATGGTGGTAAATGTGGACTCCTGAAAACCTGGCTATAAAATAAGCTCAATCAAGAGTGCTGTCTCACGTCAAGGGCCTGCAGAAAGCTGTTCTTAGAGGCTGCCTTACAGTCATAGAACAACACACACACCCCTCCAGTTTCAGAGTATATTTTACAGCAGTGATTCCCAAACTGTGGGACGGGACCCACCAGTGGCTTGTGTGCCAATATCAGGTGGGTCGCAAAGCACATAGAGCAGCCATTTAGAAAATATGGGAAATACAGGATGCTGGAAATGGGGAGGGCTGTGTGGCTGTTTTGTTTGTGTCAAGGTTGTAAATAGGCTTTTTTCTTTTTGATTCATGTTGCTTTTGGAAAATGGCTGAAATGAACCCAATTTCTAAAGCATGTGCAAAGCGCTTGTTCCAAAATTCTGAAAACTAAACAGTGGAATTATTGAGGATTTATTAAGCACCAGTTCCACTGTGGAAACCAGATAATGTGGAACTCCAAAACCTGAGGATAAAATCAGATGAGGAACAATTTCTGGAAGCATGCTTGATCTTACAATGCAATTGAGCGGAAAAATAAAAGAAACAAATCCAACTTTTTTTCTTGGACCTGCTCAGGTCTTTGAAAAATGTTACAGCTGTTTTAAATCACTCCATAGATTCCAAAATGGGCAAATGAAAGGGAAACTGGACATTGAAGCACTTGGCGCATCAGATTATGCCCACGGTGAGCATCACATTTGTAAGTGACAAAATTATGAGTGTTGTGCACACTGTGACAAGATTTGATAGGTAAGTAGTTGGTGATCACACTGTTGCTTGCGGCTGATGGTAGCTCTTCTCAATAAGAGATTGCCCGAGGGTTGACTTTATTATGGTTCACAAGCATTTCTCTACCAAGAGAATTGCAGTATTTACATTTTCTCCCTCAAGGACCGCTGAATTATAGTGGCATTGAAACAGAATGAAATTCCAGTTGTTTATAAAGGGTTATTTTTTTAAGTCAACAGACTCAAAAACATACAGTACAAGTATTTAGTGCTATTATTTGACAAGTATAATATTCATATAGATGCTCCAGTATCCAAACAGAATTCCATGCATGCAAGGGTCATCCGATTATTTTATTTGATTTAGGGCACAATCCTAACCTGGAGTTAGGCCAGCACAGTTAGATCAGCAAAGTTTGGCTAGGGCCATCGTAAAGCGCATTTGGACCACTCTCTGAGTCAGGGAGGATGACACACATCTGTGTGCTGGCCTCTCAGACTTCGAGAGTGGTTCGAACATACTCTACAGTGTCCCTTGTGCCAGCCAAACCTTGCTGGCCCAACTGTGCCAGCCTAACTCCAGGTTAGGACTGCGCCCCTTAGAAGGTGTTTCCTGCATGTCATGAGAACACTCAGTTTTGCATGCTAAACATTTTGTGACCTTGGAGAATGGGACAGGGCCTGTGCAAATTCAAGAGCTCTGAGTTTTGACCATGGCCCAAGTACCTACCCGCAGGGATGTTGTGACTGGGGATGCTACCTGATGCTACTGTGGATCTGCTGCTTCCACCCCTGTCATGGCACATGGAGAAAAGCCCCTGACCACGCACTATTGTGCAGTTTTCACAAACCTGGAAGTTGGACCATGTGACTCTGCAGAAAGCATGTGAGTGTGATTCATCAACGGAATTAAAGTATCCAGACCATGAGAAGTAATGGTACTGCTGATTTCTGCTTTAGTCAGAACCCTCCTGGAATACTGGGCATCACAGAAGGATATTGACAAACTGGAGCAGGTCCAGAGGAAGTTGCCTACAGTGGTGAGGGAGTTGGAGATTGTCCTGGGAGGGCAGGTTGAAGGAGTTGAGCGCATTTAGCTTGGAGAAGGTTAAGGGGTGAGATGATAATTATCTCTCATGTGTGGGGCTGTCACATGGAAAAGGAAGCAGACTTTTTCTCAGTTGTTCTGAAGGATAGGACAAGGACAAGTGGTCCTGCAACAAGGGAGGTTTTGATGAAACATTGTCCTGATGGTATAAAGTATTCATTGCTCAAACAGTCTGCCTCGGAAAGTGGAAGACTCTCCATCATTGGAGGTCTTACAATCGTGGACCCAGCTGAAGCTCTGCCCGGGGCAAGGTCCAACAAATGCGCCCCTGTGTCAGCTCCCCATCCCCTCTGCCACCCCCCACCATGCCCCTACACCATGCCAGGCTCCATTTTTGGAGCCATTCAAGAGCAAGGGTGGGCAGGAGGGCCAAACACCATGCTGGCAGCTCACCTCTTTGAAAGGCGAACCACCTCATCACCACTACACCGCTCCACCAGCGTGGCACTCAGGGAATTGGCCCCACCTTCAACAATGGTAGGACTGCCAATGGGTCTGTAAGCAGAGGCTAGACCAGTGACGGCGAACCTATGACACACGTGTCAAAGGTGACACGCCATGATGTTCTGCGTGACACGCCAGAGTTCACGAACACCTGACAACAACTATGTTTGTTTACTAGTATTTCATTTTTGTAATGATTTGATGTTTCTTTATATTATGCATAGTCTCACACTATGCATTATATGATTGTGCTGTAATTTTTTTAAATAAATGAATATACAAATAATTGTTTCTCTTTTGGGGTGTGTGTGTGTGTGACAAAACCGGCAGAGAAGTTTTTTGACATGGTGAGCCCAAAATGTTTGCCATCACTGGGCTAGACTGTTAACCTGTTTTGAAAGACCTGTTTCTGCCTGTGTAGAAATACAGAGAGCATATAACCAGCTTCTCCAAATATTTTTTCTGGTTTCTTTGCTGGCATGTTTCTTTGGATAGAAGTTGATAAATGTACCCCTTCAACATAAACAAGCAATTGATTCTGATCAGCATTAATGAATCTGCCTGCTTGAACACGGCTGATTATGACATAATGACACTTATTATTTCCTCTCTGTAATGATTTTAAATATCAGCAGCTTTTTTCCGCTCATCTTATCCTCTCCAGTGCCTCTGCGCTTCCTCTTGAAACAGCAGGGTTCTCTTCGGGAATGTTACACCGCTCTGTGCAGTTACTTCAGCAGTGAGGAGGAAAATGACAGAGCAGCGCTTCTCAAATGTTTTAGCACTGGGACCCACTTTTTAGAATCACAATCTGGGACCCACTGGAAGTGATGTCACGGTCAGAAGTGCCATCATTGTGACACCAGAGCAATCGGTTGGGTTGGGTTATTTCTCAGCCATTTTCCAATAGCGAAGTGGATCAGAAAGGGGGAAAAAAAGCCTATTTACAACCTTGACACAAGCAAAATAACTATACAACCCTCCCCCTTTCCAGCACCCATCTTCCCATATTTTCATTATGGCTGCTCTAGGTGCTTCGGGACCCACCTGCAATTAGCTCGTGACCCACTGGTGGGTCCCGACCCTCCGTTTGGGAACCACTGTGATAGAGGATTTTGTTGAGATAATTTCACTTTTGATCTGTTTTACCATTCCATGTCAAGAAACAAGGCAGGACCTATTTGCAGGAATTGCAACCTGACTTTACTTTTCCCCCCTGGCCTCTTGCTTGTTTATTAATAATTAGCACCGTCAGCTAAAATGATTAAGGGCACAATCCAAACCCTGGGCTGGAATAGGCAGGCCGACATGCCTGACCCATATCCAACCCAGGGCTCAGAGGGGCTGTTGTGCTACCCTTCCCCCGGGTAATGCACAGTAGCCCAAATGGGGCTACTCGAAACTGTGCCGCTGAAATCAGCTGTGCAAATTCAAGGGGCCAAATCAGGGCCACTCTAGCTGGGAACGTGGGTTAGGATTCTGGCCCAAAGGTCAGATCCTAGCTCCACCTCCAGGCCAGGTGGCCCACAGGCCTACCTTTCCCCACCTCCACCCACCTCTTTATGTCTCCCGCCACCCTTCCAGAGTCCCTGTGCTGGCCTAAGAAGGCTGGCCTTTCCTTCCAGCCTCCGGGTTCTGGGTGACAGGGCAGGAAGGCCAGCGCATGACCATGCGTTGGCCTAACTCCTTCCAAAATGGCACAAATGTGCTTTATGGCACATTTGCGACATTCAAAGCCTGGCACAAGGGACTTATGCCAGCCCAAGGGCACATTTGGATTGTGCTGTAAATCATTATAAGTTCATTTAGTTTGTTTGTTAATCCTCACTTCAGTTAATAAGTTGTGTAAAATACAGGAGTTCCCAAACTGTGAGTCACAAGCGCGGTGGGTCACAGGTTAGGCCCAAATAGAAGCCATTCTGGAAGCTTACCAGGAGCTTCTGGAGGGCTCCTCTGGGTTGTGATGGGCTGCAGACCCTCTCAATTGGTCTCCGCAGGCCTCAGAATGGCCCACAGAACCTCCAGAAGCCACTTCTGATTTTCAGAAGCTACTTCCAGATTGATTCCAAAAACTGAAAGTGGTTTCAGGAGGCTTCTGTGGGCAATCCTGAGGCCAGTGGAGGCTAATAAAGTGGGTCTGAAGGCAAGTGTGACCCAGACGAGCCCACCGAAGGCTCTCTTGGGAATCATCCGGCACCACCAGGAGTGTCACAACCCATGGCAGTGGTTGAGGTTGGTTGCGGCTCTGAAACGTTCAGGAACCACTGGTGTAATAGATTTAGGGCCCAATTCTACCCTTCACCCACCAATTCAGCCATGC
This sequence comes from Lerista edwardsae, assembly GCA_029204185.1. Lineage (NCBI taxonomy): Eukaryota > Metazoa > Chordata > Lepidosauria > Squamata > Scincidae > Lerista > Lerista edwardsae. Next base: position 40,387,586 of record JAJKFI010000002.1, on the reverse strand, counting down.
CAAAATGGCTTGTCCTACATCCTGTTGTGGGGGGGCAGTCACAAAGCTCTCCTCTTGGTAAGGAAGCAAATGTTCCCTTAGCCAGGGTAAGCTTCCAAGACCTGGCTGGGCCTACTCAGATCTGTGCCTGTGAAATTGTTGGCACAATTCCACATGGGTCTGGGTTAGGTGATTGGGTCTAGGAAGTGGACTTGGATTTAGCAAACTCTGCTGCCATCTAACCTACCCTCTTCCCAGACCTGATCTCACTTCCCTGTTCTGTCCACCTCCGCCATGTTTTGTGGATTTGTGGACCTTTGCTGGTCTACCAGTGCATGGAAATAGGCTCTGGCCTCCCTGCTAGTGCCCTGGAAACACACAACTTCACATGCTGCAATAATGTGTTACAAGTTCTGTAAGGCAGTTAACAATAGTGGAATGGCAGTTGCCTTACAGGACTGTAAATTCCAATAGTTTGGTCTATTTGTATGTCTTTTATTATATATTACATTTCAATAAATGCATATACAGTTGGTCCTCATTAATTGCTAGGGTTAAGTTCCTTCCTCGTGAATAAAAAATTCACAGATAATGAATCCATGGGTTCCATGGGTTCCATGGGTTTAGGTGCAAGGAGTACCTTATCTACCATCAGAAGAATCTAGCAAAGACCCTCCAGAAGCCAGCAGAGTGCAGTAGGGAGTGCAAAAAGATCTCTGAATGCTGCAGAGATCTTTCAGAGGCTTCAGGGATCTTCAGGTCCATCATGGGCTATAAGCCATGAAGGGTGGTGCAACCACCTTATGTTAATAGTAGGCTACTTCAGAATGCCATGTGCAAGGGAGTGGCAACAGGATGGAGGCATCCACTGATGTCACCTACTCCCCAGTAGACGGTTCGCTGGGCGGGAGTAGGAGTGATTGACAGCACGTCGTTTCACTTCCGGTATCTTCGCGCGCCCCGCG
>JAJKFI010000002.1:40299961-40386242 GCA_029204185.1 Lerista edwardsae | reverse complement strand
GGGAGGCTCCTGTCTCCTCAATGGCTTCCTCGGATCTGTGCCCACTAAATCGCAGGCGCAGGTCCGAGGAAGCCATGCAACCTGAATCGGGGCTGTGCGGAACCTAACAGCCGCATCCCAGCCCCGCCCCCTCTCCAGGCCGGCACACCTGCAAGCGGGCCCCTTCCCCCATCCAGAACTGCCTCCTCCCTGTTCTCCCTCTTCCCAGAACCAGCCTTGCGCCAGCCGAGTTCAGCTGGTGCATGGGCGGCTCCCCATCAGTGCTCTCAGGCCAACGTTACGAGCAGTGTTGGGTTAAGTGCTGTAACGCCAACACAGAGGTACTGGTCGGCACCCCCACATCGGGGCTAATGATGTAGCACCGATGCAACCACATTGTGTCGACGCTACATCATCTCTAGGATTGCGCCCTGAAATTCTATTCTGGATCCGCCAAGAAGTGTTCTAAAATAAGGGGGAAATATGCAACTTGTGGAAATTGTGACAAATGCTCCGTTGTGTATAGGAAGAGCACCTCTAATCAGGTCGCAGCTGCAGCCTCTTTACAATTGGTAGAAAAGCCTGCGCAGATGCTGGAATTGGGGTAGGTTTCTCATAGGAACTCATAAACCTTCACACCCCTGTCTTCTGATGGCCTAGGCAAGCTTCCAGAAGTGTTTGGCAGGACTTGTAAATTGGTGGATAGGCTAATTTTCTTCCTTTGTGAGGTTTTGGACGTGGCATGACGGACGGGGTACACCTCAGTCCCAGCCAGATCAGCCATATATATATGAATCTATAGTTCCTTCTAATCATTTTTGTGCAGGGCTGGAAGAATGTTAATGAATTGCATGGGGTAAGGATGTGCAAGGAAAAAAAAGGTGTTTTTGTTTCATTGTCTAAGTATCTTGATAATGCCAATATTCATTCACAGCATTCACATTCATTATGAAATTTGCCTATTATCATACACTGATTCCTATTTTGGTTCCAGTTTCTTTCAAAAGGGGAGAAACAGCTTCACCTACCTATAATATTGGTTTTTCAGCAAATGAAACTCCAACCAGTTTCTGTTGGAATTACAATCCAAAGAACATAGTTTTTGCACAAATCACCAAACGCAATCTATGCTTCTTTCTTCCCTCCCTCATGAGGCAACACAAGAGAAGAAAGATGAGACATGGTGTTCCCTATAAACGTTGCATTTATGTTCCTCTCGTATCTTGCCTCTCCATGGTTGGAGATTTTGCCACTAAGGGCCCAATCCTGACCCTGATATGCTGGCATAATTTATATGCTATTTGCATAGGGCTCTTTGCAGCTGGTGCCAATGTGACTCTTCCAGAGAGCATATACCATCTGCGGCTGGGTTTGGATTGTAATGTAATGGATGCAGGATGCAGGACAATGGATTGTATTGTAATGGATGCAGGATGCCCGCTTCCTCAGGTAAGGTTGCACAGGGGCAAGAAGGGAGGTGGAAAGGGGATGGAATAGGATAAAGGCTGGGTGGAACGGAGTGGCAATGAGGGCTGGGAGCAGGGCAAATTGGGCCTGAGAAGGGTGTGGGTTTGGTGACTTTGTCTCCCGCCAAATCCTAACCCCCTTCCTGGGCCTAGTCCATCTTCATTGGTCAATGCATACTTGCAACATAAAATCTATATTCTTTGGAGAAAAAAATCCATTAGAATCTAGATTCTTTTGTCTAAAATCCATTAGAATCTAAAATCTTCTGTCGGGTGGTTACTGTTAGTCTAGTTAGAGATACTTTGAGATTGTTTACCCCACTGTTGAATTAATGGCCCCCTACGCAGCCACCCACTGTTACCTGGCTTCTCTTGCTATAAATTCCCCCCAATTAACTTTCTGGGCCAGATCCAAGACTATCTGTGTTTGCACGTGCAGTGGTAGTCACGTATGCATGCGTGAGAGCAGTGTTGGCAACAGTCCATAACTGGGGAGTTTTCTTTGGCAAATTCCCTCCTATGCACATACACACTCGCACACTCTCTCCCAGTTCCCTTCCTAGGTGCAGGTGGCTTATTGAAACTGAAATATTGAAAAGAGAACTGAATGTTAACATTCATTACTCTTTACTGGGGATTGTTACATTCTCAAACGATGCTGATTCATGGCCATTACATGCAACTCACATGAATGCTGAACCGAACATAATGGGTCCTACTCATTGCATTTGTCTGAAAGCAAATGCGTACCCCTAGTAAAAACTCCCTCCAGGAAGTTACTTAGAGATGCACTCCTCCTCCCCCTTAGCATCATCATTCAAGCTTCCTGGGACACCATATCTTGGTTGGGAGCAACTGACACGAGAGCAGACATTCACAGTAAATGCACATGGGAAAACGAGGGATAGTGAGACTGTGGCAGCACGCAGGCTCCACTATGACTTACGATACATTCTGTGTATTGACTGCCTGGACTTAACACACATACAGACCCGTCTCCACTAGGGAAGGGAGGGATGACTCAGACAAGTTCCAGCAGAATCATGAATGAAGTGATTTTCTCTGCTCCACCGTGGCTTACAGAATCAAGAATCCCTTGCTGCTTCTTGCTGGAGGGAACAAAAAAATTAACTTCCACCCATCATGTCACGAAGGGCACGCCACCGCCATTTGTTCGTAAACAGCCAGGTTGGGGAAAATACTCTGTTTCCTGCTGCAGTCGTGAGCACAGGTGGCTGGATGCTAATTAAATCTGAGAACAGTGAGTGGCTCGGGCAGGAGGATTCCCTAGCAACCATACACTGGCAGGGATGCCGCATAATCACCAAACATTTGAATGCTGGAGCATTCCCCGTGTTTGTGCTGCTGAGCACGCAAGGAAGTTGCTGCTGCTACTGCAGCAGCTGAAAAAGACAGGAGCTGGCTGAAGGAAGCAGGGAAAGCTGCCAATCAGATGTGTTCTGTCTATAGTCTGTCTTTTAAATATTGTATATTCACACACACACACACACACACACACACACACACGGAATTGGGATATATATCCTTTCCACATTACACGCCACCCTCCCTTTTTTGACTCCCTGCCAGCAGAGTTTGTGCAGCAGCCAAGTGATATTGAAGCTACACTGGTGTGGCATTTTTCTGGCATTGCACCGACATCAGCAGTGCATCCACAGGAAGGTGGGCTCCTACGCTGGTGGGGCTGTTGTGGACCTGCATCTGTAGAGATTATGCTGACATATCCAGAGTATCCAATTAGGCTGTAAGTACATCATGACTTCCAGCTACACAAGGAGATGTGTGATGTGTGTGTGAGGAAAGTTTGTAATGGAGTAATGAACATAAGAACATATGTTCTCCTGCCCCTTTCCTAAGAACATAAGAAGAGCCCTGCTGGATCAGGCCAAAGGCCCAGCTAGTCCCGGTTCCTGTATCTCACAGCGGCCCACCAGCAGTAGTGGGATCTGGGGATTGACTACCGGAACGCTGGGCGGGGCTTGGACGGGACTTACGCATCATTGGCTGCCTGTCCGTTCGGTCCGCCGCCTGTCCTGGCCTGGGGGGGGGTGCTGGCTCGCCGGGGGGATGGGGGGGCGTGCCAGATGATCAGACATGCAGCGGTGGGGCGCGCTCCCCCGGAGAAGCCCACGCGGCCGGCAGGCAGCCCAAGGAACGAAACGGGCGGGCTGCCAATCACGCGTAAGTCCCGCCCAGCGTTCCGTTAGTCAATTCCCAGATCCCATTACTGCCCACCAGGTGCCTCAGGGAGCACAAGAGACAACAACAGTACTGTACAGTAACCTTTATTGGCATAGACATCACAAATGAAACATACAATGAAGCCAAAATCTCTACACATGTAGACAACAAGATACCCGCTTCCAGTTGCCACTCCCTTGCACCTGGCATTCTAAGTAGCCTACTTCTAATGTAAGGAGGTTGCACCATCCATCAACTGAAAGTTGAAGTCTCTGTGTGGTAGCAAGGAAAGTGACTAGATAAGGACATGCTTTCCTTGCTGGAAATCACAATAGGCTGGCTTTTCTCATGGCCTTCGAATATTGAAAAGGGAGCATGACCCAGATCTGTTTGTGGTCTGTTGTTCAGAACCCAGCACCCCTCACTGTGTACCATTGGACCTATCTGTGATGGAAAATAAAACACTACTCTAATATCCATCCATCATTGTGAGCTGATTGTTATGGGATACTCTGGTCTTAGAGCTTCAAGCAAACCTCTAGGATTCTTAATGGTCATTCAGTGCCTCTGATCATGGTAGTCTGTTTTCAGGGCCAGCCTTAGGAGCTGTGGGGCCAAATGCAAAACATGTACACAGAGCCCCCGCCACATCCGTGGGCCCGCCACTCACCAGGATTAGTGGCAGTGGCAAGGCACCCTGCAGTGGTGTCACCGTCAGCTGCTTCCAGGAGTGTACGATTTCAAGCTAATTGGACTTCCCGCTAATTGGGCAGGAGGGAGGGCAGTCCAGCAGCCCCTGCGGGATTCCTTGGATGGAAGATTTCATGCCGGATTGTCAGCTAGAGAGTGAGGTGCTGACTGAGGGCATGCTGCTTGCCGCCCCAGTGTGGGACCCCTCCAGGCATGGGGTCCACTCACTCACTCACTCACTCACTCACTCACTCACTCAATCAATCAATCAATCAATCAATCAATCAACAGTCCTTATATACCGCTTTTCAACACAAAGTTCACAAAGCGGTTTACAGGCAAATAGTAATAATAAAGTCAAATGGCTCCCTATCCCAAAGGGCTCACAATCTAAAAAAATGCAGAACACCACCAGCAACAGCCACTAGAAAAGACACTGCGCAGGGGTGAAGAGGGACAATTACTCTCCCCCTGCTCAATATAAGAGGAACACCACTTGAAAAAGTGCCCCTTGCCCATTTAAGAGGGGTCAAATTGGTCCAACTGCCCTAAGGCTGGCTCTGTCTGTTTGTGTGAGATATCTCAAACAATGCTAGCCACTTATAAGTCCATAATGGCTGGTCAGAATTCAGTACAGGCCAATGAGCACTGCCTGGTCTGCATGACCACAGGCAGTATGATGATTGATAAGAAACTATCTCTTCTCTGGGCACATTCCAAGCTCCTATTTCAGTGTCCAAGAATGAATGTAGGGAGAAAGCTGCTGTCTGACTTGCACATAGCTTAGGGGAAAAAAACCCCACGTAAACGGTTGCTAGTTAAGATCTGTCTTTAACATAACTTCAGAGTGACATAATATTAGTCTTCTATATTAATCTGTTGCAATGCCCTACAATTTGGAATTGCTTTAAAACCAAAAGAAGAAGAAGAAGAAAAAGAAATTAGCCCCTCCCAAATTCCTGAGTTTAAATGTGAGTATGGCTGGCTGGTTGAAATATTTCCTTAGGGAAGCATTCAATTCAGACAATGTCCTGGAGGGTTAAACAAACAGGAATCCAGAGTTTTATTGGGTTGTTGTTATGTATGTTGCCAAGGAAACCATAGTTGGAATGCTGAAATGGGCTGTTTCCCCCTCACACCCATAGGAAGGCAGATTGAGTATCTTGGTGTGCTTTAATCTTTGCAATTAGCTGATGTTTGGTGGGGCTCATCTGGCTTGATCAGGCTAGATGCTTATCAGGGGTGCTAGGGAACATTCTCAGCACTCTGGACCAGTTTAAACGAACACAAGATGGGCAGCCCAATCCTGAACTGCCGAACTGCCGGGGACACAGCAGTGGCCAAAATGCTACCGCTGCATCCAGTGGCAACGAGGCACCTGCTGGAGTCTCCCCAGGAGAAGGGGAAGTTCGTTCCCCTGGGGAAAGCCCTGGCACCTGCAGTGGGGCTCTTCGACTTGCTGCCAGCTATTTTGCCGGTGGTGAACCAAGCAGCCCTGTGTCAAGCTGCCCGAGCCACTGCGGGGGATAAGATCTGGCAGTGGAATTCACCGCTGGGTCCCACCGCCTTGCAGCTAGCTGCTCCCCTCCCCATGCCCAGTTCCTCCCCCTTCCCCGTCTCCCCCTGCCCCAACAGGCTTGCAAGGTACTGGCTCTGTTGGAGCACTGGCTCTGTCTGGAGCAGAAGAGGCGCAGTGCGGGCACTCCCAGGCCAGCGCTGCAGGCAGTGCCAATCTCAGAGCATTAGTGCCAATGCAGGGGTGCCACTCAGCGCTCCTGCGTCGGCGCTAATGACTTAGCGCTGACGCAAGCACATCATGTGCCATCCTCCCTAACACCGTGTGCCATCTTCCCTGACTCCGAGAGTGGTCCAAATGCCCTTTATGATGGCCCTGGTGCCAGTCAAACTTTGCTGGCCTAACTGTGCCAGACTAACTCCAGGTTAGGATTGCGCCCAGAGTCCAAATAGGTGATGTCTTTGTGATTGGGGTGGGGTGGGGATATTGTTCTACAGGGACTGGGAGAGAAATTATGGCTGACAAGTAGAACTCCGAGAGAAGCAAAATAGTCAAATGATTTTCACAGAAGCATAGTGGTGCTTTGTCATGAGTTGGTCCTTATAAGCAAGGTTTATTTGAGCTCGTGTCAAACCCCGAACTAGGTTAGTCCCCAAAATGATCTGGAATGAAACCTTCCACTTCTTTGACGGAGGAGGATCTACTTCAGCATTGCAATGACAGACCTGTCAGTGTTAAGAGATTTCAGCTTGTGAGATGGCAGATGGGAAGGGGGGGCAAAACCCTTTTTTCAGCCCATGCTTTCACCCCCGAATTCCACACCCCAACGGCTTTTCTGAGATCAGAAGTCAGCTCTGCTGTGAGCAATACCGTTTCGAAGGAAGCACAGGTGGAGGACGTTTCATACACCATTTTTACCTACCCTTCACTTCACATCATGCCATTCGTGCGTTTTTATACATTTATACTTACCTGGCACTATCGTGGCCTAATGCAGGGGCAGCACTGCCATCGCTTCTAGTTAGACTCTAAATGAACAAAGCTGACCCTCATAAATCTGAGAATTTGCAGGGCAGGAAAGTGCATCTTCCATGCAGGCATTTCTCAGTTTGAACTAAGCACTGATTATAGGGAAGCTACTGCTCCCCAAAGCCTTCCCTTTTCAGCATTCTTTTGCAATAATATGCTTGTGTTCCTTTCCATTGGCCACACCTGCCCTCACTTTGAAAAAAACTGAATATTCACACAGTGATTTCTCTTGAAGGGGTTATCATTTTCTAATTCCCTAAAACGGTTTCCTCTTTGCCTAAAAATCAAAACTAGAGAATGTTCAGTTCAGATCTCTCTTCCAAACCTAATTAGTTAGGACAGAATTTAGTTTGCAGTACTGTAGTTTTTCTTTGCCTCCTTTTATGGATATTGGGACATAATGAGCATTTAAAAGATGGTAGAAAAGAACACACACAAAAATACTACATTTTGTGTTCAAGAACTGACTTGATGTTCAGCTTTTTAGAAGTTTAGTTTCTCCCACTATGTTTGTTGACATTGTCAAGGATCCACCCAAACTAAGAGAAGGACTACTCATGAGGGTTGCCAAAATAAGTTAGTTTGGTTTTGTCTTAATGCCCATTTCTGCAGATCATAAAATGATTGCACAATTTGGTTTGACTGGCAGTCCCAGCTTGAGAGCAGCCAATTTCTAGACAAGCAGAGTTTGCATGTAGGTTCAAACCGGATTGCACTGTTAATGGCTGGATGCAGCTGACCCACAGTGTAGCTGGCACAGAGCAATGAATCCTTCATTACTGACATTATTTGATTTAGCTTTTTCTTAATAGCCATGAGCTGGAATCACCATTTTATCTGGATATTGTGGAATCAACTAGAAACGGCAATGACGGACATTACATTTAATATTTTAGTACTTTTAATACTTAAGGTATTAAATACTACATTTTAATTGTCACTCTTAATACTGTGACATACCTACAGGGGGCAGTGCAGTAAATATTGCAGGTGCTGCAACACACAGGTTGAGCAGCCTCCTACTCACCATTGGAACTATTCCAGACAGCAGTGCATTGCTGTCGCTGCTTGGAATGGCTCTGACAGCAAGTGGGAGGAGCCTCTTACACAGTGCATTGTGACACCTGCAGTACATACCACACCATCCCCCAATAGCTATGCCACTGTACCTCAAATAGTTTCAATTGTCACCCTTAAAATATGAGTAATTTGCCCAACTTAGAAATAGCTCAACTAGCCTAGGACTTGTCATTGTTATTACTTAATGTATTTCAGGGGGGAAGCAAGCAAACAAAGAAGGGATTCTAAGGAATGAAATACTCCTCCAGGTAGATAGATAAATCCCCCTGACTCTTGTTTTAGTGACTACTGTGGACACTATTTCCAAACATTTGTGTATGGACAATTCCTTTTTTCAGGAGTTCATAAGAAATGTTACTTCTTTGTTGAAAAGTGTTTTCCAGAATATCATCTGTCATCGACTGTATGGTACGATGTTCATATGACATATCTAAGACATAATAATAATAATAATAATAATAATAATAATAATAATAATAATAATACTTGGATTTATATACCGCCTTTCTTAGGTCACCAGATAAATGTTCTATCTTTCAAGAACTACACACATACAGATGGATCTTTCTGGATTTAGTCCTTCTTTCTGGCCACCTGTTTGTCTTCTTGCTGGCTGATAAGCGGCTTCCCTGCTCCCACCAGAGAAGTGGCTGAACTTCGGTACAACTCCCCCTCACACAAGGCAGCCGAAGCTCAGCTGTTAATCAGTCGCAATGTATGAGGTCTGCCGCTCACAGAGACTTCCGGCTGTCCCGAACTGGCGACCTTCAGATCTTCAGCTCTTATCTTCAGGCAAACAGAGGCATTAACCCTCCCGACTAAATCTTCTGCCTTCCCTTCTGAAACAGGTGTGAGTATATCATCTTGACACCCCCACCCAGCCATCTTCCTCCTCCACTAGCATGAGCATCTTGTTCTGGCTTCAGTATGGACTTTTGCAGGCTGTGAGAATTCTTTTTTTTTTTTTTTCAGAGCCTGCCATATTTTTCTATGTTAATATTTATTCGGCATTGTGAAAGGCTGTGCTTGCTTCCTCCATTTTGTATTTCTGTTTCGTTAGGTACTGTGTTGTAAAATGGTTGCCTACTGTAAAGGAAAAAAAATGTTTATATAGGTTTCAGCGTAGCTCAAGTTGGGAAGGCTAATAAATCTTCCAGGAAAAAGAAACCAAAAGTAGTGGACAGAAAAGGGAGACTCTTTAGGAAAATGCTAAACTAAAAGCACTACTTTGGAGAAATTAAGCTTAAAACCAGCTAAGCCATTTTATTGGGCAAAATCTGAGAGGAAGGGTCAGTAACTTTTTAAAAAATAAATTGGACTGAACTGAGCATAGGAACTATTGATGCTTAGGCAGTGGCATTCCTAGAGAGAGGTAAAATCAGCGATGGGATCTGGGAATGAGGAAGCGGAATGCTGGGCAGGACTTACGCATGATTGGCAGCCCGTCTGTTCTGTTCCGCGGCTGCCCTGGCCTCGGGGGGGGGCTGCCCCCAGTTGGTGCGCCCCACTGCTGCTCGCCCAGCCACCCGACGCACCCCCACCCATCCCCCCCAGTGAGCAGGCGCCCCCCGAGGCCAGGGCATCCGCGGAACGGAACGGATGGGCAGCCAATCACGCATAAGTCCCGCCCAGCGTTCCGCTTCCTAATTCCCAGATCCCATCACTGGGTAAAATGCTGAGTTTTTCCAGGCTCTCAAATGCCTGTGTAAAGCAGGCAGCTCCTCCCCCTTGCTCTCAGAGCCATTTGTGACTGTGAAAGCAAAGTGGAGGTGTCTGCTTTACTTTCACAGCAGCAAATGTCTCTGAAGACGAAGGGGAGGGGCTGCTTTACACAGGCTTTCAGGAGCCTGAAAAACATTCCATTTTGCCTCCCCTCTTGGAATGCCATTGTGCTTAGGAAAGGCAGAGCCAGGACAAAAAAAAGGTAACACAGACTTTAATCCTAAGGGATCACTCCAGGTTAGGATTGCACCCTAAGTAAACTATTTTTTCTCTCCCACTCATGGCTGCTGGACCATGAGAAGCACTTAGTGCAATCCTATGCATGTCCACTAAGAAGTTAGTCCCATTGCGTTCAAAGTTAGTATAGGATTGCAGCCTTAGTTGCCTAAAGTCCATTCCAACTTTATTTTAACTCTGAGTGGATGGAAGGGAAGTGGCCATTCATTCTGTGGGGCTAATCAGCACTCTGTGGGGCCAAGTGGGGGAAGCAGGTGGACCATCTTTCTACATTATTGGCTTCCTCCTTGAAGCAGGAGCACCTGGTTGCTTTCATGCTCCAAGTTTGTTCATTTGTCCCGAAAACAATGACCGAAGATCCACACTGGGTTTGCCCCTCAAGCTTTGAACATCTGTCTCTGGCCTCACATTAAGTCATCTAACAAATATTTTTAGGAAATAATGAAATACATATGGAAAACTAATGGGAATACTCTTTTTTTTTTTCCAAGCAAAGTATATGGTTCTAATGTACAAACAGATGAATCAGAAGTTCTGTGCTCCCAAAGATGACTCTGAATCTGAAAGTTGGCATTTTTCTTAGGTTCTAGACAAGAGGTGATCAGAATATGGATAAGAATTTTGGGCATGGGAACAGAGGGGGAAGTTCGGATCATGTTCCTGGACTAGACTACTTCAGATGGCAGGCAGAGCAGTGGTTCCCAGCAGCTATCCCCAGATATTGCCTTAGAATATTCCTCCCTCCTTAAGGGGGTGGTGAATGGCAAAGACTTATCAATGAAAGTGCTTGTTACTTCTGGGTTCTTCCCAGAGGCGGATCTACAGGGAGGGCAAAGCTCTAAGTTTTGCAAGAAGCCTTACCCTGTCATGTAAATCCCTCCTCTCCCTTGCTGCTGTAGCCAGTAAGCAACGCCAAGATGTTGCTTTGCCCTGTGAGGATTGGCTAAAACGGTGCAGGAGAGGAGTGATTTCCACTGCAAGGTAAGGCTTCTTGCAAAACTTAGAGCTTTGCCCTCCCTTAGATCTGCCTCTGATTCTTCCCATCACTGCCAGCAACAGGAAGGTAAGAAACACATTTTAATGGAGCTTATTTTTGTTGTTGGCTGCCGGGCAGTGTAGAGAACCCAGAAGTAACTGGCTATACCACCTACGGGTCCTCTGTTGGGTCCCAACTTCCCCTTAAAGGGACAGGAGGTTGGGAATCACTGCGCTGGAGCATTGGTTCCCAAGCTGTGGGTTGGGACCCACCAATGGGTCATGAGCCAATTTCTGGTGGGTCACGAAGCCAAATTGAAAATATGAGAAGATGGGATGCTGGAAAAGGGGAGGGTCGTGTGGTTGTTGTGCTTGTGTCAAGGTTATAAATAGGCATTTTTCTTTGTGATTCACTTTGCTATTGGAAAATGGCTGAGAAATAACTTATTTCTGCATTCTCAGGAAAGCAGCAGGTTCTGGCATCACAATGATGGCACTTCTGGCCATGACATCACTTCAGGTTGGGTCCCAGACTGATTGTCATTATTGTCATTCCAAAAAGTGGGTCGTGCTGCTAAAAAGTTTGAGAGTCACTGCGCTAGAGAAATTGGAATGTGTTCCCACACACTCAAAGAAGTTCTAATGAAAACTAGCAGGTCAGCAAATAATTTCCGGTACAGAATTCATCTTCCTACCACCTATATTCTGGGGAAAAAAAAGGAATTGCTCATGTAATCCTTACCTGCAGTCTGACATGACACAATCCAGGAATTATTTCACCACAAAATGGGTTGTTTTGTCAGGAAACCCACGCAACACCCCTCATGGTTCCCACTTGCTTATAACTTTTGATGAGAAGGAGACTCATCTTTCAGGTCAGATGCATTTCTGAATGCATTGATTTTTTTTACGCAATATAGTTGTCAAGATAGGTTAATACTGACAAGCTAGAGTCACCTTAAGTTGCTTGATGCTAGACAAGTCGGGCCGAATCAGGCTCACATTTCGGAAGAACTGCAACCCAATCCAGCCACCAAGACGTATTATTTTGTACTCTTTTTTCAAAGCCCCTCCACTTAAATGAAAACCATCCCATTATTCCACTTCAGTAACTATGAAAATGCCTCTGCAGCAGCAATCTGCAGAACTGGTATTTCGCTATTTTCACAATAAGGCTCTCCCCGCTCGCTTCAAATTTTTGTAGCGCAATTATAGGCCGTAAATGACGACGTATTTCCCGTTCCCTACAATTAATAACATTTCCCCTTGCTGGGTTTGTTTCATTGTAAATATGCCCTGACAGCCATCAATGCTGTGAATGAAGCCAGTCCACCAATTCTATGGGAGGCGGGTATTATTATTTTCTTTGCTGTGCCAGAGCCGAGGCTGTGTCGAAGGGGGACGACAACAGCGGCAAAACCCCACCGCCTTTGATTAGTTTAGCTGACATCCAATGACAAATCAGGCATTCAGCGTCAACACTATAGGAGGCCCCACAAGGGGAAAAGGCTGCTCCTTCCAGATGCGGCCACGGTGCCCCCTTAACTCGTTTCAGACACAATGCCATTTTAACTACCTTCAGAAGAACCCCCTGTCAACTTTTACACAGCCCACTCCTCGCCTCACAAAGCCCAGTTCTTCTCCTGCAGGCACCCGGGAGCCTTTGAAATGGAAAATTTACGCTCCGCTGAAAGAGTTGCCGCGATCATAAACAAGGAGTGCCATCGTTCTGCTGCTATTCAGACTGCAATTAAACCTGAACCTCAAGCAAGCATGTTGTTTGTGGCAGGCCTGCCCCGGCGGCCTCCTCCTGGACTGCTATGCTATACTTGGTTCTCCCCTCCTCTTCCCTCGAAACCGTCCCCTCGTTTCTACAGGGCATGTCAAATTGGGGGATCTCGTGAACAATTATATAACTTGTAGGTCAGTTCGTTTTGGCTCCGGCACAGCAAGAATGCAGTCGGTTGGCTGAAACTGCATGTTTGCTTAAGTTCCCCGAGTTCAATGAGGTCATTTTCTCATCTTCTCCTGTTTTCTGTATTTTCCACTGCCATGCCAGCCTCAAACAACACCCTCTTTCTTCATATTAGAAATGGAAACACGTCCTCTGCAGGAATTTTCCACTTAATAGCTCGTGCTTTCCTACTGGGGGCCTCAGCACACCACCACTGCAATGCTGTATTTCTTTCCGCTGCAGTTTGACATTTTGCAGCCAGCACAATAAGCTGTATTCACTCACTGCAGATTTTTAAAAACACATCTCCGCACAGACTCCCAGTCCAGAATGCAAGCAGCCTCCCTGGCATTCCCAAGCAAAAGACGTCCCAGCAAATGTTGTGTATGGCATTGTCAAATCGTCGTGATCTTTTATAGCACTTTCCTTTCGCTCCTACACTTCAGACATAAAATACACAAGCGAGCCCTCTGTTTCCAGGCTGGCTTTCCCGGCAAGCATGAAAGGCAATTCTCATGTTCTGCGGCCGACCGTAATTGTTTGCCTCTGTGAGTTATATCCTTTGCATAGCATGTGCAAACTGTACATCAGTGCCTGACACGATGATAAGAGGGAACACAGATTGCTTATAATCTTGGCAGTAAACAAAAAGCCGGCTTTCAAATGTGCGGAATGACCTGTCTGGGAGCTACACCATTTGCAAGACCGTTTGCGTCTAAACTTAGCCGTTGCAAGATGACCAAAAAATGAAATCTGAATGGATCTGCAAAGCCAAAGATGTGCATGGTTTTTATTGGGTAGGGTGGAATTAACAACAACGTTAACAAAAATAACCTTTGATCATGTCATTGCAGCCTCATTATCAGGAATGACCTCCCTGAATGGTGCAAAGATTGTCTCTGTCATTCCGAAAAGTAGACTAGAGAGTTGCAGAGAGCGTGGATGTGTTTACTGGGCGAGCAGGAGGATCCCTTCTCTGCCCAGAGTGGTAAATTCTTCAGACAGCAAGATCCCAGTAGGTCTAGGGTGGTTGGCATATTGAATGGTGTGTTATCAATGGAATCAGGGTGTGAGAGAACGGGTGAAAACAAAATAGGGGAACAAGGTGGTGGTAGGGAACAGGCAGGGAGGGTGGGCCACTGGGGAAACGGGTGATTGATGGTTTGCAGGACACCTAGGGTATTTCTTTCAGGGGATATTACTTCCACTGTTAGCCAGGAACAAGAGCAGGGGGGGCGGGAAAGCGGCAGGAGCTGACAGCCTTGTGTTGATCAAAGGGACATCGCACTGAATGCTTTCCTAGCTATTTATTAGAAAGACAGGAGGGCTTTGCTATTCTAGCAGGGAGAGGGGGGATTAAAGATCAAAAAAGAGAGGAGGGGGCTTGCCTGGCTCCTTTTTTCAGGGAACATATATTTTTTAAGGAAGCTGTCCACTAAGAAACAAAATGGCCCTTTCTTCTCCCATACCGTCACCTTTCTCATTTCAGCACTCAAGATTTCTGATGACGGCGGCGATGAACAATTACGGCAGCGTTCTCTTTAATAAAAAAAAAAAAAAGGAAAGATGTTCCCCTGTGGGGAAACTCAGTTGTTTGGAAAACTGTCTTTTTAGCCTGATTAACCTAGGAAATAAAGTTTAAATGCACTGCTGGGATTCTATTAGGATCATCCATTCACACAGAGACGAGGGAGAGGTGTTCAAACTCCCTTGTTTGGTACGGGGGGCCTCTCAGGCTGTAAAAATGATTATCCGCTCCAGTACAGAGGAAGGATTATTCCACTGGTGTGATTTCCATGCCAGGATGGCAAACTACATGAGAGCCTGAAGTCATGGTCCTATTTTGAAAATGTCTATGGAAGGAGGTGCTTTTAAGGAGAGAAGGAACAGAATGAAAAGGAATGTTGAACTTTCCAGCTCCCCCCACAAAAACGAGTCTCCCACCTCAAGCTGCTTATCTCCCTGCAGATTTTGACAGAAGCAGGAAAGGAGTTTCCCAGAAATAAGGTGATGCTGAAGAGGAAAGAGAGACAATGAGAGTGAGGGATTATAGCAGAGGGGTAGAACTTCAGGCTTGTGGGGCAGATACGGCCTGCGTAAGTTCTTTATCCAGCCAACATGCAGTGGTGTTCCTACAGAAGGGCAAAATGGTGTTGCAGGAGCCTGAGCCACACGTCCCCTCCCGTTCACCTTCAGAGCCATTCACGGCTCAGAGAGCAAAGCCTCTGAGCCCTGAATGGCTCTGGAGGTGGGGGGAGGGGTCACGTTGCACAGGAGCTTAGGCTCCTGCAAAACCTAGTGTTTTCCCTGCCCACATGATAATTAGGCTGTCCCAGTGCCAACATTTCAGCAGCACCGCTTTTGCAGGAGCTCTGAGAAAGACAGGGGTGGTGTCTCAGAAAGTGAGGAATGCTACAGAGGAAGGCACAGACTAAGAGGGTGAAAGAGGGAGATGCTGCAGAGGTGCTGGGCAAGGCCGATGATCATGTGGGCTACACTTTCAGCAATGGTGTCACTTCACAGTGCACCTCTCACAGCCCAATCCTACCCTGTGCAGGCAGGCCAAATGGCCTGCACTATACCCAACACAGGGTTGGAGGGTACTACAGAGCAACTTGAAGTAAGGGACTTGCGTTCTCTTACCCTGATGGCGCAATCCTAACTTGGAGTTAGGCTGGCACAGTTAGGCCAGCAAGGTTTGGCTGGCACAAGGGCCACCATAAAGTATGTTTGGACCACTCTCTGAGTCAGAGAGGCCAGCACACAGACATGCGCCATCCTCCCTGATTCCGAGAGTGATCGAAACGCACTTTACGGTGGCCTTTGTCTCAGCCAAACTTAACTGTGCCTAACTGTGCCAACCTAACTCTAGGTTAGGATTGCACTCTCATCATCATCATCATCAACCTTTATTAGGCATAAAATCAATTTAGAGCATAAAGTGCAATGGTAATAATAAATATAGACGAAAATAGGGTTGCACTCTGAGTAATGCCCCAGCCACTGCAATGAGGCTACTTGCATCTGTGCCAGTGAAATCGCTGGTGCAGGTCAGAGCATCCCAGTATAATGCTGGACTGCTCAGGAGGAGGCCTAAGAGCTGGAGGCCGGTTCCATCCCCTCTTGGGCCCAGTCCATCCACCGGTCCTCCCTCCTCCCACCCCAACCCGCCTTTGCCTCTTCCATATCTTGAAAATATAATCAAGATCGTGTATTTTCTCTTCTGTCACTTCCCGTCTGTCAACTCAAACTAATGAGTTTCTATACAAGAACAGAGTGCTTTTTTCTGGCCATAATCTGCTTCATGGCATGACTTCTGGCTTAATGATGTCACTTTTGGTCCTCAGCAGGCACGATGAATACTATTTGGCCCACTGCATGAAACAAGTTTGATACCCCTGGACTAGAGTGTCTGCTGGGAGATGCTGTAGGCTAGGCTGCTCTTTTCCATTCTTCTTTTTCAAATGCAGAAGGGCTCAGGAGAAGGATTAGGCAGATCACTATGTACCCTTCCCATTAGGTGGCAGTGGTTAAGGTGAAGGAGGGCAAGAGTGGTGTTGGTATTTCATGGCCAGGAACCCAAAGATCCTTTGTTGTGGCTTTGTTTTAAACCCTCCTCTCCCTTGCACAAGCATCATGCAAGAGGAACCATCCAAATTGTGCATATGTAACATCCACATAATATTTCATTTGCTGCTGGAATGCAGAATGTTTGCAGGTGGAATAATATTTTTCCTCCACTGCGTTTCCCCCCCCCTTTTTTGGCCAGGATTATTAAGCAGCTGTGAGATACCTTTAATTTAGCCGACCATTTTGTATATGTTCCTCAATGAAGAAACTAAAGGAACAAATATACAAACAACCCTTTCCTGTGACAACTATGGTTATAAGGGCCACTTAATTTTTTTTTAAAGTATTGATGGGAGAATTGGCTGCCTCAAAAGTCAACTGTCCAGATAAAAGTTGGCACGGCTAGCTCTTGTGCCTTAAGTGGCCATGTATTCCATTGAAATGAACAGGGCAGAACATTTCACAGTGCAAAGATTACAATTAAGAACATAAGAACATAAGAAGAGCCCTGCTGGATCAGGCCAAAGGCCCATCTAGTCCAGCTTCCTGTATCTCACAGTGGCCCACCAGGTGCCCCAGGGAGGCATGAGACAACAAGATGCTTGCATCCTGTTGCCACTCCCTTGAGTGGCACTCAAGGGAGTGGCAATGACTGAGTGGCAACGATTAGCACTAGGGATGGTTTTTTTAGGTGATCAACATAGAACACTAAATAATGAGAATTTCTACTGAAAACGCTACATAAAACGAAATTTAGGTCAAAACACAAAAAAAACCACTTTTGTTTATTGTGACACAAATTTAGATCAACTGCACAAAAATAACACCACTTTTGTTTATTTTTGACAGCCTTGAGGAATCCACAAATAGTTCTCAGTAAGGGTTCAGAAGGTGGAGTGGCAGAAATAGGAAGAAGCTTGCTTAAACTTGCATGAACACACATGTTCATGGTTCACAGTGCATGCTGGGATGGCCTTAATGGAATGTGGAAGTAGTAAGTAGCAGTTTCTTGACACTCCAAGCAGCAATGAGAGTGCTGCTTGGGAGTTTTTGAGCAGGTTACTGTATTTTGGGCTGGTGTGTGTGTGTGTGTGTGTGTGTGTGCCAATAATTGCTTGCCTTTGTAGGGCCATTCACTCTTATTTATTGCACTGTTCATACAATTCGCAATAAAAATTTTGATTAAAAAACACAACACCGCAATTTGCTATTTTAATCAAGAAATTTGGGAAAAAATATCATCCAACCCCCCCCACCCCTAATCATTGCTTATGAATTGCTGCACATCGAACCACTGTGAAGGATGCAGCTGCACTGGCCAGTTGAAAAGATGGCAACGCTGTTCATGAGAGCTTCTCTGAACAATAGCAACGTAACCAGTTTGCAGAGAAAACAAAGATTGCCCAGGTCAAGGAAGAGCAAGTTACAGACAACAGGGCCAAGCAGAAATGAGATACCTAGTAACTCTTGAAATAACTCCATTATGACAAATGATGAAGGATGTTCAGATAAAGTCCTGCATTTCTCCCACCCATCACTGAGCAGGTCTCCGGTGCCTATTATGGCTTTGGAGTCAGATTTCAGGGCAAAGTATCTGTGTTGCGAGTTTTGTGCTATGACTAATTGAAACCACCTAGTGTTACAAACCTGGAATAAGGCAGCCAGGGCATCTTGACTGAACTCTTTCCCAGCAGGGGGGAAAAAGCCTTTGTTTCCTTTTAAAAATGAACCAACTTAAGGCAACCACTATCTCAATCATCTCTCCTCATGCGCGCAGTATTCTTGCTCTCCCTCCGTCCCCTTTTCGTTCTAATTTCCTTGTTTAGAAATCAAAGGACTTGGCAATTCCCATAGACTGCATAATTAGCTTTAATATGCAGCCTTGCCATTTTTAGGTGTGTGCACTTTCTGCATGAGCAGAAGTTTCCCATTGAATGTATAGCAATCACCTGTGGATAGGCTGGTTAATTAACAGAGTCAGAACCCTATTTCATTCCATTTTATACCACCATAATTTGGACAAGCATAATCACCTGCCATCGTATACAGTCATTCAGGCCCCCTTTTCAAGGCTATTTTAGCAATTATAATCCTGGAGAACATGTTAGTGAGCACTTTCGCGATTTCCTACACTGCTTGATTCTCCTGAATTCCCCAGCCTGTGGCATGTCTTATAATTAAACTCTCGCTATTTACGCATTCATTCAAGATCACACAGTTTTGCAAAAGAGAGGGGGAAGGAGAAAATTGGCACTTGAGGCCTAATCTTGTGAACCTTGTCTGTTTAGGCCCATGCTATATGCGATAGTGGCCTATTCGTGCCTTTAAACTTGGTTTTGTGTCATGGAGAAAGGGCAGTGGTGCTCCTGGTGTTGGGTTGGGGGGGGACATGCCCCTGAGCAGCAGGTCTGTGGGGTCTGTGCCCACTGCTACTGAGCTGCTGCTGCCCACCCTCTGGAGCCCTCCTGAGGGCAGGGCAGGCCTCATGTGGCACCCCTAGCCCTCCAAAGGCATTTTTAGAAGTCAATTACACATTACTTCCAGTTTTCCAGCAAAAACCAGAAGTTTAAAAATCCTCTAGAGGCTTCTGCATGTTTTTGGAGGGTTGGAGGATGTCATGTGAGGCTCCAAAGGATCCTGGTGAGAACAGCTTCTGGGGGGGGGGGAGGCAATCTGGCACATGGCACATGATTGAAACTGAGGAAGGGCTCCAATTCTAAAAGCAAAAGAATGTTGAGCCTTACTCTCTAGAGCCCCAGTTCCAGGAACATACTTCTGGTATCAAAAACAGCATTCATTTTTCTAATAGCAAATAGGAGGAAGTGGCATTTCTAGCATACCTCGCTAGCATGCTGCTAGTGTGGCTCATTTTACAAAATTACAAAAAAAATTACAAAATGGAGTCCAGTCATAGTCATTGAAATCAAATGCATAGAGGCTGCCATGTTGTAACCATCATGTATGGAGGCTGCCATCTTTCTGCTAGGAAATCAAATGCATGGAGGCTGCCATATTGTAACCACCATGTATCACAGTTGCCATGTTTATGCTAGGATATTAAATGCATGGAGGCAGCCACCTCCCCAGCCATCTCTAGTGTGTGTGGGGCTCAATCTTGGAAGGCAATACCACGTGGTTAACATGGCATCAGCCCTCCTGAACTTGCAAACACCTTGAAATAGGGACCCCGAGTAGCGTGCAGCCCTTGAAACTAGTGGGCAGACATTATCTGAAGCATTTCCCTGGACAAGAGGCACTTTTTTCAAGTGGTGTTCCTCTTATATTTAGCAGGGGGAGAGTAACTGTTCTTCTTCAACCCTGCACAGTGTCTTTTCTAGTGGCTGTTGCTGGTGGTGTTCTGCATTTTTTTTTTTAAGATTGTGAGCCCTTTTGGGGCAGGGAGCCATTTAACTTTATTTTTTGCCTGTAAACTGTTTTGTGACCTTTTTTTTGTTGAAAAGCGGTATATAAATATTGATTGATTGATTGATTGATTGATTGATTGATTGATTGATTGATTTGAGAACCATGGATGAAACCTCAGGTATGGAACCTGCTGATTTGGACGGATGCCTGTCTGTAGATGGGAAATTCTTCTCTTATGGCAACTATAGCATGAAAATAAAAATAAAAATCCCCTTATCAATGCAAAAGTTTGCTTTTGCCTGTCTTTTATTACATTTGAACATTTTGAGCGAGATTACTGTAGGTTGATGGGCATCTGGTCAGCAGTATCAGGAAAACATGTCCCACAATTGGTGGGGTGTCCCACTGTTGTCCAACTGTTAGACGCCAACAACAGAACTAGGGTTACTATTAGCGTATTGAATCACCTTATAGCATTTGTCTTTGCATGTTCTTTTAGACTGTATAACTCATTGAGAACATGTTAAGAATGCTCCAAAAGAACCGCTTCCAGTAAATGTTTGGACACAAAGAGCAACCAAGGCTAGCTTAGTCTTTATCAATCTGTTACACACATATTGCATAATCACAACTTGGTTAAATGATCCTGAAGACATCATTGCATCATTCCAAGCAATCAGCAGTCGAGACTTGATCTGAGCATGGGCTTGCCTAGAATAATTTATACCCAAGTTATCCCAGTGGGCCTTACAAAGTAATGAGTCCTGTCAAATTCTGGCAAGCATGCTTGCTTTGTAAGCAAAAAAAGAAAGTAATCAGAATATGGTGTGCAGCATCTTTAATTCTTTAGTGGAAGAGAGAATTACAGTCAGGGCAGGAAGGAAAACCCCTTGACTTGTTCCAACATCACAGGATCTTTTAAATGTTACTTATTACTCAGATTTACGTTTCGGCTTCATCCGAGAAGCTCAGAGTGGCATTCATGGTTCACACTTATCCTGATAGCAACCCCATGAGATAGGTTATGCTGAAGGATAGTGATTAGTCCAATGAGCTCCATGTCTGAGCAGAGATGCAAATTCAGACCAAATCTAACACTGCAAGCCCTAAGCCACACTAGTTTATCAGAAATGAGCAAGGAAGCCTTGATGTAACTGGTTGCAGTGGTGGTCCTGCTTATATTTTTCGGGGAGGGGTAAGTGCCCCCAGGCGCTATGCCTTTGGGGGGGGAGGGGAGTGGTGTGGAGGTAGGTGGAACAACCAGTGGGGAGCAGTGTTCAACCTTACTGCCTGCCCCTGCATCTGTATCGCTCCAAAATGGAGCATTTCTAAACACTGGGGGAGGCGCAGCGGGTGGGGAGGCTGAGTGAGGGGCAGTAATTTGCACATGGGCTCTTAGCAGGGATGTGCTGAAGCCACTAAGCTGGAGCCACTCACAAGTCATAGCATACACCTGTTGCAACTTGACTTGTGGAAATTTCAAGTCACTTCGACCAAAGTCCCAAGTCATTTTGAGAAACAATCAAGTTTCTCCACCCTCAACACCCCCCATCCCTGCCTCTCTCCTTCACCTACCCTCCTTCACCACATCTGCTGGTGCCGTCAGTCTGAGAGATGGCTTCCAGATCATCCACCAAGTCTTTCAGGACAATGGGGAAGTGATGGGGAAAAAAGTAACCACACACATGAGGTAAAGAGAGTCAGAACTTGTCAATTTGTGTCACAACTCATTTTTGAATCACTGCTTTGAGAGCACAATCCTAACCTGGAGTTAGGCTGGCACAGTTAGGCCAGCAAAGTTTGGCTGGCACAAGGGCCACCATAAAGCCGTTTGGACCACTCAGGGAGTCAAGGAGGAGGATGCATGTCTATGCGTTGGCCGCTCTGACTCCGAGAGTGGTCCACACATACGTGTCCCTTTTGGCAGCCTAACTTTGCACAGCCTAACTGTGCCTGCCTAACTCCAGATTAGGATTGTGCTCTGAGTCTCGAGTCATGCCTGAGTTATTGACCCATATAACTTTAGTTACACCCAAATCGTGAAAAATATGTGTTTTTGTGACTTGAGTCTGAGTCACAGGACTCGAATTCCCATCCCTGGCTCTTAGCTAGTTCCCAACCTGGTCAACTGCTATTACTGCTTTTACCCTTTCTTCTTATTCCTTATTTCTGAGGAACTTACTTAGCACATGTAATTTGAGGAACTTCATGTTTTCCATATAATGTGTTGTTCCAGCTTCTTATTGCAATGGTGGAAATACTATCAAGACACATATCGAAAGACACATTTGCATTCATATAATTTGCATTCCCTTATGAACACATGAATGGTTCCTCTCTTATATAAGAACGGATTATGAAATAAGAATGTTTAAATGGTGGTTCTGTCTTTTTTTGAAAACTTGCAATCTCTCTGGCTTTCTCCTCCCCATTTTTCCCACCCTGGATGACTTCACCATGCACAATCCCACCCTTGTCCCATGCTTGATTAGCGCATGCTTTTAATAATAATAAAAATAACCTTCTCCTTCAGCCTCCCCAGCTGCAGATTCCCACCCAGGCGTACATGATGAATCATGGCAAATGCATGTGTTTAAAATAATACAAATATCACTTTCACCTCTCCTCCACCTTGCTACATATTCCCACCCATCGATTCCTCCTAGGTCTGACTTCATTGAAATATTTGCTCATACTTCCCCTGAGCACTGTGCATCTCTCTTTCATTGAAATTCTCTCTCGGTGTTTCCAGAGCAGGACATGACCGGAGTCCTCCACAGTGATGTCAGGAATTGCTGCCATACTCATTTAAAGTAATCAGGCAAAACTGATACAAAAGGGGAAGGCAAGCTGGATGTAGGCTTAATGGGTGAATAGAGGAGTGAAGTCCATGTTTTTTCATGAGTCTCTTGGGCTTTGTACGCCAGAGTTCACATCTCTGACAAACAACTCATTGCAACGACATCTTGCTGTGAATGTTAGCTAGGCTGGAGAGCAAAGGCGATAGCAATTCATCAACTAGAAAAAAAAAGTGGTGTGCATCATAGGTCATTTTAAAATACATCTTGTAGAAATGAGGCTACCAGTGCTGCCTATCAGCTAAATTTCTACCAGACTGGAATTAAAAATGACACCCTTTCTATAGCTTTAGCCAAGCATCCAGTGTTCATTAAAGGAAAATTAAAGCTCCTTTCTTCATAGAGAGACTTATGATAATTTGAAAGCACTCGATTCACAATTTCAAACAAACTTCTGTAGGTTATTAACTGTCCATTCCTACCCTCAGCAATCAGCTGAGCCAATGGAGGCTATACTGCATGCTGTGGAGGAGAGGCAAACATACATCCTGTAGGAGTAAAAGTAAAAATATTAGTGCCTAATTGCCTAGGTCAGTGGTTCTTAAACTGTGAGTCAGGACCCAACAGCGGGTTGCAAGCCAATTTCAGGTGGGTTGCGAAGTACCCAAGGTAGCCATATTGAAAATATGGGAAGATTGGATGCTGGAAAGGGAGAAGGCTGTGTGATTGTTTTGCTTTTGTCAAGGTTGAAAACAGGATTTTGTTCTTCCTGATTCACTTTGCTATTGGAAAATGACTGACAGCCCAATCCTAACCTTGAGTTAGG
The DNA here is from genome assembly GCA_029204185.1 of Lerista edwardsae. Classification (NCBI taxonomy): domain Eukaryota; kingdom Metazoa; phylum Chordata; class Lepidosauria; order Squamata; family Scincidae; genus Lerista; species Lerista edwardsae. The sequence goes on along the minus strand of JAJKFI010000002.1, from coordinate 40,362,832 downwards.
CTGGCACAGTTAGGCCAGCAAAGTTTAGCTGGCACAAGGGCCACTATAAAGTGCGTTTGGATCACACTCAGAGACAGAGAAGATGGTGCATGTCTGTGTGCTGGGCTCTCTGACTCCAAGGGTGGTCCAAGCATACTTTACAGTGTCCCTTGTGCCAGCCAAACCTTGCTGGCCTATCTATGCTGGCCTAACTTCAGGTTTGGATTGCGCCCTGAGAAATAATCCAATTTATTATTGCATTCTCAGGAAAGTGAAGTAGGAGGGAATCAGCCAAGAAGGCGATTTCCCGAGCCCCTGTCTCTTTAAGCTCAGGAGCTGTCAATTTGAGGTTTCATTTCCCGGGCGTGCGTTAACGTCCTCTTATCGTCCCGAGGGACAGAGCCCTTCCCTGCCCAACTCCCTTGATCCCGACTGGCCCAGGATCCCCTTTCTGTGGTTTACCAAAGAACCGTCAACGGAAAAGAATGCCAGTTGGACTTTGATGTTGCAGAAAGAGAAATACATTTTACCAATGTGTAGGGCATTAATAAAACAGACACAAATGCAATACGCCTCCAAGGAGACCACAGAACTTGTGTAATTTGTACATTTTGACTTGATCCGTTATACAGTTGAACATGCAAATGTGGAATTGACAACAACAAATAAAACAAATGGCCACTTGCTATTGGCAATTTTGGTGATGTGGAACATCTGATTGGGGGTCCTTCTTTGCTGCTGCTCCCCCACCCCTCCGGTGTGATCCCAACCAAGGGTCAGGGAAGGGGAAGGAGAAGTGATTACAAAGGGTGGTCAAATACATTTAGCAGCAACAATGGCACAAATATTAGGATAAGATTATAATAGGGTTGGCACATTTAAACAGGAAGGGGGTATTTACACAAAAGCAGAAAGATTTAGCCACAAGTGCTTGACACATTTGATTGCTTGATACAACAGCTATCAACGTGGTAAGTACTTACGCAGGAAGATGCAAATCTTAAGAGTTGGAGTCTACCCTTCCCCACCTTCCTTCTAATCCAATCATCTTGATGAGATAAGATTGACAATAGATGTCGAAGACAAAGGCAGGTAAATCTTTAGACCTTCTCTGCAACATTTCAACACCCCCCTTTTCCTTCAAATGCTGAGAAAGCAATATTTTCCTTAACAGACATCTATCCAGCCCAAACTTTGTTCCTTTTAAAACCGCTCCGTGCTTTTCCTAAACACAACATTTTGTTTCTTTTACAAAATTACTTTAATGCTCCAGCCTTTTCTGTTGCTGCTTTAAACTTTGGTGGGGAAACCTTGTGGCTTAGCCCAAAAAGACTTTCCAGGTGAGTTTGGTTCCTGTGCAGCTTAGAATGTAAATTGAGAGTTTTAGGCAGCATTTGTTCTCGCCATGCCTTTTGTCAGATATCCAGATTTGCATCAGAAGGGACCCTGAGGGAAGGAAGATGTTCGAATATCCCTTGGCGCCAATTCTTAATGGTCTGTATTGTCTGCATTATCTTGTGCTATCTCCTGAGGATCCCCTCTGTGACCTCCTTGCAGGATAGCAGCTCATAACTCCCAGGATGAAATCCAAAATGGAGTTAGACCTGTACATGTTTAAGGGAAGGAGAGGGTGTTCTCAGCACTGCCCTCCCCTCGATGGGGTCCATATCTGTTCTTCGGGCCATGACATCACTTCTGGTGGGTCCTGGACCGATTGTCATTCTACAAAGTGGGTCCCAGTGCTAAACAGTTTGAGAACCACTGGCCTAGGTGTCTCCATTGGAACTATGCCAGCTATATAGCTGACACAAGTCCAAGGAGAACCACGGGGCAAGGTTGACAGAAAAATGGAGGGTAAGATCCAGTGCAACTGAGACCACATCTGTCCATCCAATCTTGGACACACTCTCCTGATTCCTCCCCCAACCTGCCCTGTTACTCCTCTACTGCCTACGACCCACCCCACCTCCAATTTACCAGCATCTGCAGAGCCTGTGTTCCCATCATGAGATGTCTCTCTCTCTGTTCCCGTTCATGAGCACTGAGACTCCAATGAACTCATTGTAACAGGTCTTTTTAAATCATTGCTGCCTTCAGTGTAAAATAATTTTTATTACAGAGCAATACTACTGTGGAACGTTCTCAGTTCTTCACTGTCTGGGGAGAGCAAGGGTCCTCTGAAGACCCCATGCTACATGAAGAAAATCACTGTATAAAATATGTGTATTAAACAGGTGAAATTAGATTACATGTTTCACTGAATAGAAGTCCTGTTGTAAAATATTAAGCAAGTAATTCTCTCTACCTGTACAGGAATCATACTAAGTATACATGCCAGAATTTATTTTGATTTTGTGCATGTTTACTAGACTGTTCCAGAAATTGTGTTGTTGCTTATAATGGCAAGAATAGAAATTATGGTGCCACATGAAACATTCTGGTGCCAAACTTGAAAGCTTTTCTGCATTCACCCTTGAGAGGATGATTCAGAGCGTTCAGCAGCATTCATTAAGGATATCCATAAATGTTCCAAGTGTTGTGGAGCCTCTGTCTGTAGATTTGCCAACTCATCTTCTTTATGGCTGCAATTCAGAGCTCCAAAACATTCACATGTTATGCTGGCAAAGGCATAAAAACTGCTAGACAAGAGCATTCACATTCCATAGCCTGCAATGAGGAAACTGGACCGCAGCCAGGAAATTTCATGACAAAATTATGGAAATGCCCCAACTGGTTCTGTCATCACCAGATCACCTTATCACAATAGTAGGGGTAGAGATATGTGTAGATGAGGTGCATAGGTAGGGATGAAGGGAAATATGATAATACTGCCTTGCAGTGGTGGTGCTGGGTTGCTGGGGTCCCTGGGAAATGTTCAGCATTGGACATCCCATGGCACCCACTATCCACCCACTAACACCCACTCCCATTGGAATTGAGGGCTCAGGTATTATCATGGCTAGATGCACTGTCCAGTAGACATGGGTTCTTGACCATCTTGGATACTTCCACCACACAGCTGTCTTAAACTGTTTCGGACTATTGGTCTATCTAGTCCTGTTTTGTTCACCCAGGCCACTAGCTTCTCTCCAAGGTCTCAAGCAGACGTAGGCCTTTTCTAACTTGTCCTAGGCCTTTTCTAAAATAGTGGAAACAGGGATTGAGTCAGGATTCCTCCACATGCCATCCTCTTGGCTCTGATACTAAGCAGTACCAATAGCAATTCCACTGACCTGTTGACTGGCCCTGAAAACTGAAAAGAATGATAAGATGCAGTGTTCTTCAACCTTCGAGTCATGACCCCAATGAGGTGGGGAAGCCTCTGTAGTGGGGTCGCAACATCTTATGGGAATAAAAAAAGCTGGAGACCACTGGACTAGAGCACCACCAATTAAAGGGGGAGGCATCTGGTGTACCAGGAGGTGCAACTGGTGTATCTGGAGGAATCAGGTACCAGGTGATTGAGTCCCAGTCCTTCTCAGGTCCTTAGCAATTGTGCTAAAATACCATTCACTAGTGCCGCTTCATTTGCTAACATTTACTAAGAATAGTTGCTTACAGTGAACAGTGCTGGGAGGGTGTTATGGGGGTGGAGAGTGGGCAGCAATGGGAGTGGGCAAATAGGGTCCCAGGAGGTGGGCAGGATTGATAGTGGGTCCCCAACCTCAGACTTGATTGATTGATTGATTGATTGATTGGTTATTGGGGTCACGGCATGAAAAATGTTGAAAACCACTGAGATAAAGTACCTAAAATTCTTCTGAGAAGGATGTATTCAAAATATAAAGGCACAACCATAGCTCAGTAGCTGAGCACCTGTTTTGCATGCAAAAGACTCCAGGTTCAATCCCTGACCTCTCTAGGCAGGGCTGGAAGAGACACCCTGGATAGCCTCTGATAGCTACTAACTGAGAAAGGCCAATAGTTTGGCTCTGTAATCTATGGCAATTTCATGTATTCATGGACTAAAAAATGTGGTTGCCAAAGTTAGGGCCTTAAAAAAAAGTCTTGGATTGTATCCAGGGCCGGCCCTGAGCCAATGTGACCAATGTCATCACATTGGGCCCCGCACTTTGGAGGGCCCCACACAGTGGTGTCATCCTCAAATGAAGTTCCGGAACACTAGGCAGGACTTACCGCTTGATTGACAGGCTGTCCGTGACGTGTTGCTGCCTGCCTGCCCGCCGCACGGGCTCCCCCTGGTTGATGCGCCCCTCCGCTGCTTGCCCAGGCACCCGGCGCACCCTGCAGGCAAGTGGGCACCCCCTCCGAAGCCAGGGGTGCCCACACGGCAGGCGGGCAGGCAGCAACACGTCATGGACGGGCAGCCAATCAGGCAGTAAGTCCCGCCTAGCGTTCCGGAACATCGTTTGAGGATGACACCACTGGCCCCACACCAGTAGCAGTGAGCATATCGCCTGCTGCTGCAGCTGAGATCTCTATGGGCTGTAAGTCAGTGAGGCAAGCAAAGCATCTTTATCTTGGGCCTTCCCATCTGCCCCTGCCACATTGGGCCCCACCGCTCCTAGAGCCAGCCCTGATTGTATCTGTGTGAAGCAATGTCCTACAGATGACCTCAGCTACCACATATGCACTGTATGTTTCAGCAAAATGCGAAGGTCTGTTGGTTTATTTAATGCATCTGGTTTCTGAGCTCTTTGGTGTGGTAGCTATAAGCAAACATATAAACAAAAGGCCCCCAAGCTATGTGCTGGTTCTGAGGCTAGTTGCAAGCAGCACTTAAAACAGCTGTCTCGGCAAGCTACTTTGGGCTGGTGATATGTGCCAACAATAAAAAGGTCAGGCTGAAGATGTGGCTAGCAAGGGTCACTCGCAAGACCCAATGCAAACACGCTGTTATATTAGCCCTTTGGCTCCTTGATCAGTCTGAATGTTGGGACTGCTGCCTAGGTCAAAAGGCGCAGCAGCGAAGCATGTGTTCTTTGCCGCTGAACTGGGTCTGCTTTCTATTTTTCTAGAGTTCATTGCTTTATTCCTACTAGAAACCAAGCCCCTGCGCAAGTTCATGTTTATAAACAACCACAGCAATCTGGTCTCTGTTGTGGCAGCTGAAATGTCTGACCACACAGAGCAGACAGTCCTGAAAGTCTGCAACAGTCCTAACTTGTCTTGCTTCAAGAAACATCGAGGAGAACATGGACTGAAATTTGAGCACTGATGAAAGTCTATTAAAAACCATTTTCTACCAATGATGCACTAGAGATTGCATTTCTAGCAATGATGCTCTAACGCATCATTGGTGGAAAATGGTTTAAGCAGAAATGAACAGTCTTTAACTAGGAGACAAACTAGATTATTTTAAAATAATTTACTGCAGTTTTATTCAAACTGTGGGTCGGAACCCACTTGTGGGTCCCGACATGATGTCAGGTATGGAAAGCTGGGAGCAGCCATCTTGGAAACTGCAGACCTTACTCTTGCTATATTCCTGTTGTGAGTGTTCACAGTTTAATGTTGTTTTTAGTTCAGTGCTTTTACATAATATTTTGTCCTAATTTTGCTTTCTGTGTGAGGTGTTTCAAGGATGTGCAATTGCTGCAGTCCAAGACTGCCAGGTTCCATTCCAGGGGTTTTGTTTGATTACATTACAATGAGGGCACTTCCTGCTTGATGATGTCACTTCCGGCCATGACATCACTTGCAGGTTAATGACTTCACTTCTTGGTGGGTCCCAACATGAGTGCCACACTAAAAAGTGGGTCCCAGCCTAAAAGGTTTGAGAGCCCCTGGTCTATTGCAAAGTCAGAGGAAGTTTTTATTCATAGCCACACTATGTGATGGATAGATGTAGATATAGAGATTGTATATATTCTTTCCTAGAACAGTAAATTTAACTTACTATTGTTTATCCACACACCCCGCAATAAAGACATGGACTAGTACTGTATGGAACAAGGGCCACTTTATTAACTATTTACAACATCAAGGCAACAGGGCTGACTAGTACACATGTGGGAACCCTGGGGGAAATGGAGCTGCCTGTCTACCTCCCCCATCACCTATGGGCAAACCATCCAACTCCAGGTGCCTCAAGTCGAAGACCCCAGGCACCCTTCTTGGTCACCCCGAAGGGTTGAGGTGGCCAGGTTGCCAGCAACCGGGCATACCCAGGTTGGCCTGGAACATCCCAAGCATGGGTTCGCCAGCCTGCATCACCCAGCCAGGTAAGCCAGCATGAGCTAGCCATCACCCCTGTGCCTTGCCGCCCCACGATGGACACCGACCTCTAATTTCCCAAAACCCACACGTTACCTGCCACCCGGAGTGGTCAGCCTAAAGCTTGACCCGCTCTGTCCCAACCGGAAACTATGTTCCGCAGACCCTGTTACCAGTTATTCAACAAAATGTATGTACCAGTATCGGACAGATGTACCCTGTCAGGCCTAAATAAGGCCAATTGATTATACACTATCTGAGGGTATGCTATAACCTCTCCACTGACCTTTTTCACAGCCCTCCCATGTATGCATTTAGTTTCTTCCTAGTCACTTCCATTCGCCTAGGGTCCTTGTATTGGTGTGGTGCCACACCCGGCATGAGAGGAGGTTGGACCACAGGACCACTATCCCCCCCCATGCCACTGCACCACAAGGTTGATATCCTTGGTAGCCTGAACCCTCAACGATACAGAAGTCCTATGGCCCAGGTCGTTCTTGCCTAGATGAATCAGCCATACCTGGGGAGGGCCATGAATCCTGACAAAATTCCAAAATGTTGGCAACAACTGTCCCCACAACATGCCTCTGCTAGCGGCCCAGCGGGTATGGGCCCAACCCCAGCTGGGTGCCAAATGAACTGTTTGTGGCCCTCTTCTTGGCCCAAAACACCAGGGCGTGCCCGGAGATAAAAACATGAACTGATGAGGCATGGGGACCTGCAACAGAAGAACATAACGTAACAGAAGAACATAACAGAAGAACATAACCATTACAACATATCAACGTGCAGCGTATATGCTTGCATAAAGGCCGTATGCCTGACCATCTGAGCCCCATATGGGCGATTTGCAGAGCGCCCCTGTGGAAATCCCACAGCAAATGCAGCGCTGAAGCACTGCCAAAAAGTTATTGAGTGTCTGGATCCCTCACATAGTATTTAAATGCACCGGAGTGCCATCTACCAATCCTTTAGATCCCCCTGGCAGGGAGGCCCATCATTGTAGCTGCAGATGCCACCCCAATCCTAAAGGAGTGTAGGCCGTAATCAGCCCTACTGAGCCCCATCACTTCGAGGGCCCTGTAAAAAACAATTCTAAACTGATATAATGTGAGGGGCGATATGTCCTCGTGGCAAAAGAGGGGCCCATGAGTGGCTGGCCTGCTAGCAATGTACACCCGCATTGACCTGACAGGGCAGATGGAGATGTCCATTGCTTGCCCCAATCTGACCCTGCATCCTGCCCCCCTCTGGTCTGTCTTGGAGTATCTGAGGGTGAGTACTAATGAACCCCCCATAAAGGTCACATCCTGCAATTGCCAGAAGTGTACTTCGCTGAAGCGCATAGCACCTCGCTTGGGCGGAACGCACCAAAGAACATAATTACGCTGACCACCCTAAACATGAGAGCCTCATAAGGAGATGAGCAGAGGTCGTGAAAACATGTGGCCAAACCACCCAGCAGCCCCGGGGCAATAGGTTTACGTTTATCCACTACGGGCGGACATTTTCTTGTAAAGCACTTAACCATCTTCCTAACACAAAAATTGCCAGTGGCGCCCGCAAATCCAGCCGCCTTGGCACAGAAAGCCAAGGCCATCAGGTGAACGGAAAATGACCTATGGGCTATGCTGACCCTATGCAGATAGATGAGGAACTGCATGAGGTGAGCAGGGGGGATAGGCCATGATTGGGGAAGAAAAAGTCCAGCCCGAAGAGCCTTGAAATCCTTAACTTTCGTTTGGTAATTCACTCTGGTGGCTGGAGCGAGGACGAACCAAATTAATTCCCAGGCCCGGCAGAATCAAGGCTCCATAGCCAATGGGGCATCGGATCTGGGTCCCGCTGAGCACTGGGAGCCAGCTGACGAAAACAGTCCACCTGGAAGCGAGACGGGGCGTCAGCTATGCTGTTCTGAATACCTGGCACATGGCGTGCCACAGAGTGTAAATCCTGAGGCACAAAAGACCCTTCCAAGACCATGACCCTTCGTGACTTTGAAGTTTGTTGGTTAACAACCCACACCACAGCCTGGTTGTCACACCAGAACTGCACAGTTGAGTTGGCAAACACGTCAGCCCATAAATGAACAGCCACCACCAGCGGAAATAATTCCAAAAATGTCATGTCCTTTGTGAGGCCCTCCTGCGCCCAGTCCTCAGGCCAAGGTGCTGCACAACACCTGTCCCTGAAGCATAGGCCAAACCCAAAGCCTCCCGCGGCGTCCGAGTGGACCTGCAGCTTGGCCTTAAGAAGCTACTCCTTTCTCCAAAATGACACCCCATTGAACTCGTCCAAGAACCTTTGCCACATCTTCAAGTCCTCCCTCATTTCCACGGTTACTCTGACCCGATGGTAAGGTCTCCACATTCCCAACATGCTATCGCAAAGTCTGTGGAGGAACGCTTGCCCCAGGGCCACCATCCAGCATGTGAAATTTAGGTGGCCCACCACGACTTGCAGCTCCCTTAGGGAAACCTTTCTCACGCAGAGGCTTCTACTGATAATTGTCCGTAACTTGTCGAGCTTATCCCTGGGGAGACTACTACAACCCTCTAAGAAGGTGAGCCATGTGGATGGACCCTCGGTTTTTTCATGTGCCAGAGGCACGCCGAGCTCTGCGCACAAGGCTACAAACTCCTTCAACAAAGCCTCACAATGGCCTGAGCCAGCCCTGCCCACAAAAAGAAAGTCATCAAGATAAGGCACGGCTTTCCATAAGCCCGTCTTTTTGGCCACTGCCCACTGCAAAAAGGTGCTGAACTGTTCAAATAAAAAACAAGAAACCGAGCAACGCATAGGAAGGGCCTAGTCGAGATAGACTCCACCCCTAAACTGAAAACCAAGGACAGAAGCCATCCGGGTGAACAGGCAACAAACGAAAAGTGGACTGAATGTCTACTTTTGCCATCAAGGCCCCTTGTCCGCCACTCCGCACTGTACTTACTGCCTGATCTAGGGAGGCATACTTAACAGAACAAAATTCTGCCAGAATTCTGTCATTCACAGACCTCCCCTCAGGGTAGGACGAGTGATGTATTAGTCGGAATTCACTGGGCACCTTCTTGGGCACTACCCCGAGAGGTGAGATCTGTAAATTAGGAATGGGCGGGGAGGGAAAGGGGCCAACCACTCTGCCTGTGGCAACTTCCTTATCAATCTTCCTTTGAACCACCTCCTCCATGCCCACCACCGAGGGCAAGTTCTTTGCCCAATTGGGGGCAGCAGGAGGTGGAGCCGGGATTCTAAAACCTTGCTCAAAACCTGAAACTAATAAACTAGCTGACCCCCTATCGGGGTAGGCCCTTAACAGTTCAACCAGTACTGATAACGTAATCAGCGTGGGCCCCCCTTTCCAGCCGCAGGGGGCTGCTGCCCCCCTTTTTTGCCCTCTCCACCTTCGGGCCTAGCACCTTTCCTAAACCAGGACAACTTCGGGCAACTGGTGACGGGGTGCTTGCCTCCGCACTGACTGCACATGTGGCCAAAGTTGCAGTCTGTCTTATTACATTTCCCCATAGAATTGTATTTGTAGCATGAGCATGGGGATTGAACCCACTGCCCAGCTGCCCCTGTTGCCGGGGCATGTCCCGCTGCGTTCCATGCAATCAAATGTCCACTATCTGATATGTCCCCCAACGTAGCCCTAGAAAATCCAACAGGAAGGGTAGGGGTGAGAAACTTAAGCAGTATTTGTCTTCCAGGCTTACAGCTCTGGAAAGGAAAACGGAGTCAACTCAGGAGGATAACAATGAAGACATGGAAGTGCATGATGATTCATCAGGGGAGGCACAATTGCCACAGGCCTTGATGGGTCGCACAATAGTTGGGAGCCAGGTTTCAGCAGGTGAGCCGACCACAGGACCCACTGCACAGGGAGATAATGCACCTCCATCACTGAGCCCTGCGTTGCGCAACCATTTTTCCTTTTCAAGGGCTTCAACCTGTGCCAACAATGCCTTAAGCTCAACCATGTCGTCCTCTTCATCTGTGGAGTGACTAGGCACAGGTGCCTGTGCTGGCCTCTTAGGGGCCTTGCCCCCAGATTTCTTGTTAATCTGGCATGCTTGTTGGCATGCTCAACAGCCAATAACAGGGAACAAGAATAATAGCTGGGCCCTTTTTCGCACACACTCTTCCAACAAAGCCCACACCCAGTCTGGGCAATCAAAAAATTGGGGTGTGTGTGTGTGTGTGTGTGTGTGTGTGTGTGTGTGTGTGTGGCAGATGCTGGAGCACAATCTGCAATTACTCCCTACTGGCTCCAAGCTGAAGTAGGGAGAAATATATGCCCGCAAACTTTGCCCAGAATAGGCCTTGATGGTCCGTTAGGCCCAAGGCCCCCCTTTCCCCCCTTTTTTTTACAAAGCCTAGGTTAGACTACACCCCTCTACCCCACCAAGCCAGCAAGCCTCCCAAAAAGCCCCTTTTATAGCCCCAAGGGGGGAAGAGAAGGTTGGGGATCGATGGGCCTAAGCACCCTCCAACCATGCGGCCGCCCTGAGTGGGGAGGGGGCGGTGCGATACTCCCTGCATCCTTGGCTGGCTGCCCGCCAAATGCCCGTTGTCCTGCAGTTACTGCCCCGCCGCTGCTGTTGCTGCTGTTAGCTGGCATGCTCCTACCTCACTGCTGGTCTATATTGGCCCCTTGCCCCGGCCCAGCGCAATAAGCACGAAGACTGGGGGGGGAGGGACGCTCTGCTTCCCCGCCTGAAATGAGCTAAATTTAGCTCCAAACGCTGCTGCATTGCAACTTCAAGCCCCCAGCTCCAGCGCGATAAGTGTGATGATGGGGGGGGGAGGAACCACTGCTGCTGCCGAGCTAAAAATAGCCCTCAGAATGCTCCCAGGCCAAAACAAGCCGCATTCCCGGGAGCTTGCAGCAGCGCTGTTTTCCTGATTGCGCCCAGAGCCCGAATGCATGGGCTGCACCTATTTTGGCACTTCGGCCGTTGCCCTGCCCCCAGCCAGCCAATCCGCTGGCCAGTCCCAGCCCAGTGCCTCATGCGGGGGCAGGACAAACTTTGGTAGCATGCTATTTGCTCACTACCCCCCTTCTTTTATCCTGTGCTATTTGAGTTACAGGAGTTTACTAATGCAATACCATAAGACCTGTGAAGGCATGTTGGGTTAATCCAGATGTCTTGGCATCCAATAGATTTCTATATCAAAGAGCCTTTATTTTGTTTAAAAAAAAACTCTTATAGGAATCATTTAAAAACCTGCAATGTCCTTAGTTGCAGCAACAGCAATCCATGTAGATGCACTTATCGTGGGCCAATGTTTAAACTGTTTTCAGGCACCTGATATTGTCTGTATGTCAGGCTTTGTCTGTTTTAAGTAGCTACTCCAGACTTACAAAAGATGCACCCATTGTTAACTATTCTGATTCACAACCTCCTTGGGCTAAGTGCTAGCATTTAAGCTGACTGAATTAGCTGTGTGTTATGTACCTTAACTGAGTTTGGATCAGGATGGATCCTGCCTTTTGCTATGAAATATTCTACTGTTTGGCAGCCAAATCCATTCTGCAGTAGATGCATACATGTTAAAAGGTATGAATGGACTAATTTGTATTTACAGCGACACGCTTTTTCAACTTCCCCCGCATCTTTATTTCCATGTGCCGATCTTCTCTTAACTATATGTAAATAAGTCCTCAGAGAGCACAAGCAAGCAAGGAGGCACTTCATTGTGCGATGCCGGATCGTTTATTGCTGAAGCCGATTTTGCTGCTGCTTGTGAACGTTCTTGCCAACTTATTGCACGCATACGCGACACAGCTTCCCACTGCCAAGGAGAATATTTACAGTTTCTGAAACAATCCCGCTGAGAGCTCTCCTGACAAATTTGTTCACTTCTGTGGTTCACGACTGATCAGGTCTTTGCATTTTACAAAACCCATTGAGTGCGGTGTTGCCAGCCGCAAAACAAACTAGGCCACTGACCTTTCCCATGACCTTGACACAAATTCCGACTCACATTGACCAGCAGAAGGTAAACATGAATGGGACCTGTCCTTTCCTCTTTTTCACCATGCCTCACTCATTTCAAAGTGACAGAGGCAGAACAGAAAACCATAAGTTAAGGCTGAAAGGCCTCTTCTTAATAACAAAATCCCTTTGGGGCCTCATGTTCCTTTCTTTGTGATTGAAGGAAGCCGAGTCATTTGGTTTTTTTTTTAACACTGCGTTGCTGATGGTTTTAATAAATGATGCATCTTTTAAACACACTCTGAGGCAGGCTCACTTTAAGGAATGGATATTTTAAATAAAACCCTTAAAAGAAGCAAAGGAGCTCCCTTTGTTGGGACAATTTTAGTTCATAGGGAAGATTTGCATGTCTGACAACAACCAGTGTTGCAGGCTGTCAGATTCTCACACCACTTGCATGCGCAAGACGAATAACTCCATCCTGATGTCTTATTGTGATTTCTGGGATCACTATGGATGTAATCCGGCAAAGCTTGCTGAACACAATAAGACTTATTTCAGAGTCTTAGAGCATAGGTTAGCTCTGAAACAACATTTATGTATTTGTTTTATCCTGTGGTGGATACTGCACCCTCCACCTTTCTCGGGGGGGGGGGGAATCAACATCAAGGGGGGAGGGGTGGGACATGGGAATAGTCAGTGGTGTCTCAAAGTCACTTGGCACCTGGGGGCACATCAATTTGTTAACAGAAAGCTTCTTAGAGACTTCTGAAAGGTACTTCTGGTTTTCGCGGAAAATCAGAAGTGCTTTTCTGAGGCCTCCAGGCCCTTTGAGGCCTAGGCAGACCACACACAGCCTCCCTGTGCCTCAAAGGGCCTCTGGCTTGGTACTGGGGCACTGTGTGGCCTGTATCTCTCTGCATGGAACTGGGGGGGGGCTGTACCCCTGATCCCCTTTAGCTATGCTACTGGGACTAGTTGGTGGTTGGCAGTCAACCAGTCTTAGAAGTGTCTTTGCTGCAGAAATAGAAGATATTGGTGAGCTGGTAAGCAAAGATGCAAAAGTCCTTATATCAGGGTTTACCATAACAAACTATCTACAGCAGTGGTTTCCAAACTGTGGGTTGGGGTGATCCAATTTCAGGTGGGTCACAAAGCACCTAGAGCAGACATAGTGAAAAAAAATATTCTCAATGGGTCTAACTCACTGAACTGGACATTTCACAATTTGTCTCAAAATGAATGTTAATCTAACCAATGAATAATGAAGTAAATGAAACTCTGAGGTGCAAAATATATGGAGTGATCAAATGATGGGTTTTTCCCCCTTTGTACACTCTTACATTACATTCCTACAGTAGTTGCTTCAGATAGATATTTCTGACCTTGACTTCCACAACGTTACATTTCTTAAAAACAATATCCAGATCTTGCTATCAAGTTCAGTGACAAAACCGCTCTTGAGGTGAGTGAGCTGGTTGAGGTTCATCACTAAACAATTCAGAAGTGAACTATCTGATCTTTTACTGATATAATTGGATCATTTACCAAGCAGTTTGAAGGCTCAGTAAATGCATTTGACACGTCTTCTATCCCTCAAACATCCTCCCTGCCCACCTTTCTATCACCCTTTACACCCCAGCATCAGTGTCTCCATTCCCCCCCCCTTCTCAGCTCATTAGAGATGGCAGGGCAAGTTCAAGTTCAAAGTATGCTGCATGAGATGTTTTATGGCTTTTCCCCAAACAGAGGAAAGAAAGGTGAAAAGGCTGATGAGACTGTAATTGTGAGAACTACTGCAATGGGAACTGACCTCACACAGACTACAATTCCCATCAACCCAGTGAGAGGGACAGAAATACTTTTGTTTTTCAACTTCCAGCGCTAGAAGCACTAGACTGCTGTTGTTTTTTAAAATATTCTTTTAGCATGCTCAGGTCGGATTCATTTTTTCATGTTCTAGAATGTTTGCCATGCATCTTTTCTTTGATCTCAATGCTACAAAACATGGCCACCTCGATTCTGATGGTTCTGTATGGAGGACAGGATGGTGCTGCTCTAGCCACTGCACCTCTGTGGTAAAAACCCATATACTTTTGAATTTGATGCCATTTTCTGTGTCATTTGTTTTTGAACTGAGTTAGAAGTATGCTAGAGCAATGGTTCTAGAACTGTGGGTCAGGACCCACCAGTGGGTTGCGAGCCAATTTCAGGTGGGTCGCGAAGCACCTAAGGAAGATAAGATGCTGGAAAGGGGGCGGGGCTGTGTGAGACTATTTTGATTTTATCAAGGTTGGAAATAGGCTTCCCCCCCCCCTTTCTGATTCACTTTGCTATTGGAAACTGGGTGAGAAATAACCCAACGTATTGCTGCATTCTGAGGAAAGCAGCAGGCTCTGGCGTCACAATGACAGCACTTTGGTCTATGACATCACTTTTGATCCTGGACAGATCGTCATTCTAAAAAGTAGGTCCAGGTTCTAAAAGGTTTGAAAACCACTGTGCTTGAAGCATGCTAGTGAGGTCACTTCCTGCTATGTTCTAGCTGAAAAACAAACCCAGCCAGAGTTTGCAACTTGTCTTTCCTGTGTGTGTATTTGGGCAGCAAGTGTGGGGGGGCGGGGAGGATTTAGACCTCCCAAAATTCATTTCCAAACCCAAACCTAGAGCATGCTGGTGACACCTCTAGCCTGTTCCAACCAGTCCAGTCCTCTAAATCATACTTGCCTGGTAAACATTTTCAATCATCTCTAAAGTAATAAAAACCTGAAGCTTTATAGTAACAAAATACTTATTTGTCCCCTTAAGTGCTTGTCTGTAATTCAGTTTAATGATGCTGCTCTTCCTCATGGTACCTCCTTGCCTAGAGGGTAGTTTGTATTGATTTAGTCATTGTGTTAGTCTCAATAACAAAGTACCACATAAAACACAGGCTGGGAAAGGAGAAACTTTCCTTGAACGGAAAAACACATTTATCAGTGAAAGAAACTTTGTATTCATGGTACCTTTTTTAGAAAGGGGAAAAAAATCTTAATGCTGAACAGAGAGCTTCATGAGGATTATTCAGCAGTACATTTTTTATTTCTAGAAGCTCTTTCCAATCCCAAACCAAGCACATTTGAAGGGGAAAAGGTTGAAATTCAACGTATCAGTTTAACTTCATCCATTCAAAATGCAAAGTTCTTAATTAAGTATTCTTCACAGAGTGTGCCCTGAAAACTAATACCTCCTGATTTCTTTACCTCATAGGATTGTCAAAATATAAATGGCTCTTTGTTCAGGGCTTTTCTTCACACAACAGCATGTAACATGGGGTCTCTTTCCTTTAGGAAGCAAAAAACATGAAAATATCTGGCTCTGCTTATGTGCCCAGGGTTTGGGGCAGTCAATCAAATGAGGGCACCAGGGTTGGGAGACCAAGATCAGAGAAACGTCAGGTGGGGCACCAGGTGAGGAAGTCAGGTGGGGCACTCACTGGCCAGCCCCTTAACCTTTGATAGTAGTGGCAAGAATCAGCTGAGACAATCATGCCAAAAGTATATTTGGACCACTATCTGAGTCAGAGAGACCAGCACACAAACGTGTGCCATCCCCCCTAACTCCAAGCGTTGTGCAAACGGGCTTTATTGTGGCCCTTGTGTCGGCCAAACTTTGCTGGCCTAACTGTGTTGGCTGAACTTCAGGCTAGGATGGCACTCTCAGTGGCAGCTTTTGTTGGCAGGAGTGGCAACATAAATCAGTGGGCTGTTGAAAAGCAGTATATAAATACTAGTGATTGATTGATTGATTGGAGCAGGGGAGGCCAGGAATCAGAAGACAATATTTAAATCTGTTTCAATTTTTGTAATGATTGCATACTATTCATACATACAATTATGAATACTTGGGTTCATAGTTGTAAGCTGCTTTGGAAGCCAAGGCGATGACAGGGTGAGGAGGGTGGAACAGTGCCATGACAGTCGTGGGGGAAAGGGTGAATTGGGTCCAGGAAGGGGTCAGGCTTGGTGGCAGCAGCAGTTGCTGAATCTTAGCCCCCTTCCTGGTCCCATCCCACAACATGGGTCCACGAGGATCGGTATGAGAGAATTTGCTAGTGCAGGCCTGAGAAGAACCCCCTGCATGCTGCAGGTTTCCTCCCAAGGAAGGGAACAAATTTCCCTTATCCAGAGGAAACCTCTGCAACTGCATCTATGGGGGAGAAGAAGAGGCTGGGCTGTTACATGTACAAGTTCTGCAGACATGGGCACTTTCTACGCAAATTTGTCAGTCACACATATAAGGTCATAAGATGAACCACACAACATCAGGCCAAAGGCATTCCACTGCACAATGTCTCAGCACGTTCAGTTCACAGACCAGAAGCGTAACGCTCAACGCTGTTATCAGAGTCCAATTTGTTTCCAACACCCAGCTTAATTGTTCCTATAATGCAACGCACTGATTACTTTTGAGATAGCAATTTGTTCCAAACACAGATAAAGTGTAATTATTCTTGCAAAATTGTAAAACATTTTATGTAGATAACAATTAATTTAATGCACTGGGATTATGACTAGGTCTGCAGAATCAAATCCTTGTTAAGATTTTTTATTATTAGCAATATAAATCCTTTAATTTGTATTGAAGCAGTCTAGTCCCGCTGTACGATTGCCAATGTTATCATGGCTATCACAGTCTCGTGCGCCTTCATCAATATTAGGAATGTTATCGAGCTGTTTGTTGCTCGACATTTGCCACAAGTTGAACTATAGGAGAGCTCTGAGTGCTGCAAGGCATATATACAATTTTCCACATTAATTTGTATGTGTCACTTTCAGAACATATCTGATGCTTGGTAAATATTAGTCATATGTTATTACACTTTCTCTTTAAGCTCCTGGCCCATTCATCAGATAGCACTGCACATCATTTACAGCAGTAGTTCTCATACATTTTTGCACCGATTTTAAAAATGTCACTCTAGAAGGACCCACCTAGCTGTAGAAGTCTTAAAAAAGGTGATCTAGAAATAAGTAATATTTTATTTATTTGCAAAACAAACCAACAAACACATACCTTGATCAATTTTTTGCAATGAGGCAGCCCTAATGAATAGCCTCAAAGCTTAGTTATGGGACCCATTCTTGCCCCCCACTCCCTGTCATTGTGAGACTTTGACAGCGCAATCCTAACCCCTGCGCAGCATCTGTGCAATGGGGTTGCATCGATGCGGCGCCCTTAGCGCCGACACGGGAGCGCCGATCGGCACCCCCGCATTGGCGCTAAGGCAACAGGACAAGATTTCTTATTCTAGACATTTGAAAAAGTGTTGCAGTAACTATAACCAGAGGCGGATCTAAGGGGGGGCAAATCTGTAAGTTTTGCAAGAAGCCTTACCCTGTCATGCAAATCCCTCCTCTCCCTTGCTGCTGTAGCCAGTAAGCAATGCCAAGATGTTGCTGTTCCCTGTGAGGATTGGCTAGAACAGTGCAGGAGAGGAGTGTTTTCCACTGCAAGGTAAGGCTTCTTGCAAAACCTACAGATTTGGCCCCCCTTAGATCCGCCTCTGACTATAACTTGTGGAACTGGATCTTTTGACAACGATAAATAAGGCTTAATTTGGAATTATGCTGCACATGTGGTGAAAATATAGTACCTTATGATTTGGATATAATGAGTTTTGCCACACGATATAAAAATAACGGTGGTAAAATTCAATTGAAAGCATTCCCTGTGAACCTAGAATAATTTCCTGTAGACATTAGGCTATTGTTTATGAAGGAAAATAGTGTTTGGATTGGTGCCCTATACAGCTGGTACTGGAGAGTTAATATCTGTGCAGGCATAATTTTGTGCTAATTTTTGGACTGTCACCATCAAATAGATACAATCTATTTGATTGTATCTATTTGTTATAGTGAGTGCACCACAGTGTCAGACTAGGACCAGGTAGATTCTATGTCAAAGTATCAGACTGGGACTGGGGAACCCTAGGTTCAAATCTATGCTTGGAGATGAAGCTCTTTGGGTGATCTTGAACTAGTTACTACCTCTCATTGTAACCTACCTCAGTGTTGTTGTGTGGATACAATGAGGGGAATAATAATGTACGTTAATTTAAGCTCCTGCAGGCTGTCTGAGCACACACCCACCCACCACAGGATTCAGTGCATGCCTTATTGGAGTGGCTGTATTGGTGCTGGTGCCTAGGGAAAGGATTGGGGCCAAATCCTATTACGCATGTACACATGGGTATACAAACCTGAAATTAAACTCCCTGACTCTATCTAATGTAACATTAGATCAGGCACAAAGTGAATTAGAAGTGGCCCTGATTAATTTTTTGCCTAAATTTAAATATCTGGCTGATCCTAAAATTGTGAACATCTCAGGATGCAATCCTAACCTGGAATTAGGCTGGCACAGTTAGGCCAGCAAAGTGCGGCTGGCACAAGGGACTCTGTAAAGTGCATTTGGACCACTCTGGAAGTCAGGGAGGATGGTGCACAACTGTGTGTTGGCTTCTCTGAGTCCGAGAGTAGTCCATACATGCTTTATGGTGTCCCTTATGGCGGCCAAACTTTGCTGGTCTAACTGTGCCAGCCTAACTCCAGGTTAGGATTGTGCTTTCAGTAACAAACTTCCAGGCTGAAAAGAAAGCACATTCATAGTGTTATACTGAAACTTTTTAGAGTATACAGTATATAGAGCTATCAGACCATATATAGAAGCAAGTTGTTCTGAGTGATGCTATCAAGCTGTCTTGAGACATTGAAACATATGTGGTAAAAAGGGCAGTGAGAGCATGCCAGCTAGTCCTACCCCTGGTACCAATGCACTCCCTCACCAAGTCCCCCCCCCTCCACTTCCCCTATGTTTGGCAATAGTCTTTAAGAAACAGGCACTGAAAGAAGGTAGAGTTTCTCATCTGCTTTCTGAAGCCCTGAATGGCCTTCTAGAACGTGGAGAACTCTCCCTGCATCCAGACATGCACTGGGCATGGGAGAGTGGGGTGGCATGGTCACAGAGCATGGTTCTTGATGCAGAATGTCCTGGCTTAGCTCATCAGAAGAAGGGAGCTGTCAGCGGACCCGAGGAGGGAGGGGACAGGGAGGCAAACTCTCTGGGAACCAGGCTTACAGGGCCCCCTGGAAACTAAACAAACTATACAGTACAAAGTTACGAAGTGGGGCACACTCAGTCTGCTTGCCCAGGCCCATTGCCAGCTCTCACCAGTCCTGGCTGTCAGCAACAGCCAATGACTTTATTCCAAAGATGTGGTTGAAGGAAGAGGAGTAGAAGGTGATGATGGCAGAGATTTTGCATTCAGGGAGACTCAAGTGTTCTGAAATGTCTTGAATGCAAGACAAATAATGTTCTTTTCTGCTTCAGAGGAATTAAATTCCAGGGCAAGCTTAGTCTCTCAGTCTATACAAGTTAGAGTGGCTGATTTTTTTTTTCCACTCCAGCGGACGCTAAAATTCAGCTTATTGCTGACGTTTCTATGATGTAGGAGTTGGAACAAGTTTATAAGTTTATGTGCTCCTCTGGTGGTGGTTGTTTTTTTCAGAAGTTTTTTCAAATGTCTGTCACAAAAGATCTTGTCTTGAGAAAAAAGGTGAATGGATCTGGGGACTGAATCCTACCTCCATCAGTCCATAGCACAGAATGCCACTGACTGATGGTGTGTGTGTGTATGTGTGATCTCCTCTTTAGCTGATGTAGATCCAAGGATATTCCTGGGGTGGATCCGGTTCAGAAAGGGGGATAGGATCCAACAAGGGCTGCTGCAACTGAGATATACCCCTCTCCTTCTTCCTGCCTTACCTGCTCTCTGCTCTTGATCCTCTGTCAAACCAGGCTCTCTGACTCCTTAGCTATTCCATTGCAGTGTCTGGAAGCTGCTGCCATGCCTGCAGAGTCTCCTGCCATCTGCCCCAGTGCCCCCAAAGTGTACAGCAGTGGTGCACATTTTACAACACTGCAGCAGCACTTGTGGCAACAGATCAGGAATTCTGCCACTGTAAGTGCCCTACGTCATCAGGCCACCCATCTCTTTCAGTCAAAACACCTCTAATATAACAGATTAACTCAAAACATGAAAGACTATAGCACATGTCAGTGTGCTATAATTTAAGTACAGAACAGCAAAAGACAGAGGCAGAGCAGTATCAAAGGCATCTGGTGTTTTTGATACTTCCCTGATATTCCCTTCTGAAATATCAAATTCAGAAAATTTGCTCAAAGCAATATTATTAGCAACCCAGGGCACAATCCTAGCCAACTTTCTAGCACTTTCAGGGACATGTTCTGCCTCCTGCAATTGGAGGGCAGTCACGGAGACCCAGGTGCTGGGAAGTTGACAGGATTGGAGGCACAAGCCTAACCAACTTTCTAGCATTGGCATAGCTGTGCCAAAGGGGCATGTTCTGCCTCCTGCAATTGGAGGGCAGTCACAGAGACCCAGGTGCTGGGAAGTTGGATAGGATTGTGCCCCCAATCCTGTGGGCCATTTACAACAGTGGATTTCATTATCTGCTGTCATACGTTACCCAGCAATGCCACAAACATCATGCCACTGTTGTGTACGATGGAGCATTTGGAGCAGAAACGAACAGAGGTTCCGTGCAGGGGCCAGAACTTCAGGCGCTCTGCCGGACCAGGTAAGGTGTCAGAGGGGGCAGTTTGTGGGTGGTTTGGGGAGCAGTGGCGGTCCTACGATCATGCTGGGGGGGGGGTATTACCCCAGGCACCACCCACATCAAGCCTTGTGTGGGGCACTGAAAGCGTTCTGAAGGTTTCACAATGCCTGTAAATTTCTGGTTTTTGTCGGAAAAGCGGAAGTATTGTTTAAAAACTTTCTGAAAGCTTCAGAACACTTTTGGTGTGCAACAGGATGTTGCGCAAGGCTCTGGCAGCCTAATGTGAGGGGGGGGGATGGCAGACTGCTCCCTGGCCCTGGGGTGGCATACGACTGTTGGGGAGGGGATTGGGAAAAATCAGGAGTGGAAGCATTTTGGCACATGCTGAATCACAAGTGGCCAGGACCTGTCTTAGAAGTTGTGGGACCTAATTGAAATTTAGGCCTAATTTTTTGTGGGACCCCAAACATTGTGTTGCGGGGCCCCTGGGGGCAGGCTCTGGCCAGGAAGGACACAACTGGGTTGCTGCTTTTGCTGCCACAGTTCAAGAATTGGTGTCAGCCCTCTATTATGTGTCCAGATTACAGGTGATTCAACGAGTACCATCACACTCATGAAGAAACCACTTATAACAAGATAAGAACAGGAGCCCTGCTGGATCAGGCCAAAGGTCCATCTAGTCTAACTTCCTGAATCTCACAGTGGCCCACCAGATGCCTCAGGGGACACACGAGACAACAAGATGACTGTATCCTGTTGCCACTCCCTTGCACCTCGCATCCTGAAGTAGCCTACTTCTGATGTAAGGAGGTTGCACCACCCATCATGGCCTATAGCCCATGATGGACTTTTCCTCCAGAAATCTGTCCCATTCTTTTTTAAAAGCACCTAGGACAGATGCCATCACCACCTCCTGTAGCAAGGAGTTCCACAGATTAATTACCCACTGGGTAGGAAAATATTTCCTTTTATCCATTCTAACTCTCCCAACACTTGGATGTTTGTTGGCTGTCTGCCTTCTGGTATTTGGTCATAGTTTGTTCACTTCCCTGGTCAATTGTTTTTCCCACTCTCCAAACGGCCTGATATGGAGAATTGGGTCTAGCTTCTTTCTTGTACGCTCTCTGTGTTCCCATTAATGATCAATGTTGGTATTGTTTTAATGTGCTCTACTTATTGTGATTACATTGTATTCTGCTGTTCTCTGTAAGCCGCCTTGGGCATTCAGCATGGGAAAGGTGGGGTATAAATTCTTCAAATAAATAAATAAATAAATAAATAAATAAATAAATAAATAAATAGCGGATGTCCCCTGGTTCTGGTGTTGTGAGAGAGGGAAGATCATGCAGGATTTCCTGCAGCAGATGCTGAAAGGCCAGGAGAACGTGTTCTCTGCCCTTTCTGGTGGTCTGCGGGGGAGCAAAGTGCCAGCTGCAGCTGTGGGCAATCCCATTCTCCCCCCTCGCTGGTGATCCATGGGGATGAGGGAGCGCTTGCTTCCACCATTGCTCTCTACAGCAAACAAGGCATTCAACTGAGCAACTCCACTGGGCTCTGCAATGAGATCCATCAGCTGTCAAATCAGAGATTGGCTGGCTGAGCTGGAAGCACAGAGTGTGAGATACACAGGAAGTAGGTCTGGAACGAATGTTGGCTGCAGATGGCTCCATTCTCTGCCCAGGGGCAGGGCCCCCATAAGGCATGGGGCCCAATTGACCCAATTGGCCTACAGCTGGCCCTGCAAGCAGCTTTTTATCCAGTACTGCTATTTGCAATACAAGTACTCCTATTTGCATAGGAGAGCTAACAGCAACTTGGGAGGTGGTTTATTAGGTTGGGAAAATAATGCAAAGTGAAGGGGTTAAATATTCCTTTCCGCCAGTGCTGCATGGAAATTGGTAGCCCCTTGCAGCTGCATTTCAGGGTTTTGTAGGTTTTTGTAAAAAACCTAAGCCCAGGGCCGGATAACCAGGGCCTTAAACTGATATAGTTCCCTTTGCTTCAGTGGAACTAAACTGACTTAAATCCATTTGACTCCAGATTAACTAATTTGTAGATGAGGCTGCTTGCCTTCTTGTAGTTCATTTACAGATGCTTGCAGAAATATTTTTTTTTAAAAAAAGCACCGTATCAAACATTCCCTTAGAATGAATCAATGCAAATGAAAAGCTACTTTCTTTAAAAAGTCCAAATGTTCAGAATTATTGCTTCCATTTCAACTCCCAGGCATAAATAAAATATTTATATAAAATTACATGCAACATTAAAAGCATAGCACTAGTAAAAGTACTTGCAATAATTTATGGTAGATAAACTGTGCTGCCGGCATTTTCTTTGGCAATTTATAATAGAACGTATTAGTGAAGACATACAAAAATCCCTTTCATTGTAAAATATGCAAGACTCTGCCTACTTGTTAAGAAGCATTTTGTCCCTTCGACTCCAATCATAGGACAAATCCTGATTTTTTTTTTTAATTTTAAGGCCTGTGAGCATTCATCTTTGGGGTTCCATGTTCATAGCCTAATAATCCAAATTTACCAACTCCTTTAATTTGGGATGCTTCCCTACCAGCCCATAACACAGGCTGTGCACAGTCTTCAGGGTTAACCTCTTATAGTGACTGTGGAAGTGTTCCAAGCAGGAACACAGCCAATTATTAACCGAGATTCTATCTGCCCCTTTAAAAGAGTGGAAGCGCTGGCATAAGAGGCAGCAACTGTTATACCTCCTGTCCCTTTCCTAAGAAGAGCCCTGCTGGATCAGTTCAAAGGCCCATCTAGTCCAGCTTCCTGTATCTTACAGTGGCCCACCAGATGTCTCAGGGAGCACATGAGACAACAAGATGCAGGCATCTTGTTGCCACTCCCCTGCATCTGGCATTCTGAAGTAGCCTACTACTAAAGTAAGGAGTTTGCACAACCCATCATGGCCTAAAGCCCATGATGGACTTTTCCTCCAGAGATCTGTCCAATCCCCTTTTAAAGGCACCTAGGCTAGATGCCATCACCATCTCCAGTGGCAAGGAGTTCCACAGACTAATTACCCTCTGGTAAAAAAATATTTCCTTTTATTCGTTCTAACTATCCAAACACTCAATTTTAGTGGCTGTCCCCTGGTTCTGGTGCTGTGAGAGAGGGAAAAGAACATCCCTCTATCACTCTATCCATCCCATGCATAAGTCCTCCATCTTTTTGTTCCTTTGGCAGACAAGTAGCAATGGAACCAGTGAGAGAAAGAGATGGGAGATAAAGGAGCTGCATTGTCTCTTGCAGTTTCAGATCTCTTAAAGGGACAGTCAGGATTTCATGATGACAACTTCAGAAGAGATCACCCTTGGGAAGTGGGAAGTTGGATGAGTGGATGGCAGGAATGAGTTGAGATCTCAGGTTAAAATAAAAATCTGAGTTAAAGATTTTTCCCATACCAGAAGAACTGGGAAGAGGGAGTTTGTAATTTTTGCCTGTATTTGATGGTGGCCATCACAAGTTCCTAGAGTTTGGAATCTCAGCAATAGCTCTTACTACAGTGGTTCTCAAACTGTGGGTTGGGATCCACCAGTGGGTGGCGAGCCAATTTCTGGTGGGTTGCGAAGCACCATATTGAAAATATGGGAAGATGGGATTCTGGAAAGGGGAAGGGCTGTGTGGTTGTTTGGTTTGTTTCAAGGTTGTAAATAGGCTTTTTTTTCTTTCTTTCTGATTCACCTTGCTATTGGAAAATAGCTGAGAAATAACCCAACTTATTGGGGCATTCTCAGGAAAACTGCATCACAACGACACTTCCAGCAATGACATCACTTCCAGTGGGTCCCAGACAGATTGTTATTCTAAGAACTGGGTCTTGGGTGCTAAACAGTTGAGAACCACTCTCTTACTGCATTGGCAAATTTGTCATAAGGATTAGAACTCAAGACCAAATCATGGGGACATTTTTTCCTTTATAAATTATGATAAGCATAGGATAAATTGTACCGGAAGGGAGTTAAAATATTGATTACTGTATTTAGTTTTGGGAAATTGTGTGCTACAATCAATAATTCTTAGCTATTGTACATGGTTTCCCTGAATGGTGAATCACCAGAACTGCAGTTTGGGGCAGTTCTTTGCTAGGTAGCAAGGTTTCCCCCGGGTTATGGGCTGTTTCCAGCCAGGGCTGGCAATTGGCTGTTATCTAACAGAAGGAGCTATACATGACTTCTCATTTTTGGCTGGGACTTTGCCTTTGTCCCTGCTTGACAGAGAACATCCCTTGATTTCTCATCAACATTTTCAGCAGTGGCAGATAATGCATCCCTCTCTGACAATTTTTCAGCATTCCATGTGACAATATTCACCTACTTGTCTTTATTTCTTTATATACCCTCGGTGATGTCATCATGTAGCCAACCGCAGTTGGCTATGTAGCATTGTGATGCCATCCCATTTGCAGCCAAACCTGATTGGATAAGCACAACCTGATTGGTTGTGACATCATCTCAATCATTCTGATACCAGATTGATTGGACTCACCTATAAGACTAATCCATGAAGGAGAAAGAAGACGCTGCCAGTTGCAATAATGGTGGCAGGTGAAATTTAAAAATGAATATTCTTATGGGATTGTTTGTTGGGGGGGGGAAGAGATGGGTGGATAATGAGTTCTACTCCACACAAATTGCTATTTCTAATTTTAAAGGTGGAGAATATAATTTGTTTTCATGCAATTTCATATATGCTTTTCATATGTTCATATAATTTGCAGTTTTATGCAAGCTGAAGATAGTTGAAATGTGGTTAGAAAAGCATTTAACATATGCAGTTTTTTAAAGACTTGATTTTCATTAAAGTAATACTTTATTAACATCTTTCAAAAGTAATTATAAAGGTTTTTAGCTGTTCCACATTTCTCATGACGACTTGCAATGATTTCACTTGTTTAAAATAAAACTGGTTAGCACAAGCAGAAAGCTTAATGAGAGACACTACTTCCTTCTGCGAAACAAAGTTCAGAAAGCACATGCAAATGAGGCTCATGTCTATGATAAACAGTGATAACTTTGCAAACTATCCTAATCGTTCCTGTCTCTCACCTTGATCAATAATGGGTTGCACGTCTTCAGAATCATTCTGCTGTTATCAGCAGGTGCGTTAAAATGTGAACTCCTGGCCTCCACCAGAGACTCTCATTTGGCTGAAGAGGATTGATTTATTTCTAGTGTACATTCCTTTGAACCAGTCGCACAGATCATAAAGAATCCTCCTTAGAAAATGAAGAGGAACGTTCTCCCAGAGCCAGGTCTCTTCTTTTCAGCTGTGATGATAAAGGGCCCCGAGGCTTCTTCAAGTCTCACTAATTTACTGCTACGTGGGTTTTCATACGCCAGATCTTACTTCACCAGATGCACCGAATGAACCAAGTGTTGGGAAAGATCACATGACAATAAATTAGTAAGTTACCATAAGACTCTTTTGGATGCAATCTGATTGTGGGGCATGCCCACAGCTCAGGAGGAGAGTGCATTGTACGCCTGCGATCTGATATCTTTGTAACTAGATACGCTAGAAACCATACCCAGGATCTTGCTCACCGGCATAAGATCCTGGGATCCGTTTCGAGCATACCTAGTTAAATTGATGTCAGATAGCAAGGGCACTCAATCCTAGCCCTGACATAGCGCCAACGTGGGGCTGCCAACCGGCACCCCCGTGTCATCACTAGAGCTCCCAGGCCGACGCTAGCAGTAGCATTGGCCTGGGAGTGTGGGTGCTGAGCCGCCCTGAATTTGGCTGGTGCAGGGGTGGTTCTGCGAGGGCGGGCAGCTAGTTCTGGGCGGGGAGTGGGCAGAACTGGGTGGGGTGGTTGGGCCGTCGGGCGTGCTGGCCCAGGGAGGGCAATGGGTTTGGGATGTGTCTGTTGGGCCACATCCAAGGCCTCGTCCCCAGGCCGCACAGCCCCAATTCAGGTCACACGGCTTCCTGAGACCTGCGCCCGTGATTTTGCAGGCGCGGATCCAAGGAAACCATGGGGCAAAGGCACAAATGTGCTCTTGTGCAGGGGAGGCTCCAGTGGCCTCCCAAGCTGCGCTGGATACAGCGCAGGCCCACCAGCCTGTCTACTCCAGTGCAGTTTAGGATTGGGCTGCCTCTAGCGTAGCTACAGGGGGACAGCACAGTAAGTACCACAACACACCGTGTAAGCAGCCCCTCCCACTTGCCCTCTGAGCCATTCCGAGCAGCGACACCAGTAGCCGAGTAGACACACCAGGTCCAACTGACCCTCATTATGAAGTTGAATGTCACACCTCGTTGGCTCCTCTTGTGTGTGCACAGGGGCTGCCTCATTCCAGTTCTTCAATGCCCGGCACATTGCCATGGCCTCCTGGAATGGCTCAGACGGTGAGGTGGGAAGGGCCGCTGACATGCTCATTGCAGTGCACCCAGTGGTGTCATTCAAATGATTTAGGAACAGGAACTTACTTTTGATTGGCACTTGTCGGGAACCCGGAACCAGCCACGGAGCCCATTAGGATCCGGAACGCCCGTTCTGGTCCGTTCCCCCTGAATGACATCACTGAGTGCACCCCCCCCAATACCTATGCTAGGATAGATTAGACTCCTCTCTGAGGCTATAGGATGCAGAGTCAGTATCAGAGGACAGCATTGTTGGGACAGCTGCTAAAAGCCTAGCTAAGGAGAGGTCACTGCCAATCTTTGAGGCTACCTCTGCACCCAGAACCCTCATGCAGTGATATCTCTTCAGCTGAGTCACGCTTTCATTAATTCCTCTCATCCCAGCCTTCAAAATAAGTTCCAACATGAACCTTATCTACTCAGGTAGGAAAAATTCTGTAGAGCAAAGTTTTCCAAGGGCTCTCTAAAACCCAAAGCCAATTCCAGTGGGGAACCACTGACAGCTGGAGCAGACAATCCTGCATTAGGAAGATAAATGGCCTTGCACTATATGACACATCTGCACACACAGTACGTTCACTGATGTCAGCAGGATACCATTATCAGTGATTTGACCTAGGTCCTCAGTAATCAGAAATCATATAATGAGATGGTTTATCATGACTGATAGTCAGTGAGCAGTCTCAGGAATCAGCAATAATCTAGAGTTGGAAATAAGCTCCATTGCCTTTACCTTCATACAGTAGGTGCATAGTATTTACCACACTCAGGGCGCAAGGGACATTGTAAAGCATGTTTGGACCACTCTTGGGGTCAGAGAGGCTGTGCATCCTCCTCCTTGACTCCAAGCGTGGTCCAAACGTGCTTTACGGTGGTCCTTTGACTAGCCAAACTTTGCTGGCCTAACTGTGCCAGTCTAACTCCAGGTTAGGATTGCACCCTCAATCTTATCCCCTTCCATATTATTGCATGCAGCTGAGCCAACAAAGTATGTGATGCATGCTATGGTGGTGGTGGTGGGGACAATTGGACAGCCTGAAGGAGGTAAGTAAGAAATTTTTCCTTACCCCTGGTAGACTGTCTGATTGCCTATGTGTCTTCTTGGACATCCACCAAATTTCCAGCACCAGGGTAAGTGCAATGCAGCTCCAAGGTAAGGGAACAAGCGTTCTCTTACCTTGAGGAGGCCTCTGTGACTACTACTCCACTCCCTGCCCCATTGGCACAGCTAAGGGCACAATCCTAACTTGTGCTGAAACAGGCAAGCTGGCAGGCCTGTGCCTTATCCACAGTAAGTTGGGAGCAGGCAGGAGCCTCCCTGGGACAAAGGCACATTCAGGCCCTTACCCCGGTGTAGGCATCAGACACCTCAATGGGCTCCTCGGATCTGCACCTGCTATTTAGCAGGCACAGAACCGAGGATGCCACACAGCCCAAATTGGGGCTGCACAGCCTGGGGATGGGAGCCACCTCCACCCCCTCCCAGGCATCTTTCCCTCCTGCCCACCTTCCACCCAGAAACGCCTTCCGGTTTTCCTTTGTGCTACCCAGAACTGCTCTTGCACCAGCCGAACTCGGCTGCCACAGAGCGGGGTCAGTGCTGCCGCCAGCGTTGGCCATGCAGATGCAGCGCTGGCGCAGGGGGCCTGGATGACACTCTCGCACCAGTGCTGCGTGCACAGGCCCGACGCAAGCTGCTTGGATTGGATGTTGGATTGCGCCCTAAGTCAGTGCTGGAAAGCTGGGTAGGATTGCGCCGTTAAAAAAGCAATGTTTCTTCATTCACCTTAACTATAAGTAGGGGTGTCTGAAAATGATGTTATTTCTTTTGCAGATTTTGTGATTTGAAAGGCTGAATGAGTTACGTGTTTGTATTCTCCCATTCCGGACTCTTTAGAAAAGACCCTCATGCTGGGAAAGATGGAAGGCAAAAGGAGAAGGGGGCGGCAGAGGATGAGATGGTTAGATTGTGTCACCGAAGCAATGAACATGAAATTGGGTGAACTCCGGAAGCTAGTGCAGGACAGGGAGGGCTGGCGTGCTGTGGTCCATGGGGTCGCGAAGAGTCGGACACGACTTAGCGACTGAACAACAACAACAACAACTCTCTCATTCCAACTTTGCATGTTTAGTCATTTTAAATGCTTTATTTAGTTATTTTAAATGCATGTTTAGTTATTTTAAATGCTTTTAAAGTGTACTAGGTAGGTGACAAAGGTAATATAGTGTTATGTCAGCAGATGCAGCCACAGTGTTATTTCAAATTGGAAAAATAATCTATTTTAATTTTTGGATGATATCTTAAACACCAAAATGCCGTGGGTTTTTTGTTTTTGTTCAGATACTTTCAATCAATCAATCAATC
Organism: Lerista edwardsae; assembly: GCA_029204185.1. NCBI lineage: Eukaryota > Metazoa > Chordata > Lepidosauria > Squamata > Scincidae > Lerista > Lerista edwardsae. The sequence continues at coordinate 40,333,365 of JAJKFI010000002.1, read as the reverse complement.
ACTAGTATTTATATACCGCTTTTCAACACAATGTTCACAAAGCGGTTTACAGGCAAATAATAACATTAAAGTTAAATGGTTAAAAGTTAAATGGTTCCCTGTCCCAAAAGGGCTCACAATCTAGAAGAATGGAGAACACCACCAGCAACAGCCACAAGAAAGACACTGTGCTGGGGCGAAGAGGGACAATTGCTCTCCCCCTGCTAAATATAAGAGGACACCACATGAAAAAGTGCCTCTTGCCCAGTTAGCAGGGGTTTCTCACCAAAAAGATGGTGTTTAGTGTTTTTCTGCATTTTTAACAAAAATAAACAGCCCTAACTATAAGACACATGGAAAATAGCACCCTTTCATTCCACAATCCTTTTTGAATGGTGATTTATTCCTTGTTTTGCTGTTGTTGTAGCAAAGAAAATAATGTGGGGCATTTTTTCCCGGATCTCTTTGATGGAGGACCCATTGTTACAAACAAGCTAATAAGATAATTATAGAACTTCAGATTTGTTTCCTTAGCTACATAACATTACCCAAACATTTGGGTTGCAATTTTGTGGCAGTGGCCTCAAAGTCATACTTGATTAAAATGCAGTGCTGAGCCGCTTCAAGCCTGGGAGTGCCTGATATCGCTGGAAGCTCCTCAGAAGTGCTGCAATGCAAAATTACAACATCCCCTATTTAAAGGTATTTTTAGTCTCTCCGAATACAAATATAGTTCCATACATCACTTTGCAGGGTCTCTGACAAACTGATCTGAACAAAATATTTCACCCAGCCAACGTCAATCAAAGGTCAGCAAATTGGTATCTTTCATTATCAACAACAAAATACTGAGTGCTTTAGAAAGCCACGTTATCACATCAAGAAAGACTGTATGTGATGTCCAATCTCTTTACTGCAGTGACCTACATACAACAAATTACAGCCCAATCCAGAAGTTCCCAAAGGTCTACTTGGTCTTTGAGACCACCAGTAAGTGTTTCTGGGGGTGGGGCCTGGGCTGGGAAGTGTCCTGATGGCGCCACAGCAATTGTGGCAACTCAGGCACCCGGGGGCTTTTTCACTTATCTGGGGGTCATGCTGGCCTTGGGGAGAGTTGAGACCCGCAGCCCCATCTGAGGGCCTCCCGAAGCTAGAAACTGCTCCGAGATCAGAGCGCACTTCTGGCTTTTGCACAAAAACTAGAAGCGCACACCAGTCCCCAAACAGAGCTGTTTTGAGCATCACGGAGGCCTGCAGAGGGCAGCTACAGTCATCCTGGACCCTCCTGAGGCCAGCACAGCCTCCCCAGACCTCCCCAGGTAAGGGGGAAAGCCCCTGGGTGCCCACGGTGCTGCAATCACTATAGCGCCATCGGGACGCCCATTGCTGGGTCACTCCCCTTAAGGCGAATGGCCCAGTTCTGGTTCAGTATGTTGGGTCATGACCCACCACTTTGGAAATGGCTGGTCCAATCCAATCCTCCCCCTGCAGCCTCTCCACCCCAGTATGCCCCCTTCCCATCTAGTTTTGCCCCTTCCAACAACACCTCCTCCCCCTTCCCATCTTTCCTGCGATCTTACCCGTGACAGGTGGGTAACTGGGGATCCAGTGACATTGGCAGGAACCCTAACCCTTCCCATCAGCACCCCAGCAATGCACTAATCAGCGTGCTGCCAGAGCGCCTTTTGCAGTTGGTGCTGCTTCAGGGGACGCCGTACCCGTGGAGCCCACGGTCCGCTGCTGCTCATCCCCAAAATTGGTCCGCAAGTCCCATTGAAAAAGGGACTTGTTTCCCCTTTCTCTCCCCTCCAGAATCGAACTTGCCAAACAAAAACAGCCCTAAAATTAGATAAGGAGCATTCAAGGAATTGTACGGCTAAAAGAGATCTCAGCAGCAAATGGTGCGGAACCATTGTATATTCAGCAACGATGATGTCATGTGTATTTCAGTCCGAGGCTATCGTTCAGCTTTCTCATCAGCAGTCATTTATTCCTGATCGCTATTTTGTTTGGGTGTCAAGAGATGCCTGTGCATGCAGATCCCTGGAAACCAAAGGTCTTGCTATGAAAAAAAGGATGTACGTACAGTGCAGGCAATAGCATTGCCGCTCAGCTGTTGCTCCTAACCTTATCTAAAGAGGCTTTTGCTATCTCCAACTCACTGATGGCCCAATTCGATCCAACTATCCAGCACAGATGCAGCTACTATGCTGCCCCAAAGTTAAGTAACAAATGTTCCTGTGAGGTCTCTGAGTGTCCCCCTACTACAGGATACCACGCAGGCCCCAATTGCATGGCTGTATCTGCACTGGTAAGAATTCAAAAATGCTGGGGTAGGCAATACTATAATCATACATTTTGTTACCAAATACAAATGTGGGGACGTGGTGGCACTGCGGGTTAAACCACTGCTGCTGGGCTTCTGACCGGAAGGTTGGGAGTTCAAGACCACGCGACGGAGTGAGCTCCTGTCGCCTGCCCCAGCTCCTGCCAACCTAGCAGTTCAAAAGCACTTAAAAATGCAAGTAGATAAATAGGGACCACTTCGGTGGGAAGGTAACAGTGTTCCGTGTGCTATGGCGTATAGTAATGCCAGCCACATGACCACGGAAGCTTGTCCTCGGACAAAACGCCGGCTCTACAGGCTTAGAAACGGAGTTGAGCACCGTCCCCTACAGTCGGTCACAACTAGACCATTCGGTCGTGGGGAAACCTTTACCTTACCCCAAACCTATTTGGAGGCTATGCCAATGGTGCATAGACATCAGTACAATATCTATCATACCCTAAGCCCATCTTGGCAATGCCATACTGACAGTATGCAGTAAGGGCCATATGCCAAACCTGTCCTGGCAAAGCAATGCTGGCACACTCCTTCTCAATAGCACTTGCAGCATCCATGAAAACAACAAGCCTGTTATCCGTGAAGTGGCAACCCCATATCCGCACGTCATCAGTGTGATGGAGGTGCATCGTCACTGTGACATTAGCGTGTCATGGGGCGACATTTGCGCGTCGTTGCCATTGGTGCCTCATTGTTGTAACATCTGTGCATCATCAGTGTGTCATCTGTGTCTCATTGGTGTGATGTCCAAGGAGCCAATCACTGCATTCAATCAGTTGCAACACTGGTGGCCAGAGAAGTATCACCAGGGTTTAACTGAACAGCGAATGGGAAGGCAGGTGCAGGGACAATGAGTGGGCAATACTGGGGGCATCCTGTTGTCAGCCATTAGGGACAAGCAGCACAGCAACAGGCACCGTCTCCAACCACAGAGAGATGCTCCAAGGATGGACACACCATGACGCAAGGATATCTCCAACTCCTGTAACTTCTGTAGCAGTGACATCAAGAGCAAAGGGGCAAAAACGGCTAGAAGCACCTGCAGCCAGAGCTGAAGTCTCACTTGCACACATCTGGCAGCACAAACTGATGGTAGGATGGTGCTGTTAGTCTTTGGAAATGAAGAATTTGGGGTGCATTATATAGCTTCTACTGGGCCAGAATGGGAGAGAACATATTTGAATGATAGTAAATAAAATATACAGCCCAATCATATCCCTTGCCAGCCTGTAGAACGCAATGTCACCAACAAAGAATGCATTGCATGCTATGATGGGGTGGTCCAGGAGCTGTCGGTAAAACATTTTTTTACTTACCTCTTGGTATGATGCCTGGCCCCTAATGGGCCCTCTCGGAACTGCAAGAGCTAGTTAGGTAGCATATATCCAAGGAGCCTCAGGGGACCTGCTGAGCCAGGAAAAGGGGAATAGGATCTTGGCATATGCCACTGCTACATAGTGATGGGAACCTCTGAACGTGCTTTTCAATTTATTCATAAATGACCTGGAGACAGGGATAAGCAGCGAGGTGGCCAAGTTTGCAGATGACACTAAACTTTTCCGGGTGGTAAAAACCAGAAAGGATTGTGAAGAGCTCCAGAAGGATCTCTCCAAGTTGGGGGAGTGGGAAGCCAAATGGCAGATGCGTTTCAACGTAGACAAATGTAAAGTGATGCACATTGGGGCAAAAAACCAAAACTTCACCTATAGGCTAATGGGTTCTGAGCTGTCTGTGACAGCTCAGGAGAGAGATCTTGGGGTGCTGGTGGACAATTCAATGAAGGTATCCACCCAGTGTGCAGCAGCAATTAAGAAGGCCAATTCCATGCTTGGGGTAATTAAAAAAGGGGTTGAGAATAAAACAGCCAATATTATCATGCCATTGTACAAATCAATGGTAAGGCCGCACCTGGAATATTGTGTCCAGTTCTGGTCGCCGCATCTCAAAAAGGACATAGTGGAGCTGGAAAAGGTGCAGAAGAGAGCGACAAAAATGATTACGGGGCTGGGGCACCTCCCTTATGAAGAAAGACTGCAGCGTTTGGGGCTCTTCAGCCTAGAAAAAAGGCGCCTGAGGGGGGACATGATCGAGACATACAAAATTATGCATGGAAGGGATAAAGTCGATAGAGGGATGTTCTTTTCCCTCTCTCAAAACACCAGAACCAGGGGGCATCCACTAAAACTGAGGGTTGGGAGAGTTAAAACAGATAAAAGGAAGTACTTTTTTACCCAGCGGGTAGTTAATCTGTGGAACTCTTTGCCACAGGATGTGGTAATGGCATCTGGTCTTGATGCCTTTAAGAGGGGATTGGACAGATTTCTGGAAGAAAAGTCCATTGTGGGCTATAGGCAATGATGGGTTGTAGCCTCCTTACATTAGTAGTAGGCTACTTCAGAGTACTGGGTGCAAGGGAGTGGCAACAGGATGCAAGCATCTTGTTGTCTCATGCCTCCCTGGGGCACCTGGTGGGCCGCTGTGAGATACAGGAAGCTGGATTAGATGGGCCTTTGGCCTGATCCAGCAGGGCTCTTCTTATGTTCTATGTTCTTAACTGTGAACATCCTTTACAGGTTCAGATCTGAGGCCTGGACGCATTTCAGCTGAAGCTCTGTACAGTTTCATCCTGTATCTCCAGGATCTTTTACTGATTGACAGCATACAGTATCTGGGAAAAGGGGAGGCCCACTTAGGCCTAGGAGAAAGGGACCACATTGCAAATGAACCAATGTATCCAGTTCCACTCTTTACAGCAGCGGTTCTCAAACTTTTTAGCACCAGGACCTACTTTTTAGAATGACAATCTGTCCAGGACCCACCGGAAGTGATGTCATGGCCAGATGTGCCGTCATTGTGATGTCAGAGCCTGCTGCTTTCCTGAGAATGCAGCAATGTTGGGTTATTTCTCAGCCATTTTTCAATAGCAAAGTGAATCAGAAAGGAAATAAAGCCTGTTTACAACCTTAACAGATGCCAAACAACCACACAGCCCTCCCCCTTTCCAGAATCCCACCTTCCCATATTTTCAATATGGCTGCTCTAGGTATTTCGTGACCTACCTGAAATTGGCTCGCGGCTCACTGGTGGGTCCCGAACTACTGCCTTACAGCCAATCTTCTGCAATTCTATGGCATCATTCCCCCAAACCATCTCAGTTTCACATTGGCACCATTTCAAGTAATATTTGCAGGCCTCTGATGTCCTTTTGCAACATCCTTTTTATTAATATTGGATGGATGTAGCCGTATTTCAGCATCCTTTATAAGTATACCTATGAATGATGACAATGTTCAGAAAGCAATAACAACTTGATGTCTACCCTGGGTCTTTACAAATCTATAGCAAACCATTTTTTAAAGTTGAACAAAGCAGGATTTGCATAGCTATTTCCCCAGTGGTTTTCTGTGTATGTGAACATGTGTATTTAATTCATAATGGAATATAACCCAGCTTTAAAAAGAAAAGGAAAGAAATCACATCGTTGGAGTTGCATAGTAGCTCATGCCATTCTTCAACAGGAAGTTTCATTTATTATTTACAAGGGGAAAAAATCGGTAGGCAGATGACTTAAAGATAATCATCCAACTTAGCAGCTACCCCACAGCAAAGACTGCACCTGGAAAATGTTCATTAAAGTCTATGTCCCAAAGATATTTTGGGAGGTGACTCACAATAATTACTAATAGAAGATTACATTACTCTTCAATCTGCGTTGGCCTTGATCCATATGTTATTCTTGGTCCCACAAAAAACCAGAACAATTTGGCAACACGTTCCCATGCAGGATCCAGTAATAAGTCACATAATTGGCTCTATTGTTGCTGGAAATGTAGACAATTATGGTGTTTCAGTAAAACGTTTCAGGGGAATTTTCTCTTCTTGCAATGGGAATTCCAGGTGAGCCATCTAGAGGCCAAAGTTGGATCTTCTAAAGCCGAGTTTTCAGAGCATTCACAAATGCATTGATTTTGAACGAAGCTCCGTTGATTTCAGGAGAATGTCCTTTCAGATGCATAGGGTTTGGATCAAGCCTGACTCTAACAAGGCATTCACTGAACTAAACTCTCATGAAGAGCCCTAGTCCCATCGGTACCAAAAACTAAAGAAGTGTCATCCTTCAAATTCATAACATGTTTCAAAACTTGAATTTATCGAAATAGTGGTGTGCTGCCCAATAAGGCTGATTTATACATTCATAAGTAGGGGTGTTTTTTGGTAATATTTTTTTCCAAAATTTCTTGATTAAAATAGCAAATGGCGGTGTTATGTGTTTTTATTCTACATTCTCAATCCAAGTTCTCATTGTTGTTAATTTTACATGCTTTAAAAGTGTACTAGGTAGCTGATACAGATGATATAGTGTCAGCAGATGCGGCCACAGTATGATTTCTAATTGGAAAAGTATATTGTAATTTCTGGAAAATACCTTAAACACTCAAATGCAGTGTTTTATGTTTTTATTCAGATATTTTAACTGGCCAAAAGGTGGTTGTTAATAGCCAAAAGGCGGTTTTCAACAAGCACAACAAAAAACACCACTATTCATAAGATTACATACTGCATCTAAGACATGGAGAATTCACAAATATTTTGCAACCTGAATACCATGAAATAACAGCGAAACTAAACCCACACGATGTTCCAGGTATTCTCTTGTGCAGCAATAGTATTTGACACGCCAAACAGCTGTTTGTCTCATTCATAAAGCATGCACAAGAAATCATCTAGCAGGGGATACACCTAGAGCAGCCGTTACACATGCAAAAGCCTGTTTCGCGCAGCTAGCTGTGCACAAACCTAGCCCTTGTGCAATGTATGTGTCTATTTATATCCTGCTCTTTCTGCAGACACAAGCTCAAGAGGGGCTAACAATAAGGGAAACAAACAACATGATTTAAATCAACAAATAGAAAGTATCAGACATCAACTCTACAAACATTATAGAAGCAAGAGCATAAATTTTTGCTAGCACGGCCATGCTGGAACAGGTCATTGGTTTGTTTTTCCCCTCCTCCTGCCCACAGCCATCTGGATCCCAGCCAAAGTCCAATACATAAAAGTTCACCGTTTCCTGCTACTAGGGAACAGTGAAGTACTGTTTTGTTTATATATGTCTTTGATGGCACCTCAGCGTGAAAGATACCCTACGTTTCTTTTTTTTTTCTACTAATGTTAATTCATGTCCTACAAAACAGGCCTGTACACGTTATGACCTACAAGCCAAATGCAACTCACCAGTCATGTATTGTGGTCTTTCCAGTTCTTGTTTTGTGGTCCAAACCAGACAGGCAGTACACCCAAATAGTTGAAATCACAGGGATGTTAAATGATGTTTGTATACATGCATGCCCCAGTATCCACTGATTCAGTAGCCACGGTTTCAGTTATCCACGGATACCATGGATACTGGAATGCCTATTAAAAAGGTAAGGGAACATTAAACAAATCTCTTTTTTAAAACCTTGTTGTAGCAAAACTACTGATACTCCCCTATCTTTAAAAAAGTATCCAGTATCCATGGTTTCAGGTATTATCAAATGGAAATGGAAAACACACATATGCATGCTACTGGCAATGCAATCCTATACCCCCCTTGTGCCGGCGCTAAGCTCTTGCGCCGGCTGAACGTTGTCGCAGACGTACTGTAAAGCACGTCTGCGACGGCATTGTAGCGCTAGACCAGCGCAAGCAGCAGTGCCAGTGCTCGGGTGTTGCCGCGACCGTGGGCAGTGCCAGCCATGCGCCAGTCAAGTGTTGGTATCGCTCGGTTGGCGCAGGGCCTCCATGAGGGTGTACCAGAGGCATTCTGGGGCGTAACTGGGCGGCGCAGTGGGCGGAGATGGTGTGTGTATGTCAAGACGGCTGTAGTGCTGTATCCTAAAGCCCATCCCTGGTCAGGGCGGCCCCGATTCGGGCTGCTTCTGTGCACGTTCCTCTGCACCTGCAAAACAGGTCTCTCAAAATACCAGAACCAGGGGGCATCTGCTAAAACAGGGTTGGGAGAGTTAAAACAGATAAAAGGAAGTATTTTTTTTACCCAGCGGGTAGTCAATCTGTGGAACTCTTTGCCACAGGAGGTGGTGATGGCATCTGGTCTTGATGCCTTTAAGAGGGGATTGGATGGATTTCTGGAGGAAAGATCCATCATGGGCTATAGGCAATGATGGATTGTGCAACCTCCTTACAAAGGTGGAGGGCTACTGGTACCGGGTGCAAGGGAGTGGCAACAGGATGCAAGCATCTTGTTGTCTCATGCCTCCCTGAGGCACCTGGTGGGCCGCTGTGAGATACAGGAAACTGGACTAGATGGGACTTTGGTCTGATCCAGTAGGGCTCTTTTTATGTTCTTATGTTCTTAACAGCAGGCGCAGATCCGAGCAGGCCCATAGGGGTGACTGGGATTTATGCAGGTGCAAGGGAAAAACCTTCCCTTGTCCTGGATGTTGCTGCTGCTGCCGCCTAATGGTCTTTAGGATACAGCCCTGCTATGTTGGCCTTACTAGGCCGGCATAGTATAGGATTGCACTCTGAGACCGATCATAGTTGGGGCTGTGAACCCTCCAGATTCGCCTCCAAATATCATCCTATTGAAAAAAAAAAGTTGATTGTGCAGACCTTCCTATCTCTGTAACCTTAGCAGCCCTGAGATGCTTGCTAATGTCTGCATAGGTGTTGGCAGTGATGTCATGCAGGGGGTACGCAGGGGTACGCGAGTACCGGTTTCTAGAATTACAGCTGGCCCCGCCCATTTGCCCGCCCACTCGTCGACTCCACCCTCTGCAACGTTTGAATTTCCTGCATGTTTGAGTTGCCTGCATGTTCTCAGAGCCAGGCAGGCAGGCAGGCAGCGAGTGGAGCCTTTCCTTTCCTTGCCACTGAAAAATGAGTTGCTCTGGGGTTTTAACCTGATGCCAGGCCTCCTTAACATGTTCTGGGGGTGCTGTGGAATACTGTTGCAACTGTTGGGTCAGTTTAAAATCATCTGAGGCCTCAAAAAGGGCTTTTTTCATGTCACTTCCTGCCACGACATCACTTCTGGCTTATGACATCACTTCCGGTGGGCGGGTCCCGACACGTGCCAATCAAAAGTGAGTACCTGTTCTTAAATCATTTAGATGACACCACTGGGTGTTGGGCATTGTGAAACAAGGCCTGGAAATTTACAGGCCTGTATGGGTGAGCAGAGCTGAAAAATGCTGACTCATTCTGCTAGAGAATGGACCCAAGAGTTCTGCTGAGTCACTCTGACTCAAGGGGATATGATCATCCAATTTCTGATTGGCTCTGGGGATCCTTTAAGCAGAGCCTGAACCACCTGCAGGTGTGAGTCGTGTTAGAGGTGTGAGCGTGTGGCATTGGTGACTGGAAGAAATTTTGCTTTAACTGTTTGCATTTTTGGTGCCAGAAGCTTTGTCTGTTAATACAGATACTCTCTGAATCCTTATCTCCTGTGTCTGAGACTTTTTTTCTTCTCTGGGACTCTGCGACCTTGAAATTTCACATACCTCACAGTGGTGAGCCTGCTTCTGAACAGCTCTCAGCAATAGGTTCCCAATATTGTAGCTGTGCACATTTCCAAGGCATAGAAGGGAGAAAGTGGGGGTCAACTCAAGGAGAAGGTAAGTAAGGCCTATGAACCATTTTTGGTAGGGTGTATAATTCATTTCATGGGTACAGTAATGCCTCTCAAAATGCAAGAGGTTCCTGCAAAGTTGAGCACAGTGGTGAAATTCAGCCAGTTTTCACCTATTCTGCAGAACCGGTTGCTAATTTTAGGTTGGGAGAGGGAAGAAAGGCAGCGGATGGCCCTGAAGGCCGCCCTGAAGGACATAGAACTGGTTGTTAATTTATTTGAATCCCACCACTGGTTGAGCGCTGTAAAAAAATGCTACCTGAGACATTGTCAAAGAGAAGACATGTAACAGGTGCTGATTGGTCTGTGCTAGCTGGAAGATAGCTCCCAGTGGCTGTAGTAGCTGCCAGTCACACTCAAGACAAAGAGGGCAGTAATGAAACAGCTTTAAAGAAAGCACTGTTTTGGGAAATATCACTGTATGTATCAACTGAAAGTGCAGGAATTCTCATGCAAATTGGTTTGCTGTTATACGAAGAATATTAATTCTAGTTTGTGGGAAATTGTTTAGTGTTAAGCACGTAGGCTAAGATGCAAACCAAACATGCGTAAGAAAGAAAAACTGAGGTGTTCTGAAGCCTGCAGCAGTTAAGAGTTACTACTTCTGTTTGAAGATATAAATGGAAATTGTTTTTTTAACTGAATAATGCCTGGACGATTCCATGATTGCTTTCAGGACTCTCCTGGAGAATGACACTGATTCGGGACTGATTCTGAGTCCAGGCCAATTCTGGAAGGTTAACAGCCCCAGCTTTAGAGCGCAGTCCTAACCTGGAGTTAGGCTGGCACAGTAAAGCCAACAAAGTTTGGCCAGCACCTGTGTGTTTGGACCACTCTCGGAGTCAGGGAGGATGGCACACATCTGTGTGCTGGCCTCTTTAACACAATGCTGTCCCTTGTGCAGGTCAAACTTTGCGGGCCAAACTGTGCCAGCCTAACTCCAGGCTAGGATCATGCTCTTAGGGCGCAATCCTACCCAGCGCTGAGGTAGGAGCGCTGGCCAGCCAGCGCCCTATCCAGCGCTGGGCAGGTGGAGGCTGGAGCCTCCCTGTGGCAAGGTTGCATGCGCTCCCTCACCGTAGGGGAAGCTCCAGCCTCTCTATGTGCTCCTCGGATCTGCGCCAGCTAAAGAGCAGGCGCAGATCCGAGGAGATCGTGCAGCCTGAATCAGGGCCGTGCATCCTCCCTGACCGGCTTAGGATGTGGCCGTATGACCTCCTCCCAAGCCCACCCACATCACGCCGAAGTGCCACCCCCCCCACCCGCCCCCCCTCTGATCCCCGTGCTGCCCCGACCAGCTTCGGTCGGCGCGAGAAAGACTCAGCACGGGTGCAGCAGGGCTGTTGCCTTAGCATCGGTCCTGTTGCCTTAGCATCGATGCGGGGCTCCTACATTGGCGCTCCCGCATTGGCACTCCTGCATTGGCACTAAGGGCGCAGTGTTGGCGCAACCCTGTTGCACTGACGCTGCGTGGGGTTTAGGATTGTGCTGCCCGTCTCTTTCATTGTATTCATTTTGTCTCTCTCTCTTTGTGTGTGTGCGTGTGTGTATGTGTCCCCTCATTTCCATTTCATAATATATGAATAAAATTTAACACCCCTGTGATTTCAAGACACATAGAAGAAGAAGAAGAAGAAGAAGAAGAAGAAGAAGAAGAAGAAGAATGTGATGATGATGATGATGATGATGATGATGCAGTGGTTTCCAAAGTCCTACTCGGACGTTGGGACAAATGTAGGTGCTGGCGGGGGCAGGGACTGGGGTTGGGGGGAGCCCAACAGCACCACAGCGGTCCCAGCACGGAGGTTCCTGCCTCAGCTTGGGGGGATCTGGGAAAGCCCCCTCTGCTAGCCTCCCCAATGAAGTGCAACGCCCCAATTTGTGAGCAGACAGCATTTCCTGTTTTCTTTCAAAAACAGGAAGTGCTTTCCATGTGCAAGTCAGGGCTCCCTGATGAAGTGAAAAGCCCTGAATTGGGATCCTTACCACAACCGTTTTTTTTGTCCTTGGGTCTTTGAGCTTGCCATTCAGAGCTCAGTGACGCTGCACCCATCCCACCCACTATAAACTAGTTGAGATTAGCTGGCTGTCTATGGGGACTGGGTAGGACTTTTTTTGCCTCTCATCTGATTGGCCCTTGCTGGAGTTTTTTTCCACCTACAGTACCTCAGAAGAGTTTCTTTAGGTGTGGTGTTAGCTTAATCTAAGGGTCTCCAAACTATAGTCTGGGGGCCACATCTAACCGCCACAAGATTTTATCTGTCCCGCAGCAACTTCTTTTTTTTTGTCAAAGCATTTGCTAATGTTCAGGATTTTTACACATTACTGGTATATATCAATTCTCAGTTTATTAAGCACAGCATTGTTTCTTTGGAATTATCACGTTTCTCTTTTGCTCTGAATCATATCCAGCTGATTACAAAAAAGACCTAAGTAAAACTTATCTATTCATGTACATGTCATTCATTCATTTACAATGCTGGTTTTTTTATTGGGGGGGGGGGCTGCAAAAACGTATAAAATACACAATGTGCCCTCACACTGAAAGGTTTGGAGACCCCTGGCTTTGCCAGTTGCTTCTAGCAGCTATGGTGCAGGACTGGGAGTAGTACTAAAGCCCACTTCACAATGGTCTTAATTTCAGCTGGTCCTCTCCATAGGTGCCCACCTTTCTCCCTCAAGGTTCTCTTATGAAGGTGATAGGGGCTGCAAGGGCTATCCAGTAATGGCCAACACAGTGTCGGCCTCACCTGTAAGCCTGGACATAAAAAGGTAAAGGTTTCCCCATGACCGAATGGTCTAGTTGTGACCGACTGTAGGGGGCGGTGCTCATCTCTGTTTCAAAGCCTGTAGAGCCGGCGTTTTTATCCAAGCACAAGCTTCCATGGTCATGTGGCCGGCATGACTCTACGCCGTAGCGCACGAAATGCCGTTACCTTCCCACTGAAGCGTCCTTATTTATCTACTTGCTTTTAGGTGCTTTCGAACTGCTAGGTTGGCAGGAGCTGGGACAAGCAACGGGAGCTCACTCCGTTGCGCAGTCTTGAACTCCCAACCTTGCGGTCGAAAGCCCAGCAACAGCGGATTAACTCGCTGCGCCACCACGTCCCACAAGCCTGGATATATTCATTGCTATTGGATGCATGAGAATTGTAGTTTCCAATGTCTCACAGCTAATATGAGAGGGATGCTTTGGAACATGCAATTCCCTTGCATCTCAGTGGCAATGGAAATTGTCCTGATCTTACAGATGTTGCCATTATTACCAAGCAACTCACCCCAACACCAGTTCTTCCTTCCAAAAAATAAATTTATTTGGGATTAGGGAACTGGCAGGAAGAGTTGACATGGGATTATTCTGGTGTACCATCATTCCAAACATTTTGGAGAACTCTTAGGAAAAAAAACTTGAGTTCCTTCTCCAAGGAAGCTTTTCCAACACTAATAGGAAGCACTGGGGAACAGGCAGTGCTCCCTATTGGTCACAGATTTAGGCTTCCTATCAAGACTAGCAAAAAACTGGGGATATCTGAGTCTTAGCATATTTCCGAAGCAGTGAAGCAATTTCTAGATCCTGTAAAACAATTTCTGTCAGCTGCAGATACCAAATCTTGACTATCTGGGATGCAGGAAATGATAACCTTGAGCTGAGAAAAACTTACATGATTTGACAGGTACAGGACTTTTGCAGTATAATCATGATTCCCCGAAGGTAAAGTTAAAATATTTTATGGATGTACAATAATTGATCAGAGAGAGATGTGGTACTCATGGGTACCAAGTGGGGAGACACAGAGTCCTTAAATCTGTCGTAAAACACAAATGGGCACCCGTGGGTACACTGAAGCCAATTTAGTTCGGTTTAAGTGATTTCCAAGACTTTAAATTATGAGAGACAACCCAACCCGTATACTGTCTTTACTAGCTTACTTCCTGCATTGTAGGCTGATGGCTGAGATTCTTCAGTCTCATCCTTTTTACAGTTTGGGCATATACATCCTTCTTTAGAACTTTGGGCTATTTAGCTGAGGGAACACTTACAAAGTCAAAGAACAATACGGGTTTGTTATCTTACTCCATGTTCCATGCAGCTATATGTTCCTTTCAATCCAATTTGGTTGAACACAGACATTGAGCATATGAGAAACTTAGTAAAAGGGAGACTATCAATGAGCTCGCCCCAGAAATAGGGTCTCTAGAAATGGTAAGGTAAAGGTTTCCCCACAACTGAATGGTCTAGTCATGACCAACTGCAGGGGTGGTGCTCACCTCCCTTTCTAAGCCGAAGAGCTGGTGTTTGTCCGATAAGTTTCCGTGTTCATGTGGCCAGCATGACTATACGCCAAGGCTCATGGAACACCGTTACCTTCCCACCAAAGTGGTACCTGTTTATCTACTCGCATTTTTACATGCTTTCGAACTGCTTGGTTGGCAGAAGCTGGGACAAGCGACGGGAGCTCACTCCGTCGCATAGTCTCGAACTGCCAACCTTCATGTCAGCAAGCTCAGCAGCAGCGGTTTAACCCACAGTGCCACCACGTCCCTCTAGAAAGGGTATATAATGGCAAATTGGGAATTGTTTTCAGGCCAATCCTACCCCCCCCCCATGCAGCTTCTCCGAAAAGGATTGTTCCTGGGGGTTGAGTAGATTGAGAGGTTTGGAGAGGTAAGGGAAAATCAAGTGAGGCAAGCAACTCACTCTCCAGTTGGTCCCCTTGGACCTGTACCAGCTCTTGACCTGACACAAGTCTGAGGGGGGAAAGCCTGTGTGTCATGAGGCAAGGAAGGGGACAGCTACTGGCACAGGTTGCCTATGTCAATACATGTCCCCTCTTGCCTCCATCGTGCCCCCTCCCTTCATTCCACCATGTTCTGCCCTCCCCCCTGCCCCATTCTGCCTTCCCCTGCCCTCCCCCTACTAACTTACTTTCTCCAGCAGGCATGGTGGGTTCTGTCAGTGGAGCAGACTCTTGATTGGCAGCCATTTTACAACAGTGCAAGTGTCTTCTGCTGTCATAAGAGGCTCTGTGAGAAAGCCCAATCCCATATAGAATTCAATAAAGAAAACATAATCTGAATGAATTTCTCCTTTTCCGAGCATAGCAGTGAGAGAACCTCTGCCCAGAGGACTATAATTTGGTCCAGGCAAGGATGTTTGAGGCAGATCAGAGAAACGAAGAGCCTAGAGCAGTGATGGAGAACCTTTTGGGCTCGCCATGGCAAAAATGCCTAACTTGACTCTACTGGCATGTCACTCCCCCCTCCCACCTCCAAAACAAAAGAGAAACAATTATTTACGTAATCATTTATTTTAAAAAATACAGCCCATTATATAAAGAAATGAAATTACAAAATCATTACAAAATTAGAAATTAGAAAATCATTACAAAAACAAAATACTAGTAAAACAAACTTGGTTGTTGGGTATTGGTGAATTCTGGCATGTCACCCAGAACGTCGTGGCGTGTCACTTTTGACATGCATGTCATAGGTTCACCATCATGGCCTAGAGGAAGCACACATATTAATCTGCTTTATACTGCATTATACCATTGGTTCCTCTACCCAATATAATATTGTCTGATCTGGTTGTTAGTGGCTCTCCACCATCTCAGGCAAGAGTCTTCATCATCATCTGTTACCCAATCCTCTTTACCTGGTGGATACTGAACTCGAGAGCTTTTGCATACATGGCACATACTGTACAACTTACCTGTGACACCACCCCCTAAGTAGAGTCAAAGAAAACAGTTGGCACTGAACAAGTAAGAGAAGGTGAAGGCAATGTGATTTTAAAAGGTTTTCCTGAAGAGGCTGGTACTGAAGAGGGGGTACTGAGTGTGAGTGTGGGGAGAGTTAGAACGGATAAAAGGAAATACTTTTTTACCCAGCGGGTAATTAATCTGTGGAACTCTTTGCCACAAGAGGTGGTGATAACATTGGGCCTGGGTGCTTTTAAAAAGGAATAGGACAGATTTCTGGAGGGAAAGTCCATTGTGGGCTATAGGCCATGATGGGTGGTGCAACCTCCTTACATTAGAAGTAGGCTACTTCAGAATGCCAGGTGGAAGGGAGTGGCCACAGGATGCAGGCATCTTGTCTCATGTGCAGTCTGAGGCATCTGGTGGGCCACTGTGAGATACAGGGAACTGGACTAGATGGTCCTCCATCCAGGAGGGCCCTTCTTACGTTCTTATGTTAGGGGCAAAGAAGAGGGAAGCAGCATTATAAATATGAAGGAGGATGCATCTTCCAAAAGTGACTCTACAAGAGTAACATCATACCTTTATCATTTAAACAACAACATGTGCCTTTAGATTCGGAATATGCTCTGGAATGTCTGGATTCTGGCATCATGAAAGCCATGAAACTATATGAGCCATGGACTACTCAGAACTTTTGGGTGTCACAAATATGGCAAATGTAGTCATAATCACCAAACAATTGCAACAGCTGTGTATTAAAAACATGTTGGCAACACAATTAAGCATAGTGTGAATCTCAGACATGAGTAACTCTCTTTTATTTCAGTGAACTTGGGATCCATTTCTTCCACCATAAAAACCAATTAAATAAAAAGGAAAACATCTGCAGCAAAAGAAAATCATCAGTCACAATGTCGCCTCCTGTCATCACAAGTATCAACAATGGTATGCACTTTGCCTTGTCTTATTCCTTTTAAAAAAAAAATGGAACTTGGTTGCTTAATAAATCTCATAGAATAGATATATTTTTATTGCCATGATGCAGTCAAGGGTGAAGTCAGGGTATTAATGACCATACATATTAAATCATAATTTGTGATTAATCATTTCCTCTTTTTGAGTACAGTTTGAGAAAAGTTCAGACCTCTGTTTCCGAGAATTACGTAAGTATATATATTTATATCTGCTTCAAAATAATTTGCTTGATATATTTGCTTAGATGGGCACATATATAAATTATAAATTGGAGCTGAATGGGTAAGCATCAGCTCAGCACGCTACAGAGCACACTTGTCCAGTACAACTGGCTTCTGTTACATAGTAGCTGAGCGCTGTGCCTCTAATTTGGACTGATCACGCCAACCAAGATCACCCCTAAACTGTGTTGAAGCCGGCCGGCCGGCAGGCCTGTGCTGTATCCAGCGCAGCTTGGGAGGCCTGAGGAGCCTCCCTGGCGCAAGGGTACATTTGTGCCCTTACACCAGGGGAGGCTCCAGCCTCCCCAATGGCTTCCTCGGATCTGTGCCTGCAAAATCGTGGGTACAAGGCAGTGATGGGATCAGCTAACGACTCGGGGGAACACTGGGCGGGCAGCAGGAAGGCTGGGCGGGACTTCCGGGTGATTGACAGCCCGTCCGTCTGGGTCCGCTGCCCGCCCGCCCGGGCTGCCCCCGGGTGGTGCGCCCCGCCGCTGCGCACCCTGGCACCCGGGGGGCCCCCCATCCCCCCCCGGCGAGCGGGCGCCCCCTCCAAGGCCAGGGTAGCCCGTGCAGCGGGCGGACAGGCGGCGGACCCGGACGGACGGGCTGTCAATCACCTGGAGGTCCCGCCCAGCCTTCCTGCTGCCTGCCCAGCGTTCCCCTGAGTCGTTAGCTGATCCCATCACTGGTACAGGGCCATGCAGCCAGGGGACAAGGCCTTGAATGAGGCCTAACAGCCACATCCCAAACATATTCCCTCCTGGGCCTGCCCGCCTGCCCACTGGTCAGCACCTCCACATCGGTGCTAATGACGTAGTGCCTACGCAACCACATTGTGTTGGCACTACGCCATCTCTTGGACTGCACCCTCAGACGGAGAGCAGTTGCATTGTTTTCCTCTAAAATAGCAATATTCAACTTGTGTGCTGTGGCATATTGACATACCGTGAAAGGTCTGCAGGTATGCCACAGGACTTGGGAGCAAAGTGATTGAAAATTGCTGAAAAACTCTTCCAGGTACTACAGCTCTGTTTTTAGGGCATCTGTCAATGGTAACAAATTGTCTGTCCCTCTCGTGAGGAACAGAAAATCCATTAGAACAGGCAGTTGCCCTAGAAAGAGAGCTGCAGAACCTGAAGGAGTCTCCCTGGCGTTGGAAATGACATCACAAGAGGCAAAGACCATAGAGAAGACAATGGAGGCCAGTATGCCAGGAGACAACAAATGTTGAAAATCACTGTTCTAAAGCAACTGTCTCCAAACTGCAGTCCAAAAGGCTGTGCTCCAAGATTAGCCATCCAGGCATGGCACAGCAGTGGCAAAGTCTTACCATCCCATGCTGCAACCTCCATTTGCCCTTCGCACAGACTCGCTCTCGTCAGTTCCTTTGGTCTAGAAATCAGGGCATTGAGCCTTCTGGGGCGACAGGCAGCAGAAGCAGCTACTTAGCATGAGTCTGAAGATCAGAGGTGAGAAATGGTGGCTGTGCTGTGGAAGAGTATGGCTTCACCAATGCTATGCTGACCCTGGAAGGCTATTCTTGGAGCTCTGGATATGGCCAGCAGGCCAGAGTTTGGTGGCAGCTGTGCTAAAGAGACAACTTCTCATATTAACCATTGGGCACATTGACATTCCAGCATGGATATCACATCAGACGGGAGTTTTGTTCATGTAAATTCATCATATGGGGATTATGGATTCTGGCCAATATATATCTTGGCCAATATGTAAGAACATAAGAAGAGCCCTGCAGGATCTGGCGAAAGGCTCATCTAGTCCAGCTTCCTGTATCTCACAGTGGCCTACGAGATGCCAGATGAACTATCCCATTTGTCTTCATGCTATGACATCACTGTAATGTTTTACATACTGACTAACACTCAAATGTTGCCCATTTGTGCAAACCTTCAATTTGCAGAATTGGTAGTGTTTTGCAGATCATACTCCCCATTCAGTTCATGTTTAACCATACCTTTTCTAAAACAGCCAAACTAGAAGAAATTAGGTCATTGTCATCTCATTGTGGTGATGACTCATGATAAAACTAAAATTCTCTGTGGAAATCACCATATATGTAGTGGAACCCAAAATACATTTACCTTGTAGATAGATGGGGAATCTATACGGAAAGTGCATGGGGACTGTATGATTAGCATACCTTGAGTGTTCAGAATGAGCATACATAAGACCCCGCAAATCCTCAGTGCAGAAGCACTCTTTGGTGAAACCTAAGCTTGCGCATATATATATATATATATGCCCTTTCGGGGCGGGGGCAAAATGCAAAGTTTTTCAGGAGCCTGAACTCTTGTATAAAGTGGCCCCTCCCCCTCGCTTCCAACGCCATTCATGGCTCAGAGAACAAAGCCTTCAAACTACGAATGGCTCTGGAGGCAAGGGGCAGGAACCACCAAAACCTTTTTTACTCTCTCCTGTATGAACACTTTTGCTAATCAGTAAAGGATAGTATGGGAGGGATTTTCTTCAGAATGTAGGAGATTATGGTACTTGATGATCTTATCTGACACCCAAGCCTATATAAGTTGTGTTTGCTGAACCAACTGCAGTCCGCACCTCAACCTAGCACAATGGCCCATCAAGAGCTCCGGAAACCCAGAGCCAACAGTTGGCAGATGACCATTCTTGGATGGCAGCCTACATTCATCTCAGTATGTCACAAATGGAACAGGCTTGCTTCAAACTCATCAGTACTATGGCTCAGATATCACACTGGAATGGTACATGGCATACAACAAGATGCTCAATTGACACATTGAAGACGATCCACCTTTAATTATCTAGACAGTTCTTTGCCAAATTGCATTTTTATTTCTTGATCCGTTTCTCGTCTGCACATTTTGCAGCCCAACTCAACACATTTCCAGTTGCTTTGAGAATCACTTGCTCAGCTTTGTTCTCAAGGCAGTCTCCAGTGGACACTTAAGTACCTGGCTCATAAGGTATTCATCGTCAGGTGGTGTGTTCTGTGCAAGTCAGAGAAAGTTAATTTCCTTGGAGAGAAGATGCATACAATGAGTCAGTACCAGAGAACGTGAATGCTTCCAAGGCTGAAAGTGGAAATCCTATTCCCAAGTTGCTTTGGCATACCTTGTCTCTTGCAGGAGATTGTAAGATGCATCGGCTCCATTTTCACAGCTTCACAGTGAGTGCCTTAATTTGAACTCTAAAGTGTGCATGCAGGCTTGATTTATATCTAGCATGCTAAGGCTTTTTCTAGCATGGACGCTGCTCCACGGGCAGCGCAATCCTATCGCGCCCCTTGCGTCGACTCGACATCATCGCATCGCAACGTCATTGCACCAAGCAGCACCCCCGCGTCAGTGCTCCAACTCTGAAGCCAATGCTGCTCGCAGCATCGGCTTCAGAGTGCCAATGGAGAGCCTCCCTTGTGCCGACCGAAGACGGTCAGCACAAGGGATTCTCTGTCCCGTTTCGGGATGGGAATTGGTGGGAGGGGGGACTTGGGCGGGACCTGGGCGGGCTTGGGAGGTGGCCATACAGCCACAGCCTAAGCCTGTCAGTGAGACTGCATGTCCCCGATTCGGGCAGCGCAGTCTCCTCGGATCTGTACCCGTTCTTTAGTGGGCGCAGATCCGAAGAGCACATAGGGAGGCTCCAGCACATAGGGAGGCAAGCATGCTCCCTTGCTGCGGGGAGGCTCCAGCTCATCCTAAGCAGTGCTGGATTTGGCGCTGGCCAGCCGGCCTCGCTAATCCAGCGCTGTTTAGGATTGCGCCCTGAAGCTGACGTATAAACAAGACAAATAGTAGTGGGAAGATAAGAGATGGGGTCGAATATCTGACTGAAGCAAATTCAACCTAGTTCAAGTCCATGGAGAAGGATTCACTTTCCACCGTTTTAAATCTGGCTTGCTGGCTTTGACCAAATATCTTGCCTTTTTGCAATTTCAATCCACAGCCTGTGGGTAGGAAAAGAAATCAGCAGTGGACAAAGCAGTTTTATTTTTGCTTCATTTAAGACGTGGAAGTTGTCTTCTGACAAAGTCTCCCAGGCAGTCAAGAGTATTTCTTTAATGTTTATTCTGCTTCCATTAAAAAACATTTTCAGCCCAATTCTATCCCCCACCATGATATAGCACACAGCAACACCAACAGAGTGCATGCTGCATGCTACTGGGGAGGAGGCAATTGAACCGCATACAGAAGGCAAGTACACATCTGCCAAAATTGAGTGTTGGGAGAGTTAGAATGAATAAAAGGAAATACTTTTTTTACCCAGCTGGCAATTAATCTGTGGCACTCCTTGTCACAGGAGGTGGTGATTGCATCTGGCCTAAGTGCCTTTAAAAGGGGACTGGACAGATTTCTGGAGGAAAAGTCTATCGTGGGCTATAGGCCATGATGACTGGTGCAACCTCCTTATGTTGGTAGTAGGCTACTTCAGATGGCCAGGTACAAGGGTGGCAACAGGATGCAAGCATCTTGTTGTCTCGTGTGCTCCCTGAGGCACCTGGTGGGCCACTGTGAGATACAGGAAGCTGGACTAGATGGGCCTTTGGCCTGATCCAGCAGGGCTCTTCTTATGTTCTTGGCTCGCCCACTGGAAGTCAGAGGGAAAGGGGGAAATGGGTGTTACTTGGAAGGGCTGGGGCTAGCCAGTAGCTCCCTGAGAGGCATAAAAGGCCTGGCAGGCGAAGGAGGAGGGGG
The DNA here is from genome assembly GCA_029204185.1 of Lerista edwardsae. Taxonomy (NCBI): domain Eukaryota; kingdom Metazoa; phylum Chordata; class Lepidosauria; order Squamata; family Scincidae; genus Lerista; species Lerista edwardsae. Next base: position 40,311,817 of record JAJKFI010000002.1, on the reverse strand, counting down.
TCCAGCTCCTGGTGTCTGCAGCAGATGGAGACTAACCCAGGGAGGCAGAGGCCTCCTGCATCCCCAGCCTGTCCTTGGCCCTGTGGGGGTGTGGGCAACCCCAACCTGAGCAGCAGGAGACTGGAGGGTGATCCCATCCCTGCCAGGTTCCACTGTTGGGCCCAGCCTTGGGAACCAGGGCAAAGCAAGGGGAGAGCCACCCCAGCTGGCGTGGGTGTGCTTGGCACCCAGCACCACTTGCAAACCTTTGGGCCTGTGAAATTGTTGTTTTGCATGCTCCCTGAGGCATCTGGTGGGCTGCAGTGAGATGCAGGAAGCTGGACTAGAGGGGCCTTTGGCCTGATCCAGCAAGGCTTTTCTTATGTTCTTAAATGAACAGTGCCCATGAATGTCAAGTACTTGACCGAATTAAACTGGCTGATCTGAACCACCGCGACTAGGCCTCCATTTGTATGAAGCCAGGGGTCGTCCGATGTCCGGGTAAGCCGCTTGAGAGAGTCCCACACAGAGGGGGCTGAGCTGTGAGCCGTGACGGACATCACACCCTGCAAATTAATGCAACAGAAAAGTGTGTACATGGCAACATTGAGGTCTACAAATAGCATGATGGCCATAACAATGCACATGTACATATGCTGCAGATGACATTGCTCTCAATAGGAGTCTTTTGTCTGCTAGCCATTTTATAACAACTTCATCATGAGAGTAAAAGAGAAAATGTGAACATCTTGCATTGAATACTGGATAGGGTAAATGATAACTTTTCGGTTGAGTTGTGTTGCTTTAAGTGCATTTGTAACCATTTTGGGGTGCTGCCAAAATACTAGTTCAAGATTTGCCAACCTCCAAAAAGTCCTGGAGTCCTTTGCTTGATTGGATTTCATTTGTACTCTTTGGGGCAAAATAAAATAGGTAATTAATAATATTCCCTCTCTCTGCAGGGTGTGTCTGCATTCTCATTGCCTTAACACTTCAGAAGAAAAGAGCAGTGGCCTTCCCTGTGCTTATGAAAGTTTTGTCATCTTTTTTAGGCATATTTATAGAACAGGCAGCACAATCCTAACCTGGACAGGAGCAGGCATTCCTGCTGGCCTACGCTGCTTCCGACCCAGGGTAGGAGGCAGCTGGTGCTCACCATGGGGCAAGGGGCCGTTTGTCTCCTTATCCCAGGGTCTGCCCCAGGCAGCCCAATGGGGCGGCTCAGACCTGTACCCAGTGGTGGGATTCAAATAAATTAACAACCGGTTCTATGACGTCATAGCCGGAGCCAAAAAATACCCCCGAAGCCAGCCGAGGTAAGCAAGTGGGCGGGGCCTGGCCATTTAACAACCGGTTCTATAGAACCTGGGCGAACCTCCTGAATCCCACCACTGCCTGTACCTGCTAAATACCAGGAACAAGTCAGGTGACCTGGAGCGGCCGAGATTGGGGCTGTGCAGTCTGGGGATGGGGGTTAGTGTATGGGTGAATGGCCAGATCCTGACTCCTCCCCCCACCCCAGGTTGCCCCACCCATGTGGCCGCCCTCCTTCCCCTTCCACTCTGCCCCGTTCTACCTCCTCCGCCCCTCCTGCCATCTCCCACCCCAAAAGCCCCCCAAAATTAAGCCAGTGCAGGGGCAGCTTACCTATTGCTGTCCTTGGTTTTGCTGGTTCGGTGCGAGTCCTCGCATCGACCCAGAGCATCCTGGGCTGGTGCAAATGTGCCTTATGGCACATTTAGAGTTCAATATGGCAAGCAGCTTGCATCGGCCCAGGCCACATGTCGGAATGCACCCTGGGTGATAGAATTATGATGGGCATGTTTAATGTGGGTGTGCCCCCAATGAGTATAAAAAGACTAGCTGGACAGGCAGGAGGGAGGAAGCAAATGGAGGAGTTCTAACGGAGTACAGGAGGAGAAGCTGAGCTGGACAAACAAAACCTGGGACAAGACCAGAGAATGAGAGCACAATCCTAACCTGGAGTTGAGCTGGCACAGTTAGACCAGCAAAGTTTGGCTGGCACAAGGGACACCGTAAAGCAGGGCCAGCTTTAGGAGGGGGGGGCAATGTGGGGCATTCCTGCGGGATTTGATGTGTGACTGGTAAGTAATAGGGCAGCCGGTGGGCAGTACTGGTTGCTGCCTTCCTTCCCTCTGGACCAGTCACACAGCATTGCTAATATAATCCCAGCTACCCCTCCTGAGAGCAACTCAGCACAACAGCAGGCATGATGTCCTGGGAAGGCTTTTTGATGCCCCAGAGCCTGCGTTGTGCGTCTGCCTCCACCTTGGTTTGGAAGAAAGGTGAGCTGGGGGTGGGGAGGCTGTCAGGGACAGTGGCAAATGTTTAGCTGTCCCTGGAACCTGTAGAATGGCAGCAATCTCAAAGACACACCCATCAGCACCTCTGTGTATTTGGGGGGGTTGGTTGAGGGAGACCTCAAATTTTGGAAACAACAGCAAAGAGAAAAGAAACGAGGTGTGCAGAAGTACTGGGGGGGGAAGCACTAGGGGCATAGCTTAGTGAGCACCAAAGTCTCACTAATGTAGACCAAATGTAGAACCATTCAAGGTTCTACAGGGTAGGGATGGGCAAACATGTTAACAGCATGTTTGGGATTATGTTCTTCTGAAATGCTAAATAATCAAGCACACAGTGCTTGCCACTGTTCACCAAAACCTTTTGTGCCTTTGAGTATGCCCCTTTGTGTAATAGTTTACAACAAGAGCCCCAAAACCTGCAGCTGCTGGGGCCAGATCATTCAGTCTGGCACTTACCAGAGGCCAAAGTGGTGCAGTGATAGAAAAATATTATATACATTCTGGACATAACCCTAAGAATTAATGCAATAAGAATACTTGCAGCTGAAGAAGAGGCACATCTAGGGAAAAGGGCACACTGAAATTGCACCCCTATAGAAACACCTGAAACCCATCTTGAAGATAACATATTTACATGACTTTTGAACCTTGAGGTTTAAGTAAAATAGCTATATGAATAGGGTTACCTGATACAAACAGGGATAGAGAGCTGCACCTTTAGCCATTGTACAGAAGAGGGAATTTCTGGCAGGTGCAGGTCAACATGGTGTAGTTTAAAAAAAACCACACCAGCCAAAACTCCCTCTTCTGTACAATGGTGCCAGAGCCAGGTGCCTCTGGATGCTCTCCAGAAAAGCCGTAGAACAACAGCCATCCTTTGTTACTTATTGCCAGCACCTGTTATTCAGAAGATATACGGCATCTGTACAAGGAAGCTTCATTTTAACTATTGCGGCCAATACCAGCCATGCATAATAGATAAATCACAATAAGCATTTATAGAGATCTGTAGAGGCTTCAAAGTGCTTTGAAAATATCTCAGGAATCCAACTATTTATATCCCCCTAATGCAGGTTTCAGATGGAGGGGAGCTGATTACAGGCAGCTGACCTGTCCTGATTCACAGTTCCACATCTCAACCATTTCACTACAGAAGGGGTCTCCAACATTTTCCACATGAGGGCTGCATTGTATATCTCACAGGGTGTTGAGGACCAGAAAATAAATAAATTTAAGGCTGCAATCCTACCCCACTTTCCTGAGGGCAAGATCAATTGAATACAATGGGACTTACTTAGTAGTAGTAAGTAGACATAGCATTGAGCTCTCAGTTTAAATATAAATGCATTGCAGATAATATGGAACTTAGATTAAGATCTGGGAACCAACAGAGGGAGAGGTGGAGTAAGGAGATGTTCTTGGATTGCAGCAAACTCACACCAACAGCAGCAAATTAACAAGAAATAGAGATCTCAGAACCAACGGAGGGAAGGGGCCAAGAAACTTTCCTGGATTGCTGCAGAAATGAACACTCACCCAAGCAGCAGCAAATTAACACACCAAGGGATCTCCGTGCAGGTACAGTACAGGACAGGAAGCAAAAGAAGAAGCCCGCTCTTCAGATGGGAGTGCTAATTGCCAGGCGCGGCTGAGTCCCTTAAAGGAGAAATGCACTCCAAGTGGAGAAATGGTCAGCCAGAAGAAACAGTGGGGTGGGGCCCACTAGTGCAGGGCCTCCTTAAGCGTGGGACCCGATGTGGGGGCATCAGTAACATTGGTTTAAGGCCAGGCCTGCCATAAAGTATGTTTGGACCACTCGAGGCCAGCACATAGATGTGCACCATCCCCCCTGACTCTGAGAGTGGTCCAAACACACTTGACGGTGGCCCTTGTGCCAGCCAAAGTTTGCAGGCCTAACTGTGCCAGCCTAACTCCAGGTTAGGATTGCACCCTGAATCAACCACCCGTCAGCATATATTCCTGCATTGTCTGAGGACACTCTTGTCTAGGAGCATTCCCTTCCATATCCCACTTATTAATTTCTACCTCACCATTAGAGTGGCTGAACAGCAGAGTTGAAAAAATAGTAACGTAAGTGCATGTAGTAAATGACTCGCCAAGAGTCGGATACAACTTAGCGACTGAACAAAATGTAGTAAATGAACTGTTTTTGACGTCTAGAACCCAGTTGATGCCCTGTTTTCCCAGTCACAAGTGGAAATCCATAGAATACTCACAATAACTTCCAGGCTAAATAGCATGCGGAAATTCATTTTGCTGGACTATTTGCCCACCATGTTCTAAGGCCTGGTTCGTCTGCCAAACATTTGAATGCTAAGCTTTTAATAGAAAGTAGCCCATTGTTACTCCATCTGAGTACAGGAGAAAATCGGCCTGCGGCAACTGCAACACCACATTGTGATATGTCACCCTATGTATAATTTGGTCTCCCGTCAAGGCTGAGATAATAATGCTCCCCCAAAATCATTCTTCCAATCTTTTTACAAGTCTTCTCTATCCAACAGATCTGCCTTTTCAGCCTGCTCTGAAGATCTATAACCATTTACTAGAGCCGTTGTCTTCCTGTTGCTTCCTGTAATCTCAATCCAAACAGCCGGTGTTGTTATTGCAATCGGTTTGCCCGTGTCATTGAAACTGCAAGCTAATATCCTGCGTTGCTTTTTTTTTTTTTTTTCCAATTCCATTCCAACTGGATCAGCACAATGAACATTTCTGAGGAGCAGCCGAATGCCTGGTGCTCCTTAGAGCCTGCAACACAGCCAATTTGGGTCTTTTGTCTTGAAGTGGGAAGAAGAAATATTTCTGCCTTCCAAGCTGAACTCAGCCCATCAGCCATGAATAGTGCCCACTCGGGGGTCTTCATGAGCCTCCTGGTTTTGCTGCCTGCCTTGAACTGCAGGGGAGTTGTCAGTCACCTGGAGGTCATGCTGAGTGGACGGCAACCGCATTTGGCTTGGTGGCTCCCAATGGTGCAGCTTTGCTTTTGACATAATTGGAGGCAAATGCAGCCCAGACTGGTCTCTCTTCTCCAGCCGCAGCAAAGTGACACATCCACATCTGCTTACGAGTGTGGCAACGGCAAGGAGTGGGTGGGAGATAAGTTGGAAGGGAGGTTGGCACACGATTATAGCAGACCACAGGAGGAGAAAGCTGGAGGTGAGGGACAAAAAAAAAACTACACCCAAATGTTTTCTAGGTGATTGTTTTTTTTCCATACACAATCTCAGAGCCAAACTAGATGTGACTTGAGAAATCCATGATTGAGCTCTTGCTGTTTTTTAGATTTATAGAAGCCATATGGAAGGAATCAAATTGGCCCCAAAGTGCTGGACAAAGGCATTAACCCCTTCATGCCAGGTCCCTGATTAAAGTACAAAGTTGCCATTAGCCTAACATAGTATTTACTGATTAAATACTGATTAAAAATGTTTCTCCTATGGGACAAATGTTAACTTCAGGAGATACATTTAGAGCACAATTCTCACCTGGTGTTAGGCCAGCACAGTTAGGCTAGCAAAGTTTGGCCAGCACAAGGGACACTGTAAGGCACATTTGGACCACTCTCAGAGTCAGGGAGGTTGACGCAGGTCTGTGTGCTGGCCTCTCTGGCTCCGTGCTTGTCCAGACATACTTTATGGTGTCCCTGGTGCCGGCCAAACTTTGCTGGCCTAACTGTGTCGGCCTTAGTCCAGGTTAGGATTGCGCCCTTAATGAGTAAAATAGTGTGGGAATGCTCAAATGGGGAGTATTCATAGTCACAGTCCTGATCCAATTCACACAGAGATCCCAACGGCTGCTGTTAATTTTGTCCTAATCCCAAATTTCTTGAATCAGTTCTGCTTGCCTCACCCACCCCCCACCGCTCATGCTGATGTGGTTCAGTTTCCCATTGAGATGGGTGCCTTTCTTTTGACCGAAGACTTGACACCAAGAAATAAATCTTAATTATTGTTTAGCAATTCGGCATTGTCGCTAAGTGCCAAAGTATGAAACTATTTTCAAGCACTGGAATTTAATTCCATTCCCACTGCAACATTTCTAGGAGCTTGTTTTTCTAGCTCTTCATCGAGATGAATCATCCACTGGGTGATAGATGTAAAATGGGAAGGGAACATTTAATTCCTTTTCCCCATCAGAAAGCAAGTCCTGGAGACATATTTTCAAGTTGTAATTGCTCAACTGATACATTAAGACATTCAGGTATTGTGCAGCTGATCTGTTTGTAGTGGCTGCCTTCAGTGGTTGCCTTTGATCCTGTTGATCACCATTGAAAGAACTTTGATCCCAGTCAAGCTATAGCCACATGCATCTGATTATACACAATCAATAATCCAATCCACATCCAATCATTTCAGTGATACTCGTATGTACATATTTATGCAGGCGCAAATGTGCATTCAGATATCTGTGGCATCTGTAACGGGTCTACATACACCTGCCTCTTCATACAGATCTTCTGTGCTGGTAGGTGTCTACTTATGTGCATAATGTAAACTTCTGGAAACAACCCATGAGTTAGGACTCATTATAGACCTCTGCTACCAAGGTTCAGAATCTGTTTGCACAGATGAGAGAGTTAGACTCTCTCTCTCTCTCTCTCTCTCTCTCTCTCTCTCTCTCTCTGTGTGTGTGTGTGTGTGTGTGTGTGTGTGTGAGAGAGAGAGAGAGAGAGAGAGAGAGAGAGAGAGAATTTGCATGGCAAAGTACCAGCCATTACTGCAAATGTGCTATCATTCCACTATTCACATAATAGTATCCAAAGGCCTTGCTCTTCTCCAGGACTCCAGCACACCAACCAACCAATCGTATTTATATACCACTTTTCAACAAAAGTTCACAAAGTGGTTTACAGGCAAAAAATAATTATAAAGTTCAATGGCTCCCTATCCCAAAAGGGCTCACAATCTACAAACAAACAAATTAAAATGAAGAACCCCACCAGCAACAGCCACTAAAAAAGACACTGTGCTGGGATGAAGAGAGACAGTTACTCTCTCTCTGCTCAATGTATGCTACTTTCAAGTTCATAAGAAGCTTCTGTATTTGGAGGGGGGGGTTAAGAAAGGAGGAAGCAAGGCCAGCCCATCCATGAGGCCAACTGAAACAGTTCTCTCAGGCAGCAGATTGGTGGGCAGAAGGTGTCCATCTGTCCACCTTCTTCCCTCCACTGGCCCTTCTTCTCTTTCCAATGCCGGCATTGGAACTGGTACAGAAAAAACAAGGAAATGCAGAAGGAGAGTGCTGAGCTTGAACACTGGAGAATGGGAGGAGCACATCATTGGGTGGAGGGAAGCAGCATTTGGCATTCAGGTATCAGGAGGTCTTGGGTCAGCCCTGTAAGGAAGCCGCAATGTGATGGGAAGAAGAGTTACATATGTACTCCGAGCACAATCTGTATCTAAGTCAAGGCTAGGGAAGGAGCTGGGGAAGGGCTCAGTGGAGATCTGCTCCCCTGCATGCAGAGGCTACGGAAGGGGCAGAATATTCACCATAAGAACCTTGGCAGCCTAATTCTCCAAACAGGCCAACTATTGTAGATCATACTCCAACTTAACTGGGCTGTGGGGTCAGACTGCCTGTGTGAAATATGCAAAGCAATTAAATAACTCAAGCTGAAAATAAGTACAATTAATGCTTGCTTTATAAGGAGTTTTTTCTTTTTTTCTTTTTTGGAGTCTCCAAAATAGTACACAGCAGATTTTCAGTGGGAACGAGTGAATTTAAAACTATTTTTGACGTTTTTACTGTAAAGACAGCTCAACCTCTCTGGAGTCTAAGATAACATCTTTGAGGGGCATTATGTACCTAACTGACATAAATAAAATATTTTAATTGCAGCTAATAAGAATTAGATTTTTGTTTCCGAGCTCCATAATGTCACATTTGGCATGCTGCAAAGAGGAATCTGCACAATAGGTTTTTCTATAACTCATTCAGACCGTTATGTTCATGTCAGTTTGACCTTGTAAGGAACACATTGTACTTTGAGACTCAAAAGAGCACATTCTAAGCAAATGTTCTCGCTTACTGACTTTCTCTAAAACTTTAGAGTATAGTTTGTGAGTTCTGCAGGAGAACTAAAAGAAAGATCTGAGGATGTTTTGTAGCTTCACATTTTCTTAGTGCAATGCAAAGAAAATGCATTTGCATACGGATCGATGGTTCGAGTGTTGCATCTTCTCCATGGCACCCCTAAAATGCCTTATCTGGGATGTGTTAAAAATGAAAGGATATGCATGTATGTATGTGTTCGTCGTGTTCAAATCCATGCAGCTGTCAGAACTGCAATTCTTTGCAGCGTTTCATCCTAAGCATGTCATGTGGCAATGTGCCATTATAGACTCATTCACATATTAAGAACCCTTCCCTTGAAACTGGAGAGATAGTTGAACGTAGGTGAGCACCAATATGGTCTCATTTGGAATACTCAATTCAGTTCTAGGTACTATACTTCAAGAAATATTTTGACTAATTTCAAGGAGAACTAAAAGGACAGAAAAGGCAAGCCATATGGAGAAACCTCAAAGGACATTAAGACTGAGGAGCCTGGCTACATGTTACACTCACCATGTAAGTTCTGCCCGTTGAAGTTCTGAAGGTTCCCCGACCAACAGGGAAAGGAATCTGGAGGAGATAGAAATCACACACAAGGAAGGAGGAGCCACTGGCTGCCTTCCTCCATTCATTGTGTATTTACTCATCTCTTTTCTAAGTGGCTAAGTTTTTGAGAGAGGAGGAGCTGAGGAAATTAGTAATTAAAAAGAGAAATAAACGGAGACACCCCATGCGGAGGCCAACAGCACCTGCATCAACACTTAGACCTAGGCTGAACTTGTTCTGCTGAAAGAGATTTCTGCCCAAGGCCATCTGTCAACCTACACTATGGAAGTTTCATTTTTTTAAAATGTGCCTAACAAACTGGTGAGCTCTGTTGCCTTCCTGAATTTGGTGAATCTAATGAGCTCCTGGATGACCTGCTCCTTGCAGATCTCATTGACAAATGGAGCAAGATGAAGCAATCAAGTGCCACTTTCTCTCTGAGCCAAATCTTACTTTTGCTATAGTGTAGCAGCAAGGGTTAGCTGCTGTAGCCAGGGAAATTTGCTACATGCACACCACCAGGAACCAGAAAATTGAGAAGCAGATCATTATCAAACAGGATGACATAAACCTTCAGATCCTCAGTGGGCAGAACTTACATGGTGGCATAAACATAAATCCACACATATGTGCAAATTTGGGGTGGGGGATGCAACGCAAGCAAAATGTTTTGGAACACGGGCAGCACAGTCCTAACCTGTGCAGGAGCAGAAGGATCAACTGGCCTGCGCTGTATCCAGTGCAGGTTTGGCTGCCGCTGAGAGCACAGTCCTAATCTGGAGTTAGGCTGGCACAGTTAGGCCAGCAGTTTGGCTGGCACAATGGCTACCATAAAGCGTGTTTGGACCACTCTTGGAGTCAGGGAGGATGGCACACGTCTGTATGCTGCCCTCTCTGACTCCGAGAGTGGTCCAATCATACATTACAATGTCCCTTGTGCCAGCCAAACTTTGCTGACCTAACTGTGTCCACCTAACTCCAGGTTAGGATTGCAATCTGGATCTCACCACAAGGCAAGGGGATGTTTGTACCCTTACCCTGCTGTAAGCCCCAGGTAGCCCTATGGGATTGCTCAGATATGTGCCAGCAACAGTGGGGCTGTGTGGGGATCAAGGCTGTGCAACTCGGAGACAGGGGTTAGTATCCAGCCCAGTGGCGGATCTAGGGGGTGGCAGGGGGGGCAAGAGCCCTGGGCGCCGTCTTGGGGCTGTCTAGGGGGGCGCCAGTGGCCCCTGCAACATTATGCGGGCAGGCCTGGGCTCCATGAAGCCCAGGTCTGCCCGGGGTTGCTTCTGGTGGGTAGACCTGGGCTCCCATGGGGGCACACTTCTATTGGGTGCCCCAGGCGCCATTTTGACTAGGTCCACCCCTGATCCAGCCAAATAGCCAGATCTGGACTCCACCCCCTCCACAGGCCAGCTTGCCCAGGAGGCCACCCTCCCCCCCCCCTCCCCCAGCCCATTCCGCCTGGAACGTGCCCCCCAGTTGCTGGATGCAGCACCTGTCCCATTAGCACAGCTATGGGTGCAACCCAGAGCACCTCCCAGGCCAATGCATGTAGCTTACATTGGGACAGTGCTGTCACAGATGTGTTGTAAGACAGGTCTGCGTCTACCCAGGAGGTGCTGGGCTGGCGCAAGGACTCCTGTCGACTCATGAGTCCTGCAGACGGCAACAGATAAGCTGCCCCTGCGCTAGCAGAGTTCAGCCAGTGCAGGGGTTAGGAGGGCCGGGGGAAAGCGGGAAGGAGGCGGAACGTGGCAGGAGGAGGGCAGAGGGAGGGCAGCCCTGTGGGTTGGCTGGCCCAGGGAGGGGGGGTGGAGTCCAGGTCTGGCCATTTTCATCACCAGACCATATGGCCCTGATCCCTGCATGACCCCAATTTTGCTGGCACAGATCTGAGCAAGGCTGCCTGAGGTTTACCCCGGGGTAAGGGGACAGCCATCTCCTTGTCCTGCGATGAGCTCCAGCTGCCTCCTGTCCTGCGGAGGATACAGCACAGGCCAGCTAGCTTGCCTGCTGCCATGCAGGTTAGGATTTGGCTGCCCATCAGAGCTGGAAAGTTGGTTAGGATTTGGGTCTAAGAGAAACAGATTAATGAGGAATGTGTTGTTTATTGATGGAATAGGAAGCAATTGGCAGATTTAAATGAGGGAAATAAGATATTTGAAAAGGTACTGTATGTTTGTATGCAAGAACAGCAGCATATAACTGAAGGAATAGCATATGATGTCACCATTAATTTGAAGGAGAACTGTTATAAAACGTTTTGCAGATGGCATTTGATTCTAGTCAAGTCTGAAAACAGGTATCAGGTCTCTGACAGGTGCTGGAAACACGAGCAATTATCTGCTGATTTTATTCATAGCTACATGAATAGAAATAGAAATAAAAATAGCTAGCTAATAAAGTGATTTTCTTTTAAATGGCAAGTTTAATGATGAAATGGACATATTTGGGCAGAATAAAGGAAGGAATAGACAAAGGAAATGAAATAAAATATTGTGAATGAAGTGGCCCAAGTAATTTTTTTACTGTAACTTTTCATGGACTAGGGCTGCAATCCTATGCATGATATCCTGGGATATCCCCACTTAACACTGTAAGACTTACTTCTGAGTAAACTCATAGGGTTTGCTGTATAGGCATTTTGTTTTTACCATGAAATATGCTTACGGTTATCAGAATGGCTTCTACGATAATATGATGACCCCTGCTAACTGGGCGAGAGGCACTTTTCCAAGTGGTGTTCCTCTTATATTTAGCAGGGGGAGAGCAATTGTCCCTCTTCACCCCAGCACAATGTCTTTTCTAGTGGCTGTTGCTGATGGTGGTCTGCATTTTTTAGATTGTGAGCCCTTTTGGGGACAGGGAGCAATGTAACTTTATTATTATTATTATTATTATTATTATTATTATTATTATTATTATT
>JAJKFI010000002.1:40248196-40298530 GCA_029204185.1 Lerista edwardsae | reverse complement strand
TCTCTCTCTCTCTCTCTCTCTCTCTCTCTCTCTCTCTCTCTCTCTCTTGGCCAAAACCTTTCATAAAGATATTATACTTTGGTTTCTGCCATTGAATTCTGTATTAAATTACCTTTCCAATGATGGTATTATTCATACATACTAAGGTTTTCACAATCTTGGCCATTAATGTCAAGCTCAGCTTGTTGCCCCCCCTAAAGCTCATCGCCTGGTGCAATTGCATCCCCCTGCACTTCTTTAGTTACGCCCCTGGGCACAACTCTAGGCGGGCTGGTGCACACATCAGAAGATGAATGGTGAGGGAACTATATGTCAGCAACATTCTTATGTACGTATCTAAAAACGACTGTGTTAGCAAAACAATTATGAGAATGCAGCCATAAGGCTGTTTACAACAGTGTAGTTATATCAATACATATCCCTGCTGCATTTCCTTGAGATCAAGACCAAGACCAAGGTAAGAATAAGATCAAGCTGTGGGGTGGGTATGTTCCAGCAACAAGAGACAATAACATATTCCATGAAGTTGCGGGCCACAAAGACTTGGAAGGACAACTCTTCACACATGTATACTATTAAACACGAATAACTAGGGCTTGCCATTCCTTTTCAGAAAATAGCAGCCCACTACAAATGCAAGCTTGCCAAAGAACGGAATTCTCTCCTCCTATTACCACAGTGACTGCTAAAGGCAGTTATTGGATTGTGGTGCAATATTCAGTGTTTATAGCTGTTAATTGCTATAGGAATGTAAGTGGACGTTTGCATGTATCACTACCATGTGTGATTTTGGAATGCATGAGTTGTCAGTTTTTAAAAATTCTGCTAAAGCTATTTGTAATTAGACTGATCCAAGCTATCCAACTGATCCACACAGTTGATGTTCATATTCCCTTTATGCAGTATTTATCTGGCCTTTCATCAAATTGCTGCATAGTGTATCCCAATTTCCCTTGGGTTAAATGGTTTACTTTCTACTTGTGGGTCAATTTTAGTGGAGTTGCTTATTTATATAGCTTCTTATAAGAATGCACAGTATGAGGCAAATTTGGTAATGTCAAGGACTTGTTTAGTAATCTAGACATCTGCAGAGCAGTATGTGTCAGGAGGACGAGATTCATTCTTATGTTCCAGATGCTCTGTGCCACTCTGGTGACAAATTCCCCATAAAGCCAGATTAAATGGTCATATAAACAAGCTTTTGCAATCACTGTGTATTACCAGAGTGCAAGATTTTATAGAACTGCACCTGACGAAAACACTCGATTCAGCAACTGCCAACAATTTTCTCCCTTGTGGCTCCATTCCTTACTTTTTATGAGCTTTTTAAATACTATGAAGTATTCCTTACCAATGATTTTGAAATATCTGTCCAACTTGGGCAGTTGGATACAATTGGATACTTGGATACAGTTGGATACAATTGGATACTTGGGCAGTTAGATACAATTGGATACTTGGATACAGTTGGATACAATTGGATACAGTTGGATACTTGGAAGCAAATCTCACAGGTTCTTTGGGACTTACTCCCAATTCATGGGCCAGTCCGATTGGGTGGACAGCCCGCGTCACGGTCGCGCAAGGTGTCGTAAAGCATCTCCAGCGCTGGTGGTAAACCATTACCGCTGGCGCTGGGATGATGCCATGGTGACAGTGGCACGGAGGGAGTTCTGCTAGCCAGTGAGTGGTGATTCCACCACTCGCTGGCAGGGCAGGCTTTCCAGAAGGGGCAGAAGGGCATTCTGGGGCAGGGGAAAGGAAAGAACAGGGAGTGGGACCAGGGGCAACTCTTGCTGCTGGATTCCTACCTCCATGTAGGGCCCTGTGACCTTACATGGAGGGCCTTGCCTCTGCATGGGCTAAATAGCCGGTACAGAGGCAAGTAGACTGCTCACCTGCCTCATGCCCTTACCGCAGGGAAGTATCCCCTTCCCCTGTGAGCATCCTGGGGCTGCCTGGCTGCTGCAGGATGCAGCGGTAGCTGTTTGGGTACCGCTGTGCTCCAAGGCTGACCGGCAGTTTAGGGTTGGGCTGCCCATGTGCAAAATTGTCAAATATGAGTTTTCTACTTTGGGTCCCTGGAGTGGACAACTAATTATGCTGGATCTTTACTCTTCAACTTTTGTATTTTAGTTTGATTAGGATTGAGAACAGGGTGGGACATGCATAGAGGGGTTTTTTTTTTATCATGGCCTCCTTTTGGTAGGGTTGTGTAGAAATCCTCTGAGAAATGTCACCAGATTCATAGAAACTTGGCTCTTGAAAATGCTCCAAAATTCAGGAAGATCCCTGAAATTCATGTCATGCTTTTGCAATTCATGTCATGAAATTCATGTTCATGTCATGAAATCTTACTTTTATTTTGGAACTTACAGCCCAGTCCACCCTAACCTCCCCACACTGCAGTGCCAATGTAGAACCCGCTGAATCCCATGTGGGTAATTACGGCCACTGAGGGGTGTGTGTGTCACATAATCCCAGGTGACTTTCTTTTGGGGGCAGCTCTATGCTAAGATGATGAATCCTAGCATATGTTAAGATGATGAATCTTAGCATATTCTCTATGTTAGGATGAATGAACACTCCTCTTCTGTAAAGATCCTCAACACTGGCACTCCTCAAGGCTGTGTATTAAGCCCACTTTTATTTACTATTTATATGTCCGATTGCACTTCTATCCATCTGAGCAACAAGATTATCAAGTTTGCTGATGATACAACGTTGGTAGGGCTCATTTCTGATAATGATGAGTCTGCCTAGAGGGATGAAGTTTATCAGTTGACCCTTTGGTGCAAAGTAAATAATCTTATTTTCAATATAAACAAGATGAAGGAATTTATAGTGGACTACAGGAAGAACAGCTCGGACATCCAGCTGTTGTATATCGAGGGTATTATGGTAGAACAGGTGGAGGAATGTAAATTTCTGGGTATTACCTTGAAACAAGATTTAACGTGGGGTGCAAATACTACAGTCCTTGAAAAAAAGGCCCAACAACGATTGTACTTTCTGAGACTTTAAAGATCACAACAATTGCCAGAGAGTCTGTTGGTTGCCTTCCATCGAAGCTCTATAGAGAGCATCTTATCTTATTGCCTCTGTGCGTGGTTTAGGAGTTGTACAGGGGTGGAGAAAAAGGCACTCCAAAGAGTGATAAAGAGGGCACAAAAGATCATTGGTTGTCCTCTTCCCTCTCTGGAGGATTTGTACAATATGGGATGTAGTAGGAAGATACAAAAGATCTTGAGAGATTCTTCACATCCGGGACACTCAATGTTTGATATCTTACCATTGGGAAGAAGATATAGAGCAGTGGTCTGGGAACAGGGGTAAATTACCCCAAATGGGGTAAAAATGAAATTCCTGGGGGTAATGGATGGTTGTGCTGCTGACACACAGCCGGGCATGCATATATGACAAAATCAAGTCTAACTCAGCAGGTTAGATATTTACAATAAGAGTAAGATTTAAAAATATTTAAATAACTTTCCTAACTTTCCCAAACCCTTTATAACTTCATATTTACATAGTATTAATTAAGCTCATTAATTAATCAAATAAAAAGCCATGGGTTCCAATATGTAATTTTTTTTCTTTTGTTCTGGCGGGGGGTGGGGGTTAACGTCGGCGTATCTTAATATATTTTGGGGTAAAAGGTAAAAAGGTTCCCTGACCCCTGATATAGAGTGCTGAAAGCTAGGACAAGGAGATTTAAACATAGTTTTTACCCAAGTGCTGTGATCAGGCTAAATGCAGAGTTTTGAATTTGGTGGTCTAAACAAATGTATATCTCATGGTTGTATGGTTTTTAGTGTTATTTTAATTGTTATTTGTATATGTCATTTGGTGTTGTCCAGTTGTATGATGCGAAGAGCACCTCATTTCGTTGTTCTCATACCTTGAGTACAATGACAAATAAATTTCTATCTATCTATCTATCTATCTATCTATCTATCTATCTATCTATCTATCTATCTATCTATCTATCTATCTATCTATCTAAAACCTCCAGTTCCTGGTCCCTATCCAGCCTCCTCTGCGTCCCTGCCACCACTCCATTCCACACAACCACTGGCTTGAGTTCCCAGAATGAAGGAAGATGGGACAACATGTTTTTAAACAAACAACTTGGTCAATAAGGGATTGCTGTAGTGTGTGTCAATGTCCCTTGGGAAATTGAAGGATGCATGATTGTGTGCATGCGATTGGGAATAGTACTGTTAGAATAGTGTGTTAGAATATGTAGATGAATGATTCTGGAAAACAGAGTGTCAAGCTGCATACATGAATGAGGTCAGTGGTTGAAAAGGAATGTGTGGTAAAAGTGTCGATGAATGGTAGATAATAAAGAACAGGATGAGTTCTTGGAAGATGGCACTTGTCCCACCCAGTGGCAATGTCACTGTGGGTCTCCGCATATATATCCCTCATATATTATGATACATAATGCATCAGAGCACATTTTAAAGGCTTTTCCAGTTTTAAATGTTAAACCAAGTTCTCAAGTTCCTCCACTTTGCCACGCAGCAGATCGATCCATAAACTCAGGAACCACAAGAAAGAGCACAATATCCTTGTCCTAACACTCAGCTGGACAAGTTGGCAAAGCCACTGTCAGAATTATGTAAAGTTGTAAATAACTAAGTTTTTAGCTCACAGAGTAACACTTCCTCCAGATGTGATGCAGAAACCACCAAAAACTTGACTCGCTGTCTTCAAGTCCAAATCTCTGTTGAAGCCTCAAAGAAAGGAACTGTGGACTTACCACAGAGATGTGACCTCATTCGTGATATAAACAAAGGCAGCATTAATGATTTACTTAAGTGCTATCAGTTGGCCAGAGCAGCACATTATGCACATGTGGAGGGAAATAGATAAAATCTATACTATGAAGTGGGATTTATAAATCATCTTTCACAAATATACTTCCCCTCCTTGACTTCTAAATACTTTTGTGCAAGATTATTGGCATAAAGCTGTTCATTTTCAACGTACTAGGTTTGACTTTCCAGTTTTATTTTTACAATTTTTTTTTTACAAAAGTCTATCCCAAACCTCTGTGTTGGTGACACCCTGAACTGAAAAAAAAAATGCAAAATGATTCTAAGGAGAAGAATGCATATTACACGAAAACCCTTTATTTATGAATGGGGGATATTAGGAAAAGATTTAGCAATTGTAATGGATTCCAGATTCTTGCTAGAATAAAAGAATACATTTTCTCAGATGTGTAGCCAGTACGAATGGAAGCTGACTTGACTTTGCAAACCTTTGAATGACTTTGATATTCAAATGCAAGAGACCCAAGTTTCATTCAGTGGCCAGAATTTATTTTTACTCCACCCATCTGAAATGTGTCTTTTCCTTTTGCTGTGGTCCTATTCCCAAGCACGGCCCGCCAAAGATCTATCTCCCAGCTTCTCTGCCCTGAATGTTCATTGCATCTTCCTCAATGGTTCATAGGAAAGACATTCTGATTTCCCCAGCTGCAGAAGTTTAGAGAAGGTACAGAAAACCTTGTCTGTACCAGAAAGGAGAAAGAGAAAGAGGGCTGGTTGATGGGCAGCCCAATCCTATACTGTGCTGGAACAGGCAGGCCAGCGCCACATAGGAGGCAGCTGGAGATGGCCTTGGGGTAAGCCCTAGCAGCCCCTATGGGGCTACTTGGATCTGCGTAAGTGAAATTGCTGGCACAAATCTGAGTAGTCTGTGCAAGGTGGACCAGGCTGGGGAAAGGGGTTAGGATGTGGCATAAGTGCTGCACCATCCCCCTCCCTGGGCTGGCCCGTCCACAAGCTGGCACACTCTCCGCCCTCCCCATGCCCCATTCTGCCTTCCCTGGGACCCTGTGCCAGCCAAGCTTGGCCAGCCTTACCAGCGGTCTGCTCCAGGGCATGCGTCCTCACACGGGGCTAGCCTGCAGTCAAGTGTGCAGATGTGCTTTCAAGGCTGGTGCACGTGATACGCTCCGGCCTAAGTGGCACTCTGGATTGTGCCCTTAGATTATTTACTTGACCGGGCTGCCACCTCAAGTGGCAAGCAGCAGCATCTGCATGGCAACAGCCATGTACGTGCCAGTATATCAGGTCGGGTGGGTGGTGGGGTGGGCAGAATGGGCCTGAGAGAGGGGAGGAATGGGGTGGAGAATGGAGCAGGGAGAGGCAGGACTTACACCAGCAAAGTAGCTGGCACAGGTCCGAGTAGACCCATCCAGGTGGCTGAATGGAGTGTTGCATTTTGAGATGGCCGTAAAGCTGCTGGCAGAATGCTAGTTTTGGCAGCATAAGGCCCCATCAGGAGTGGATTGTAAGTTATTGATGCTGCAATTCTATGCATACTTACCTGGGAGGAGGTTCCATTGAACTCAATGGAATTTAATTCTGAGTAGACATGTATTAGTTTGCACTGTAAGATCATGCAAAACTGGACATTTAAGGCCAGATGCTACCCGAGAACGCATGAAATAGAGTGCGCAGCATCATGGAAAATCATCTACGGTATCATGCTAGATCACACGCTCCCAAACTGTGGATTGGGAACCCCCCACCAGTGGTTTGTAAGCCAATTTCTGGTGGGTCGCATAGCACCTAGAGTAGCCACATTGAAAATATGGGAAGAAGGGACATCAGAGCGAAGTCCTAACCTGGAGTTAGTCCGGCACAGTTGGGCCAGCAAAGTTTGGCTGGCACCAGGGCCACTCTTGGAGTTAGAGAGGATGGTGCAGGTCTGTGTGCCAAGAGTGGTCCAAACATACTTTACGGTGTCCTTTGTGTCAGCCAAACTTTGCAGGCCTAACTGTGCTGGCCTAACTCCAGGTTAGGATTGCACCCTCAGTTTCCTATTTATTTTGAAACTCGACTCTTTTTTGCCCATGTCCATTCCGACTCAAGCCCCAAGGCAAGGGAACAAACGATCTGTTACCACAAGGAGGCCTCCATGATGCATGATGCCCATCGCAGGATGCAGCGCATGCCCAGGTGATATTGCTGCATCAGCACTGGAAAGTTGGATAGGATTGTGCCCTAAACTTGTGATCCATGTATTTCTTATGCTGGCATACTTGTGCTTTAACTCAGACCGCTTTCATGCATCCAGCGCTATGCTTGTGATGTGGGCAGTTTTTAAAAAAATATTGCTGAATGGCATTCATTACTCAATTGTTAAAATAGCACATTCTAGAAAGCCAAAAGGGGAAAAAATGATTTTAAAAACATAGGGTTCCAGTTGTATTCACAAAGAAAAGCCCTATAAACATTTAGACAGATTTTAAAAACCCAAATTAACATATTATGAATTAATTGTCGTAACGATTGAATAGCTCCAGGCTGGGTTTTTATTTTTCCTTAACAAATAATGGCACCAGAGGACATTCCAAAACTGGGTTTTGAAATATAAAAACGGATCTTAAGCCTCTTTGTAGCAGTTTAAAATAAAAACAAAACAGATTTAAATAAATCACATCTAATTCAAGTCTAAACAAAGACGGGTTGAAACCATTAGACGTTATGTGCCATTTAATTTGACACAGACTAATAGTTTACAGTCACAAAATGGAACATTGATGCTCTTGGAAAAATAACGCATACGGTATTATTAACACCAGACACCCAAGGGGGTATTTATTCCAATCATGTAGAGATTTATTGTATTATCCATTAGCTCACTTCCAATCTGTACGTAAGAACACATGGAATATAGCATACTGGAAAACAAAGTTGCGCACCAGGAAACATTCTAGACCTTTTTTCAAATGACAATGAGTTGCATCCGAAGGAGTGTTACTAGAAGGACGTCTCACACACATGAAGATCCATGCGGCCAGTGATGTCATGCAGGGGGTATGCAGGGGTACGCGAGTACCGGTTTCTAGGATTACAGCTGGCCCCGCCCATTCACCCACCCACTCATCGACTCCGCCCCCTGCAACACTTGAATTTCCTGCACGTTTGAGTTGCCTGCACGTTCTCAGAGCCAGGAAGGCAGCGAGCGGAGCCTTGCCTTGCCTTGCCACTGAAAAATGAGCTGCTCTGGGGTTTTAACATGATGCCAGGCCTCCTTAACATGTTCTGGGGGTGCTGTGGAATACTGTTGCAACTGTTGGGTCAGTTTAAAATTGTCTGAGGCCTCAAAAAGGGCTTTTTCCATGTCACTTCCTGCCATGACATCACTTCCGGCTTATGATGTCAGTTCCGGTGGGCGGGTCCCAACACGTGCCAATCAAAAGTGAATACCTGTTGTTAAATCATTTAGATGACACCACTGCATGCGGCTGCAAGGCGGAAGTTGGTGGAGGACAGGATTGGGCTCCATATATTTTGCTGAGCTGGTGGTATTGCATGCAAACCTACTAGTGAGTGTGAAGCTGTTCTGGGATGTTGGTAAATGCAAGGGGTTTGGGGAGGCAGGGCTGCATTATCCATTAGGCTGAGCAGCCTGAAGCCTATGGGCCCTGCAGGGACTAGGGCCCGTCACCTTGGCCTCAGCCTAATGGATAATATGGGGCTAAGCAACCCAGCTGCTTTCCAGACTGGCCACGTTGCCTGTAAGCCAGGTGAGTGTGGCTGGATGCCTGAGGGAGGGCCCAAGCGATGCATGCGCACGCGGCTGCTCTCCTCCCGCTGCTGCCTCGATTGCTGGTGAGGATCTGTTCCAGTAGAGGCAGTGATGTCATGCAGGGGGAACGCGGGGGAACTCAGTTCCACTAGTTAAAATTAGGGCTGACTCCGCCCACTTCACTCTCCCTCCTCCCCCCTCCCAATTCCTCTGCAAAGAGCTTTTCTTCTTGGTTGGCCGGCACTCAGAGGGTTAAAGGGAGCGACTTCGGATTCCCAGGGGGGCGAAGGCAGTGATGCCATCCAGGGGGAATGGACCAGAA
Source organism: Lerista edwardsae (assembly GCA_029204185.1). Lineage (NCBI taxonomy): Eukaryota > Metazoa > Chordata > Lepidosauria > Squamata > Scincidae > Lerista > Lerista edwardsae. The sequence goes on along the minus strand of JAJKFI010000002.1, from coordinate 40,289,652 downwards.
CGGGCATTCCGGATCTAACGGGCTCCGTGGCTGGTTCTGGGTTCCTGACAAGTGCCAATCAAAAGTGAGTTCCTGTTCCTAAATCATTTGAATGACACCACTGAGTAGAGGCATACCTAGAGGGGGATCACAGCATTACGTTTTGCAAGCAGCCATTTCCCCTCCCCTTCGTAGCCATTCGTAGCCAACGTAGCTTCCGTTTTGCGCTAACTGCTGGGAATGGCTCCAAAGAGGAGGGGGGAGGCTGCTTGTAAAACTTGGTGCTGTGATCCCCCTTTAGGTATGCCTCCACTGGAACAGATCCCCCATGGATACTGAAGGCTGACTGCAGTTTGAAGCTTTTGCCCTTCTCTGAATCACCTTTGCATTTGTGCCTTTTGTCACCCAAACACAGCTCACCTTCTCTTCAACAAACACCTGAAATGATGTAGCAGGAATATTAGCCAACTCACCTCTGATAGTTCAAGGTGAGGCTATGTAGATTAAGGAAGCTCAATCATTTCATGCTGCTGGAGTAAGTATGAATATTTTTGGTCAACTTTATAACTCTATTTTGCCCTTGGGGAGAAAAAAATGTGTAGTCTAATTTTTAGGCTGGAAGCAGCAGAGGTATCTAGGAATTTAAACTGTGCTGTCTAGAAACCATTTATATTTTAATAAAACATGTTCTTTCTATAGCTGTTAAAAACCATTCTGTTAATTCTCTTGCGGCCACATGATTGCCTATTTAATTCTAGGTTTCAGCTAACCTGCAGAAAGGTTATCATTTTTCTATTAAGCAATTTAAAGATTCCCTCCTATACAGATATATTGTAACCTCTTAATGTTCTTTCCATTGGGATGAAATGCAGGGTGTACACAAAGTCTCTTTACAATTTCAAACTTGTATTACAAAAACAAATGAAGAGATACATGCATGGAAAGTATACAATATTAGGAGTATATATTGAAGTTTATTTTGCATCAATTAATAAACCTCTATATGTGCACCATTGGTTGCATGCAGCACATCAAGGCGATAATCGATTTCCTGCCATGTTCGCTGTAGCATAGTCTCATCAATGGTGGCAACGGCATCAGTGATCCTTTGCTTCAGGTTCTGTACACGATGTCTTTAACGTAGCCCCGCAGAAAGAAATCTAGAGGCGTGATATCACTAACGTTATCTCATCATTTGCATTTTTTGTGATTTCTTGACATTGTAAAGAGACTTTGTGGACACCCTTTACTATTTTGCAGTGTGTTGAGTTGGGATTTTTATGGCATTGAGCCATAACGTTCCCATTGTACAAAATGAAGAAATAATTATATATCTATGTTGAGACCCCACATGTCTGCTGCAACACGTAAGCCTCTAAAGTACAGGTTACAATACACACCTGGGTAGCTACCACAACTGACCCACATTTCCTCCCACATCTCTCCAGTATTGCATAATTAAAGACAATATGGGACACAATTATCACACTCAACCTGTCTGCACAACCACAAGTAGCTTTCTGTGAAGTGGGGTGCGGGAATGCAATTATGTTACATCACACGTCTTTTGCAACTTGTAACTAATATTTTGTAAACCGTACCAGCAAGACATAGAATGATGGTGAACCAATGACACGTGTGTCAAAGATGACACACCAGGACGTTTTGGCACGCCAGCATTTGCTAACACTCCACAACAACTGAATTTGTTTTACTCGTATTTCATTTTTGTAATTATTTGACGTTTCTTATAATACATTGAAGAATATGTATACATACGTGTGTGTGTGTGTGTGTGTGTGTGTGTGTGTGTGTGTGTTTCATATAATACATAGCACCACACATGATTGGACTATATTTTTTTAAAAAAATAAATGAATATATAAATTTTTTTTCCTCTTTTGTTTAGGAGTGTGTGTGACACACAGCAGAATCATGTATGACACGTTGACATTCCAAGTGCAACAGGTTCACCATCACTAGAATAACACAGAGGCACGTCTTGGATTACGTGCTCGATATACGAGCCAGAGCAGTGTTTCCCAAACTGAAGGTTTGGTGTCCCACTTGGTGGGACACAACTTGATGTCAGGTGGGTTGCAGAAAGCTGGGAGCTGCCATTTTGGAAGCTCCAGACTCTTGCTCTTGCTGTTTGCCTTTTGCAAGTGTTAACAGTTTGAATGTTCAAGTAGTTGAAATCTTTAGTGTTTAGTTCAGTGCTTTGATATATTTTGTCCTAATCTTGCTTGCTGTTATGAATGTTTCCTAAATAGTAGGCAAGGAGACCCATTGCCCGCCCCTTCCCCTGCAGAGCCGTGGGATGCAGCAGTAGCCACCTGGCTACCACTGTGCTCCTGGGCATTTGGGCAGCATAGGATTGGGCTGTTTTGGTCTGTCTTAGGACAGTATCTGTCTGTCCTAAGTCTGAATAGAGCAGAATGTTAACATTTCTTGCTAAATGTCTGCATGGTTTTTTAAGTCATAATGACTCTGTTTGTTTTCACAAACACAACAGCGAAATCTTGATATTTGAATGAATTACACCACTCAGTTTTTGGGCCAGGTTCTCATTTATCCTGAATACGATCACCCATGCTTCCAGTCCATATAGCATTCTAAACGGGTTGCAGAGAAAATTATTGTCAGGGAGAAAGTGTCCAAAATGTCAAAACTTGTGGGAGGGACGATGCAGGGCCCAATCCTATGACCCTCTTTGCCGGTGATACTTCAGTACAGCGGCCTAAAACTGTTGCAAATGCACCATAACAACATCTTGGCAGCACTGCTGAGGGCTTGACCACCTGTTCTAATCCCAGCGTCATTGGCACTGAGCTTCAGCACCCTGGAGCTGCTGCTGTGAAGCCAACCACAGTAAGAGTTACCATGGACCAGTGGTGCAGTTACCATGGACCAGTGGCAGGAAGGCATGGGGAAGGAAGGATTGGGCATGGGGAGTGTGGAGGAGGGTGGGACTCGTGGCAGAGCTTATCTCCAACCCTGCAAAAGAGCAAGTGGAGACTGGAATAGTCCCATTGCGGGGCCTGTGACTTTCCTCAGGGGAAGGGGCCGAATGCCCCCTTCTCCCAAGGAGACTCTGGTGGCTGTCGCTGCTCCTGCAGAAAGCAGCAGTGCCCTTTTTGGCCCCACTGCTCCTACAAGAGCCTGGCAGCACAGGATTGGACTCCCAGTGTTGTCAGGCTGGAACAAGACGCTTTTGACACTGAGCAATCTTGTATAAGAAGGCAGATGCTAGCAAAATATAATTGAGAGAAAAGTCCCTCTACCCAAGTCCTAATTAGAGCTTACGACCACCCAGTTATTTTTAATGACTCAGTTGCATTTCATTTCACAATGCACTACAGAATTTCTTCGGCTTATGGGTCCCCCAAAGAATAATAGTCTGTCATCATAATTGGTTAAAGATTCTATTCTTTATAATATTATACTTATCCAATACTTGGGAACTGATCCAGGAAAAAAAAATTAGACATGTTTACATCCGATTGAAATTAATGGGACTAAATATAGTGGCAACTAACCCATCCCATTGGGTTTAACAGGACATCCTCAGGATTGGGGCCTCTGTGTTGTATTAACGGTTCTCATGCATCTCATGGCACAAACACAAAACATACTGTGCTTCAGAAATTAATCCCAGTTCATTTAGGGCTGAAAGTGCATGCCATTCTGAGCTTTCTTTCTTTTAGAATTAGCATTTCAAGTAATGACACCAGGAAAGACTAATTGGATGTCCTGCTGACACATGAAACTGAACTCAAGACGTCAATAGTTCTTACCTCCCCTCTGCTTCCTTCAGCCACTGGGTTTTTTTTAAATATAACAACTGGGTATTATTTCCTTCTCTTGGAACCTTGGAATCATCTTAGACACAACTCCCATATATCAGTGGTGTCGCACTCCATTTCTCAAGAGCTTTCAAGAGGCAGCGTCACATTATCCTTACATGCTGGGTTCCATGAATCTGGCAGGATAAAGGTCTACGACAGTGGTTCCCAAACGTTTTCGACAAGCAGCTCCCTTGACCAACTGGGTCATTGGACGCGGGTCCCCGTGAGGAGTAGAAACTTAATACATTAGGGTGGTGGGTTTTTTGTGGGGATTCCACTGCCCCCTGGCTGGTTTCTGCGGCTCCCTGTGGAGCTGTGGCTCACAGTTTGGGAACTACTGGTCTATAAGGAGACTCAGAATTGTGACACAAGCCTTCCCTAAATCTCCTTGCTTGCCTGGTGTCCATCAGGAGGAAAGTGAAAAGAGAAAAAAGATCTCACTTCTGCCTTGGCCCTACTTTCCCTCCCTGCTGATTTCCTTTCTAGTTATTATTTGTAAAGCTCTGGCATAATGTAGACTTCAACAAGGCCAAGTTGTCTCATTGAAGAATATAAATTCTGTATCAGTGGTTCCTTCCTGGAGAAGGTAAGATCCATGCTGAACAGCACAGGGGTGAGGGAGGGTGTGGACAAGGTGGAATGGAGTGGGGGAAGGGGCAGGGGGAGGTGGACGAGGCCTTGGAGCTGGTGGGAACAGTGGCAACTGCACATGCCATATCCTATCCCCTTTCCTGGGCTCAGATTTGCGCCAGCTATTTATCTTGTGCAGATCCAAGTAGACTCACTGCACAGACTGGAGCTTACCCCAGGTCAAGGGAATGAATAACCGTTTACCTAGAGGAGCCAGCCAGCCTTCCCCATAGGAGGCAGAGCAGCCTATGCTGGCCCTACAGCATCAGCATGGGTGCGATTGGATAGGATTGGCCTGCCCAACAGTTATGGGATTTGTTTTGTGTAGGCAGGGTGGGACCGGGAAGGAGAATGAGGGAATTATAAAAGGAAAGTCCATGTTCAGACATTTAGAGCTTGAAAACTATTGCACTCCAAGGCTGAGTTTTGTACCTGCCATCCATATCACAGGTAAAGGGTGGAATGAAGGAATTATTGAAGACCAAGACCTCTGATATTTCCCAATTGCTAGTAAAATATAGTGGGCAGATTGCTGTTGAACTTTCACTGAAGCTGAGATTTATCTCTGGCAGTTTGAGCCAGCCAACACAGGCTCATCCAGAGATAAATCAACCCTTTGTGGAATAATCTATGGCTAAGGGCTCAGTCCTAACCTGGAGTTAGGCCGGCACAGTTAGGCAAGCCAAGTTTGACTGGCACAAGGGACACGGTAAAGCACGTTTGGACTACTCTCGGAGTCAGAGAGGCCAGCACACTGACTCGCAACATCCTCCGTGACTCTGAGAGTGGTCCAAACATACTTCATGGTGTTCCTTGTGCCAGCCAAACTTTGTTGGCCTAACTGTGCCGGGCCTAAATCCAGGTTAGGAATGCGCCCTAAGGTAAATCTGATGAGCTTCTTCTTCAATGCTTAGTCCCACAGTTAATAATACGTCATTAGTTCTTCCTTTCTGCATTATGCAGTGCTCTCCATTGGAGGTATAATCTTCTTAAGGACAGAGGACACCTTGTTGAGAACAATAGTCCAGTAGCATCCCTAGAGAGGGGGCAGGGCACTATGCTTTGCAAGGCACCTTACCTTACTGTGTGAACCTGTTCTCTCCTTCACTGTCATAGCCAATTCTGGCAGTGAAAACAACATCTCAGCATTGCGTTCGCCGCCAGGACTGGCTATGAAGGCAAGGGAGAGAAGTGGTTTATACGGCAAGTTAAGGCGCCTTGCAAAATCTAGCAATCCCCCCCCCCCGGACTACTGCAATATATATATATATCCAGTGCTACTGCAATAGTCCAGTGTCGGCAGTCTGTGGGGGCCCCATGCACGCATATTTCTTTTTGGACTGAAAAATAAGCATGCTTAGTAAGAAGGATCTGGGCAAGGGAAGCAGGAAGTATTCTTGAAGGCTGAATAGTTTAAATCCAGAGAAAGCCCGCTTGCCCCATTTTTTCCACAAGCAGCCAAAGACAGAAGGCAGAGCTGGGCTGACAAAAGCAAAAAGAGACATTTGTATAAAGAGCCACCCTCACATCTTGATTGATCCGTATGTTGAGCAGTAGCATTAGTAGTAGTAATGTGCCAGATGCAGGGGAGTGGCAACGGGATGCACATATCCAGTTGCCTTATGTGTTCCCTGAGGCATCTGTTGGGCCACTGTGAGATACAGGAAGCTGGACTAGATGGTTCTTTGGCCTGATCCAGTGGGGCTCTTCTTATGTTCTTAAGTGTTTGATGATTTAGTGGTTGGTGCTAGAAGCACTAGTAAAAGTGGTACTAATAGTGATAATGTTTATGAAGCCATATAGTGTTGCATATGTAGGGGCATAAAAGTTCTTTGGAGGGCAGTTCAGTGTTAAATAGCTGTCCCTCTTCCTCCTCCTTCAAGTTATGGAGTAGTGACAGTTGTTACTTCTGTACTCACCAAGATTTGTCTTGGGAATGCTTGTAGTTGTAAGCTTCAGCAAATAAGGGTGCAATCCTAACCTGGAGTTAGGCCGGCACAGTTAGACCAGCACAAGTGCCACCGTAAAGCACATTTGGACCATTCTCAGTCAGGGAGAGTAAAGCACATTTGGACCACTCTCAGTCAGGCATACATCTGGTCCAAACATACTTTACGGTGTCCCTTGTGCTGACTGGGTTAGGATTGCACTCTCCCTTGAAAATTTAAACCGTTAACTCTCACAAAAGGAATGTAGAAAGAGTAAGGTTTGCAACTTCCCAGATGAGTTCTCCCAGCTTTCTGTGACCTACCTGACATCAGATCACAACCTACCAAGTGAGTCCCAACCCACAGTTTTGTAGGCCAAACTGTGCCGGCCTAACTACAGTATAGGGTTAGGATTGCTCCCTAAATATTAACAATGGGTCCTTGTAAAACCCTGTAAAATACTTATTGTGAGTGCTAACACTTCTGTAAATGTCCACTGTGCAAAAACAGGAGAAGGCAGCCCAAAAGCTTTATATAAAAATGTAAACGATAAGAATGCTTATCTGTCTGCTATAGATTGCAAGTACTGGATTTTTTTTCTGTTTTGACCTCCAGTAATCTGACATAAATCTGACCTCCAGTATAATAATAAACTGGAAAGAGGAACAACTCCAGTTTTGGCTTTTTTTGTGATGAGCTACTCGAGTGTGGTGGCAAAGTGACATATCACAGAGGCCTGCCATCCTTAGAAGTGGGGAGTAATTCTGCCCATCTGGTCTGCTGTCCTCGCAGGTACTCCGTACGCAGTGTTTGGGCAAGCTGATGCTATGTATACAGACAGATTTGGAGGGAGAATAATTCACCCTTCACCCTGTAAAATGCTTTTTGTGAGTGCTAACACTTCTGTAAATGTCCACTGTGCAAAAACAGGAGAAGGCAGTCCAAAAGCTTTATATAAACAGCATACTGGTAACTCTCGAGGAATGATCCAGATACCCAGATAACCCCTTGCAAGCATATGCAAGAGTTGTAACATGAGCATAGTTTGGAGGTTTTCCTGGGGTCAGTATTATCCTTGAATGCTAAGCTGTGCAAAGACTTGGTCAAAGGCAACCAATTAATATTCCTCAATTATATTCCTCCACCAATTAGTGTTCCAGGTAAGGAACACTGAGGCGAGAGAGGCACTTAGCACAAGGCCAGCCATCAATAGTGTAACTAAAGAGGAGAATGGTAAATAGTGCAGGTGCTGCAATGCACTGTGGACTTAGCCCCTTCCACTCACCTATGGAGCCATTCTGGGCAGTGATGGCAAGTGGGATGGTCCCCTTACAGTACATGGCACATTGAGGCACCTGCAATACTTATTATTTTGCCCCCTCTACCTATGCCAGCCATAAACCCTTCCTAATCTACTGTGAATAATCCAGAGATCTATGAATATATCCTGATTTATTTTCTGCCTACACATATCCTAAGTAGCTCTTTGGATCAGATTTTTCAACATTTCAAGGATAATGAATAAACAGTCGTAGATTACCATGCTCACTGCACAAAATGGACTAAATCCTGTGTAGGACACTTTAAATAATCTCCCGCTTCTCCACAAAAATGAGCTAAAGAAATGCCATATTGTTGGATATATGTAAAAGGCTTTGTCTTCTTTGAATGTTTCTACTAGACCACCCAGCTTGAATTTGGACATCATTAATCAGAGATAAAAGGCTGGATATTTAAACTATTGCTTTTATTATAATTACATTGGCGCACAAATAAATAAGCACTAAGTTATTGTAAAATATCGTCAATGCACTAAAGAAAGCAGAATTGATCTCCCAACAACATCTTATTACTTCAGAAGTATCAAAGTACATTTAATTACATCTTACCTAAAAAAAAAATCAAGTACAAAAATGAAAAGAAATTAATATGTATTCATATTGTGTATATAGAAATGGCTAATATATGGTTACAGTTATCATCTATCTACTCCGTACACATTTCAGGCACGTACCTGACATTTCTAATGAAATATGAAAAAAAGCAATATGACATTCAGTTTTTAAAATATTGGTAAACATCTTACATTGGAATGGACATGTTATGGTTTTGTCACGCTTAAAAACCCTGTCTCTTAAAAATGTAGTGCCATTGGCCACTTAAAAAAAAATACCATTTAATACCATCAGCTTTTAAATTTTTTTTTTAAAAAAGAGCCATAAAGTAAACATACATTTGCTAATATACGTAAACACATTTTTAGTGCAAGAATTAACAAGACCTGTGACCTTACTGTGCTTTCTTGAATCACAGTGCACTTGACACAAATTGCTACACTAGGATGTTTAACTTTAGAAATTTAAAGCAAAGTTAAGTGCATACCAAACATTTTCATATATACAGTCAGTCTAAGTGTGTGGGTATATACGTGTGATCTGGATGTTATACAGATTGCATATTTAAATACAGCTATTGATGAGCTCACATTGCTGACGCTTGTCATTCGTCACCTACTGGATAGTAGAGAAAATGGAAAATGTTTCAATTGCATTTGGTTGCAGTGGAGGCACGCCATTTTCTGTGAGCAGCACCATCTTTGGAATGAGGGTCAACCAACCTCAGTGTTTGCAGGAGCGATGGGCAGCACCTCACCCCCAGCTCACCCTCAAAATCATTGAGTTTTTGAGTGTTCTTGCCACCACCACCACCACCCCAAAAAAACTTCAAAGCATATTTGAGCTATCAAAAGGAATGCTTGATGAAACTAAATGGTTTGTGTCCCATTTGCCTTCCCCAATGAGAGGATGAAAGTAACATTAGTGGAGTGGGCTCCAATGGCATTCCAATGGAGGCAAAATGCTAAGTTCTTCAGGCTCCTTAATGCCTGTGTAAAGTGCCCCCTTGCCGTCCCCGTCAGAGCCAATCGTGGCTGTGCAAGCAAAGCAGAGGAGATGCCTCCACTTGCTTTCACAGCTGCGATTGGCTCTGAAGGCAAGAGGGAGGGGCAGCTTTACACAGGCATTCAGGAGCCTAAAGAACTTTCCCTCCCTCTAGGAACACCATTGGTTGGCTCACTGCACAGGTGAAGGCCATACAGGTCCAGTGGAAATGATGCTTGGAGAGCCATTTCCAGCCAGAAATCTTGGGCCTCATGAAGGTGTTTGAACTCAGTGTTCCTAGTTCACCCTCTAGCTGTCACCCTCCAGTTGTCAGAGGAGCACTTCATCCTCCTGAAAATAGCTGAGGAGCCAGAACAATCTGTACCTCTCATAAAACAATTAGGTACCATAAATAAAGGTGACATCACAGAACAGTGAGAGCATCAATGCATGAGCTTGGGGGTGGGGTGGGGTATGCCTTAAGAACATAAGAAGAGCCCTGCTGGATCAGGCCAAAGGCCCATCCAGTCCAGCTTCTTGTATCTCAAAGTGGCCCACCAGATGCCTCAGGGAGCACACGAGACAAGACACCTGGGGAATCACCTGGGGAATCACCTTCACATGGGGAAGCTGGGGAAGCTTTTCTGAAAGAGGCCTTGTATAGGCAGACTGGAAGTGATCCTGCCTTCTAGAATGTTCCTGAGTTAGCACTACACTTTTTAAAGAATGTGGTAAGTTTCTTGAGCAGTACAGCTGCATCTGACATGCTGGCTACCAACTATTCACCTCTGTCTCAAGTGATGATACATTATGAAGTGCCACAACAGAATTCTATAATACAGTCTTCATTTTGCAGCTTCTGTTGATCTGGCCATGGAAAAGAGGAAAGGTTCTCTCTTTTCTCCAGTGCCTGACATTGGTATAGTTACGGGCTAAGTAGGAGTTCTGGAAAATGTAGTTTTCCCAGTGTTCCTGGCATGTTACATGTTGGGGTAACACTATTAGGCACTGGAGCCAAAAGAGGAGCAAAACCTCTCTCCTTTCCTTCCTCCTGCTTTACCTGGAGGAAGGCAAGTGGGTGGGTATGGAGACTTGTACATGAATGGGTGGAGGAGTTGGAGTCAAGGACAGTAGTGGATCAGTAGGACATTGAGTTCTTCTCTAGCTCAAATTGAAATATAGGCAAGAGAAGAATTCAGTTGTTGTACTGCTCTCTCCACAATTGTGGCAAGCATACCAAGTTCATATTCTGAGCCAATAAACTCAGCAACAACTACACTGTAGTTATTTTAAAAATGTTAGAAGAGAAATAGTCTTGGAACAAGTCCTAGGAGGACAACTTCCGTTTATCATAAGATAGTCCGCACAAGCCAATGGCGGAACTACCTATGGGGTGGGGTGGGGGCACAGTCCCCTAAGTGCCATCCTTGGGGGAGGTGTCACCACTGAATCCCAAATTTCAGAAATCACGAGTATGGAATACTACCATTATTCTGTACACCTTTGAATGTGGAATTTCACCTGGAATTCAGTGGAAAAAAATGGAGTATAATAAAGTATATCTATTATAGCAAACGTTGTGGCCAAAAACCTAAAAACCAAAAATAAAATCATGATTTTTAAAATTGCAGTTTTAAGGAATAATATTATGCTGTATACCACTGGATGCAGAATTTCACCTGGAATTCAATGGAAAAAAACAACAGAGTAGAATATTTCTATTCTAGCAAATGTTACGGCCAAAAAAATTAAAAATAGAAAACAAAACTTCTTTTGTAAAAATTGCGGTTTTTAAAATTGCGGTTGTAAGGAGTAAAACCATAATGCTTTATACTGTTGGATGCAGAAGTTAACCAGGAATTCAATGAAAAACCCCGAAGTGTAATAGCTTTATTCTGGCAAACGTTATGGCCAAAAACAAAAAAAAACCCAATCCAAAATACTAATGTCTTATGCAGTGGGGGTGGGGATGGGGCTAAGACATATAGGCTGTGGGCCTGCATGATGAGTCCACGGATTTTGTTGGGGAGGGGATGTCAAAAATTTCTGGGCCCTGTGTGCAAAATGATCTACCTATGACACTGGCACAAGCAGGTTTTGAGCACTTCAGGAGGACTGGCAATTCTGAAAGATCTCCTGAATATCTTCAACAGTTTCTTGTCAAGAATGTAACAGTGTTTTTATCTTGCAGATAACACTTAATTTTCAGGAGTTAAAGATCTCTCCCAGTGTAATTGGCTGTTAGGCTTTGGCTATGGAGCTCCTGCACTGCAACCATTTCTACATACCCACTCCAGCTGTTTCATATGGTGATATGCACATACAGTATGCGTTTGGGTTAGTTGATAAAACATACGTAATGATACATAAATAACTACTGTACACACTTATAAACCCCCACACTTCTTCTTTTTAAATCTTATACAGAAATTGTTAATTTGGACATCAAAATATACATTAGTTATAAAATATTTAAAAACTTTATTTTTTTATTTCAGTCTGGAAAGAAACTACTATTGATAAAGTAATAATCAATGTTAGCAATATAGATTACAAAATAACCTACTAAATTTTTGTTTTATTTTTGGTCTTATTGAGCAGCAATCGGACGGAGGCCACTGCTGTCAATATCATTTTAAAAGAAAAGCCAATATGACAATAAATTCAAACAAGACTTTTTTTTTCTTCTCAGAGAATATAATATTCTTAAAATGATTGTTAAAAGAGGAACTTTTCATGCTGCCAAACTTTTAGAAGCATAGATAAAAATTTTAAATATACAAAATATATGTGATCACATCAACTCTACGGCAATATGGATTTTTTTAAAATCTTACCCTACACAGTGCCTTCTGGAAGATACTTTAATGCACAGATCTCACCCTCATGTACAGTATATAAACCATCTCTTTCTCCTGTTAAAACCAAGAGGTCATAATTCTTTGGTCATGACATTATAGTCTAGTAAGATGGGTGTGATGTCACAGAGGACTATGACCCAATTACAGGATCAACCAGGAATACAACAATGGTTACTTGAGAGAAATGTGCTCTACAGACCCAATCCAAGGGGTCAGACTTTCCAAGATGAAGTCAATCTTTCCCATTGACTTTAGTGAGACTTTTACACTAATTCATTCTAACTCGACACATAATACAATAGATTATAAAAAGGAATGTGAACAATTGTGAGCAGATTACGTTCGGGTACCCAAGACAAATGAAGACAAGTCTTATGGCGCTGTCGCCACCATTTTCTACCAGCTAAATGACTAGAGAATAACTTATTCATGTGATATACAGTCCTTAGTCACAGTGAACCCTGGTCTCCGCAAATCATCTGAACTGAAGGAGAAAGAGATCCATTGTAGATATAATAAGCTTTCTGCAGCAATTCCACTTAACACGTTTCGCCAACCCAGCTTAACAGCATCAGTCAAGACATTCACCCTGATCCAAAACAGTGAACCTTGTGCAGAAGCCTCTTTCTCTGTGCAGATCCGATCCCTGCACTTCTTTTTTCTCAAAATAACATTGGCCAGGAGGGTTTTTTTTAACCCTTCCTATCCAGTACTCTAGATACACATGTGTGCTCCTGCACTCCCTGTATACTGCTAAATTACACCACTAAGCAGAGTTGTTCTCTGACATATTTGGGAGGATGCTGACTCAATTCCAGGCACCCTCTCCCCTCCCAACCAATTCCCTCTAACAGATGGCCAGCACTGTTTGATGGGCAAGATCCATGCACAGCTTCTGTGCACACAAGGATCGTTGGATCAGGGTCCCTGGTGCAATCCATCAAGCACGTTTTTTACAGCCTCCAGTCATTTCAGTAAGGTAAATGCAAGAGATTGCACAGCTGTACACAGGAAACAGCGCTCATTTGTAAGGAACACATTAATTTTAGAACAGCAAATGTGAAACAACAACAACAAAATGTTCAGAACAACATTTGTTAAAGTAATTTGGACACCTCCGTGAATACTCCATTGCCTGCATTGCTTACAGTTCTGTTCACCTCTGGTCAAAAATGGTTAGAGAAAATACTTCTAAGGGATAATATGAGTATTCAGCTTCTATCAACCCTAGCACCAGTTTGAGTTAAACATTTTACCATTAAATCGAAAATGTACAACCACATGCTTTTTGAAAAGACACTGAATTTAGGCCGGTGAGATCATATTAAATTGTGTGTTTTTTAAAAAAAGCAGAAAGGTAACACATAAGAAACAGAGAAAACAACAAATGAGTATATTTTCCCATATATTTTTGCATTCTTCTTTAAAGAGCATTTTGACCCTCCGTTTTAAGAGATTGGCAAAGTATTTACATCTTACGATTTTTCTGGATCCAAAAGAATCCTCAGAAAATATGCATGCCTTGTTCAGTGGGAGACATCAATTTTTCTTTTGATTGACAGGTGGGCATCACTCCACTAAGCCTTGTTCCTAGGTAGTTCTACACCTGAAATTAGGTCCCAGCCAGTGCCTTAGTAGGAAGGTCAGCTGACAGTGCATGTTGCTGCAATGTGCAGACGGAAAACACCAGGAGCAGTCCAATCATATTGCAGTATCCCAGAACACAGTTTGTTGTTTAGAATATGGCGGGGGGCTGTATTTCTTGGTCCCTGTGTTCTTCTTCCAGCTTGGCAGTATCGGCATGCTGTCTTGTTTGCAAAGTCCTTTCTCTGATTTCTGTCGAGCCTTGATTTCCTTGCACAGGCAACGTTTTTTCTCAATCATTTCCAACATTGTGTGATCTCCATGCAACCACTGCATACATGTCACCTATTAAAAAAAAGGCACAAAAGTTGAATCATAGATGAAGCCTAGTGATACGCATGACCTTTGAGTGGATCAGGAAGCATGTTCACAGTTGTTATGAAACAAGATCATTACACTGCTGGGGAAAAAGAAAGAAAGACAAAATACATGAACCACTGACAGGATGGACAAAGGACCCTCATATTTTTTGCACAACATTGACCAGCGGGCCTAATTACTGTGTAAACTGTGCCTGAAATTTATACTCATAGTAGAATGCTAGGTAGCCAGATTGGTGTAATGTGAATGTTAACATGTGCCTATAAATAAAAACTACATTGAATGTTGGCCCTGAGCGCTACTCAGTATCATCTGGTTCTTCTGTTGTGTAGGCCATATGGGTTTTTTGGCAGGTGATGAGAAAGCAACTTTTTCGTACAGTTTTTGCAGACTGAAAGTCAAGAACAGTGTTTCTCAAATTGTGGATTGGGACTCACTTGGTAGGTTGTGAACTACTGTCAGGTGGGTTGCAGAAAGCTGGGAGAACCCATCTTGGAAGTTGCAGACCTTACTCTTTCTATATTCCTTTTGTGAGAGTTAACAGTTTAAATTTTCAAGGGAGAGTGCAATCCTAACCTGGAGTTAGGCCGGCACAGTTAGGCCAGCAAAGTTTGGCTGGCACAAGGATTACTGTAAAGAGTATTTGGACCACTCTCGGAGTCAGGGAGGATGGCGCACTTCTGTGTGCTGTTCTCCCTGACTCCGAGAGTGGTCCAAACATACTTCATGGTGTCCTTTGTGCCGGCCAAACTTTGCTGGCCTAACTGTGCCGGCCTAACTCCAGGTTAAGATTGTGTCCTTAATTACATCACAATGCCATTACTTCTGATAGGTCCCAACATGAATGCCATTCTAAAAGGTGGGTCCGGACACTAAAAAGTTGACCACTGGTCAAAACAATTAACCCTTGACTGAATAGTCAACTGTAATGCATGCTTCATTTATTGCAGTTGGGGCCAAATATCAGTTATGCAAACATGGCCTAATCAACTCATGGGCAGGATTCTATCATGAAAGGAACCCATCATTTCTGAAATCATAAATTATATTATGCTTTACTATTATGCCATTTAGAACAGGGCTATGTATTTATTGAATGTAACATATTCATGGGTTCATCAATCATAATTTAACATGAGTAATTAAAAAAATTAAAAAAATTTTGTAGGTAATAATATTAAAGTTTATGACATGTGATGATGTACGTTCAGTCTTTCTTGTGTTGAATGGGTGTGAACATGGCGTTATTATGCATACTAATGGAAGCCAAAAGGAAATTTATGTTTCCAGAATGGAACCTGGGTACACAACATTGATACTTATGCTAAATCAGTATATGTTGTGGATAATGTTGCTACGTTCTGCTAAATTTGAATTATAGACAATCAAAATAACGTTGAACTGTTGCAAGTGAAATCACAAAAGCTCATTCTCAAAGACCACGCAAAGCACCTTTATTTTGCTTTACCATTGAGACTATTTTTACATTAGAGAAACTCTATGGAGTTAGCCGGCTCTTCAGTCTCTTAAACAAAATTGGGGAACTTCAACTTACCTTTCAGCATGCGATGAGTCCCACTGGGATCCATAAGAGTATTCAAACGTCAAGCACAGTTTTACTGTTTTGCTATACAATTGCTTGTAACCTGCTAGTTCAGAAACTGCTTAGCCTCAGAAATTTGTTTACATACTGGTACTCTATTGCTTTTACCCTGTTCTCAATCTTGTCCAAGCCATAGTTGCATCTCTATTATATTATGTCCTAATGGGACAATCCCAATCCCAATTATGTCCCAATCCTAATGGGGCCGGGCAGCAGCCGAATGTGTGTTCTCCTGGTGTTGACTGCCTTAAAGCAGTCAGCACTAGTCGTAAAAGGCGCTCGGCAGTGTGCAGATTTGTGCATTGCTGGAATGCCAGTGGGAAGGCAGGAGCCTTCCCATGTGCTCTGGGGCAGCCCCGAAAAATCTCTGCTGCAGATGAGGTGGCAAGGTGGTGAAATGGGCTGGAGGGGTGGCAGAATGGGGTGGCAATGGGGCGGGGGATGGATGTTCAGGTCTGGAAAGGGAGTGGGTTTGGCTGCAGCAGTATACACCAAATCCAAACCCCCTTCTCTGATGGGATCCCCTGACATGGATCCACATAGATTTGTGCCAGTGATATTGCTAGTACAGGTCTGAGTAGACCCAGGGCGCAATCCTAACCAACTTTCCAGCACTGGCATAGCTGTACCAATAGGACATGTGCTGCATCCTGCAGTAGAGTAGAAGTCACGGAGGCCTTGTTTCCTTACCTTGGAGCTGCATTGCCCTTACCCTGGTGCTGGAAAGTTGCTTAGGATTGCACCCCCATTCCTTCAGCGGCTTATCCCCATGTAATTTCTTAGAGCAATTAAAAAAAAACACCTTTTAATAACCCATTCATATGGCAGTAACTGGATTGTATGAGAAATTTCCTATTAAAAGCTATTTCATTCATTCATTCATTCATTCATTCATAAGATTTACAATTTAAAAATCAAAAGTTACAATTTTGATTTATAAATTAAATAAAATATAAATTAAATCTGTTGCCAAATCGACATGTAATGTATATGATTAAAAACCAAATAAAAATAAACAAAAGTGAAACAAGGAGAATCAAAGCACACCAGATTAAACGGTGACTAAACAGCCCTATATTAACATTCCAAGCGTATAAAATTTTCATAAAACGTCAGGCAAATTCAAAATCTTGATGTGGCACCTGAAACTTAGCAAAGAAGAAACCAGGTGGACATCTCTATGGAGGTTGTTCCTTAGGGGTATCACCGTTAAATTCATGCTTGGAAATTAAAGGTCAATATTTTTTTGTAATCTTTTTGTTGAGATTATCAGTGATTTTATTGACCACCCTGGTCACAATTTTAATGTATTGTAGAAGTGGGGCAACTAGCTAGTTAAATTACATTCACCAAAATTGTGACCAGGACACAAAATTGTGACCTGGTCACAATTTTTAACTAGCTAGAAATTTCACTATTCTTTTCACAGCATGACTGTATGTAGGTTTTCATGAGCCTGAGTAGCTGCAGGAACATGCTGGTAATTAGAGATTAACTGGTGATTAGAGATTGATCATGTCTATTCTTTAAGCATCACACATACTTTCTGAAAAGAAAGCCCAGTAATTTCCACGTTAAAAGTGGAAGGCAAGATGAGTGGACTGAAGGTTGAGCTGCTGATACTTCCTGAAGCTGAGCAGGAGAATCTGTGGTCTATTTTGGGATGGGAGACAGAATGCCAGGCTGTGACAAGCTGCAGTACCTGAGTCATTGTGGAGTCATTGTGGAGCTGATGAGCCAGTGTGGGAATGTGTGAAAAGGCTAGCGAAAGAATCAAGTACCTTGAGGACCTGTCCAGGCTTGACTTATGGTTGCCTGCTGAAGCTCAATGGCATGCAGCCAGAAGAGAGAACCACACTGTGAAAGCTACATCTGGAACTGAGGATTCAATGACTCACAGAATACTGTATATTTGTAAAAAAAAAAAAAAAAAAACCCCATTGGAAAAATTGTGGTTTAGACTAGCCTGCCCATGTAAGCTGCCCTGGGCATTTACTTTGGCATGGGAAAGGCGGGGTATAAATTCTTCAGATAAATAAGATATAAAGACAGGAACATGGACAACTGACAGCCCAGTCCTTTCCCCCACCAGTAGCGCCAATGCAGCTGCACCATGGAAGCATGTACTACATGCTATGGTGTGTGTGATTGTGGGGGAATATATGCAGTGGTGTCATTCAAATGATTTAGGAACAGGAACTCACTTTTGATTGGCACTTGTCGGGAACCTGGAACCAGCTACGGAGCTGGTTAGGATCCGGAACGCCCGTTCTGGTCCGTTCCCCTGAATGACATCACTGAATATATGGCATGGGTCTCCTCAGCTACACCAGCTGGCATTAGGACAGGAAGGAGGCAGCACAAGCCAAATTTCAAGAGATAGGATCTTGCATATGTTTTTGCCACCAAGATCCACTCCCACTGGCCAATTCACCACCACCTACTTTTCTTCTGAACTTTCCAATTACCCCCTTCCCTTCCCTGCCCATGAAACATCCCCCTTCATGCTGGACAAACCTGCTCCAGTTCAGTCCATCAGCCACAGCAATGCTCCTCTGATGACCCCGCCATTCTGCTGCAGCCACTCAAAATAGTCAGCAGAAGGCATGCTGAGTGCACTGTTACAAAGCCATTTAGAGTCCTGCTGTCGGAAGTGGCTTTGCACCAGCATGTGCAGCCCCATAGGACCAGGCTGCTCACATCACATGTCATCTTAAGTAGCATGTTACTAACCAAAGGTGGGGAATGCCGTTGCCTGTGATATCATATCACCTATTTTGGGGTATGGCGATATTGCATTCTGGACAAGGTTATACAACTCGATGGACAGCCTCATCCTGAAGTCCTCAGCGCACATGGTTCTAATGGTGCCAAAATGGCAACCATTGGATCCTAGGGGCGCCAACCACTACTGGCGGTCTTCTTGGGGTAATGCAGCTGTGGCGCCAATGGGTCTCCTCAGCTCTGCGCCTGCTGTTTAGCAGAGTCGAGGAGATCCATGTTGGGCTGCCCAGCCTGGGAGGGGGTTTAGGATTTGGCAGCAGAGGCTGCCACCAACCCCGCCCCCTTCTGGGCCAGGTCCTCCCTCCCCTCCGCATCATTCTGCCCACTCCCCGCCTCCTCCCTATCCCGAGAATTCTTACCGCCAGCCAGTGGTAGAGGAGAATCGGCCAGTCGTCTTCGAAGCGCTGAGGTCCAGCACTGAGGCTCCCTATTCCCTGGGTGCCGTGAAGTGCTTTATAGCACATTTGCGACACCCAGTGCCAGCAGTACACAAGTACTGCCATCGCTGAAGAGCTCAGGATTGAGATTGAAATAGTAATAACATGAATGATTGAAAGTCAAAATTAACATTGCATTGAATTAGTTAAAGCTTAACGTTGCATTGAATTAGTTAAAAACATGAGGCATTGCACTTGCAAACAATTAACAAGATTTTGAATCAATAAATTACCTTGCCTCTAAACAAATTAACACATTCATTAATCAAAATACCTCATACTGCACTTCAAATCAAATAATGATCCTTTCAGTGGATATTTTGTAAGAAAGAATTATCTTCTGATTAACAGGTAAATCCTGATTATCTGAAAACTCAATGAAATGCATTTTCCAGAGATTCACAAGGCTTGTCTACATCCTGCTTATCAGCACTCAGCTTCCTTTCCAAGGAAACATCACAAATGTAATTCCATCAGTTTAATCTGTAATTAATCAACTAGGTTCACTGATTAGCTGATTAAAATGTTCATTCCTATCAGACATTTATTGCTAGTTAGTTGTGAAATATTATTCCCACTGGAGGCAATACTACAAACATTTTAAGATGTGATCCTCAATTATAGCACTTTTAGCACTAGAATCTGTGCTAAAAGATTAGCATCTGTGTTTGTTTTTTGTTTTTTAAATTGTTTTTAAATTATTTGTGTTTTTAATCTTGATTGTTATTGTTGTTTAATACTGTTTTTAACTGTTTTTAATGTTAATTGTTATACTGTATTTTTAATATATATATTGTAATGCTGCCTTGGGTGCCTCCGGGCACAAAAGGCGGGGTAAAAATCTAATAATAAATAAATAAATAAATAAATAAAATAGGAATCGCCAAAACACGTACCACAAAAGAACAAATAGTGTTAACACGGTGCAAGCACTTCATTAGTATATAAACACAAACACAACTGGGGGGGAAAAAATTATGGAAACACCTCCAAACCATATCAGACAAAATGCATCCTTATAAAAGAAAAAGTGACCCCAGATATTGAGAAAATTTAATGGGCAGCCCAATCCTAATCCAGGGTTTATGCTAAATGAATCTTCTGTCCTGCTGCCCGTAAATCAGTGGAGGGCAGGATGCGGGAGTATCATGGGCAGTTTGCGATGGGGAGTGGGATGAGCTGGGGCCAATTTGGGGGCAGGAGGGGGAAGCTCTCGGTGGCCATCATGCACACCAAGACTTTTCACCCTTTTTCTGGCCCCGATCCGCAGGAGTCTTTGTGGACTTATGTCTGGAAAAGAACGGCTTAGGTCCAAGGAGGGCCACTGGAGGCATGTCATCTTACAGGGAGGTAAGTAAAAAAGATTTTTTACTTACTTCTCTTGGGTCATCCGGTCACTCTCCCCCCATAGCACGCAGTGTGGCTGGGGGTAGGACTGGACCCTTAAAGACTTTGGAAAACTTAAACTTACAAATAACATGAGAAAATAACATGAGAAATGCTTCCTCATTATGGATGTGATTCTATATTTGTGGCTAACTCTTGTGATTGATTTAGCGCCGATAATAATGTGTCTAATGCAGGAAAAAGTCCCAGAGACATGAATGGGAACTACCCATGGTAGGGAAGAGTTCCCATTCATTTTGATGGGGTTTGAGGGGGACCATCCCCAATCCTGCTGGAGCAGGTACAATATGAGAGTGCAATCCTAATCTGGAGTTAGGCTGGCACAGGCCAGCAAGGTTTGGCTGGCACAAAGACCACTGTAAAGTGCATTTGAACCACTCTCGGAGTCAAGGAGGATAGCGCACGCCTCTCTGGCCTCTCTGACTCCAAGAGTGGTCCAAAGATACTTTACAGTGTACCTTGTGCCAGCCAAACTTTGCTGGCCTAACTGTGCCAGCCTACTCCAGGTTAGGATTGTACCCTGAACTGAATTATTACAACTTGGTACCCCATACCCATGCGCTTAGTACAAAAACATTACATTCCTGATTTTTTCCCCTAGTCTGATAAGTCTCTTTCCATTTCAGGACAGATATTATACCATTGGACTTCTCCATTTGCAAAGCTATTAACCATTTTTAAAAAAAACATAATTGCAAAATTTTCATCATGGCAGAAATTTGGCAAACATTATGCCATATTATCTAATAACTTTATATTGTGTTTAGCATTCATCATGACAGTCACAGGGCAGCATTTTGCATTCTGCAACTGGTTGAATGCAAAACCAGTTGAATGCAATAAACAGCCCATATTGATATTATGAAACAAAATTCCCCTGCTTCTGTTTTTTTTTTTTTAATCGGCCTCTTTGTTAATATGGTGGCCTTTGAAGATTGGGTCACGAAGACATACCCTTCCTTCAATAGGTGTTTCCATAATTTTTCACAGCACTGTATGATTGCACTTACTTTAGTGTAATTATGTACATTACTAGGCAGTGGAAGTGGTTGTTCTCTTCTGGGTCTGGTGGGTTTCTTCCCTCTCCTATTGGGCGTGCAGTGGGATTGAGTCTACATTTATAGGAGGTATGGAGGAAACCAAATAAAGTAACATTGGTGCAATCATGGATCGTATTATGTAATGAAACACAAATCTCTTTTCACAGTTGCCCCTAGCGATGAAATGGAGAAATGAATATATAATGACAGGATAAACAAAAATGATGTTCAAATCAAATTCCAATAAGGCTATTTCCAAATGATCTTTGTATCTGAAAATAAAGCAACCCACATATAGATGTTGTCAAGGGTGCACGCTGTGCTTTTAGTTAGGGTAGCTTGTGCAATGATGCACCATCACTGGGCAACAGAAAAGGAAAAAGAGCTGGCTGAAGGAGTCACTTACCATTTGTTCTGAAGATGGGAAAGTGGGCACAAGACCTGTCTACTTGCCCATTTGATTGACCAACTAGCCCTCAAGAGATCTTCACACTCTTGGTTTCACTGAGTCTGGTGAATGTATTATTCAATCATGTTGACCAGAGAAATGTTTCTTGGTGGAAATTTCTATTGTCTATACACACTGGGAATGTCGACTATGTGTAAATCTGCTGTACAACTCTGCTAACTTAGATAAGGTTTTTGAGGGAAGACGGCTGACAAAATAGGATGATGTACGGTCAGAAGACACTTTAACCTCTTTGTTGTAGCTCAATAATTGTTGACTTAAAATGAAGCGTAGGAACCTGTGATAAATACAGTCAGTTCTCAATATCTGCTAGGATTACGTTCCTGGAAACCCTAGCAGATAGCAAATTTGCAGATAATGGACCATTGACCCTATGGGATCAATGGGGTTAGGTGCAAAGGTTACCCACCATCAGAAAAACCCATCAGAGAAAAACCCATTTGGGCATGTTCAGGCTTAGTAATTCAGTGCATCAGTAATGGTTGCAGGATTAGGCACAAAGCAAGGATTGTTTCACCCTTAGGCTATGAATCCTTGATTGACACCAAAGTGAGTCATTGGGCAGAAGGCAGCAAGATTTAAGTGCAAGGTAAGTTGCTGCATGTAAAGTCAAGGCATACAATTCCTCCTACACATTGCAGTAACTGGAAGCATTTTCATCAATGTCTGCAAGATTCATCGCATTGGTAACCTCCAAGGTATCTTCTAAAGGGATTTGTGTACAGTGGCATAGCTAGGGCTTCTGGCACCTGGGGGCACATAAATTTTTGCTGCCCCATGCCTCCCATACACCCCCCCATGCCACAGAAGGTCTTTTGGAGACCTCTGGAAAGCACTTTTGATTTTCGCTGAAGACTGGGAGTGCCTTCCAAGAGGCCTTCTGCTTCCAAGAGGCCTTCTGGGGCTTGGGGAGGCTGCATGCTGCCTCCATGTGCCTCAGAATACCTCCCAGATATGACCAGAAGGCACTTCCTGTAACATCCAGGCAGTGGCAGACCCAGCCAAGTCTCACCCCGGGGCCATGTGCAATAATGGCCACCCCCTGCACTGGTTCCCTACCTCCTGCACCATGCTGCCACGCCACCAGCATTCACAAATGCTCCATTTTGGAGCAATCCAGGTGCAGGGGTGGGATGGGCAGGTGAAACACTGCTTGCCACCGGCATCGCCATGTGCCTCCAGTCTGCCCCTCCCCTCCACCGGCATGCCCCTCAGGGGCACTTGACCCTCCAAACAAACAGGATTGCCACTGCATCCAGGAGGTCTCTTGACACCCCCACAGGGGTGGTACCTGGAGCTCTGTACCCCCCAGACCTCCTTAGCTATGCTAGTGCTCATAAAACAGGGAGACTGAACAAGTGCCTGGAAATTTTCATTCACAGGCCAGTTGTCTTTTCCAACCTAGAGGTGCATCCGGAGTACAGCTTCCATGAAGACGAGTGCACTCCATGAACTCAAGCTCCCTTCAAGAATGGAAGGAGTGCTCCTCTTGTACAAAGGATCCTTGCACTAGTGGAAAGGGCCCTTTGAGTAATACTCCTTCCATTATCGGCATTATCGGCAGATTGTGTTCAAATCATGTGCCTCCATACACAGAAGCATTAGTCTGGATGCAGTCCATAGAAAAAATGTTCTGTTACAATAAATCTTAGAAGACCATATGCTCAGATTAAGGCAGCAGAAATATTTTTATGAATGGACGTCAGTATGAAATTTTAATGCAACTAGGAACTAGTTCATAGTACAATAGGCAATCTTTCCCCCACTACTTTTCCCTGTGTTACGGTTAGGGATGGTTTATTTCGGAAATGAGAATTTCAACTGAAAAGGTTACATAAAATGAAATTTAGGCCAAATCGTGAAATAACACCGCTTTTGCTTATTCTTGACAGAGTTTGACACAAGTGTAGATCAATTTCACAAAAATAACACCACTTTTGTTTATTTTTGATACAGCTTTGAGGAATCCACAAATAGTTTTCAGTAAGGGATCAGAAGGCGGAGTGGCAGAACCAAGAGGAAGCTTGCTTAAACTTGCACGAACACGCATGTTCAGAGTTCACAGTGCATGCTGGGCAACCTTAATGGAATGTGGAAGTAGTAAGTAGCAGTTTCTTGACCCTCCAAGCAGCAATCAGAGTGCAGCTTGGGATTTTTAAGCAGGTTATTTCTGACTGGGATGTATGTGCTAGTAATTGCTTGCCTTTGTAGGGCCATTCACCCTCACTTGTTGCACAGTTTTTGCAATATTGCACCAAACTTGAAATAACAATTTGGATAAAAGCACATAACACTGCAATTTGCTATTTTAATCATGAAATTTTGGGAAAAAATATCACCAAAAAAACCTACCCCTCGTTATGGTTAAATAGTTCAGTGCAGATTTTTGCAGGACAGAATCATACCTTTGTTCAAAGAGGCATGCCCACCATAAGTTGCAATGAGAACCACATATTCACATGATCAAGACAAGTTCACACAATTTCTGCCCCAAAAATGCTTAAATTACATGAAATGGTCAGAGGGAGCCCTTGCAGATTTCGATCTAGGCCTCTTTGCTACTGTTTTAAAATGCTAGAAGACAGCCATGATTTTTAGCACGCTAGTCATTCAAATGCTAGGCGAGCCGGAATTCCTGCCACAGTGACTGTATCCTTTCACACACACTTTCGCATTCAATGCTTAAGGCAAATTGCTTATTAATCACTGGAATGAATCTCATTAACTTGATAGGGATTTGGATCAGGTTGCCGATGCCTGAACTGCAAAGCGCTTCTAAGTAGAATACGTCCTCATCACATTTTTTTCCTGTAGATTTCCTGAACCTATCCCTCAATACCACCTCCTTAAGAACATAAGAAGAGCCCCCCTGGATCAGGCCAAAGGCCCATCCAGTCCAGCTTCCTGCATCTCGCAGCGGCCCACCTGATACGTATCTCAGGGAACACACAAAACAACTAGATATGTGCATCTTGTTGCCACTCCCCTGCATCTGGCACTCCATGGTAGCCTAACTCTAAAGTAAAGAGGTTGCACTAACCATCATGTCCGGTAGCCTGTGATGGACTTTTCCTCCAGAAATCTGTCCAGTCCCCTTTTAAAAGCATCTAGGCCAGTTACCATTACCACCTCCTGTGGCAAGGAGTTCCACAGATTAATTACCTGTGGTAATTTTTTTTACGCTGGGTAAAAAAGTATTTCCTTTTATCAAACTCACTCTCCGAACACTCAATTTCAGTGGATGTCCCCTGGTTCTGGTATTGTGTGAGAGAGAAAAGAACCTCCCTCTATCCACTTAATCCATCCTGTGCATAATTTTGTATGCCTCAATCAAGTGCCTTTTTTCTAGGCTGAAGAGCCCCAAACGCTGTAGACTTTCCTCATATGGGAGGTGCCCCAGCCCCGTAATCATTTTGGTTGCTCTCTTCTGCACCTTCTCTAGTTCCCCTATATATTTCTTAAGGTGTGGCGACCAGAACTGTACACAGTACTCCAGATGCGACCTTACCATCGATTTGTACAGTGGCATAATATTGTCTGTTTTATTCTCAACCCCTTTTTTGATTATTCCAGGCATGGAATTGGCTTTTACCGCTGCCGCACATTGGGTCGACACTTTCATTGAGTTGTCTACTAGCACTCCAAGATCTCTCTCCTGTTCTGTCACTGAAAGCTCAGAACTCATTAGCTTATAGTTGAAGTTTTGATTTTTTGCCCCAATGTGCATCACTTTACACTTGTCTACATTGAAACACATCTGCCATTTGGCTGCCCATTCCCCCAGTTTGGAGAGATCCCTCTGGAGCATTTCACAATCCCTTCTGGTTTTCACCACCCGGAAAAGTTTTGTGTCATCCTCAAACTTGGCCACCTCGCTGCTTATGCCCGTCTCCAGGTCATTTATAAACAAGTTGAAAAGCATGGGTCCCAAGACAGATGCTTGGGGCGCTCCGCTTTTCACCTCTCGCCATTGTGAAAATTGTCCATTGACACCCACTCTTTGCTTCCTGCTCCCCAACCAGTTTTTAATCCATAAGAGAACCTGCCCTCTTATTCCCTGACTGTGAAGTTTAACCAGTAGCCTTTGGTGAGGGACCATGTCAAACGCTTTCTGAAAATCCAGATATATAATATCCATCAGTTCACCAGCATCCACATGCCAGTTAACCTTTTCAAAGAATTCTAAAAGGTTTGTGAGGCAAGACTTACCCTTACAGAAGCCATGCTGACTTTTCTTCAGCAGCGCTTGTTCTTCTACATGCTTTAAGATTTTATCTTTGATGAGGCTTTCTACCATCTTACCCGGAACAGACATTCGGCTAACCAGCCTGTAGTTTCCCAGATCCCCTCTCCTTCCTTTTTTTAAAGATTGGCGTAACATTCGCTATCCTCCAATCCTCCGGCACCATGGCAGTTTTAAGGGACAAATTGCATACGATAGTTAAGAGATCGGCAATTTCTTTTTCAGTTCCTTAATAACTCTTGGGTGGATGCCATCTGGGCCCGGTGACTTATTGACCTTTATTTTGTCAATTAGATCTAAAACCTCTTCTCTTTTAACCTCTATCTGACTTCATTCCTTAGTCAGGAGGGGCTGTTCAGGAAGCGGTACCTGTCCGATGTCTTCTGCCGTGAAGACAGATGCGAAGAACTCATTTAATTTCTCTGCAATCTCCGAGACCCCTTTTATTTCCCCTGTTCCTCCCTCCCCATCCAGCAGACCGACTGCCTCTCTGGCAGGTTTCCTGCTTCTAACGTATTTGAAGAAGCTTTTATTACTCCTTTTGATGTTGTTGGCTATGTGTTCCTCAAAGTCTTTCTTGGCCTCCCAGATCACCTTCTTACATTTCTTTTGCCAGAGTTTGTGTTCTTTTTTATTCTCCTCACTGGGGCAAGACTTCCAGTAACGGAAAGAAGCTTCCTTGCCTTTTACAGCTTCTCTAGCTTTACTTGTTAGCCATGGAGGCACCCTCCTAGGGCTGAATCGAGCCCTTCTTTCCATGTGGTATACATTCCCGCTGGGCCTCTACTATGGTTTAAAACATATGGCTGCCTCTACTATGGCTGCCTCTATGCAGCCTGGACAGATTGGACTGTGTTTATCTTCCCTTTCAATTTCTTTCTAACTAGCCTCCTCATCTGCCCTTCGAAAGTCGAAGGTTCTTGTGTCAGATTTGCTCTGCACTCTTTCTGCACTGGACATGCATGGCAAAACCAATCGCAGCATGGTCACTGTTCCCCAATGGCTCAGTAACATTTACATCCCTAACCAGGTCCCTAATACCACACAATATTAAATGCAGAGTCACCTGTCCTCTGGTGGGTTCCAAGACTAGCTGCTCTAAGGCACAGTCATTCAACACATCAAGGAATCTGGTCTCTCTTTCTTGACCAGAGCACCAGTTGACCCAGTCGATATGAGGGTAATTGAAGTCCCCATGATTACAATCCTGTCTCTCTTGGTCAACGCCCTGATTTGTTTCCTCATTTCAAGGTCACCTTCAATTTTTTGATCCGGAGGACGATAGCACCCCCCCGCCCCCACTATTACATCACCCTTTGGGCCCAGTAGTTTAACCCACAGTGACTCTATGCTGGAGTTGGACCTGCCTTCAGTTTCTACTCTGCTGGATTCTATCCCTTCTTTGACATAGATGGCCACACCACCTCCAATATGCCCCTCCCTGTCCTTCCTACAGAGTTTATAGCCTGGGATTGCAGTATCTCACTGGTTCCCTGCATTCCACCAGGTTTCCGTTATGCCCACTATATCAATGTTATCCCTAGTCACCAAACATTCCAGTTCTCCCATCTTTGCTCGGAGACTTCGGGCATTTGCATAGAAGCACCTGTATATGGGGTCCCCCAAGAAAAGTCTGTTCTTCGATCCCTTATCCCGGCCTTTCTTAATACTGGACCTGTTGTCCCATCTCTTTATGCTTACACTACTAATTCCCACCCTGCTATTACTCTGTGGTTTTCCAGCTTCTCCTTCTTCATCCTGTAAGGATGAGGAGTTCCGAACCGGATGCCACTCGGCTCCTGTCAGCTTTCCCCCAGGGGTCAGTTTAAAAGCTGCTTTGCCACTTTTTTAATGTTATGCACCAGCATCCTGTTTCCACTTTGGTTCAAGTGAAGCCCGTCCCTCTTGTACAGGCCTGGCTTGTCCCAAAATGTTCCCCAGTGCCTAACAAATCTAATCCCTTCCTCCCGACACTACCGTCTCATCCACACATTGAGACCACTGAGCTCCGCCTGCCTAGCTGGCCCTGCACGTGGAACAGGTAGCACTTCCGAGAACGCCACCTTGGGGGTCCTGGCTTTCAGCTTCCTGCCTAGCAGCCTAAATTTGGCCTCCAGGACCTCCAAGTTACATTTGCCCACATTGTTGGTGCCAACAAGCACCACGACCGCTACCTCCTCCCCAGCACTCTTTACCAGCCTGTCTAGACGTGATGTCCTCAACCTTCGCACCAGGCAGGCAAGTCACCATGCGGTCCTCACATCCATCACAGACCCCCCTCTCTATATTCCTAACTGTAGAATCGCCCACTACAAGGAGACCACAACCCCCCTCCCGCCGAGGAGCATCCTTGGTGCAACTGGATGTGGGCTCATCACTGGAAGAAGGGGTCCCCACTGGGGGACTGCCACCCTCCATACCAGGTTGATGTCCTCTAGCCCTGAGACTCCTTTCCCCAGAAGCTGAGGAGCTGCCCATCTGAGGGTGGGACGAAGTCTACAAGTTCCCGGAAGTCTCACCATGGACCCTTGCCTGCCTCTGCTTCTCCCGGTCCGCAACCAAGGCCTCTAGGGAGCAGACTCATTCCCTGAGTGCTTGGAGCTCCTTGCACCAAGGACACACCCATGACTTATGCCCCAGAGGCATATAGTCATACATGTGGCACTCTGTGCAAAACACTGGATAGCCCCCACCCAACTGCTGGCTCCCTGACTGCATGCCTATGTTTGTTTTTCAGTTCTACAAGGGTCTGGGGCCCTGGCTTCCTCGCCCTGCTGCTTAACTCGCCCAGATGCATAACTCGCGTGTTTCACCTCACCCTTCGTCGCAACAAGGCCACTCGCTCGGGAAAAGCTCGCACACCCCACTGCCTTATGCTACAGGCTACAGTCAACTTTCTGAAACCAGCTGCTCCCCAAAAAAGTCTGTTAACTTGAAGAGTAAAGATCATGCATAAAGACAGCTGCAGTTTTGCCAGTTGAAAAAACTTTTGAAAATTCACCACCTGTGTGTGTGTGTTTGTGTGGTTTGTGTGTGTGAAGCCTTGTCCTCTTTTCAGCCAGAAAATACATACGGCTGCAATAATTTATTGTGCACTTAGATCAATCCAGCTGGACAAAATACCCCAAGATAAATAATATAATTAACGCTAATTGAATGGAAGTTACCATCCTTAAAAAGTAAATACGCCTCATGTTAGCACAGACAGTTCTTAATCGAGGCTCTCCTCCAGCAAAGCACTTATGTGCCCAATGTAAAGTCTGGTGTTGCTGATCGTCTAGAGGTCCAGCAAGAACAGGATGGAGGATGGCCAAGCTTTCATCTGGAGCCTCTTTGTGGCAGGGGTCCAGGGATGGGAATAGAATGTGAAAGTAGGGCTGTGGAATAGACTCAGAGCCAAATGTCACTATGGAAACATCTGATGAACTGAAGGGCAACAGCTAGTTTCCATGTATTATTTACTGAAGCAAAGGCTGTGAACATGGAAGTGTTGACAATTATGAACAGTTCCATCACATTAGATACATTTCTTAGCAAATGCAATCAACAGTAGAGTTCACCTAAAAGGCTCAAGCGTCATAAGCACTCCAAAACTAACACTTCAATGTTGGTTTTTAAAAATGTAATATTTGTTGAGATCTAACGTGTCTGGGATTCGTTTCATTTTCTTTCCAGTGTCCAAGCCTTCTTCTTGCTACCTAGAGGTGTAACTAGGGTAGAGGGGCACCTGCCCCAGGAGTGGAGCCAAGGTGGGGCACATGACTGCCCTACTTACGGAGGAGGTGCTGGTGGCTTCCATGCCCCTGTTGCTAATCCTTCAAAGGAGAGCCTCCATAGGAGAAGCCATGGGCCACAAAGCCACCAGCACCCACTCCTCCGTGGAGAATCTGGAAGTGATGTCATGATGTCACGTGGCATTATGACATCACTGCCCCAGGTACTGGGGCAGTGAGTTATGCCTCTGATGCCACCAGCTGCTGCCATGTTTTAAATTTTGCCATGAATGCCTTACAGTGAATGCCCTACTGGGGACCTTGAATATCTTCTTGAGGATGGTGAGTTCAAACCTCACTTGCTGTCATGGTGGAGAGCAGCCTCCCATTACTACAGATTAAAAGAGACTCATCTGTATAGACCCGAGGAAGTCAACGGGAGTCGAACTAAAAGTGTTGCAAATGTGCCATAAAGCACAGTCATGTAGGCAATGCTGGCACTCGGTCAGCGCTGGGCCTCAACCCAGTGTGGCAGGCTGGTCAGCACAATAGGTGTGCCAGCCAACGGTAAAGTGATTCAGGTGGAGGAGGTAGAACTGGGAGGGGGAGGGGAAGATCAGGCCCAGGTTGGGGGTGGGTCTGGCAGTGGCCTCCACTGCTGGATCTTATGCCCCACTTCGTGGCAGGCAACCCGATACAGAGCTTCTCCTGTCTGTGCTGGCTATTTGGGCCAGGGGCTTTACTTGGGGAAAGGGATGAGTGTCCCATAGGATGCACCCATAGGATGCAGCAGTAACCATTTTGGTGCTGGTGATCCTCTGGGCCCTCAGCAGCTTAGGATTGGAGTGTTAGTCATTTACCTACCAGCGAGCACAATCCTACCTGCAGCGGCTGCTGCGCTGGCCAAAGGTGTCACAAAGCTGTCACAAGGTGCCGTAAAGCTGGTGCCGGCGCAGGTTAGGATTGGGCTGCCTGTTTAACGAAGTAAGAACCAGCAGAAGATTAACTTGTGGCCCAATCCGATCACGGGAAGTCATTGTACCACGAGGTCTGCCGTCACGCTAGGCCCTCTAACAGTAGGCGAAATGCCATGTGCAGCCAGCAATGTGGTGTGGACCAATGGCTGTCTGAGGAGGGAGGGGCCAGGATCAGGGCAGATTGCAAACGGCACCTGTGTCTGCCATAGCCACCCCTACCTGGACACATCCTTGGCAGCCTCCTCAGAGCTATGCCAGCTACATTGATCTGAGGAATCCCACCTGGCACCATGTGCCAACCAGGAAGGCCAATAGTGTTTGTCATTTCTTACCTCTCCCAGCTTGCCTGGTCCCCACCTGGTGCACAGGATGTTGCGGATGCTGCCCTGGTGGCTCTGCATTGTGATTAAGATTGGACCGTTAATCAGCCATTGCTATGACTAGAAACGTTTAATTTAATTATGGAAAAGTTTGCTTTTTGACAATATCCCTTTATCAATAGTGCCAACATTCAAACCTAACCTCAATATATCAGTACTTATTCTTATGGGCCTCTAATGATGTGCACCACGATAGATTTCACCAACTCTGCTTCTGCTGAAACATGTGCTGGTGGTGGCGATGAACAAGCAGGCAATGCCAGCACTCATCCAGTGCCAGTCAGCGGCTGGCCTCAGCACCTAGCGACTAGCACTTAATTATGCTCTTATAAAAGAATACAGTATCACCAATTGTGGTGCCTTAGAAAAGCACTTTGAACAATCCTTTTCCATGGTAGCCAGAAGTACACTAAGATTCAGCCTACGAGCTATGTTACAGATAAGCAGTACTGAGAAGACTAGTATGATGAGTTCATAGATAGTGCACCTTTTCTTCAACCTAATATTTAATCATTACCTGTTTTATTTTTCTTCCTTCACACTTTTTAGGCCCTTGGCACGTTCTATACATGGTCCTAACTTTCAACAGGAATTTGCATTCCTAAATCCCTTTCAGTGGTTTAAATTCCCAGAATTCCCTCCATAGCTCTCTCTTCGGCTGCAATCCTATCCGCACTTACCTGGGAGTAAGCCCCATGGACCCGGAGGACTTACTCTGAGTAGATACGTCTAGGATTGTACTGTTTCGGAGTGTGCAAATTAACCATTCTATGACATCCCCTCCCCAATCCTAACAAAAGAAAGTGGCCAATCCTGATGTGAAACAATAGAAAAGTAACCACTGTTTAAAAGTTCTCATTTAAAATACATGATGTTTTTATTTTCATTGTTCAACAAGACAAAATGAAGGGTTATAAGTTATCAAAAGTGAGTGCTGGCATCCACACGTTGTTGTAACTTGCATACATAGAATGTATATGAGAAAGTCAAACATTTCAGTGACAGACTATGAAGAGACACACGTACATATACAGAGGTATAAACAAACTATACATACATCCATACATGGGTGAATAAATATACATATTTATGGGCATACAGTATACAGACAAGATACTATACAGGTGCAGTAAGTGCAATAAATTGTATAAGGTTATACAAACATTGGAGGGATTTGGATGAAATTATGGTCACCATGGCAACAAGGCTAGAGCGGCCTGTGATGTAAGAAAGTGATGTTGATATTAAAAACACACACACACACACTCAACTTGTTCACAGTGGCCTGTGTGGTGTGTCTTTCTCACATACACAGTTTAAACAGAAAACACATTAAAATTCACATATTTTTAAAAAGGTCCTAATTTCATGAAGAATAGAAATGTGTGTGATGAAACAAGGAACATTCTATTTATAGCATATTAGAAATAGGCTCTTTATTTTCTTTGACAAAGGTGGGGTGACTAACTATACACAATCCCATGCTTTTCATGAACTTTTGCTTCATGCCACTTTTAATCATCATTTTTTTATCATTTATGAATAATATACTAAAAAAATGGTTGCCCTGAGTCAAACATAAACATACATTAACGGAGAAAAGAAAGTGATTAGATTTTTTTTTCTCTCAACAAAGGCACAAGGATTTTTCAACAGTAGGTGCAGAAGAGTCGCTAGAAAGCAATTCAACAATACTGTGGATCACATTTATTTTCTCAACAGTGTTAAAAGAACGGTTTGCACTCCAGATCTTGAAATGGCTGTGCAAGTTAAATAAATCCACAGAAAACCACAGGTTTTATAGCAATACTCCTGAAGAAATGTTACACGGAAAACAAAATGATAGCCAACCTAGGGTTATATACTAGGTTATGCCATTTATTAAGAGCTGTTATTAACTTAGAGCGCAATCCTAACCTGGAGTTTGGCCGGCACAGTTAGGCCAGCAAAGTTTAGCTGGCACAAGGGATACTGTAAAGCGTGTTTGGACCATTCTTAGAGTCAAGGAGGATAGCTCACATCTGTGCGCTGGCCCATCTGACTCCAAGAGTGGTCCAAACATACTTTACAGTGTTCCTTGTGCCAACCAAACTTGGCTGGCCTAACTCCAGGTTAGGATTGTGCCCTTAATGGTGCAATCCTAAAGTGGCGTTGAGCTGGCATGGCCATTCCCGCACCAGCTCAGTGTGTCACAAACATGATGCAAGGCACGTTGGGCCAGCACATAGCCCCATCCTGAATCCCACCCGTGCATCATCCAGCACAGGTAAGTTCACACCAGGTGACACAGGGGCATGGGGAAGGTGGTGGGAGTGATCTAGTGATGGGGAAGGAGGTATTCCTAGATTGGCTGTCATTGGATAGGGGTAGGGTGGAACGCAAGAAGGATCAGATCCAGGAGAGGGGTGGGATTGGCGGCTGCAATGCAGGCTGTATCTTGATCCCCTCCTCAGTTACACTGTTCTTCCTGCAACTACGCCAGCTAAATTGCTTGTGTGGATGGCTGGGGCTTTTTCTATCCCTTTATCCCAAGGAGATATACAGTTAGCCCCTAAGCCCCATTGGATGCAGAGCATGTAGCTTGGCTACACCAGCAAAGCTTAAGATTGGGCTTCTTATTGATTCTGTTTATGATACTGTGATGTTATGCTTAAGTCCCTATAAGTACACGGTAAAGTTTGAATAGTTTGTGAAGAGCAATTGAAAAGTGGATAAAGCACTTCCTGTTATTATTTTGATTCTTTGAGTAGTCATAAAAATGTGGCCCTATTTGTCCTAAATATGTGCATTGATTTCACAGGCCCCTAACTGCATTCGACCAATGAAACAATAATACAAGTCTAGCCTCGGTAACCACTTTTCACTTAGCCTCTGCACACTGGCTCAGAATTTGTATTTGTGTGGTTTTTTGGGTGGAAATACTTATCTGATCTCATGGAAGGTACTTCCAAGTAAGTAAGCTTAGGATCAGAGTTTTAGGATGTGGACCTCAAAGCATCTGCCTGTACCAAGCAGTCAAACCAGCCTAAATTACTATGGTGAAGTAGAATGGCAGACCTGCAGACTACACCGGAAAAAAAATACATGCACAAACTAGGAAATTCATGTGACTTCTATTACACACTGAAGAGTTCTTACCTATGAAAAAAGACCCTCCGGTATTCATCGCAACTGGATCTCATGGAAGCCCAATTAAAAATGGAACAGTGGACAAATCATGGCTGTTACATCCATCAGCAGTGCCTTAGAGGCAGAGCTATGAGACGGGCAACCCAGGCCTAAGGGATTCAGTGCCCAGAGCTCCATCTAGTCCAGCTTCTTGCATCTCGCAGCAGCCCACCAGGTGCCTCAGGGAATACACAAGACACATGCATCTTGTTGCCACACCCCTGCATCCGGCACTCCAAGGTAGCCTACCTCTTAGGAAGTTGCACTAACCATGTTTAGTTGCACTAAAAAAGCGCCTGAGAGGGGACATGATTGAGACATACAAAATTATGCACGGAAGGAATAGAGTCGATGAGGGATGTTCTTTTCCCTCTCTCAAAACACCAGAACCAGGGGGCATCCGCTAAAACTGAGGGGTGGGAGAGTTAAAACAGATAAAAGGAAGTACTTTTTTACCCAGTGGGTAGTTAATCTGTGGAACTCTTTGCCACAGGAGGTGGTGATGACATCTGGCCTAGATTCCTTTAAGAGGGGATTGGACAGATTTCTGGAAGAAAAGTCTATTGTGGGCTATAGGCCATGATGAATTGTGCAACCTCCTTACATTAGTAGTAGGCTACTTCAGAGTACCGGGTGCAAGGGAGTGGCAACAGGATGCAAACATCTTGTTGTCTTGTGCCTCCCTGGGGCACCTGGTGGGCCGCTGTGAGATACAGGAAGCTGGACTAGATGGGCCTTTGGCTTGATCCAGCAGGGCTCTTCTTATGTTCTTATTTTCTAACCATCATGGCCTGGAGCCTGTGATGGACTTTTCCTCCAGAAATCTGTCCAGTCCCCTTTTAAAGGCATCTATAAGAAAAGGCATCTATAAGTCCTCCCCACATCCTATCCCTAAGCTAATAGATGGCAACTTTCAGATCAACTGGACTGCAGTTTTGCTTCTTTCCAGTTTTACGTCTCAAGGTATTACCATCATTGTCTTGTAGAAGACCTTATTTGAGTTACTTTAATACATCAGTTTAGAAAAAATGATCTAGTGTGGCCTACTGGCTTAAAGCCTGACTTCAACCCCATGCAACACTCATTCAAACTCAGGCATTTCCTCTCAAACATGACTCTAAGCATGTGGGGAGGGGACGTGACACCCACAGAAAAGTTGGCCCATGATGGGTTCCATATAAATTGGATCATATGTGTGCACATATTTTAGCACTCAAGGGGTGCATAATCTAGAACAGTGGTTCTCAAACATTTTAGCATCAGGACCCTCTTTTTAGAATGACAATCTGTCTGGAACCCACCATGTGTGATGTTATGACTGGAAGTGCTGTCATTGTGCATTCAACCCCTGCTAACTGGGCAAGAGGCACTTTTTCAAGTGGTGTCCTCTTATATTTAGCAGGGGGAGAGCAATTGTCCCTCTTCACCCCAGCACAGTGTCTTTCTCATGGCTGTTGCTGGTGGTGTTCTCCATTCTTTTAGATTGTGAGCCCTTTGGGGACAGGGAGCCATTTAACTTTAATGTTATTATTTGCCTGTAAACCGCTTTGTAAACTTTGTGTTGAAAAGTGGTATATAAATACTAGTGATTGATTAATTGATTGTGATGCCAGGACCTGCTGGCTTCCTGAGAATGCCGCAGTTTTGGGTTATTTCTCAGCCATTTTCCAGTAGCAAAGTGAATCAGGAAGGAAAATAATATTTACAACCCTGACACAAGCAAAACAACCACACAACATTCCCCCTTTCCAGCACCCTATCTTCCCATATGGCTGTCCTAGGTGTTTTGTGACCCACCTGAAATTGGCTTATGACCCACTGGTGGGTCCCGACCCACAGTTTAGGAACCACTGCCCTAGAAGGACATAATGCTGGTGTATCAATGTTGAACACGCAGGTCCATGTGACACAACTTATTCACGACAACAGAGTATATGGAATTGTTGTTTTTGAAATGAAACAACCCATTGTTGTTTTTGAAATGTGGCCAAATCCAGATTAAAACCAGTCCCCACTATATAAGGATCAAAGAAAATGACAATCCATGCTCCTCATGTAGCTTATTTGACCATATATCTTGTAGGATATATAGATCTTTTTTTCTGCTGCGTTATGAGACCAGCTGAACAATGAAGGGATAAATATTCGGAGACCATCATGCAAAATATTACCTGGATGGAAGGAATCTACTCCAATAAGAGTTAGGCAAATCCTGGGTGCTAAATCATGGAAGAATCTGGTGAGTCTATTTCAATATGTAAAGGGAGGGAAATGATGGGAATGGAAAGATGAAATCTGTGTTCACAGCCTTTGTAAGCAATTTGTTTAATTTTGGATAAATTGTGTGACTATAAAGAGCCCACTGGACTGTGGTAGCTACTGTAAAGCTGTCAAATACTTGCCACTGTGCTCTTCCAGACAGCTTACAGCCAACATAAAAATGTTAGACTATCTCACAACAGGCTTCTACCTTAGGCAAGAGCAGTGTATGGAGTTAAACAGATCAACCTCCCCCTCTGGTGGTTAAACAAAAAATGACACAGTAAATTCTAACCACCTACTGTAAACAGCAGAAAACATAGACCTGTCAAGTCTATATGAGAAAAACAAAATTAGATTTTAATTTTAATTAAACCTATGATAAGGGTTGGAGAGAGATTTATTGAGGTTTCAGAAAGAGATGGGTCAGATTCTCAGTTTCATTCATTGATCTTAGTATGTTCCATGATATGGAACATAATTCTTAGTATGTGTTCTTAGTACTTAGTAGATAAGTACATAATCTTAGTATGTTCAGAATGTTATCGTTTTTTTAAGAAATGCTGCACATTGGGCTCAACTGTGACTATAGATCTTCAGAGTCACGACCACACATGCCTGAAACCAATGGTCACTACTTCGTGTATCATCTTTATGTCTTAGCATACAGCTCCAGCGTTTCATTTGTTCTAGCCCACAGCTTTCAAATAGCACTAAATTGTAGCCTCACGTTTTCCCCTTCTCTCATGCAACTCTACCACTCTTCTTCCTTGATACCACCCCCACCCATCCCCCTCTATCCTCCTCCTATAAAACAATGGTTCCCAAACTGTAGGTCGCAAACAAATTTCAGGTGGGTCGCGAAGCACCTAAAGCAGCCATACTGAACATATGGGAAGATGGGATTCTGGAAAGGGGAAGGGCTGTGTGGTTGCTTTGCCTGTGTCAAGGTTCTAAATAGGCTTCCCCCCCTTCTTTGCTACTGGAAAATGACTGAGAAATAGCCCAACATTGCTGCATTCTCAGGAAAGCAGCAGGCTGTGATGTCACAATGATGGCCCAGCCATGACATCACTCCTGGTGGGTCCTGGACAAATTGTCATTCTAAGAAGTGGGTCCCAGGGCTAAAAGGTTTGAGAACCACTGCTATAGAACATTTCTGCAATGCCCAGCTGCTATAATGACTACCCCAACAAGCTTTCTCCCCTCTTTCCAGTGGCACCAACAACTTCAGTTTGGCTTACCATCTCTTGGGACCTGAAAGCCAGTTAAGACGTTTCAACACTAATGTAAAGGAAGACTGAGGAGCTTTTAGAAGTGGAATAGGAGAAAAATCAGCAATTGGGAAGTGGAGGACAGCAGAGGATTGCTTGAAAAGTTTGTTTCTTTGGAGACAGGAAATGCAAGCAAGTTGTGCACTGATTTGAGTTGGGAAGAGGCAAGCAGGCTGATTACTGGAAAAATGTCTTTTCCTTCCCAAAAATGCGGTGGGGGCAGTTCTGATCAAGAATATGTTACTTAAGGTGAAGACTAACCCTTTCCTATTTTAGATAGGTAATCCTAACCTATCCTTTAGATAGGATGCAATCCTAACCTGGAGTTAGGCAGGTACGGTTAATCTAGGAAAGTTTGGCTGGTACAAGGGACACTGTAAAGTATGTTTGGACCACTCTTGGAGTCAGAGAGGTCGGCATACAGACATGCATCCTTCTCCCTTACGCCGAGAGTGGTCCAAACACACTTTACAGTGGCCCTTGTGCCAGCCAAACTTGGCTGGCCTAACTGTGCCGGCCTGTAACACAAGTCTGCTCAGAGGGAGTTTGGCCCTTAGGGTAATGGTTTGTGGGTCTCCCATGACAGTATTTGACTGAATCAAACTTCTCTCCTCCTTCAACTATTATCTTTTATGATGTTTCTAAGACAGGGTCGCCAGCTTTCAGGATTCAACTGAAGTCTTCAGGAATCATCACCATCCTCCAAATGACTATTGAAAATAATCCTAGAGATGTTAACAGGGCCTCTATCCAGAATAATTTTAGTCAGAGTTGGAAACTCTGTTCTAAGATTCCACTACTTTATTCTCTGCTGATATTGCTTCAGCTTGATCTATTCTGCTATTCATTGATGAACCTGGCAGTCTTCATGAGTCATGTTGATTATACTTGCCACTTTATATCTATTATCTGTTCTAGATAGATCAATGGCAGTGAGAAAACAGCAGGAATATGGAATATGCCTCCTCTGCCCTTTTTTCCAAAGAAAATAGTCAGACACCACCTAGTGGCTGTTGGGCTGTATAGTCCTGCAGAACATGAATGTGCAGGTTCATTTCCAAAAGTTGTACTGAAATAAATGGACCAATACCTCCCTCCCAGCCATATTTTGCATTGGACAATTTTCATATCCATGTACATAAACTACAACTTGTCTGCATCATAGGCAGAAAATCAAAATACTGGACTTGCAGCACTGACATTCTGTAGCCATGAGCTTAAAAGACAGAACTCTTAGCTGCCCAGTAGTCCCTGGAACAGTGATGGTGAACCTTTTGGGCTTGGCATGTCAACAATTCCGTAAATGTCTAACGTGATTCTGCTGCTGTGTCACTCACTCACTCACTCACTCACTCACTCACTCACTCACTCACTCACACACACACACACACACACACACACACACACACACAAGAGAAACAATTCTTTACATATTCGTTTTTTAAAAAAAATACACTCCAATCATGTGTGATGCTATGTATACTATGTCTTATATAGAGAAATGTCAATTTCATTACAAAAATAAAATACGAGTAAATCAAACCTAGTTGGTTGTCTGGTATTGGTTGGCAGCTCTCTTCACCTGTTGGGCTTTTGGCTCCCCGCTAGGCTCCCCATTAGGGCTCTAATCTTTATAGGGCAGTGGGTTTTTCATGAGGATTCTGCAACTCCCCTGCCTGGTTTCTGCGGCTCCCTTTGTAGTAGTTAAGAACATAAGAAGAGTCCCTCTGGATCAGGCCAAACACCCATCTAGTCCAGCTTCCTGTATCTCACAGTGACCCACCAGATGCCTCAGGAAGCACACAAGACAACTAGATACTTGCATCTCATTGCCATTCCCCTGCATCTGGCCAGTTCCCATTTAAAGGCTCCGAGACCTAATGCCATCACCACCTCTTGTAGCAAGGAGTTTCACAGATTAATTACCCACTGGGTAAAAAAAAAAAAGCATCTCCTTTCACCACAGGGCAGAGGTAGAAGTTACAGACTGGAATCTGGGAGAATGCGGAAGCTGCTCTCAAACCCCATGTGTAACACAGCCCATAGGTATTATGCCAGTGCATGCTTGCATATTCCCTAAGCGCATTTATGCAGTACCCTGTACATAGTGTTCAGTGTGTTTATTGTATGGCATCCATGTAGAATACGATATTGTGACACATGTTCACATGCATACCTTTGGAGAGGATGACACGCACCACTAGGCTCCCGGGAATGGTTTTAAACAAAGGCAACAGCTATGACGGAACTACTAGGATTTTGTGTTACAGTATTCAGTCCTGTTTAGAGGTTCTCCAAAGCATGTAGAAGAAAGCATGGAGGGTCTCAGGGCGGTTGCACTGCATCTGGAATAGCATTCAGTGTGTTTGTCTGCGGTAACAAATGTTGACTGCACAGGGGCAGGGCTGAGTGAATTGTCGGACGGGGCTAGTGCAGCAAATCTCAAGGCCACCCAAGTATTCTACAAAGCTTGGAGAAAGACTGAAGAGGGCTTTTGACTCTCTTCTCTCCAGCCTAAGTTTTTCTTTTGCGTTAAACTAGAGCAGTGGTCTTCAAAGGCACTACTCGGACGTTGAAGAAACTGTAAGTGCTTGCGGGGGAGGCAGACGCAGATCTAAGAGAGGGCAAAGCTCTAAGTTTTGCAAGAAGCCTTACCTTGCAGTGGAAATCACTCCTCTCCTGCACCCTTTTAGCCAATCCTCACAGGGAAAAGCAACATCTTGGCGTTGCTTACTGGCTCCAGCAGCAAGGGAGAGGCGGGATTTACATGACAGGGTAAGGCTTCTTGCAACACTTAGAGCTTTGCCCTCCCTGTAGATCCACCTCTGGGGGGAGGGGCAGAAGTTGCGGGGGGAGGACCTTGTGGCTCTGCAATGATTGCGGCGCCGCGGGCACTTAGGGGCAAGTGCCCTACCTGGATGGGGTCCTTGGGGGTGCAGAAGGGTTGGGGAGGCCCGCTGCCACCTCCGCGAGCTTCTCTGATGCTAAAAATTGCTCCATTGGAAGATCGGAGCTAACTTCCTGTTTAGCGTCCAAAATGTCTGCTGCGGTGCTGCTGGGGAAATGGCCACTTTTTACTGCCTGTGGTGGGTTGTGACCCACCAGTTTGAAGAGCACTGATCTAGAGCACTGATCTAGAGCATAGAGCCATTTTTTTCAGATGTCCTTCAACACATCAGTCTTCAGAAATACATTTATTAACCAACGTGTAATAAAGTAGAAAAAACAACAACCCACCAACATTGCCTTCAAACTTTGGGTCTAAGGAAAAATATTAATAACACTTGAGTGAAATCCCTGTTCACCAGTCCCTCAATCCTAACCACGCTACATGTTTTGAATCACTGTGCAAGTCAGTTTGTATTTTAAGTCTTGCATTTACATAAAACATCATTGGATATGATTTCAACATTCATCTAATAAAGCTAAACATTAATTTATTCTTACCTTTCCCCAACTTATGTATATAGAATTATATTTCTGCCTTTTTATTTAAATTTATGCAGACCTATGTTTACCTTTTTGTAACAAGTAGCCATATTTCAATAGTTTAGTGTTTTTAATGATCTATCTATCTATCTATCTATCTATCTATCTATCTATCTATCTATC
>JAJKFI010000002.1:40159841-40248186 GCA_029204185.1 Lerista edwardsae | reverse complement strand
ATCTATCTATCTATCTATCTATCTATCTATCTATCTATCTATCTATCTATCTATCTATCTGTTTCCCATTCTCCAAACATTCTGTCATACTCTAGTGTGAATAAGGCTGGGTCTACACGTGAAGCAGAACAAAGACGTAAAATGTGGAGAATACCACTTCTGACTTCTTCCTATGCAGAAAGAAAAGTTCCCTGCAAGTAGAAAACTAGCATATCAGGGAGAAAGGTTCTAGCCTTCCCCTTTTTCTTCTTTTCTAGTTTTCTGTTTCAAAGGCCTACATAGCATTAAAAAAATATGATCCCTCATCTGCAGTCTGAAGTAGTTCCATCGATTCTATCATCTTTTTCTGTTGCATGTGGAATCCAAGTTTAAGGAATATTACTCAGGATGGGGCAATATAGTTATGGGCTGATTGTAAACAGGCTGTACATGGTTTGGGGAGGAGGACATTGTCTGCCCCCTGCCCCAGACAATGGTGTCTCCAAATGCCTCCATTATTTAATTTCATATATGTGAATGGCTGCCATTCATTCCTATGTGGAAAAGTAAAGTGCTGCACTTGGGGATAATATGGTAAGGGGGACGAAACATACCCAGATACTCTGAGTGGCTGAGTTTCCCACAGTAGGAACCCCATTAGCAATGCATATCTGAGTCACTCCCATTTTACTCCCAAGAAGTCAAAAAGATACAGGCCTTTCCTCCATAATATACCCTGCTCATCATAATGACTTTGCTAGTTTGTAATAAACATAACTTCAGGAGATTATTTAATAGTCCCGTTACCATAACATATATGCCAGCGATGAAGAAAAATGAGCTGCCACATGGAAGGAAAACGTTTTGGTGGATCACTAAAATGTTAGGGTGGTATTGATTCATATAATACAAACATGCACCAAGCTTTAAAAAAAAATGCAAAACTGGCACATATAGCACAATACAAGAGGTCAGGTTTCGAACTGTATGTACAAAGTCATTGAGAAATATAATGAAAATGCTTTAGACAAGATATTTAAAAAAGTCTACATTATAAACAACACCAATTAAATTTATCAAATGTTGATAAATTTTTTAAAGTCAGTAGAAAATACAAGGAAAGAGACCAAAAAATAAAACAAAACAAAAGCATTCAGCTTGTACATAGAGTACATTTATATTACAGAACAAAGACAAGACAAATAGATGTTTAAGAATTAATGGCAAAGGAAGGCTTGCCATGGTGCTGGAGGGTAGAATTTCTTTGCTGATGAGAGAGAGAGAGAGAGAGAGAGAGAGAGAGAGAGAGAGAGAGAGAGACGTACAGGCATACAAACAGAAATTAAATC
Source organism: Lerista edwardsae (assembly GCA_029204185.1). NCBI lineage: Eukaryota > Metazoa > Chordata > Lepidosauria > Squamata > Scincidae > Lerista > Lerista edwardsae. Next base: position 40,246,858 of record JAJKFI010000002.1, on the reverse strand, counting down.
ACAACACAGAAGAACCATTTACAGTGACAGATGACACACATACACACACATACACACACACAGGTGAGAAAATTTGGCATGTTGCATCACAGGAAGTCATTCGCGATTGGCTAACGATGGTACCTGGCTTGGTTGCAGATCGCTGGTTTGCCTGAGAGGAGTTACAGAGGGAGGAGGCACACCTGATGTGGACGCAGATCGTCCTAATCTGCAGCTTGCTTTCGGCTCTGGAAAGGAAGGGAACAGCACATGTATCACTGAGTAGGATTGTGGAGCCTCTTCCTAATACATCTAAATTTGAACAGTGATCAAAACATCTATTTGTGAAGGAAATCCGTGTTTATTAGGTTAATCCCCCCCTAGTCTTTCCCTCTTTTGATTGTGACAGGGTCAGCTAAATGTTTCCTACCAATCCTCAGGAAATCCTACCTCCAAGAACCCTTTATTTCTCTGCCAACAGCAGTGGTGTAGCTAAGGCAGGGCTGGAGGGATGCAGTGCCCCAGGTACAACACCTTTTTGGCAAAAACCAGATGTGCATTCTAAGGCCTCCAGGAAGCCTACTGTGGCTGAAAGAGGGGGGCGTGGGGATATGGGGGCATTAAAAATGTATGGGCCCCTGGTACCAGGAGCCCTAGTTATGCCACTGGTTCCCAGTGCCTATGGGATTGTCAACTATCACCTTTCACAGTGCAACCAAAAATAGAAGCTTCCATACAATCCACAGCCATTCCGAAGGGTTTCTCACATTTATAAAGCTTCCTACCAGGCACTGAGGGCTCAATCCAGAGCCGTCCTCTGCGAGTGATAGAAGTGTACTGCTTGCGCTGGTGTTGTAAATGTGCCATACGGCATGCATAGAGCGGGCAATAAGCTCTTACCGCCTGTGCTGTGGCACCACCGGCCCCTCACCACCCGGAGGTGGCGACGCCGGCGAGAGATAAGGTTACCCCTCGCCAGTTTTGCGGGGATTCTGGGTGGGGCAGGAGGGTGTTCATGGGCAGGGGGGAGGGGCAGGGTGGCACTGCGAGGGTGTGGGACCTGGTGGTGACTTCCACTGCTGGATCTTATCCCCAGCAGAGGCCTCAGCAGCCCGACACGGGGCTGCTCGAATTACCGCGGGCAAAGTAGCCAGTGGTGAGCTGAGGGGACGAATCCAGCACTTGAAAATCTGATACTATTCAATTGCTCAGAAACACCCGGATCATTGGTCCTGATTCAGTGGCTCCTGCTTCTTGACACATGCAAAAAGTAATTCCAGTCATGAGATTTTTACTTCAAAGTGTGGAGGAGCTTTGTGAGAAAGGTCACGCCTCCTACCAACATCTGACTGGCTTCCTTTGACATTTCCCAGCTGTTTTACAACAGGTATAACTCTGAAACTCACTGTGAATTTCAGTCTGTGCAAAATGTTGGTGACAATTTAAGACTGTGCAGAAACCTCATAGAGAGTACACTTCTCCCACAAGCTCGTTTGGCTCCATTTGAAGATCCGTAGAGAAACCCCAACATTCACTTCTACTACAAGTCACATTTTTTTTTGAAATTTCAGTGCCTACCCTAATTTGCTATGTATTAGTGATAAATTAGAAAGATTTCTAAAAGCTGTATTAGTTAGTAATATACATAAAACCGAAATGTAACGGATTTTTGCGTGCGGGACTGTAAATTCATAAGTAGTAAGAAGAATTGCTAAATAAAAAATATATATTATTCCTAATTTGCTATCTTGCATTAGAAGCAAAGTTTCAGAGCATGTGCCACCACCATATTCCCAAATCTGTGGTAGATTTAAGTCTTTTTTGCCCCATTTCAATCGCTCACCAATTTACACTATGTAGCCCCACTGCCAGGCAGCATGCTTTTTTTTGGGGGGGGGCAACCAGATGGCCTGGGAAAAGTAAATAAACAATTTTTTTTTACTTACCAACCCATAGGACCTTGGTTCTCAAACCGCTTGGGCATTTCCGAACCAAGGAGGAGGGGCAAAGGCAGCAGCACAAACCCCAGGATCGCACTGCTGATGGGATGGGTATTTTCCACTTACCTGAGCAACCTCAGCCTCTTGGGGGTGTGGGGAGCCTTGCAGACACCTCTGCAGGGCTCCCCTAAAAATATAAGATAAAAAAAAAAGAAATCGGAACCCACTCTTGGTTTTCGATCACAAACCAGGAAATGGGTTCCAATTGTTTAAAAAATAAACTTTTTTAGAGGCTTGCAGGCTTCCCACCCCCTACCAGCCCCCCCCCCCCAGGAGGCTGGGGCTCACTAAGGTAAGTGGAAAAGACCTCTCTACCGTCCCTGACAGCAGTGAGATCCTGGGGATTGTGCTACTGTCTTTGCCTCGCCCCCTCCCCTTAAAGGGACAGAGGCAGAGCTTTTCAGGCTGATGCGTTGCAATGCCTCAGTTCAAGAACTTCTGCTTTAGGATACCTGGCTGATAATGGGTCTCCTCAGACCGACTCCAGCAATGTAATTTTAGTTTAGTGAGCCTGAGAAGCCTCGGGGTGGTGGTGGAGGGATAGGATAGGATCTTGGCATGTGGTAGTGCTGCCAAGATCCACCCCCTCCTATCCCCGCCCTGCTCACTCCATGCCTTGATCCGCCCCAGAACTACACTATACCTGATCCAATGTGGCATCTTGGATCAGCTGGTGGGCACGCAAAGACTCTTGCCATGTGTGCTTGTGGCCCTGTGTGGAGCACAGTGTGCCTTTAGCAGGACTTACAGCAGCAGATTGTGAGACCTATGGCTGTAAGCTCTGCATAGGAGTGGGCTTCCCATTAACCTCTGCTTTGGACATGCAAATCTTAATTGACTCACAGCTTGTTTCTTGATGGCTGCTGCACCCATATGTGCCTGGGTTTGGGATGCTGCGGGTTATCATTGTACAATACAGCCAGACAAAAATGCCTCCTTTAGCACCCGTAATGTGAATAACTACAAGGTCTTGCCTGCTGCAATTTCTGAGTTGTTTTCTTTGTTTTGAGAGGAGGAAAATGACAGCATTTCAATTGGGCGTGTGCACCATGATGAAAGATTATCACATCTTTACCCAGGATACTCCTTTCATCTGGCATCAAAGCAGCAGAATCCATCATATTCAGAGGTGGTGTTTGTTCCTATTTATCTCCTTTGCAGTATATTTCCTGCCTGTTGAAACTTCACAGAGGTTCCTAATACTAAAGATTCTCACAAATGCTGCACCATTTTTGCTGCCTCTGTTTCTCCAAGAAACTTAAAAAAAACGTGATTGGAATTCCTAATTATTATTTTTAACTATCCATTTTGTTTCACTTAAGAAATAAAAGAGATGATTTTTTAATTATTATTATTATTAATTACTAGTGCTGCACTTCTGCTTTGAGCTTGGGGGAAAAAATACTATCTTCCTCATGTAAAGAAAAGCACAATGTGAATTGGATTGCAAAGCTCTGCATTGAATTTTTTTGAAGACCATGCAATAATGGAGTCACATGACGGGTAGTGGCCAAAGATTTTACCAGCAGGCTGAGAGGATGTTAGACAGGCTTTCTTTGCAGTAGCTTTCTTTGTACCAGCATTCAGCACGGTAGCATAACTAAGGTGGGGCTGGGGAGGTACACTTCCCCAGGTACTAAGCCTTGAGGAGATATCAGACACCTTAGAAAGGTGCTTCTGGTTTTTACAAAAAAACTAGAAGTGCCATTTGGAAGCCCCCAAGAGGCCTTCTGAGGACCTGGGTGGTGTTATATGGGGGTGTTAAAACATTTTTTGCCCCAGATGCCATATGTCCTAGCTATACCCTAGCTACAGGTCAGCACAGTGGCAGCAAAAATTGCCAAGTTATCCCTCAAACTTCCACTCAGACACTGGGGCATTGTCTGAATTCTCCCCTCCCCAGTAAGAGATGTACACAAAGCCAAACACAGTGGATGTCACTCCTTCCTAGGCTCTCTGTACAAGTTACAGCATACAGCTAGGCACCAACACTGGCTTTCCTCTGCATAGTCATAGGAAAACATAAGAAGAAAAGCCCCTCTGGATCAAGCCAAAGGCCCATCTAGTCCAGCTTCCTGTATCTCACAGTGGCCCACCAGGTGCCTCAGGGCGCACACAAGACACCTGCATCTTGTCGCCACTCCCCTAGATCTGGCAATCTGAGGTAGCCGACTTCTAAAGTATGGAGGTTGTTGCACTACCCATCATGGCCTGCAGCCTGCAATGGACTTTTCCTCCAGAAATCTGTCTAGTCCCCTTTTAAAGGCATCTAGGCCATCATCACCTCATGTGGCAAGTAGTTCCACAGATTAATTACCCACTGGATAAAAAAAATATTTCCTTTTATCTGTTCTCACTCTCCCAACACTCAATTTTAGTGGATGTTCCCTGGTTCTGGTATGTGTGAGAGGGAAAAGAACATCCCTCTATCCACTTTATCCATTCCATGCATAATTTTGTACATATGTAATTTTGTACATATGTAAATTTTGATCACGCCCTTTGCTTTTAACAACTGTGCTTTCAGAAGCACACAATACACTCATACAGATATTCTATTTTTCTATTACATTTTTTAAAAAAGTCTTTACAGCTGAGCTGAAAAGAAGTCTGGGTAAAGCATAATTCCAGAAAGACCTGTGTTATTCACCACTGGCCTGTAGTGCCTTTTGAAAGCTGGACTGCCTCACAGGGAACTACCAATTGCCTTTGTGGGAAGAAGGCGGAAAAGACGAAGGAAGTATGTCTTAAGTTGTAAGCCAAATGTGAGCTGCTTTGAGGCCCTCTGAGGAGGTAGAGAAGCATCTATGCGAATGTCTTGGTAGATAAAATCCAAGGCCGGAAAAGGAAGCATATCGTGAAAAATGAGTTATGCACATCTGTTGTGTCCTCATGTTGCCAGTGAGATGAATAGTTCATCAAACTACTGAGGGAAAAACCAATGCGTGACATATGCCTAGAAAGCTTGAGGTAAAGGGTGGTGGCTTTTGAATGAAATCACAAATGTGCAGGCCTGCTAAAGTTTGCAGAAGTGCTATGAAGCTATGAAGCTTCTGGGGTTGGTCATCTTCCATTTCCAAGACTTGTCAAGACAAGACATTCCTTCTAATAACAACAACAACAACAACAACAACAACAACAACAACAACAACAACAAAAACAACTTTATTGCGGTCACAGACCAGCCCAATTCCTTATAATGCATCTCTCTAAATGGTTGCCGAAGGAGAAGTCACAAAAAAGCCTTCATCAACAGCTTTATCAGAAGATAGCCTTGTGGACAATCCCATGCCAGGGAACCATATTCAAGTTTAATGTTCTACATTGATAGTAGTAGGAAATATAATTCAGTAGGTCTTTTATTTTCATGTGGCAATTCCCAACGGGAGCCAAATGTTGCTAAGTTTTCAGATAGAACCATAAAACCAGAACATGAACTCTACGAAATATGAATATTATTACAGACCTAAAACTGTAAGGGGGGAATATTAAGCATACCTGAAAGTTACACATCCACCTAACATTACAGAACGTAGGAGCAGGTATAATTATGCCCCTCCTTACTCCTTCCACAAAAATACCAAATATCACTGATCCATGGGCAGCCCAACCCTAACCTGCATTGGAGCACACAGCCCGGCAGGTCTGCACTGCATCCAATGCAGGTTTGGATGCTGCTGAAGCTCACTGCAGGGCAAGGGGTTGTTTGTCCCCTTACCTTGGGGTAAGCCCCAGCCACTTCCATGGGGCTGCTTGAATCTGCGCCTGCTATTTAGCAGGCACAGGTCTGAGCAGTCTGCAGTGGCCCAGATTGGGGTTGCGCAGCCTGGGGATGGCCTAATAGCCAGATCCTGGCTCCTCCCTTCTTCCTGGGCTGTCCCACCTGCAGGGCCACCCTCCCTCTGCTCCTTCCCACCTTCCTCTGCCCCCCAAAAGCCCCTTCGCTGCCCAAACCAAGGCACTGCTGGGCTGAAGCTGCTGCCTGAGTCAGTCCAGCATCCCTCTCATTTTATGGCACATTTGCAACAGTGCTGGGCTAACGCAAGTGGCTTGTGTTGGCCCACACCACTTTAGGATGGCGCCCTGAATAACTGAAATCACTTTATTTTCTTTCAGAGAAGTCTGAAAGAATTTGCTATCTTTACCTCAGCTTTTGAAAAACACTCTTCATGGAACAAAAACACTTGAGCAGAGACAGTCTGCCCCGAAACTACCTTGTTACAATGCACCGAGATCTCAGTATTCCCATCGTTGTCTTCATCTCCACTGGAACCCGTAATGAACATTGCCTCACCCTGAGCATTCTGGGAAAGCATCTCCCACAAACCATCTTCTCAGGTACCACAGTAGACTTTGCTGCCATAACAGCAGAAGAAAGCAGGTCCTGATCTACAAGCCATTAACTGGGAGCCTCAGCCAAACTGATTCTCATTAGCTGATGACAATCTCACATCACTATTGGAAGTGCTTTTGTTCTCAAAATGGAAAGAAAAGCAATACAACAGGGGTTTCTGGAAGTCATTCCAAATGACAGTGAGCAGAACATGTGATGATGCTGAGAAGGGAAGATGGCCAACCGCTTCTTAGGAATCCTGGATTTTTTTTACCAATGGTGGGAGGAAGGGGAATATGACAGAGCTACACCGAGTTCCCTATTCTGCTGTCAACTAGCACCTCTTCCAAAAATTAGAAAAGGGCTAGACCTTTCATTCATTTGCAGTGATGAACGTGAGGTGGCAAAGATCAGTCAGTCACACTCAGTGTATCTGTCCTGGGCTTCTATTAATAAACTAGTCTGTCCCTGTTGTAATGTGCCACAGGGCTGCTCGGCAGCTCCCATCTCATTCCATCACATTTTGCAAGTTCTCTGCAAATTAAGCATCCATTGCGACCCCTGGTCGCCTTAGGGACACAGGAGCACCACCACGAATAACTGCAACAAATAAATGATCACAAGAGAGCAAATTCCTCTAGGGAGCAAGGAAAATGGAAAAGGATTTCAGATCCAGCTGCCTTTCCAAGACATCCAAAAGTCCAGAGCAGTGGTATTCAAACTTTTTAGACTAGGACCAGTGATGTCATGCAGGGGGAACGCGGGGGAACTCAGTTCCACTTGTTAAAATTAGGGCTGACTCCGCCCACTTCACTCCGCAGCACTTCCCCCCTCCTCCCCCCTCCCAGCCCTGGGTAAACCTGGGCTCTGCCAGCCCCTGGCTTATGATGTCACTTCTGGTGGGCGGGTCCCGACACGTGCCAATCAAAGTGAGTTCCTGTTCTTAAATCATTTAGATGCCACCACGGACTAGGACCCACTTTTTAGAATGGCCCTCATGTCGGGACCCACTGGAAGTGATGTCGTTAACCTGGAAGTGATGTCATTGTCAGAAGTGTAGCATATGAAATGACACTCCTGAAATTCAAATTGGCATTCTTGGACTGCAGCAATTGTACACCCATGAAGAAAGCATGGTTTCTGACAGAAAGCAAGATTAGGACAAAATATGATGTGAAAGCACTGAACTAAAAACAAAATTTAAAAAAATTGCACTTGAAAATTCAAACTGTTAACACTGTTAACGGTTAACATGTAGCAAGAGTAAGGTCTGCAGTTTCCAAGATGGCTGCTCCCAGCTTTCCGCGACCCACCTGACATCAGATTGCGATCCACCAAATGGGTCACATTTTGACCCACAGTTTGAATAACATTTATCTAGAGCACATCATGGGTACTAGGCAAACAATCTTCAAAAGCTGCCATGATCAAATCTTTTATTTCAACTGTATATGCGCTATGCATTTCTAGGTAGTCTCTTTTGGCATAGACAAGTTCATCTTGTTGACCAAACAGGAGAAATTAGCACAGTGGATTTTCCAATGTTATTCTTTCTTTTGTCATCATTCATACCAGGATGCCTGAGATTAATAATGTAGTAGGATACTTCTTCCAGAATCTTAAAAAGCTTTGGTAAGCCAGCTACGACTTTATTTGCAAAGGTCTTGCAAAGGCCTGATTCTGAAATGATTGGCAAAATGTCATGTCTGTGATGCAAAGAAATGAAAAAATAAAACCACAAACAATACAATGTATGATGTGGTATAAAATGAGACACAGTACCTTGTACTGGCATTAGATGGCACTGCAAATTGCCTTATCCTCCCAGCTTACTGCAACCTTCCAGAAAATGCTCTCCGTCTCTCCAGAGTTAAGTTTGACAAAGCCTCCCATTTTGCAGACCCCCTGTGGTTCTCGACTGAAGCAGCAATGGCATGTTTTCAGTGCTGCTGTGTGTAAAAATCACTGACAGCTATTCCTCTAAAAACCCCTCTGAAGGCAAGATGCCCGAAACCACCAGGGAAGAAACACCCCTGAAAAATTATCCAAGAGACAAGTGGATGACATGCCATTGTGGAATACAATGAGCACAGTGTCCAAGGTCACTTTCATATTTACAAACTCAGAGAGAAAATAGCCGGCTTTCAATGGGATGGTACCCTGGCACGGAGGTTAAAATGCCATCTAGCGGGAGTAATTGAACTTAATGGTGTGGCATTGCACAGTACCAAAAGTGGCTTCAACCACAGTGGGATCAGGTGAATCAGATCCCATGCTGCCTGAATGCACAGCTGTGCCCCAGCATGGATGTGATTGTCTGCGCTCTGCTCTCATGCTGAAGATAAAAAGCAGATTCACTCTGTATCCCACTGTGGAACACCAGAACCAGATGAGTACTACTGAGCTGTTCGGCTGATCAGCTGCAGAGACCCTGCGGTCCGTTCACACAGCAGGCATGGAGAATGGCACAGAAGTGGAACGGTTGGCATGCAAACTCCAGCCTGCAATGAGGATTGCGTTGTTGGGATCTGCTTCCAGAAAGCTGGTCTCATGCAAAAGCTCCACATTAGGACTAAAGCAGCAAATAAAGCACCATCGGTGCCATGCAAAGATATAGGTACTTATGGATGCTATCACTTTTGGTTATTTCATGTTCCCTCTGATGGATTCAGAAAGCAAGGTGGTGAAGAAGGGACGCTCAGCCTTTAGGAAGGCCCACAACAGCTTGCTGGCCATCTTCTGAGAAGAGGACTAGCTCTCAAGAACCATCCTCTAATACGACATAATGAATGTGAGTTCATGATGCAGTCAAGCAACCACAGGGTCCATAAAATACTTACATCACAGGCTTATACAAGTCTACTCAGAAGTCAGTCCCACTGTGTTCAAGAGGACTTTCTCCCATGAAACTGCACAAGATTGCAGTCTTAATACCAGAGAGTCTTAGGGGACAATCCGGAGTTAGGCCAGAACAGGTAGGCCAGCAAAGTTTGGCTAGCACAAGTGTCACCATAAAGCGTGTTTAGACCATTCTCGGAGTCTAGGAGGCTGGCACACGTCTGTGTGCTGGCCTCTCTGACTGCAAGAGTGGTCCAAACATACTTTATTGGGTCCCTTCTGCCAGCCAAACTTTGCTGGCCTAACTAGGCCAGCCTGACTTCAGGTTAGGATTGCGCTCTTAATGATGTCATAGAATTATAAAGTTGGAAAGTTCTTGGGTGGAGGAGGGGTGGGGCAGCCCCACAAGGGGCTGGGACCGGACGGTGACTTCCATCACCGGATCTTATCCCTGGAGGAGGCCTGGGCAGTCTGCCATGGGGTTGCTCGAATCACCGTCGGCAAAATAGTCAGTGGTGAGCCAAGGAGCCCGGGCAGCTGGGCTTTCCTTGGGGGGGAAGGGGACAAGCATCCCATTCTTCTGGGGAGCCCCCAGTGGCTGTCTCTTGGTATAATCCTAACCAACCTTCCAGCACTGGATTAAAGATCAATGCAGCTCCGAGGTAAGGAAACAAACATTCCCTTACGTTAAGGAGGACTCCGTGACTGCCCCCTCCCCAACTGCAGGATGCAGCACATGCCCCATTGGCACAGCTGTGTCAGTGCTGAGAAGTTGGTTAGGATCGAGCCCTCAGTTTGTAATTGGGCCCTTAGTGGAATAGAAATTTCACTGTATTCAGCCAGACCCATTTTGTTGCCTATTGTATTTCAGGTCATGCATTGATCACTATTTGCTACTACGCTACAAGTTTCAGAATTCCAGTGATTTGTGATGAATGGAGATTATCCCGCTTTTCAGGATCCCTCCTCCCAAAATCAGATACAAATATTGCAAAATGCATTCTGCCTATTTATTTTTTTTCTGCGTAAGAGCACGTCAATGGTTTTGTTCCTGGAACAGATAAGATTGGGGTTGTTCACTGCTGGCAATTTTAAATACTGATAACTACACTTTATAATGTTAGCACATCCCAGACCAGAGTTAGATGCACTTAAAGCCCCTGAAATCAATGTGCTTTCACATGCCTGTGTTGCATTGTGGTCTATTGATTAGAAAACTTCAGCCCTTTTGCTGTCCTGAAATGCAAATGATGGGAACAGAGAAGAGTCTCATTATGTTTTATTTTGGTCTTGTAACTTCCTTTTTTAAGAGGGGCCTACAAGGGGTGGGGGGAGCTTAGACACACTCAGCAACAGAACTGAGACATGACGTAACAAAGACACTTACCTGTTGCTGGAGCAGTTTCCATTGGTGAGTGTGTGTAAGCTTTCGATCTTCTAATTTAGGCAGAAATCACTTTAGCAAGATGCATCACCTTACCTATTTTGTCTCTGGTGTTCTGGGACCAGCACAGGAGTAGCACTATATAACAAACAAAAGGAGTTGGTTCAACACAGCAGGCATTGTCTCCCCTACGCTGCTTCTCGCTGTCTACGGAACCAGTCGTCTGTACTGTTCTCATGCCCTTATGAAAGAGACTGCGGAGAAGCCTGGAAGCTTGCTGACTTTGGTTCAGTAGCGCTATTAACACACTACCTTGGATTCTCTCAATAAAAGGTACTGGAATAGAGGTACTAGTGCTTGTATAGAAACTGCAGTGGCTTGGGTATTATTTGAATTTCTCAGTATTCCCCTGCAACACATAACCAGGGAGACTGAGGGTGCAATCCTAACCTGGAGTTAGGCTGGCACAATGAGGCCAGCAAAGTTTGGCTGGCACAAAGGCCACAGTAAAGCACGTTTGGGCCACTCTCGGAGTCAGGGGGGATGGCGCACGTCCGTGTGCTGGCCTCTCTGACTCCGAGAGAAGTACAAATGTACGTTACAGTGTCCCTTGTGCCGGCCAAACTTTGCTGACCTAACTGTGCCGGCCTAACTCCAGGTTAGGATTGCACCTTTAACCATGCCAAAATCTAACCTGCACATTATTTTGCCATGTTTACCATTCCCTTCCTTCTTAAGTGCTCAGGGTAAAATACTAGATAACACCTTCCCCCCATTTTAATCTCACTTATGAGCGTCTCAGCTTTGTACCCTGATATCCTTGTCACTTTATCCATGATCCCACACTGATTCGCTTGCAAGCTTGTTTTCTCCATGCATCATGCAGGTGAGGCCACAGCTACATGGAAAGGCCTGCGTGTGACTTGGGCAGGACACTGAGACAGCCAGAAGCCATTTCAGTGATGCCTTTGAAGCTGCTACTATCCCAGGAATTACCTCCACATATTGCTTGGTTCACACTAACGTTTCTGCAAGTGGTTATGAGCCATGATTATGCAAAGGAAAATGAGTATAGGCTTGCAGTGGCTCAAAATCAAATCCAATTTTCAAAGCCATTTGCTAACTTAGCTAATATTTGATTGGGACAGGTCTGTTCTCCACTGCCAAAGGATTAACCAGGCCTAATTAAAGGATGCAGATCATTATACCTGCTTTTACCACATGACTACCGAAAGTACCGGACTGGTTTTCAAGCAGTAAATACAAAAAGGCAGACTTGCTACCTCTCACTCAAATCCCTTTTACCTGTCTGGACCAGAAAGATGGTTTATTGGTCTCACTGTTGTCCTGAAGTGCCTTGTGGGGAAGTATCCCAGTGTCCTAGCAACCAGATGTTATAAAAGAGCAAGACATCCAGAATGCACATGTGCTAAACTTATATTGCAATGTAAGACTTTTTTGTCCCAGTTGTATCCTGAGCCAGCCCAGAGTGTGCAGCAGAATGCACACAGCACAATTCTATGCATATCTACTCAGAAGTAAATCCCATATGTTCAGTGGGGTTTACTCCCAGGAAAGTGCTTATACGATTGCAGCCATAGCCTCAGCTGTATCCTACTGGCCAATCCAGGACGAGGCAATGGCGGAGAGGGAAGTAAAGGATTTTTACACTTATCTACACTACTTCCTGGTCCCCAATGGGCCTACAGATTTCTGGAGGAAAACTCCATCACAGTTACAAGCTATGAGGGGTATGTCCAGTCTGAGATTAGCTGGTTGCTCATCATGAGGGCCAGTTAGGAATTTTTTTTCTGTCATCCAAATTGGCCATGGACAGGAGTTTGTTTGTTTGTTTGTTTTGCCTACCCCAGACTGGCAAGGGAGGGACCGTGTGTTCAGATGGTTTCATAACTTAAAAATTGGTCGCTTGTGCTTAATAAAGTTAAACCCCAACTGCAGTCTGGTGTTTTTACAGGAGTGTAATAGGCTACCTCAGAATGTCAGATGCAGGGGAGTAGCAGTGAGATACAAGTACCTGGTTGTCTTGTGTGCTCCCTGAGGCATCTAATGGGCCACAGTCAGTGGTGGGATCTGGGGACTGACTACCGGAACGCTGGGCGGGGCTTGGATGGGACTTACGCGTCATTGGCTGCCCGTCCGTTCGGTCCACAGCCCGTCCTGACCTGGGGGGGTTCTGGCTCGCCGGGGGGACGGGTGGGGGGCGCCAGATGATCGGACATGCAGCGGTGGGGCGCGCTCCCCCGGAGAAGCCCATGCGGCCCGCAGGCAGCCCAAGGAACGAAACGGGCGGGCTGCCAATCACGCGTAAGTCCCGCCCAGCGTTCCACTAGTCAATCCCCAGATCCCATTACTGGCCACATTGAGATACAGGAAGCTGGCCAGGTGGGCCTTCGCCTGATCCAGCAAGACTTTTCTTATGCTCTTATGTTCTTATTTGGAACTATACCCATTCCTTGCTGGTATGAAAGAGAGTAAATCCAGAGGGGCATGACTGATACCAGTGCTATCAGTGCTGATGAAATCCACTCTAATCCATCCTTGACACACATGTACCCGGTTTGGCGTGATCCCTGTTCTGACCATCCTATGAACTGCCCCCCTCTGCTACTTTACCTGCACTGATGGAGCATCTGGGCAATTCTGGCACATGTCTAGTTGTTTGCATTGGTGGCTCCAAAACGCTCCATAGTAGCATGGCTTTTCATGCCACCACAACAGGGCCTATGGCGGCAGATTAGGAGATCCATTGCTATATGCCTTGGATAGGATTGGGCTATTAGGCTAAAATCATTTTTAGCACTGACTTTGTGGTTTAAAAGGAAAGGCATATCAAAGAAGATATTGGAATTCTTTCACTCCCTTGTGGATGCTTGCAGTAATACAGCTTCATCTTTAAATAGGAGATTAGTGAAGATTTGCAATAAAGTCCAGCCTTTCCTAAGCAGGGCACCAGGGGGCTTGAATGGGCAAGTCTGGCATCACCACTGAGGGAAATCTGGCCCTGCTCATTTCGGTTTTGTAGCATCGGTCAGATGATAACATGAAGAGTGTTCTGCTACCCAGAAGATAAGCTGGACCAGGTGGCTTGGGCACTCATCAGTAGGGGTCAGACTAGTCTTTCAGTCTGAACAGTTTGTCCAGCGTAGCAGCTACAGTAAAGACTCCTGTGCCTTGCTTTGCCTTCTGGCGACTGATTCAGATGATATTATCTACCTCTGGCCCTCTGGTCCTACATCTACTGCCTTGGATGACATTTATTGACTCTGGTCCTTATGTCTGGCATATCTGGCCCAAGCTATTGGCCTCTAGTCCCTCCATCCAATAGCTTGCAGGTCTCATCCTGCAGAGGCCTGACAGTAGACCTGCAGCCAGCTTTCTTCTGATCTGTACTTTGCTGCTATCAGTAATGATACAGAGTTTCCTGCAGGAGTCGGCAATTCCACTGACAGCAGAAACATCAAATTTAACCAAAAGGGAAAAAAAATGCAGTGGCGCAATGTTCCTTTCTCTTATGCTGAAAGTTAACTATAATAAACTGAGGGCACAATCTTAACCTAGAGTGAAGCCAGCAAAGTTTGGCCGACACTAGGGACACCATACAGTACGTTTGGACCACTCTTGGAGTCAGAGAGGCCAGCACACAGATGTGCACCATCTTCCCTGACTCTGAGAGTGGTCCAAATGTGCTTTACAGTGGCCCTTGTGATGGCTAAACTTTGCTGGCCTAACTATGCTGGCTTAACTCCAGGTTAGGATTGTGCTTTGAATGATTGCTCTTGCCTGGATCTGCAGCACCCCACATGGGTTATTTCTAAGGACCAGGTGTTGTACTAGATAGTTCATCTCTCCAGAAATTATTTCTTGCATATTTATTCTGTGCTTGTACAAACTCTCACTTACCCGAGCTGTTATTTCCTGCCAACATGGTTGGACTAACAGAAGACCTTCCAAGTCTGCTAGATACAACTGGTAGTCCTGGTGTCCCATCCCATTCCTGAGCTTTTATGGGCTCTCTGGAGGAAGATGTCCCATGGTGACCTCCTCTCTCTTTGTTTTCCAGCTTTGGTAGGGGTTCAGTGCTGTGGCTTCTGATCTTCAGTTCATCTAATGGTTCTACAAAAAATATGTGAAGGTCACAATCCATTATACGGTAGAAATCGATTACATCCATATCCTCATGTGATTCCCAATTTTGCAAGCTGCTAACTGAACTCTACTGTAAACACAGGCAATAATCAACAGAGGACAATAGCAAGAGAGGATTTTATGTTATACTGTAGTTTTAAACGTACTTTGTATACTGAAGGTTTGGCAGTATTCAAAGGTAGATAAAACAACCCGTTGGATTAAAAATGTGCATTACAAGATGCCATGAAAACATTAAATATATTTTAAAGAAAGGTAGTTCACATTTTGTCCCTGGTGTTTATGTTGTAGAGAGGAGTCTTATTCCAGATTTTGGTTTTGTATAGAACAGGCTACAATATAGCACAGACGAATATCCTATTTAGATGTTATGAAACTATGCAGAGTCCCAATAATTTCACAACAACTGGAATGTAGCCCTGCCCCTACAATTCTGCAGCTCCACCACCGGCCTACCACCCCTACAATGTAATGCTGAACCAGGGAGAGATTTCCCATGTGATGTTTAGGGACAGGTCCCTTCACAACCTCTGTCCCTAATCATGGGGAAGGTCTGTTCCCAAGTGCAGACACTTACGGTAGACAGTAAAGTGGAGACAGGCCTAAATAATGTGGGGGTTGCACTTGCTAATGTACTTCTGGACTTTGCAAAAACTGTAGAGATTATCCAAAGTTCCATAACATCCAAAGAGGCCTTTATTAGGTGTACTGAACTCCATTCAGATCAATGTGCTAGATTGTGAACTATGTTGACTATGTAAGGTCCTTCCTCTCAAAGCATCTTGTGTGAAACACTCCACCTAGACTAGTGGTTCTTAAGCATTTTAGCACTGGGACCCACTTTTTAGAATGGCAGGACTCACTGGAAGTGATGTAATTAACCTGGAAATGATGTCATTGCCGGAAGTGACATCATCAAGCAGGAAAATGTTTAGCACCCCCCATATGATAAAATCAATCAATTAATGAAGTAAATTAGAAGTTTACAATGTTAACATTATTCAAAATAAAGAACCCTCCTAACCCTCCCAAGCTGTTCAAAAAAATTCCCTAAACCTCCCAAAGGCTGTGATTGTATCCATATTTACCCTGAAGTGAGTTCCATTAACTATCTTTGTTAAAAGCATAATACATGTAGCTTTTTAAAAGAAAAGCTCTGTAACATTTCTGCAGTCACATACCATGACTAGTCAAGACTAGTATATTAAAAATAACATACACTTTGAAATGAATGGGGACCCACCTGAAATTGGCTCATGACCTACCTAGTAGGTCCCAATCAATAGTTTGAGAAACACTGAGCTAGGCTACTTATTCTAAGTGAAGCATAATAAATCTGGGCTAAATAATACCCACCATATAACAAACCAAGAGAGGCCAATGATTGTCTCCTTCATGTTGTCATGGGAAGGGTCAAATGCTGGACGAAAATGGGCACATGTGCTTTCTACAGTGATACGAGGCATCTACCAGCTCTTCAGGTCCCTGCTGATTTCTCTGTTAAGTGCACTCTTATCACATCTCTCATTTTTCCCTCTGACATGCACTTGAACAGCATGGGTGGGAAACAGCACTTAGTTTAAATGCAACTCTGACTGCTCATACTTTAAGCACAGCATAGGCAAAAACAGCAACAGCAAAAGATTCAACACTGCTGACAATCTAAATTAGAGTCCAAGTCGCTGCATGATTACTCAGAAGTAAGTACCACTATAGCCAATGGATCTTACTCCCAGATAAATGTGGGTAGGATTGCAGCCTTACAGTGAATGGTTTAAAGTTTGATGGCAGCCTTAAAGTTAATGGTTTAAAGTTTGAGCTCTAATAGCATTTCTGCATTTCAAATTCTCTAGGCTGGGATGGAAACCTATATTAAAAGGATATCAAAAAATAACTAACTTTCTTCAAAAGTAACTGACATACAGAGGCATTACCAATGGGGGGGGAATGCTAAGTTTTACAGAAGCCTGAGCTCCTGTGTAAGGCAGCCCCTTCCCCTTTCCCCAAAGCCATTCGTGGCTTGAAGAGATGGCTCGGAAGCTTCATTCTCTGAACCACAAATGGCTTTGGAGGCAAGGGGGAGGGACCAGGTTTTGCCCTTAGAAATGCCACTAAAAGGTGTTTGTCATCTCTTGAACTGATGCCATAATTACTGTTGTATTACTGCATCCTCCCCAATGTGGAACAAGGAAACAAGCACGTCATCTTATCATAAATCTCCAGTTGTCCCCCTCCTCTAGCTTGATCCTAAGATTCATATTCTTCAGTCCCATCCAACAAGAGGGCTTGTCAGGCTGCAGCCTGGCATGTTCAATGTTTGCAGCTTCCTGCAACTGCAATGAATATACCTCAATAACCTCAATGCTTCCAACAAATAGGGAAGCATTGGAAAATCAACAAAATTGAACAGACAAAAGGAAATATTTCTTTTCCCAGTGTAATTAGTCTGTGGAACTCCTTACCACAGGATGTGGTGGTGATGCCTGGACTAGATGCCTGTAAAAGGGGCTTGGACATACTTCTGGAAGAAAAGTCCATCACAGGTAACAAACCATGATGGGTATGTGCAACCTCCTGGTTTTAGAAGTAGGCTACCTCAGAATGCCAGGTGCAAGGGAGTGGCAACAGGATGTAGGCATCTTGTTGCCTTGTATGCTCCCTGGTGAGCCATTGTGAGATACAGGAAGCTGAACTAGATGGATCCAGTGGAGCTCTTTTTATGTTCTTAAAGAAGGCATGGAAAGAAATGATGGAGGGTTGACTGGAATGAGTTGATTGAGAGGAAAGGTAGAGCTAGAAGGAGATCCACTGCAGGTGGGTAGAGAGAAATCACAGAAATAGAGAAGGACATGGATCTGTGGAGCAGGATACAAGGGGAGTTACTGGGCAGGATGCATTAAACCTCCAAAGATTTCTGAGGTGGAGCCTCATGATGTTACAAGACTATCCAGCCTTGAAAAAAGGAGGGGAAATCTGGTAAGTGGTGGTAAATGGACAGAGGCCAGTGGTGGTCCAAATGTGGAATAAGAGTGATTCTTACTTCCTGTTTCCCTTATTTTTTGCAAGAAGCTGTTGAAACAGGGTAATTTCGGACAAACTGGTAACATTGGCAGCCCAATCCTACCTGAGATCCCCCCACCAATGCAGAGGTGCCAGTGTGGCTTCCGCTGCATCCTGCAGGGGAATTTCAGCTGCTGGATGTCTCTGCAGGGTAAGGGGCATTTGCCCCAGGGTAAGCCCCAGCAGCTGCAATGGGGGTACCTGGGCTTGCGCCAGCAACATCACTAGCACAATGAGTTACACATCTCAGCTGATCAGGGCCAGGAAACGGGATAGGATACAGCATGCAGTGGTATGCCAATCCTGGTCTTCTCTAGGGCCTGATCCACCCACCCCACCCTTATGGCTTTTCTTCCCTGCCCTGTTAACCACCTCTCCGCCTTAACTGCTCTGGTAGGCACAGCTCTTCAAACTGGCAAAGGTTAAAGCCTTCCCACCAGTGGGACTTGGTGGTGTGCTGTCGCCACGTGCTTTGTAGCATGTTTGTGAAAGCATGTGCCGGTTGATCTGCACGTGCTGCTGGTGCAAAGCTTCAATAGGATTGTGCCAGAAGTAAGAGGCAGTGCAATCTGGCCTCTATACAGGTAGGACCTGCTTTCTGATCCTAGTTCAATGCACCACTGGCAAAGAATTGAGAGCCTTTTCTCAACACACCAGTGAAACTCTTTGGGTACAGTGCTGCATATGAAAAAGAGGGCATCAACTTTCAACAACACATTTTGATCATCCATTTTTGAAGACAGCGCTGCAGGTTGCACTGAAAATCAGTATGCAATCAGCAGTTGAGCTGTAACATATTTACATGGGGGAGCTTCATTTCTGAGGTTATCTACAAACTAATAAAGCTAAAAGAAATGAAATCGCCTGGATCAGTCTGGCATCTCGCATTGCCCATTCTTTGTCCCAAGAACATTTTTATTGGATGATATTTATCAGGAACACAAAAGCACACCTTTAAAAATGTTGCTATTTTCCAAATACCATGAGACGCGAAAAGACATAAAACAGGGGAAATTACATTTTCAGAGAACTTCCTTAAGGAAGTCTCCATTGTCTGCTTGTATAGAAAGGAACACTTTTTTCTGATTTAATATTCTTTGATGAATATGAAGAAATTTGGAATGCCCACACTTGAATTCTCCTGCCCCATCACAGCTCGACTTTTTCTCTCTCTTGTGACTCCATACTATTCAGCTCTATAAGGACGTTCTCCTGTGTGCTTGTGACATAAGGTCTTGCAGGTTAACAAAGGGAACAATCGTAACCTGAAGTTAGGCCGGCACAGTCAGGCCAACAAAGTTTGGACGTCACAAGGGATACCTTAAAATATGTTTGGACCACTCTCGGAGTCAGAACGGCCAGCACACAGAAATGTGCCATCCTCCCTGACTCCGAGAGTGGTCCAAATGTACTTTAGGGTGGCCCTTGTGCCAGCCAAATTTTGCTGGCCTAACTGTGCCATTCTAACTCCAGGTTAGGATTGCACCCAAAGTTTCAGTCAAGATAGAGCACCTCAAGCAATATCATAGGGGCCAAATTTGTTGGGGTCAGTAACGTGCAGATCATCATCATCTTTTTTATTTTTAAGATTGACTTTTTTTCTATAAATCTATCCAATCCCCTTTTAAAGGCATCTAGGACAGGTACTACCACCACCACAACCTATGGTAAGGAGTTCCACAGACTAATGAAACGGGGAAAAGTTATATTTTGTCTAAAACCCTCATCTTTACTAAATTACCTCTATCCACTAATCAGAAACAGCTATTAACAAGAACATGCTTGGAGGTAAATCCAGTAGATTTTTTTAGCAATAATACAATGCATACAGAGAAATAATGTGTGCCATTGCCAATGCACTTAACCTCACATGCTTCCATGTTAATGTGTCGTAAGTGTAGGAGCCGCACCAGCTTTAGCTATTGAGTCAAGGTTCTCAGATCTGTCCCGTTCACGGTGTGGCATGAGTCTGGTGCACATCATTTCAATATATAACAGAAGTGTGTTTGGCAGGACTGCAGGACTGATGATTTGCGGTGGTAGCTTATCCAGACAATCACATTTAAAGCTGTGTGCATTCCCACAGACAGGAGTATACTTAATCAGATTCAAGTTATATGTGATGGCTGTGACCGACTTCAGTCCGACACCAACTTTATAAAGCCTATCAATGATATGCAGCGTTTCATGGGGCTTATGATGAGAGAGGACATGCAAGTTCTGTACAACCCAGGAATTCCAATTAATAAACCAGGGCTTAAGACAAAAGCAACCTGATAAATTAGAACTGGGGAAATGCTTATCGAAAACTCTTATTCAAATGAATGCACTCTAACCTAATCAGTCTGGCACAAGCCATTCAAGCACCTATTAATTCCAGCGCCTGGCTGTTATAATGCTGAGTGACAAACAGCAGAATCTCTTTTTAGGAGGCAAACAAGGCATAATCTGAGAAGGAGCCATAAATGAGGGCAACTCTCAGCTAGTCTTTCCTAAGTAATCCAAAATGTATCAGATAACAATGCATGTATTATTCATTCATCTTTCTCCACGCCCGTCTGCTATAAATCTAAATAAATCATAAATCATGTTAGCCTAAAGTAAGACCATAAATAGGGTCGGTTTTTCAAAAGCACATTAATAATATTACAGGCACTCTCAAGTTGCACTGCAGCTACATATAATAAGGCCATACTGACCCAAGCTGCAACCTGGCATGTTCAATGGCTAGGGGTAGGGTTTCTGGGTAATATTCTTTCCCAAATTTCTTGATTAAAATAGCAAATTGTGGTGTTATGTGTTTTTATCCAAATTTTTATTGCAAATTGTACAAGCAGCACAATAGATTAGGGTGAATGGCCCTATAAAGGCAAGCAATCACTGGCACAAACACACACTAGCCCGAAATAACCTGCTCAAAAAATCCCAAGCTGCACTCTGGTTGCTGCTTGGAGAGTCAAGAAATTGCTACTTACTACTTCCACATTCCATTAAAGTTGCCTCAGCATGCACTGTGAACTCCAAACATGTGTGCTCATGCAGGTTTAAGCAAGCTTCCTCCTGTTTCTGCCACTCCTGCTCCTGATCCCTTACTGAAAACTATTTGTGGCTTCCTCAAAATTATGTCAAAAATAAACAAAAGTGGTGTTGTTTTTGTGAAATGGCTCTGTCAAAAAATCAGCTGTCAAAAATCAGCAAAAGTGGTATTATTTTTGACCTAAATTCCATTTTATGTAGTATTTTTAGTAGAAATTCTCATTATTTAGTGTTGTGCATTGACAGAAAAAAACCCACCCCTATCAATGGCTTTTTAACCTTGCAACCAATAGACCAGTACATCCAAATACTACATTATCTGAATGATTCCTAAGCAGTCCCCACAGGCGGGTCCATATTCCCATTCACTTGGTGGCACTTCACCACATTATTCATAGGATTTTGCCATGTCTTGTAAATGTCACCCCTTGATGTCAATATCAGGATTCATTCTACTGTATCTCAGCTGTAAAACCTTGACATATGCTGCATCAGTTCATTTTCCACATTGAAACCACTGATACATCAAGGTATGATGTCTTTGTCATATATAACACCTTTGTATAGATCAGTCCTGTACTTTGTAAGAATTTCAATGGGGGGAAAAAAACTGTTCCCAAGGTTGAATGAGGCCAACTGTGATGTCTATTTGGAGGGTGTGTAACGACATGTTCACCACATTTAAAATCTCTGCTATTTATGCCCCATAAATTTATATGCATACTTGGAGACAGTGTGGCTGGGTTGCCCCTGTGGCGAGAGGCAGTCCACAACTGTTTTCAGTTTTTAATGCTGTATGGCATACTGGTTTGCAAAACATCACCTGTTATCATTGTGTCATAAAGCACATTGTGTCAACACAATCTCTAGGCCCATTGGTGGGAAGGTCTAACCCTTCCTACATGTACTGACACAGTGGAGGATGCCCTCTGTGCCATATAATGCTGCACTGTGCAGAGCAAGGGCACTGGAGGGTGGGGAGGGTGGCATTGGGGGCAGGGTGGATATATCGGGCTTGAGAGGGGGCAGGATTGGCAGCACTGGTGCATGCTGTATCCTATCCACTTTCCTGGGCCAGATCTGCTGACCCAGATCAATGCGGACCTGCACCAGCTATATAGCTTGCTTGGATCCAAGTTGACCCATTGTGAAGACTAGGGCTTGCCCCTTACACCAAGGAGACTTTCCACCTGCTAAACCCCCTATGCAGGATGCAGCATCGCCCGTACTTGCACTGCTACATTGGTGTGGGGAAGTTTAGGTAGGATTCGCCTGTTAGTCTGGCGCAATTGGCAGGGTAAATTCCTAATGATGGCCCCATGCATTGAACATTCATCTCAAGCAGTGAACATGTACAATAGTGAGGGGCAATTTACATCTACTGTGTGTAGGAGAAGGATCTAAATGTGTGCTTCACTGAGTTTTTGTGATATCTGTTTTTTTTTTTTATTGGAAAAAGACACCACAAAAGATTTCTGCCTTTGTGATCTTTCACTTGGTTTTTTTTTTTTTTGAGCCTGTGGTCAATCTTGATAGGCTACTGCTTCAGCATAATTTCAGGACTGCTTTCCTGGTCACTACATGATCCCAGCCATTCAAATCAGGAACATGCTCATGTCATAGTGCTTTACTCGAGAAATCAGATTTGGTTATATGATGGGCAGCCCAACCCTGACCCACCAGGCCACAGCACTATCGACAGAGCAGATTCTGCCCCATATATCTTCCTAGTTGTCCTTTACTGATTGGCTTTATCTGCTACTTCTGCCACCATCCTACCAGGCAAACATTATTTAAATCATAAGGGCTATATCCAAGAAATCTAAAGGCTTAAGCACACTTAACTCTCTGCTTGATGGCAGGGCATATATGTACACAAATATGTTTGAAATGGCTTTAAACCAAACATAGCAGCTCTTTCATATATGATGCAGTTTCACTGAAGAACCCCTGCATCCATTAGCAAATTGGTAGAGATCTATGTGCCACCTGCAAATCAAATTTATGGCACCATAACTTCTAGACACAAAGCATAGTTTAAATGGATGAGTTTTAAATGTCAAAATAGTTATTACTTGCATTTTCTTATCTGAACCAAGTCCCAATTCTACAAATTAACATTTTGGTGCTCTTCAAACATCTAAAGCTAAATTGCTAATTTGCAATGATTACCCCGAACGTACGATAGATGTTGTATCCCAAGATAAATATTTTTACAGCCCAATCCTGTCTTCCCTGGCCATCATCACAGCATCTCTTCTGCTGGCACCGACTACCATTGTTAGTACCAGTCATAAAAGGTGCTCTGGCAGCACATCAATCAGCGCACTGCAGGGGACATTGGCAAAAAGACTAAAGCCTTCCTATTGGCACCAGTGGATCCAGTGCCACTCACCTGTCCAGGTAAGATGGCAGGAGAGATGGGAGAGACGTTGGGAAGGCAGAACAGAGGCAGCGACAGGGGCAGGGGAGGACAGAATGGGATGGCAGTGGATGGGTGGATCAAGTCTGGGAATCCGTCAGATCTGTGGCAGATGTGGACGCTGAATCCTAACCCTCTTCCCATTTCTGATCCAGCAGCCTTGGTCCACATGGATCTGCACCATCAATTTAGCTAGTGCAGGTCCAAGTAGAACTCCCCCCCCCATGCTGCAGAGGCTTAACTCCCAGGTAAAGAAACAATGTTCCCTTACCCAGAGGATACCTCCACAACTGCCCCCCACCACTGCAGGATGCAGTAGCACTAGCTATTTCAACACCTCTGCATTGGCAGTGGGGAAACAATAGGATTGGGCTCTTAGGCTGCCTAGATTCACAGCGCAATCCTGTCTCTGACGTACCGCTGACGCAGGGGCACTGAGCAGCACCCCTGTGTCGACACTAATGCGCTGAGACTGGCGCTGCCTGCTGTGCTGGTCTCGGTGCACCTGCGCTGCATTGCCCCTGCGTTGGCTGAAGCTGGCCAGTGCAGAGGCAAAACAAGGTGGGAGGGAGGGAGGGAGTGGGCGGGAGAGGATGTTTCTGGGCACACTGTGGGCGGGACGGCAGGCGGGATGGCCTGGGAGGGGGGTGGGCCCAGGATTCAGCTATAAGGCCAAATCCTAGGCCCATTCCCAGGCCGTGTGCCCCTGATTCGGGGTTTAGCAGGTGCAGTTCCGAGGAGTCCATAGGGGAGATTGGAGCCTCGCCATGTGCAAGGGCACAAATGTGCCCAGCGCCGACGAGGTTCCAGCCTCCCATTTTCTGTGCTGGATATGGCGCCAGCCCGCTGGCCTCACCATTCCAGCGCAGTATAGGATTGCGCTCACAAGCAAGTCAGTTTGCAGGTGGAATATAATGGAATCATACGACCACATCTCAATCTGTTTTACTGTTTTGATTACAATACAGTATAATTTTAAATTTAAAAAAGTCATCAAGAAGTGACAGATTTCCACACTTGTAAGTAAAATGCTAGGTGATGAAAACTGACATGGACTCCAATGGAGACATATTAGGCCAGGATCCAAAGAGCTACCTTGAGGCCCCAATTCTAACTAAGGCTCCTGCCAGTGGAACATGCATTCTGCTGGCAGAAGTGCCGGCCTGCTATGGGTGCGTATAACGCAGCTGCCAGAGTACGCGGCTGGAAGCCATGTGCACAGGCCAGTGGTGAGACCTCCCATTGGTAGCACCGATAAGTTGACAGTGGGGATGGATGGTAGAAGGAACACCAGAAGAATGGGGGAGTATCTGGGTGGGGAGGAACATGGGTGGAAGACAGAACAAGGGAGGGATGAGGAGGTGGATCCCAGGGGCAATGGCATGCATCAGTTTTGCATCACTGCTGGTACAGATCCAAGAAACCCCATAGGACAGGCTGGGGCTTGACATGGAGATAAATATGTGCATGTTGGGCTGCCCAGAAACAGTTCCATAATTTGGGCACCATCACAGAAAACGTCTTCCATTCCCACCTGCTTAATCTGAAAAAGTGGGAGCACCCAAAGATGAAGGAGATCTTCATTGGCAGGTAATCTCATGCAGGAGAGGTGGTTTTTTTTTTTTTTTCCAGAGCCAGGATGATACAGTGGTTCTGGAGTTGGACTTAGATCTGGAAGATCCAAGTTCAACCCCCCCCCACTTGAAGCTTCCTTGGGGTCCGATCCTACCCAATATCCCAGTGTTGATGCAGCCATGCCAACAGGGTGTGCACTGGAACTTGGAAGTGGGAGATCAGTCACCAAGGCCTCTTCAAGGTAAGGGCACGTTTGCTCCCTTCACTTGGGGCTGCATTGCAGCTGCAGCAGGGCTGGAACAGGATTGGGACCTGGGTGACCTTCAGCCAGTCACCATCTCTCAGCCTAACCTACCTCACAGAGTTGTGGTGAAGACAAAAGGGAAGCTCCTTAAACAAAAGCTGGTATAAAAATGCCCAACATGAAATAAAATGCTTGATACCTCCTGTCTCATCTGCCCGTCTTCACCCAAGCATGGGGCCTTGTCCAGCAACTGTTACTGGTGCTTTTACACTGTGAGCCATTGGGGATGGGGCAGGGAATCGTTTACTGATTAATTTTTCTAAGTAAACTGCTTTGTGAACTATGTTTTGTTGGAAAGCAGTATATACATATGCTTATTATGTTTATTATGCTTCTGCTGCTGCTGCTGCTCATGAGGAGGGCGATGCTAGCCATGTGTAGGCATTCATTGTATATGAATGCTTTGGGTATGCCTGTACAAGTTATCATAACAATGAAGGTGCATACCTATAGTGATCTCACAGCCTAATCCTCACCTAATCCTCACAGTCTAATCCTCTCCTCTCCCTCTGTTGATGTAGTGATGTCCAACTGGCTACTGCTGCATCCTGCTGGGGTAGAGCTTCGTCCCCTTATCCAGAAGGAAGCCTCCATAGCACAGATGGATCTACTTGGACCTGTGCTAGCAAAAACGTGTCCCCGGAGCAGATCTGTCCTCCTCCCACCCCCACTGCTGACCCTTTCCTTCCCCTTCTAAGAAGGTTTTTTTATCAACCCAGACGAAAGGAAGGTAAGGCCCCCTGATCCTTGGACCATTGAAACTGCTGGTTGGGATCCGTGAATATGGGAGACCCACCTGTACTGTTCATCAAATAAGCTTGTGGGTTGTGGGCTTCATGGGGAATTGGGCAGCCCAATCCTAAGCTGCGCTGGAGCAGGCAGGCCGGTGGGCCTGTGCTGCATCCAACGCAGCTTCCAGCATGGCTGGAGCCTCCCTGATGTGCTCCTCGGATCTGCACCCATGACATGGCAGCTTCTGAGGCAACTGGAGCCTCCCCGGTTCAAGGGCATTGCATCAGGGGAGGCACCAGCCTCCCCGATGTGCACCTCGGATCTACGCCCACAATTTTGAGGGGGCCATGCGGCCTGAATTGGGGCCATGTGGCCTGGGACAAGGCCTAGGATATGGCCTAATGGCCAAGTCCCAGGTCCACCCCCCTTCCTGAGCCAGCACACCCACTGGGCCACCCCCCAGTTCTGCCCTCCCACCCTCCCAGAACCACCCCTGCATGGGCAGCTCTCCACCCACGCACCCAGGCTGGCGCTGCAGCTAGCGCTGGTCCGGGAGCATGAGTGCCGATGTAGGAGTGCCGCTCAGCACTTCCACAGCAACGCTAATGACGTAGCGCCGATGCAATGACGTTGCAGGTTGCGCTCTGGGACTTGCCCAAGGCAGAGTTCATCTATGCAGGCTATAACATAGTTGCTGCTTGAGATGAGAATACATTTTAGATGACAACCATGCCAAATTGTGACGATACGAATCGGGCCTCAGGAAGCCAAAATGGCAGGGAGGATGCTCGGCCCTTGGGGTGTGCCGAAAGGGCAATGGCCTCCTCATGCCCTGGAACCATCTGTGATCCAGTTGCATCGAGCCTTTGCTCAATCAAACATGTTGCCATGATATGAGAAACGAAGCTCGTTTGAATTTTTGCGTATGTGACATTTTATAATGCACACATCTTTGCTAGCCAGCTCCTTTTCCATGGGAACTTTACGGATCTTCATTTCTTCGTATGCAAATATGGCTATTACCAGAATTTTTTTTAATGGACTTTCCAGTAAGTCCCATTAAAATGATTAGTGTGCTGTGTCAGTTCCTGCACAATCCCTAAGATCCTAATTTGCGATGAGTAATAATTGTAATGCTACTCTCCTTAATTTCCCTGCAGGGGTCTCTCAAATACTGCAACTCTTCCCTGTGGAAAAATTCTTTTTTTTTTTTTTTGTCTTCAGTCATGCTGGGGTGGGTGCGATTACTAAGCTCTTGCATTTTTAACAGGTTTGAGGACTAAGCTAAGCATCTGAAGATTTACAGAACTTCAACATTTCTGTTGCTTTCTTGGATGCCAAATGAATCTTCAGTGTTACAGAATTTAATTATCCGTCAAGTGACATATATGAAAAGTTGAAAGTGACTAATATTAAAAATGAATGCATTTATATATTAGGTGCTTGTCAACCAAATAGGGATCTTTCGGGGGGGGGGAATTAGCTCATTAGCACAAATGATGAAATTTTCATTCCAGTGTTTTCTGGGAACCAACTGAAAAGAGTGTCCCTGTCAGGATAACTCTCTGTGTTATACCCTCAAATGGACAGCTGAATCCACAACTGGGCCTTGCTTGCATTGTGCCTGTATAGAACTCTACGGTCTGCACAACCATCTCTCAGAACATACAGTCAGTCCTCTTTTTATGTGACCTCGCTATCTGCTACCTCACTTAACTGCAAGGAGCAGAATTGCCACTTATCTCATTATCTGCGCCTCATTATCTACTGTGCACAGACCTTCTGAGGGCTGCAGGGACATTGGCACCTGTGGCCAGCGCTAACCCCTTTAAAACGGCTGGCAGAAGCATCCGCCAGTCAAACATGCTGGTCGCAGGTGCCATTCTGATTGTCCCTACAGCCTCTGGAAGTTCTCTGCAGCATTCAGAGATCTTTTGGCATTTCCTGTGCACACTTCCTGCAGGCTTCCAGAGGATCTCTGTTGGATTCTTCTGATGGCAGATAAGGCACCTCTTGCACCTAACCCCATTGATCCCATAGGACCCCATAGGATCCCCATAGGATCCATCAACCCCCATAGGATCAATGGTTCATTATCTGTGAATTTGCTATCTGCAAGGATTTCTAAGAACCTAACAGAGGTGGATAATGAGGACTGACTGGATGTTATAGAAAAGCATGAAGTTGCTTTACTTCCATTGGTCCATCCAGCTCACCATTGTCAACACTGACTAATAGACAAGGCATCTCCAAGACATTTCAGAGACTTTCCCAGCCCTACCAACCCTAGCAGGGATTGATCCTATGACCTTTTAGATGCAAAGTGGATACTCTGCCACTGGGCTATGATCTCCTATCATAAAGGTAAAGGTAAAGGTAAAGGTTTTCCCATGACCGAATGATCTAGTCGTGACATAGGGGGTGGTGCTCATCTCCGTTTCAAAGCCTGTAGAGCCAGCGTTTTATCCGAGGACAAGCTTCCGTGGTCTTGTGGCTGGCATGCCTATACGCCGTAGCACACGGAACGCCGTTCCCTTCCCACTGAAGTGGTCCCTATTTATCTACTTGCATTTAGGTGCTTTCAAACTGCTAGGTTGGCAGGAGCTGGGACAAGCAACGGGAGCCTTCCGGTTGGAAAGCCCAGCAGCAGCGGTTTAACCCGCTGCGCCACCACTCTGCCACTGGGCTATGATCTCCTATCACAGAGTGTTTCTAATGAGGAGTTAGCAGCCACTGTCCTGATTTGAATCGGACCATTCTCCCACGACCCTCTCCACCAGCCACACTGTTTATCACAGGAAAGAGCAATGATGAAGAGCAAGGATGAGCAAGGGGGACTATGCTACAGAACACTTGCAGCATGAAGTAGGTGATAACATGTCAGCCAGACTATGGCTTTGGGGAATTTTGAATCGGACGAGCATTATCATTTAATGCCAACGGTGACAATCTTATTCTTAAAAAAATGTGCTGGATGTTGCCAGAGCAGTGCATATGCTATTTACTGTGGATTCACTTATTAACAAATAGTGTTTTCAGTAATATTTCCTGCCATCTGTACATCTTCACCATTTCTTTATCCCTTCATTTTAATTATTCTGAAATGTTGTAACATGTTTGACAAAAAGTAAATAAAAATAAACCATGGTGTCCTTTCTTGAAAGAATCCTGTATTCAGCTTTGCTTTTAGCCCACACACACCCAAAATCTGGTATGATTGTGTATTTATTACTGTGATTTTTTAATGTCACAAAACCAAATGAACCGTGGAATGATGGCCTTACATAATGGGCTGCAAGCTGCCAAGCTATTGTACAGGGAAGGAGCCAATTTCTGCTCTCTCTCTCTCTCTCTCTCTCTCTCTCTCTCTCTCTCTCTCTCACACACACACACACACACACACACACACACACACACACACACACACACATTTCCATGGTGATATCCTGAAACTCTCTCACATTAGAGTAAATTCCTGGCAAAGGAGAAATAAACCACGGGAGGCAAACTGTTTAAAGAAAAGGCGAATGCAGGATTCACAGGGCAAGGGAATACACAATTTGGCCCACGTCTCACTTGCAAATGACACCATAAATGCACAGTCATTTATCAGATGCTCTTGGCCCAGGGTATTTGTGTGTGTTGCTCTTCTGCCCCAAAGGCATAATTTATTGCCACTTGCTACATAAACTACAGGGCTAGATAATAAACCCTTCTCAAATAAAAGCATCTCAGTGATACAGGTTTCGAGATACCTCAAACTGACTCATAAAGTGATTTTATAGGACCTGCAGGGAAAAGTATATCATGCTCACTTACTTCACTGCACTACTAAAGGGGTTAGAATACAATTCCTGACTGCAGTACAGCACTTGATTCATTTTCCAAAGGATTTGAATGTAAAGCATTTCTGACATCCTGAAGGCAAAGCGCAGACAACATAATATGGATGGGAAAAGGGCTAAAGTCCATTTAAAATGGCATTGTGCATGCTAATTCTTGGCTCCCTCTCTGCTCATAATGCAAAGCATAACCTACCCAAAATAAAGCTTATCGTAACCTGTCTACAGAGACGATCACTTCTAGGCAGCAACCAGGAGCTGAAATCAAGGAAGGTTGGTAACTCTGAAATGGGGCTTAGGCTCACCATGTATCTTGAAGGGTGCAATCCGTTTAGTTTGCATGGGACAAAGGACACCATAAAGTATGTTTGGACCACTCTTGG
Organism: Lerista edwardsae; assembly: GCA_029204185.1. Taxonomy (NCBI): domain Eukaryota; kingdom Metazoa; phylum Chordata; class Lepidosauria; order Squamata; family Scincidae; genus Lerista; species Lerista edwardsae. The sequence continues at coordinate 40,216,803 of JAJKFI010000002.1, read as the reverse complement.
AGTCAGAGGGGCCATCACACAGACATGTGCCATCCTCTCTGACTCCAAGAGTGGTTCAAATGCACTTTACGGTGGCCCTTGTGCTAGCCAAACTTTGCTGGTCTTACTGTGCCAGCCTAACTCCAAGTAAGGATTGCTCCCTAAGTCATGTTAATAAATTAGGACATTTGTTTTCGCGCGACGTAGACAAGTAGCAAAAAAAGCATTATTTGAATCACTTACTATCTGCAGGCTCTTTAGATCTCCTTCCGCTGGAGGATTTCCTCAGTAAACTCCGTCCTGAGGTAAAAAGGCTGGTTAATTCCTCTAGGGGACTGGTAGGTGTTCTAGACCGTGAGCTACTCTGTGATGACGACCCGTAGGTATTGACAGTGGCGTTTACCATTTTCCCCCCTTCTTGTAATATGTTTCTGGCTGTAGAATGAGGCACTGATGGAGAACTTCTTGAGAGACTTCCTGAATGTACAGAGTCATAAGGAGGAGGTCTTTTGAGACTTAAAGGAGTAAGTGACCGACCCATACTCACAGGAGAGGGAGAGGCAGAGTGGCTTTTAGGAAAGCCATGCGGAGACTGTGTTCTGTATAAGGTAGAAGGATGAGGAGGTGAAGAGGAGTGCCCTGGAGTGGTAGTTCCATGAGATGCTGTCTGGTCTTTCTCCAGTTTTGGATGACTTGGAGTATGAGGTGGCAGTGAAGATGGAGAAGCTCCAGCTTGCTGTTTGATATAAGACACGTTTTCTAACACAGGAAGTTTTGTGACTTCCAGCGGTGTTAGAGGAGATTCGTCAGAATTTGGGGAGCATTGCACTGGTGCAGGTGGGAATACCAGGAGTGGAGGTCTATGAGAAAGCAAATTTGGAAATGGTGGGGGAATATCACAAAGCACACCCTTGGGAGTGGATGGCACTGAGGACTTGGTGAAATCGAGGTCAGGCACTGTGGGAGTAGCACACTGAGAAGAACAGCTGTGATGGTCATACTCACATGAACACTTTGAGTCTTGGCCTCCATCATCAAAGATGGAGTACTTCATTTCCTCATACACTGCCTCACTTTGGTCCTCCTCATCTTTTTTGAAGTCTCTTAGGATATTCCCAACCATTTCAATATAAACTGGCTCTTCCTCTTCCTCTGCATCTGGCGCAGGACTGCTCACCTGGGATAAGGAGGCATCTCTACTTAGCGGTGATTTTGTGGGGCCATACTTTTTGACGTACGTCTCATCAAAAGAAGCACTGAGCTGAGTGTTTGGATTCCGTTTTGGCTTAGGGGGAGGAACCTTCTTTGTATATTCATCACTGTGAGGCCTTGGTTTGGCTGACACTGCAAAGGAAGTGAGAAATGTATCTGTGAGGAATTTAATGACAATATTGTCCATTTTCAATACATGTGCTGTAATATGGCTGTTCAGTTAACTATGTTTCTAAGAGCACAATTCTAACCTGGAGTTAGGCCAGCACAGTTAGGCAAGCAAAGTTTGGCCGGCACAAGGGACACTGTAAAGTGCATTTGGTGCATGTCTGTCTGTTGGCCTCTGTGACTCCAAGAGCAATCCAAGAATACTAAGTTTAGGGTGTTTCTGGTGCCGGCCAAACTTTGCTGGCTTAACTGCACAAGCCTAACTTCAGGTTAGGATTGCGCTCTAATCCATTTATCTCAGCTTTTGTCCAGCATTACACTATATAATGGAAAGCATGTATTTAACAAAAGTCTAGCAAGATATCATCTTACGGTACTTTAGATGTGTTGTGACATTTAGGCAACTCCAATCATCAAAAGTGTTATTGCCTCAACACCAACTAGTGTACATGTGCACAGATGTTCACGGGGAACAAAGCTTTGATCTTCAGAATCATTTGATGAACTGAGCAGAGCTCCTCCATTAGAATACCGAAGCTTAATAGAAGTCAAGAAGGCTGAGCAATTTCCAGCACCTTAGACTGTCTGCAAATTTAAACCTAGGAACAATATGCTGGATTGTCTTTGAAATTGCAAATCAAAATGTTGCATGGAAATCATTTGGATGGAAAGGTCATGGATTTCATACAAATTAATCTCTAAAGATTAACCACAAAAGCAGTTCATAGAAATGTCTTGTGACTTTAACAAAAAATACACATACAACAATGCTGCTAATATCAGCATTCAGTCCACATATATGGGTAAAAAATTTGAAGGCACTTAGACCGAATCTCTGTTCAGTAAAGAAGGGACATCTCTGAGCTGAAAAGCCGAAGTATTTGACAGAAGTACTGAATGGCTCTAAAAGACCTATTTTAGGAGAAATTTTATAAGACTGCCCTAATAGGCTTTGGCAACTGGTTCCCAAACTGTGGGTTGGGTCCCATTTTTTGGTGGGTCGCAAAACTGACAAGTTGATAGCTGAAAAGGCAAATGTTTTGAGGGCTAGGGAAACCAAAATGGAGCAGCACATGTGCACTTACTTGTGAGAAGGTAAACATGCCTCAGGGCCCAATCTCATCCATGTTTCAGGAACCAATGCAGCTACAATGCAGCCCCCCTTACCTTGATGAGGCCTCCCTGACTCCCTCTAACACCGAATGCAGCCAGGCGCGCCCAGAGGCCCGAGCACGCCCCATGGCAGGTGCTGAAACCGCGCCCCCCCAACGTCACCCCGCCCCCGCGCGTCACTCAGACACGCCTCCCTTACCCCAGAAACGCTCTATTTCCGAGCTATTTCCATGGCTCGCGCCATGGGGCGCTACAGGTAAGATATGCGCCTGAATGCAGCATACACCCCATTGGGGCGGCTACATCGGGGCTGGAAAATTGGATAGGATTTGGCCCTCAGTCCACTTCAACAGGCAGTCCCAGGGGAATGAAAAGCCACAAGAATGATCCTGATTGGATGAACCGAGGTACCAATCAACTCTCAACTCGGAAGTCTCCCATTCCAAGCTGACAATGTACTGAGCGTTATGGAATGAGGAACTGAGCCACTCATGCACATTTACTTGTGAGTAGGTGACCATGCCTTGTCTCCTATTGATGGCCAGATGAAGAGGAATAAAGACCACCAGAGTATTCCCAATCCAATGAGCATCGAGCTCCACAAATGCTCCAGAAGGCAGTTCCCCCGCCCATAGTACAAAAGATAAAAACAGAGGCTTGGTGAAAAAGTGAAGCTTTTTTCAGTATTGTAAAGCTAGGTGGGTCCCAATAGATAGTTATTTTTAAAAGTGGGCCCCGGTGCTAAAAATGTTTGGGAACCACTGGGCTGTGGTATTACTCAAGACCTCATTCGAATGCATGCAGTCTTCTGTTGCAGAGAGAGTCTTCTATCGCTCTAAAATGGCTGTGCTCTCTGCCGGCATTATTTTTGGAGCCCTTCTAGGCAGCAGCGCTTCACATCCGTCACTGGTTCCAGCTGTGCCTGCTGGACCGGGTAAGGCAGTGGTCGGGGTGTGGTGGGAATGAAACTGTGCAGGGAGGGGGGTGAAAGGGGCAGGGAAGTGGTGGGAGGGGGTGGATCCATCGGCAATGGTGCAAGCCAGGTCCTATCCCCTTTCCTTAGAGCTTCTCTATCTCTTTCTTCTCCCTGGACTTGTCTCAGCTTCAAAGCTGGCAGAGCTCCAAGGAGACCCATTGCAGAGAGGGAGGCTTACAAGGGAATAATTCCCCTTTTATTTCTCCTTTCTCCCCTTTCTCTCCTTTCTCCCCTTTCTCCAATCTGCCCCCCAGATACAGCAAGCTCATTTTTTGGCGCAGCTGCATCAGCTGAGGTGAGGAAAGATAGGATTGGCTTCTAAGCTGCACTGAATAATTTTTAAGAAAGGCAACGTAGAAATTATTATTATTATTACCACTACCACTACAGTTATATTTTTAGCATTCTAGAGAAGCATGAATCACTCTTCCTATTTTTAAACAGGGTGTCTTGCCTTTAAATAGCACGGGAAAGTAGTGGAAATAACAGGCCAGGCAGGGTTGCCTTTATTCTGGAAGACTCTCTGTGTTATGCAGGAAAATCATAGTTTTTTTTAAGACTCCCAAAAACCAAATCATCAGTCTGAGAGCTATAGGTTCACACGGCGGTCATGCTGCTAGAAGCTTTTGGCAGCAAAGAGAGAGGGGGAATCCTGTGGAGACCAGCCCAAGCTCCTAAATTATGGCAAAATTCCTCATGGCCAAGGAAGGAAAGAGGGCAGTACAACAACACAGAAACAAGAAAGGGAGCCCCAATGGAACATTGAACAGTATGTTATTGTTCCCAACGTATGTTAAATCAGTGACTCTTCAGATTAAAGTCAGATTAAGATGCCCCCTGACACCATCAAGGAGAGTCCCCTGAAGAAGAGTCATTAGCTTCCATGGAACTAGTGAAGAAGAGGACAATCCGCAGGGCATCTGCCTCAGCCCAGCCCTGAAACCTCACCAGAATGGGCAACAGGTATTTCTGGCGGTAGGGCTTGTGCAAGGGACAGAACAGAAAAATATGCTCCAGCGACGTCACACAGTTTGAGCCACAAGGACAGAGCCGTGATGATCTGGGTGTTCTCTTACAGAGCCGAGGGCAGAGCATTGAACCTTGCCAACATAAAGGCTGTTCTCAACTGTGGATTGTACAGCTGATATAAATAAGATAGCATCTTACCTAGCTGGACAGATATATGAAAATACAGCGGTGAGCATATGGTGTTGGCTACACTGTTTAACTCATGACATTCAATATCATTCAATATCAAGGGTTCTTTCCCTAATAGCCCTAAATGCCGCAGTTTGACCCATTGTTCCCAGCCTCTCGGTGTCACGGCCCATTGATTTCAGCTTGGCAAATGGGAAAACAATCCCACTAGGTTCGATTGCGTCTCATCAAGTTTGTGATATTTTATTATGCTATATTATGGTTCTCAAGCTGTGGCTTGGGACCCACCATTGGGTCCCGGCCCAATTGCAAGTGGGTTGCGAAGCACCTAGAGCAGCCAAATTGAAAATATGGGAAAATTGGATGCTGGAAAGGGGAAAGGCTGTGTGATCGTTTTGCTTGTGTTAAGGTTGTAAATAGGCTTTAGTTTCTTTCTGATTCACTTTGCTATTGGAAAATGACTGAGGAAATAGCCCCACTTTTTGCTGCATTCTCCAGAAAGCAGCAGGCTTTGGCGTCACAATGACGGCACTTCCAGCCAAGACATCACTTTCAGTGTGTCCTGGACAGATTGTCGTTCTAAAAAGATGAAAACTGGAAGTGCCCATTTTTTTTATTTTTAGATACTTGGAGGCTTTGAGAGTCCCTCGCAGGGCTCCCAGGCCCCCCCTCCTAACACCCCAGGACTGCAGTGCTGGCTGCAGGTAAGTGGAAAAAAAAAACCCGCTTCCCATCCTGGCAGTAGTGCAATCCTGGGGATCAGATTGTTGCCTTTCTCCCCTCCCTGCCCCTTAAAGGGACAGCTACAGTGCTTCCCTGGACTGGCTGGAAGCACTGGCCTAAAGAATATCCCATAGGACAGTCTGATGTTCATAATGGAGACTGCACAGCCTCTGGTCCCATGCCGAACCTAGTCAATGATGTAGACTGGTGCAGAAGAAATGTGAGCCGAAGCACCTACCAGCTTAATTTGTGAGGACTGGAAAGAGCAACATCCACTGCAGAACCAGATAGTTCTGATCTGGAAGCTCATTGACAGGTGCCTCCAGCAGGCACAGGTTTGTACTACAGAATGGGCAATAGGATTAAGCTGCAAGCTTTATTCAGATATAGAAGCTTTGCTTTGTGTATGAAGTGACCTTCAGGTCTTTTCCAGATCTGTACTTTTCTCATTCAATGAAAATATACTTCTTATTCCTCTCCCCCACCCCCTAATTCAGGCATTGATCAATGCTTCCTTTTATGCACTGTGCTATATAATCAAGAAAAAGAAGATAACATGGTTTGAAATGCACTATGGAAATGCTTGACATTTTTTTTTCATCTGGTGTATGATGCCAAGTTAAATCATGTAAGGACAACAAAATACAATTAGTGGCATAAAGGTCAGCTAATTTCACCCTAGTACATAATACAAAAGATAAATGTCTGCAAAACCATTTGCTCTCTCTATCCCCTTAAGATCTTTATATTTGTTTTGCTGATGTTTACATTAAGGGCGCAATCGTAACCTGGAGTTAGGCCGGCACAGTCAAAGTTTGGGCGGCACAAAGGACACTTTTAAGTATCTTTGGACCACTCTTGGAGTCAGAGAGGCCAGCACACAGATGTGCGCCATCCTCCCTGACTCCAAGAGTGGTCCCAACGTGCTTAATGGTGGCCCTTGTGCAGGCCAAACTTTGCTGGCCTAACTGTGCTGGCCTGACTCCAGGTTAGAATTGCACCCTAAGTCGTTTTCTAACACAGTAAAAGAAAAAACACATATTAGATTTCCTTTTCCCAAAAATCTGGGCTGCAAATATATCTTCATGCCAGGCATCTAAAAATCCATACTCTGCTGTTTTTTTCAGGCCTTGCCTGATCAATCACTTACCTTTCTGGACTGTTAAGAAGAATGCAAGTATATTGGAAAATAAAATTCTGTTTACAGTAATTACAGAACAAAACCTGGAATGTTAATTACATATAGGCTGTGTTTCTGCACATATATGTGTAACTAACTCTTAGTATGGATAGGTAGTGAATTGATGTGTGGGTGGAGGTGGGCTATCTGCAACCCACAAGCAATCTCTATGAGAGAAAAAAGCACAACACTGCATTAGTATGTTGACCTTTCGCAGACGATCAAAACGTTCTTTGCATGCTGAGAACACAAACTGCCATATTTAGCTCACTGTGGCCACTCACCACCGTTAATAATATTCACTTACTGCATAACTGTCTTGTTACTGGTGAGGAAACCCATCAAAGCCGTAAGAAGAGCTCTGTGAACCAAGACAATGGTCTATTTAGGGTTAAAAAATGATCTATATATTTATTCTCTCCACACCATTAATAATGTTCTATATCAGGGCTCGCCAAACCCTGGCCCACAGGCCAGAACTGGGCAGTCGCGTTGTGGCATGACATCCCAGTAGGCTTTGCGCTAGGATTTCACCATAGATGTAATTGCCCAGAGCATCCCTATGCCGAGATCGGGTGAAGACTGCAGCCACAGAGCAGCAGAACTATTCATGCTGCTCGGGACAGGGCGGGGTTTTTTCCACAGCAATCTCCAGTTTGGAGACTGCTGATCTAAGTCAGTTTTTCTCAAACTTGTGAGTTGGGATCTATTTGGTGGGTTGTGACCTGATGTCAGGTGGGTCTCAGAAAGCTGGGAGCAGCCATCTTAGAAGCTGCAGACCTTACTCTTGCTATATTTTTTTAATGAGTGTAAACAGTTTGAATTTTCAAGTGAGGGTTTTTTTTTTTTTAAATTTTTAGTTCAATGCCTTTACATAATATTTTGTCCTAATCTTGCTTTCAGGCAGGGATGCTTCCTGGCTGTGCAATTGCTGCAGTCCAAGAATACCAATTCGCATTCCAGGAGTGTCATTTGATTATGTCACAAATCCTGCTTGATGCTGTCACTTCCGGCTATGTCATCACTCCCAGATTAATGACATCATTTTCAGTGGGCCCTGACACGAGTGCCATTCTAAAAAGTGGGTCCCGATCTAAAATGTTTGTTCTAAGTCATTATAAAGAACATAGCACCCTGCAGTTATCTTTTTTTCCAGCATTATAAGAAAAGGGCTATCAAACATACATGGGAACATATGATTACACCAACACATGCCCAGTATGAGGTAATGCTGTTATACTATTCAACTTTTCTCTGGCAAACGTTCACCGTAATGGAGGCCAGGGATGACAAAAGGCATGTTGTATGGTGAGCACAGGGATGGTGAGCATCCATCAGGCAGAAGAAGTCGCTTCAGGCAGCAGATTGGTGGGGGCTGCCCATCTCTGCTCCTCCTTCTCCTTCCACTCTTTGGGTTGGGAAAGGGCTACAGAGAAGAAGAGAAAACGTGGAGGAGAGGAGAGTGCATAGCTAGAACACTGGAGAGTAGGGGGAGCAGAAACTTGAAAATCATTGGGGAAGGGGAGCAGCATTACTGCCTCATGCATCAAGAGGTATTGGCCTGGCTTCTGTCTTAATGTGCTCTGCCCCGTAGCCCAGCAATGGCGTTCCTCTGTGTGTGCGTGTGTGCGTGCGTGCGTGCGTGCGTATGTGTGTGTGTGTGTGTGTGTGTGTGTGCATGTGTGTGCAAAATGCTAAACTTTGCAGGAGCCTGAGCTCCTGTGTAATGCAGGCCCCTCCCCCTTGCCTTTAGAGCGATTCACAGCTCAGAGAGCAAATCCTCCTAGCTGACTCTCCAAGCTGTGAATGGCTCTGAAAGTGAGGGGGAGGTGCCACTTTACACAGGAGCTCAGGCCGGGCTGTTTGAAAAGCAACTTGTATGAAACCATGCTGGGAAACATCCAAAACATAGTCAAAACGTTGCTTTTTAAGCCATGGAATAAAATAGAGCAAGCCAGCACACAGACGTGCACCATCCTCCCTTACTCCGAGAGTGGTCCAAACGTGCGGTGTCCCTTCTGTCGGCCAAACTTTGCTGGCCTAACTGTGCCAGCCTAACTCCAGGTTAGGTTTGTGCCTTAAACGCACCAAAAATAATTCACTAGAAGTAAAGGTCATCACCCCCAAGAATGGGAAGAGATAGACTTCTGGTGAGTTCTAATCCATTATAGGTTATTAATTCATCAAGCTTCTCTACCACCATATTATCATCCACGCTTTTCAATTAGGAAATCTTGAAAGGATATCATTTAAGACACAACACATATACAACACATATACAACTCTGCTCCAAAATCAATAGGCTCAGTTCTTAAAATAGTCTGACAGCACCCCAACTGAATAACCAAACTGAAACTATATGACATGTTTGAAATGCTGTATTTTTGCAACACAAAGGCCCAGCATAGCTTTTAGACAAGCTTAGGTGACATGCTGCTGTTGATTTTTGGAAGGTCTGCAGGCTCCTTGTCATCCTCCGGCTTATGAAATCATTTTTTTTTCTTCTCCTGATATGAAATTATGTTGTGGCATTTCTTTTCATGATTTGCTCAGAGTATGATGTGCAAGGACAATTAAAAAAAATAACAGGTTTGTCATTTTCAATTGTGTCTCAGCTGTTTACCAGCTTTTGAGACCTCCACGCAGAGTTAATTTACTGTGCAATTCAACCCACTAAGAAGAATAGAATTAAGAATAAGGGACAATTAAACTCCTACCCCCTTCATTTACAAAGGTGCTGTGCCAAAGGAACTTTAAATTGAAAGCACCCTCTCTAGTCTCTCTATTTCCCATGAAGAAAAATTAAAGCAAAAGTATTCATTAATTTTTTTAAAAGCATATATGAAAAGTTTGAATCTGCATAGCAGATAGCCAGAACAAATTGGGCTATATGTTGGCAGGCTGCCTATGTCTGTGCCTATGGAAATGAGTGGGTGGTTTTCCCCCTGACATCCAGTGATGTCATGCAGGGGGTACGCGGGGGTACACGAGTACCGGTTTCTAGGATTACAGCTGGCCCCGCCCATTCGCCCGCCCACTCGTTGACTATGCCCTCTGCCACGTTTGACTTTCCCGCATGTTTGAGTTGCTTGCATGTTCTCAGAGCCAGGCAGGCAGGCAGGCAGCGAGCGGAGCCTTTCCTTTCCTTGCCACTGAAAAATGAGTTGCTCTGGGGTTTTAACATGATGCCAGGCCTCTACTCCTTAACATGTTCTGGGGGTGCTGTGGAATACTGTTGCAACTGTTGGGTCAGTTTAAAATCATCTGAGGCCTCAAAAAGGGCTTTTTTATGTCACTTCCTGCCACGACATCACTTCTGGCTTATGACATCACTTCCGGTGGGCGGGTCCCGCCACGTGCCTATCAAAAGTGAGTACCTGTTCTTAAATCATTTAGATGACACCACTGCCAGCACAAGTGACTTCTGCTAGCCTATCTCCAAGTTAAGATTGTGCCCTGAAGGCCCAAGCTCTGCAATATTTTGTACCACTCCCTGCTGTATCGGTTGCATTTCCCCTTTACATTTCTCATAAGTATAAATTCATAAATGGACAAAGGGAAAAAAAATCCAAGGATGTTTTAATAATGCTTGTGACGACTAATTAAACTTTACTCTATCAAACTTGATGGCCAAAAAAAATCAGAAAACAAAAATACAACTGTCATGTAAAAATTGGTTTGTTAAAATTACAGTTTTTAGGAATAATAAGTCATGTTATATACCATTCGATGTGGGATTTCATGCAGAATGCAATGAAACATATTGGAATGTAATATCTGTCGCGTCTCCCCAAGACTTATGCCCAGGTGGCATTGGAGACGACCCCAAAAGTGCCATGAGCCACTGTTCACAGAGAAAAGCCTGGTTCTTTTTCACTGGCCTAGACCACTTCTCTGTCTGTCATGACAATATCTTCATTCTATCAAAAGTTATGGTAAAAAAAACCAGGAAAATGAAATACAACTGATGTCACTTCCTCTTGTGGCATCACTTCTGGGGCTTCATTTTGTCCTCTGCACTGGGCTACAATTTCATTAACTACACCAGTGGTTCACAATATCATGGGGAAGAAGGCAATTATCAAATCCAGTGCCAAGCAGATTAGCAATTTTTCCAAATACCTCTCCAAGGCAGCCCCACGTGAACTGTATTGTAGACATCAAACCTGGATTTAAGGCATTTAAGGCATGCCACCTCCTGAAAATGTGTATGCATTACCATACTTTTCATTTCATCATTTTTTTCTTTCTATGGAAACAACATAAAATAGCAACAAATGAACCCCTCCCCCCCAAATCACTTTCCTACTCATTTCAAAAATGTATTAGATGTTTATTTTTAATGTGTGAGCTTTATTCTTCTTTCTGGCAGAAGCTCACCTGTGCTCCTGTACACTGTCAGATTAAATTATTATTAATCCTCCTTTCAAAATAATAACTTTTGTACTGAACCCTTGAAAAACAGTTTTAATTGTACTTCCTTTTAGTGTCTGCATTCTGGAAGAGCCCCAGATGTGGGCATTCTGACTTCTCCTCTGCTAAACACTCTTAGCAAGGCAGAACCCCTAATCCAGGAAGAGATGTGGCAGAACAGGTTTTTGTACACATCCGTAAGATAACCACCCATGAATGAAAGTCACGTTGCTGCTGTTGGCTAGCCTTCGGCTTTGACATTTTGCTTGTCAGAGGCACAAAGGGTAGAGACTGTTGCCCTGCAACTAATCAGGAAGATCCAGACCATCTGATTTCCTGTATTAAACCAGCTCCCCTTCTCTGTTTACACAGAGCTGAATTAGTTAACCTTTCCTACAATGAAGAATCCATCCAAAGAACATTCTTGGAAAATTACAAAATGACTTATTACTCTCTCCACTAAAGGGTCTCTAGCCTCTGGACTTTGTAGCTTGGCACCAGATTTCTCATCAGGACTATGTAAATGATCAGCCTGGAACAACCACAATATCTACAAAGAATAATAAAAAATGATTTTTTTTTAAAAAAAGAACACTATCCAGCAATCTATCTCGTCGTCCCAGGGACACTTCGTGGGTTTTGTTTTCAACTCCCCAATTTTGGGGACTTTCTTTAAAAACCTAGAGCAGTGGTTCTCAAACTTTTTATCACCGGAACCCACTTTGAGAATGACCATCTCTCTGGGACCCACCGGAAGTGATGTCATGACCGAAAGTGCCATCATTGTGATGCCAGAGCCTGCTGCTTTCCTGAGATTGGGTCATTTTTCAGCCGTTTTTCAACAGCAAAGTGAATCAGAAAGATTAAAAGATTAAAAGCCTACTTACAACCTTGACACAAGCAAAACAACCACACACCCCACCTTCTTTCCAGCATCCCATCTTCCCATATTTTCAATATGGCTGCCCAATATGGCCAGATTTCATTATCCATGGGCTTTGGCATCCCTGGGGGTTCCGCAAACAGAACTCCTGCAGATGTAGAGGCACCGCCTGTACATTCATCCCACAGAGATTGTGAAGGCAAAAATTGGAAAGCATGTATCATACTTTGTGTCTAGGTGAGGGGTACTCATACTCCCAGGCCTGATAAGCGCTACCCTCAGGTCAGAACTCATTTGAGACAAGTAGGCTAACAAGCAACTTACGTTTATTCCAGCGGCGGTCTTATCCTTGTGAGGTGGGGGACAAATGGGGGACAAATGCCATGACAGTATATGGAAAGGATCCAATGAATAAAATACGAGCAAAGAAACCTACACCTCCAGTCTCCTTGGAGATGAATCTGTGCCTCTGAAGATCTATTGTAATTAAACTGATATCACTGTGTATGCTCACTGTTCACAATCAAGTGACAGCATTTCAGACTGAGACTAGGTTGCTGCAAAAGGGTACTCTAAAAACCCAAAGCCAGACTACTTTCGCTTGCAGAGACAGTGTATCAATATGCTCGTTTCTATTAAAATTGTCCTTCTGCCTTTATCTTCCTCATCTGCTTATCACTGCAGGATCTCATCACTACTCTACACAGTTCTGTTATCAGAGTCTGCAACCGGACAGGGGGTTTGTTGTGGAATAACCGGCAACATTTATATTGGTACAATAAATCATTAGGAAATTCCAGATATATAAGGTGTGTGTGGGCAAGAGCACTGTAGCCCCACGTGTGAAATGATGAATGTGTTCACAGCATGCGCATGGTCCGAGTTCTCCCCTTTGCCTTCTGCTTTCTTCTTTAACCTTCCTAATTGCATGGGAGGCAGTTCGTAGGTTTAATAGCATGTGTAAAGGTGCAGTCCAGACAACTGCCCCCGACATAGTTAGGGAGCGCAACTGGAGCACATTGTGGGAAGACAGGCAGCATTTAACCCTTTACTTCTGCACCATTTTCCTGTTCAAAATCACTGCAGCCATCTCACTATAGCAAGAAGCATTTTAAGGATCAAAGAGTAGCTTCAAAGATGTGATTCGGGGTGAGAACACATTATGGAAATAAAGGGTTACATACCCTCCATCTCCCCGACCTGATCCAACTGCAGCTCTACATGGCTGTTTCACGTACGTCATGTATGTCATTTACATGATAAGTAAATCATCATGTGGCAAACAAATATGTGGTTTGGGTCTCATGCTTTCTATTTCCAGTTTCACCATCTAATTGCAGTTGCCCCAAAGTGGTCCCAGCCTGATGCAAAGTGATCTCAGAGAAAAGATCTGCACAACGTTCTTGTAACAAACTAATCCAAAGGCTCAATTCGCATGCATATTAATCTGTGTGTGAGATGCTTCTCCACGGTATCTCTAATGTGGCTGTGGGGTGTGTATTTAAACAGTGCAACTACATGGCCAATCATGTGAGTTTTTCCCACCCAACCTTCAGAGAAAGAATTCTGTGATCCTACACACAGGCTGGTAATATTCACACAGAGAGCATTGTCAGCTGTGTGGGGCATCACAGCAAAAGCAGTAGCTTTCCAAGCAATTTGGCACATGTGTTGTGATAGCCTGGGCTGCTACTGCTGCTCCTCCTAACAGCACTACAGATCCATTTATAATGGCTTATAATACAGCCCTGGTTGATTCAGGTCATCAGGATCCCAAAGAAGAAAATGTGATGCCAAACATATTGGACATGATTGTTCCACTGCAGATGGAACATCACCATTGCAGCAAATCCTTGCAGGACTGGACCATAATTGAGTGGCAGGTACTTTGTGGTATGAAAGTGACATTTCTGGGTGCCGTTTCTATTGCTAGACTGTGCTACAGCACTTCAGACAAAGAGCAAATGAGCAAACAAGATCCATTTGCAAATGAATGGACATTCGAGATGCAGTAATGTCGATTTCATCCCTCAGCTAAAGATGCTGGAAACTCACATTTTGCAAAAATGATAGCAGAAGAAGAAATAAAAGGAAAATCTTTTGAAAACGGGTCTGTTTTGAATGACATGTTGTGGACTCTTGTTTCCATAGTAATTGCAGTACTGACAGGCTTCCCTACAGCATATTATATCCAGTACTATGTGGAAAAACCGAACAATCCAAGCAGTTTAGCACTGCGTTTCTGTTCGAAGTATAGTGTGCAACTCTTGGTTTTGATAAGAGTGTTTTCGGACAACTCCGTATTACCTTGATGGTGTGCATTATACTCCAAAACATCAAACCAATATCCCATAAAAATGGGGGATAGAGGGCTAAAAATCTATCAGGTAGGGCTGAAATGAACTAAATCCAGAGATAAGAGATTTTTTGCACTTCACTGCCCAATCCTCCCTAAATCCCTGTGTGGCGATACAGTGGCTGATGGGGGATTTTTGGCGGCTGGAGGTCTCTGTGGGGCAAGGGGACATTTGTTCTCTTGCCCTGAGCTAAGCTGCAGCAGCCGCAACCAGTCCACATGGAGTTGCGCCAGCAATATCACTGGTGCAAGTCAGCATTGATCTGAGCAGCCCTGGGATGGAGGTTGGGATTCGGCATGTGCCATTGCCACCACCAAACCCACCCCCAATCCACCCACCCTCTGCTCCATCTCCTCCCAGTTTCACCCTCCTGCCACTCTGTCCAACCTCTCCCTGCTGTCTCTCACCATATTCTGCACCAGGCTTATTATATCTGCACTGGCAGGCTTCCAATGTGTCGCTGGTGCATGTAGGAAGGCTTCAGTATTGCCACCAGTGTGCAGGCGTGCATGGAGGCCCGAGCATGCCCCATGGCTGGAGCCGAAACCACGCCCCCAGGACGTTGCCCCACCCCGCGCGTCGCTCCGACATGCCTCCCTTAGCCTGGAAACACTCCATTTCGGAGCGTTACGGAGGCAAGGGAGGGCAGGAGGGCCAAACAACACGCCGGTTCCTCCTCGTTATGCCGCCTCGGTGCTGCCAGCGCCCCCCCTCCCGCTGCCGGCGCCCATTCATTCTGCACCCCTGGCTAGACGGTAAATACGCGACTGCCAATGTGCCAGATCCCTGACCTGCTGCAAAGTACTTAGGGTGCTTTTGTTTCAGCTAGTGTTGGAAGAACTCCAGCTTTCTGCCAGTGCTTCCTTTAGTTAGGATTGGGCCATCAGGTCATTTGTTGTTAACCTGGGACACTTCACTTTCACCTGCAGGATGTGGGTGTATGGACACAGCGTTGTGTTCCGAGCTCACCGAGAAGTGATTGCAGGTGTCAGAGGGTCGTGTCTGGATTTGACACAGACTGCACAGACCTCTCGGTGGAGCATCCATGGCAGACCAGTGCCCTCCTACCACGGCTGTTGGAGCCAGGGCCAGCCAAAGAGTTTTGATTTCACAGCTGGCCAGCTGTTCACATTGGAGCCTGGCGCTGAATGAGCGCTGTCCCAACACAAGCGTAAACGTGTCGGGGACAAACTTTCTGGCACACTTGTGACATTTTTGTGTACGGCTGGCGACAAGGGCCTTCAGGATTGGGCCCTAAACTTGGTCATTGAAAGATAACTGTAATGGTTGTCTAGTCATTCACCTTCATTTTTAAATTCTCTGGCAATATTGTAGCACAGATGGTGCCAAGAAATATTCTGGCATGAGAGAAATTCAATTATAAAACAGCAATTTTCACAGGCAAAAGTCATTTTTAAATTTCCTTAATTTTTGCTTTTTTTAATGGAGTTTTGTATTTAATTACAGGAACCAATATTCTATTTTACTATTGCTACCATGCACATCACTACAATTTACCAATCTGTTCATTGTACTTACAGCTCAAAAACGTACCCTGAAAAACATGAAAATCCTGCTGCAGCAAGTCAGACATATGTTGCTTGATGTCACCCACCATTAATTCATGTGATAAGAGGAATATGAAAAATGTATGCCAGCTTTGGAGAAAATTCACCAGAACCTTAGAAAGAACATCCCAGCTAAATGAGAAGACAGGGATACTCGGAAGTCAGAAACCCTTTTTTAGTTCTGATCCATCCAATCCCCTCTTAAAGGCATCTAGACCAGATGCCATCACCACCTCCTGTGGCAAAGAGTTCCACAGATTAACTACCCGCTGGGTAAAAAAGTACTTCCTTTTATCTGTTTTAACTCTCCCAACCCTCCATTTTAGCGGATGCCCCCTGGTTCTGGTGTTTTGAGAGAGGGAAAAGAACATCCCTCTATCGACTCTATCCCTTCCGTGCATTATTTTGCACTGTGTGTTTCCGAGAAACTGTGTGTTTCCGAGAGTCAGGAGTAATCATCCCTTATAAAAGTGGCTCCCAGCATTTTTGTCAAGTGAGAAATTTCACCCATACTATGCTCAAGCATTCCACTTTGTATTTTCTTGCTTAACATTCAACTTCTCTGAAACATATTCTCAGCTGACAAAACATTAAATTACAAATATTGCGGTGATTCAAATCACAGCTGCATAAACTGCATATGAGCAACAAAAATGAGGTGTGAAATGCATAAAGTGACTTTTGATCCCTCCTTAAATGCCGTTAATCACATAAGTTCTCAGGCAAGTTGGTGTCTCTTGACTGCAGGCCTGAACAATTGGCTTTTAGCAGAAAATAATTCCCAAGTAGCCTGATGATACCCTGATAATTCTTCATAGCAAATTTGTAACTTCCTTTTATGTTAAGGGTACGCCTGTTGAATTTAAAAGGAGATAACATATTCCCCTTGATGAGTTTGTCACAAGTCCAGCCATTAAAGTTAATACAGAGTAAATTCTTTCACCCTGGAATTTAAAGAACTTAATACAATAGGACCAAGAGGAAAGTGATTCCCAAACTTTTTAACAACAGGACCCACTTGGCATTCGGTTGAGACCACCTAGCTTTACAATTCTTGAAAATGTTGCATCTTACCAAACACTCAAGCCTCTGTTTTTATCCTTTCTACTACGATGGGGGTCATTTTCTACAGTGTTTGTTGAACCCAACATTCATTGGATTGGGTCCACTGTGGTGGCCTTGTCTTCCTTTCAGCTGCCCTTTAAAAGGACCTAGGTACATTTGCCTACTTGTGAGAAAAGTAGCTTAGTTTTGCATTACATAAGGCTCAATACATTTTCTTTTTCAGTTTGAAGGGGGGGCACACACTTCTTTTTTGAGTGTTTTTTGGGGGGTGAGTTTATCAGATTGGGAACATTCTGGTGTAGTGGAGTTGCTTTCCTCTCCAGGTAGGCACAGCTGCCTACTGACTAGTAAATGTGCCTGTGCAGCTCAGTTTCACTTTCCATATATCACCTTGTCAGTTTTAGTCTCACACCCCACCAACACTCAGGTCATAACCCACAGGTTGTGACCCACAGATCGGGAAACACTGCAATAGGCCAAGACTACAAACACATATTATAACGTATAAGCAGTCTCTGCATTTACAACATGTGGTATTAAAATCCTCATGAATACCTCAGAAATATCTGAAATTGGGTCTCCAATGATCCCTCTCAAATCCAATATTTAACTTGCTGCTGAGTTCAGAGCTGAACACAGAACCGTTGCAGGCTACGACAGTGCCTTGGGTGGGGCGATGATGCAACACATCACTGCACCCTCTGTGCTGCCACCCCGTTTCCTGTGCCAACTCACCCCATCCCAGCATCTAGAAGTGCTTCATTTTGGAGCGAAACAGAGGCAGGGGCAGGCGGGCTGGCCAATCTGCGCTCAAGCTTTTTCTTCCTCTCCTTTATTGGGGTGCAGCACTTATGGAAGGCGCCACCCCACGCTGCTTGGGACACTCTGCCTCTGACTGAACATGAACGCCACAATTCCACACCTCCACGTTAGAATGCAGAGCATTTGTTTTGTAGGGACAAGTATTGCTTTGGCATGCTCATTCTGGCACTCCTCATTTTTGGCATTTTACATAGGTAAGTAAAAAAGGGCCACATTTCTGACTTGGGAAACAGTTTCTGGTTAGAAAAAGAGGAGTTGGATATATAAAGTATATAATAAGGAAATGAAAAGTACTGATTTTTTTTTAATCAGATATGAACCAAAAAGGGTTTTTTTTAATCAGATATGAACCGAAAAGGGAACATCAATCATTAAGAAAAAAAATGTCCTACACAAAAGGCAACTTTCAATTTGGGAAACATATTGGGACATATATTGGAAGGCCTGTAAAACAAGATGAAAATGTTATCCCATTGAGGGCACAATCCTAACCTGGAGTTAGGCTAGGCCTGACCTGTGGGCTGAGGTAGGTGCCTTCTAGACTAGATGATCTCCAAGGACCTTTTCAACTCTATAATTCCTTGACGTCATTAAGAGCACAGTCCTAACCTGGAGTTAGGCCAGCACAAGCACCACCATGAAGTATGTTTGGACTTTATACCACTCTGCCACTCTCAGAGGCAGTGCGGCCAGCACACAGACGTGCACCATCCTCCCTGATGCCGAGAATGGTCTAAATGTGCTTTACGGGGTCCCTGGTGCTGGCCAAACTTTGCTGGCCGTACTGTGCCGGCCTACCTCCAAGTTAGGATTGTGCTCTCAGAATGAGAAAAGGAATTGTCAATCTTATGCATTCTCCTCTCTATTATTTGGCTTCATTATGTCACTGCAAGCCAAATAGGTCAGGATACCTGGCCTCATAATATTGTCACGCTGGCTACCAAATACCCTGGGTGGTTGGATCTCACCACTGCCAGAAAATTCCTGTCTTCTGCTAAGTAGAGTCCTGCAAGCATTAGTTTAAATAAATTATTTGACTGTAATGGCTGTAAGAGGAAAGGGAAATTGTCCCCAACTACTGAGAACTTTAAATCTTTTCCGATCTAACTCTCATTTCACTGCTCTGGCAGAAGTGCAAGTTCTCAATGGGCATCAGGCATCTTGGATGGGTTTGTAGCAGTGATTTGGTAGAAAAAAAGGTGTTGCTTCTGAAAAAAACAGCAATTACTAGTACGTAATTGTCTTTCCTAAACGGGAAATGCCCTCAATAAGTCAACCACTTCGACAGATTACAGGGCAGGAGAAAAGCTTTTCTCTGAGAGAGAGAATTATAGAGCAGTAAGAGATGCCTGTTCTGCATAGAATTCTCACTGGAGAGTGTGCGAATAGCAAAGCCCACCAAGAAGCTCTTATGTAGAAGCCCCATTGACATTCCTGAGTACAGAGCAAAAGTCACACTTCTGCTCGTTCACAGCCCAATTCTAATCCTGTGCTGGAATAGACAGGGCGATAGGCCTGTGCCATATCCAGTGCAGAGCTGGGACTGGCTGAAGCACAACCCGTGGCAAGGGAAATCAATATTCTTTACCCTAGCTAACACTGCAGCCAGGGCTGGCTCTAGCAGCAGTGGGGCCCAATGTGGGGCATTCCTGTGCCCCCCCGCAGGGCCCCCACTCACCACAAAGAGCGCTGTTTGTGCCATGTGCAAAGGCACGGCATGTGGAAGTAGTTGGTGGTGATATCATAACACCACCCCCAACTGCTTCCAGGTGGACAATCTTGGGCCGTTCAGAGGCAGAGGCAGGTGGGAGAGACCAAGGTCAAGCTGCTCTGCTCGCCCCACTGACGTACAGCCAATAGAGATCCCAGCTGCAGCCACAGGCAATATGCTCACCCTGCTAGTGCGGGGCCCGATGTGATGACATTGGTCACATTGGCTTAAAGCCGGCCCTGACTGCAGCAAATGGGGCTACTACCAAAATCTGAACAGCCTAGTGTGAGGCTGGGCCACCTGGGACAAGCGTTAGGATCCAGCCCAGGTGCCAGATCCTGTCTCCTCCCCCTCTTGGTCTGGTCTGCCATGGGCTTGCCCTCCCCATTCCTTCCCCCTGCTCTCCCAAACCCCCACACTGGTCAAACCTGGCCGGCACATACTAACCTGTCTGCCACAGCGCGGAGGCCAGATTTTACCTCAAAGGGCCGGTGCGCATCTCTGTGCCAACCCAGCCAACTCCGGACTTGGCACAAACACACCTTACAGCAGTTTTGCGACACCCAGATGCTGGCACGAGTCCCTCTAAGCTTTATACATTGCACTCTAAGCCTTAATGCCTATTCATGTTGAAGAGTCCTGATGAAACGTAACTAGAAGAGTGTGCTCAATCAAATATTAAATGTGCCTGTGCGAGCATTGATAAAAGCTTGCAACTTTGTTCCCGGTAAAAGACATAACATGTGTAGAGACAAGTTCAGCCAGCCTTCCCCACTTTACGCTCCCTTTCTGCTTAAGCATGTCTCCATGTCTTTTGCAATACTGTTATTATGTTCTTATTCTACCCCTCTTCCAAGGAGCTCAGAGTAGCAGCGAGTAGCCAGTCACAATAGCCCCCCCTTCTCTGTATTTATTCTCACAACAAATACAAATTCTCTGTATTTAATCCACATCTGAGATGTGGATTAGGCTGGGAGACAGAGACTGGCCAAATTTACCTAATGAATGGGAATCACGTGTCCCCGTCTGACACTCTAACCAGCATACCATAACAGCTGTATTTTAGTCCATAGCATAAAGATATTCTAGCACTATTTATAATTTATACTTACTGTGACACTGTTTACAGCAGACCACCTATATCTAGAAACCATTGAAAGGATGAAACCATAGTTTCAACAAAGGTAATCCGAATGGTGTTAGGGGTGAACATAATGACATTACGCGCTCATATGGCAATCATAGCATCAATACACTGAAGAAATGTTTTGTGCTGGTTTTAAGATAATTCTTAAATGCCATGAAAAACTAACGCCCATAATAGTGCTGAAATAAATGCAATAAATGCATTTAGGTGGGCATGTTTAAATATAATCTGACTCTTCATTGGGAAATTTGACTGAGGGTACAATCTTAACCTGGAGTTAAGCCGGCACAGTTAGGCCAGCAAAGTTTGGCTGGCACAAGGGACACCGTAAAGTAGGTTTGGACCACTCTTGGAGTCAGAGAGGCTAGCACACAGATATGTACCATCCTCCTTGATGCCGAGTGGTCCAAACATGCTTTAAAGTGGCCCTTGTGCCAGCCAAACTTTGCTGGTCTACCTGTGCCGACCTAACTCCAGATTAGGATTGTGCTCTGAGAAGTAAACTTTTCAGTTTTGGATTTAGTTTTAGTTTTGTCCACAGCGGGGACTTGATGACACATATGGATCTCTCTCTATAAAGAGCTTGGATTGTACCCAAAAGTTTCCTTTCTCAATTGAAGTATCTTCTCCAGATGTTCTGCTACAGAACCCTTCTAGATAAAGCTTCTTCCACTGGAGAAACGGAACTTGTGAATACATATCCGCTATCCAGGTCAAACAAGCAGATCAAGCAGCAACAAGACATGGTTTGAGAACATTGGTGAGTGAATTATAGGCATGCTCTGGTATCCACTGGGGTTCCGTTCATGATCCCACCATGGATACCTGAAACCGTGGATAATGGGGATGCCTTTTTAAAGACAGGAGAACATCAGTGGTTTGGCTGCAACAAGGCAAAAAAGAGGTTTGTTTAATGTTCCCCCATCTTTTAATTGGGGTTCCAGTATCCATGATATCCATGGATAACTGAAACCGTGGACACTGAATCAGTAGATACTGGAGCACACCTGTACTTGTAAATATAAGTTGAACATTTACCTTCTGTCCTATCTGGGAGCTTTCCACTCTTACTTGTTGTTCCAGCATTTACGGTTTCAGAGGATGTGCTTAATTTGGTATTGGGGTCTCGTTTCGGTTTTGGCGGCGGTTGCTTGCGAGAACAGCTACTGTTTTCATCATCGGTACCTCCAACAGAATGAAGAGACTGGGACCTTACGGTAAAACCACTAGAACAGGGATGTGGCAGTCTGTCCTGAGGCGCAGGCATCGTCATAAATCCCATGCGGAAGTGTTTGCCCACATAGTTTCCTTCAGTTCCTCTCACCACTTCACCGCCCAAGCTGTAAACAACAACAAAAAATACACAGGTATGTTTATCTATGTAGCAGGTAGAGCTGTTTGGTTGGCTAACAAAATTAACTCTGTTGTTAAGTGACTTACTCCTTAATTACGGAATCACTTTTGACAGCTTTAATATGGTCTTGCATGCAAGGATGTCACAGTGTTTACCAGAGGAAGTTCTAAAACATTCATAATATTTGGTTTTCTGCTTCAGGAAAAAAAAAATAATTAGTTCCACTTGACGATTTTTCCTACCTTGAGAAACTATTCAGTAAAGAACTCCATATGACAAATTAATGACTACTAGTTCCCTTTTAGTTAATTGCTATAGTTACATAATGTAAAGGGTCTTGATTGCCATTTATGGAAGTCATGAATTTCATTTGCTGAGTTCATCCCACTGAAATATGTTAGCTAAGGATGGGCAGATTCCAATCTCAGTGCTCCAGAAATAATCCAGAACAATTTACTGGACATCTTTGTTCCAAAGCAATTCAATACCTGTGTTCATTCTGATAGAACCAGTGCTAGGCCAGTGCTTCCCAAACTGTGGCTCAGGACCCACCAGTGAGTCACGAGCCAATTTCAAGTGGGTCGTGAAGCATCTAGGTCAGCCACATTGAAAATATGGGAAGATGGGATGCTGGAAAGGGGGAGGGCTGTGTGGTTGTTTTGCTTGTGTCAAGGTTGTAAACAGGTTTTTTTTTCCTTTTTGATTCACTTTCCAATTGGAAAATGGCTGAAAATAACCCAATATACTGTATTGTTGCATCCTCAGGAAAGCAGCAGGCTCTGGTGTCACAATGACAGCCCTTCAGGTCATGACGTCACTTCCGGTTGGTCCCAGACAGATTGTCACTCTAAAAAGTGGGCGCCGGTGCTAGAACGTTTGAGAACCACTGTGCTAGACAGTCAAGGCCACACAGTTGTCAGGTTTTTTTAAAAGCTGGCCCCTGACAATCAGATGCTTAATGGAAAAGGGGGAGTCTGAATCTGACCTCTGACACTCTCCTTGACACAACCATTTGCTGGGATGTCCATTGTTTAACAACACTATGCAATACTACAGTGGTTACTACATCCTTTTTTGGCTCCTCTTGGGAGCTCTTCTCCAGTTCCAGCACCCCCCTGTCAAACAAGGATAGAACATGAACTGATAAACTGATAAACTGATTTATTATTTTTGGTTTTCAGTCTGTGGCCCCCTTCAAATATGCCAGGACACCCCAGGGAGCCATATGGCTCTCATTGAGAACGACTCAATTAATCAATCCATGCATGGCATGGATTTGTCTTTCAATTCTCCATCAAGCAAAGGATTCCTACATGCAAACCTGTTGCCATTTATCTACAGGACACCTCAATCCTGCATCAATCATATATCTTCCTTCTGGTACTTAAAAACAAAATGTCTCTTTAACTGGGATAATACATCACTTACTTGGAGATAATTAATGAGAATTATTTTCTGCTTAGAAAAGTCTTCAGTATTGGAGAGTCACAGTAGTACATAAATGATCACAGCAATGGAGAAAGAAAATGGTAGAGTGCTTAAGATGCTCTGTGATTCCAGGCTTCTAAATAGGAATGATATCTCAGAAGAACAGTAGATACACAACAGCCTTTTTGAACGTATAAGAGATATGTCCTGTCCTATAACATTTTAAAGTGTCACTTTCTAAAGAACTATGATTTACTATTGAGAAGTGTCCAAATTAAAGGACTGGGGTTTTTCATCCTCACACAGGGGAAAAATAGCAACTCCTGGATAGGAGTTGGATTCTTTTCAATAAGAAAATAATCCTATCCTAGTCCAATGCTATCCACCACCATTGATGCAGCTGCACTAATGGGATGTAGTAGGCTACATTCAGGGCGGAATCCTAACCTGGAGTTAGGCCGGCACAGTTTGACCAGCACAAGGAACACTGCAAAGTATGTTTGGACCACTCTCAGAGTCAGAGAGGCCAGCACACAGATGTACGCCATCCTCCCTGACTCTGAGAGTGGTCCAAATACGCTTCATGATAGCCGTTGTGCCAGCCAAGCTTTGCTGGTAACTCCAGGTTAGGATTGAGCTTTCAGGAATTGGGGTGGGGGGAACAAACACAAGGCCTAGGAGAGATAAGGATTTTCTTTGACCTCTCTTTAGGCTCCCTGGGAGTCTATGGAACCCTTGGAGCCCATATGCTGGTGTGTTGCTGGTGAAAAAGGCAGAACAGGTTCAAAAAGAGAGGATAGGATTTCAGTGCAAGTCACTGCCACAGGATCCACCCACTGATTTGTCACCTGCCGTTTCCCCTCCCTTCCTCCCAACTCTCCCTGCCCCTCCTCTCCTATGACACATTCCTGCTGCCAACTTACTGGGTGTGATGGAGCCTCTGGGAGCCGCTGCTGCAAAAACCACAGTGCTGCCCATTTGCAGTAGTGGCTCAGAAGCGCACAAGGGCAGCCCGAATTTTGCATTGCCGTAAAGGGCCTTGTGCTGCGGGAATAATTCTGACAGTGCAAGGTACAGAGAAGATTGTGCCCTTAAATACATATATTCAGTAAAGTAGGTGCATCAGGAGCTTGGTTTTTTTGGCACTTCATAGATGCTGAGAAAATCAATCATATGCCTAATAGCAATTAAAAACTCAACATTAAAATTCAAAGAACTTGAAATTCATGTTTGTTTGTGGTGGTGGTGGTGAGATAGTAAACAACATCAGGTGCACCAAAACTATTCATTAGGCCCTGGACATCTATCTTTAAAATCTATTCTTGTTGATGCAAGATCAAATTGAAAGTGGGTTTAGAAGTAATCATTGTATTTTATTGCCTTTTTGCTTTTTGCTCATGGCTCTTGTAAGCTCCATTAGATGGCTCATTTTTGTTTGTGGGGGGATGGCAGGATAAAAGAAATGAATGAATGAATGAATGAATGAATGAATGAATGAATGAAGAGAAGGACAAATGTATACTCGAACAAGAAAACTTTGCTTTTCTATAACCTGTCTAACATTTATTGATTGTAAAAGTGTTGGAGAATAGTCTTCTATGTTGGGTATAGCTTCCCCAAAGTTAACTTTTTATATGAAAGTTTTGACATGTTGGAAAGGAGAATGTTTGCTTTGTATACATTTGACATGTTCGCAAAAAGGAGTGAATATTGAAGGAAAAACCAAAAGAATGCCATCCATCTTTTCCTCCGTCTGAAACAATTACCATCTATGGTGACAAAGGTGATAAAGGTGAAAGCTGCCTGTCTGCTATAACAATGGGTTTTGTAATCTGTAGACACTGTTGGGTTGAAAGCTGTGTTCATAATTACAGTTGAAATCAATAATAGAGAGCACAGATTAAGTATGGGGAAAAGACTGAGCAATACTTAGATATTTAGATACTACGGGGTTACATATTTCAATACTCAACATGAGGCATGATATAGGCCTTAGAGATAATTCTCCTGTTCCAAGCGTGTTTCCAATTACCAACTTTGTTTTCTACCTTATATTCCATAGATAGTAAGCCCATTAAAAACTAGGCTGGCAGTGCAATTCTAGATGTATCTACAGAGGAATAAGTCCCATTAAGTTTAATGGAACTTACTTCCTAGTAAGTAAATGTGTAAATTGCATTTCAGATCTATCAGGTCTGGCAGATCACTATCACTAGAGGGCAGTGGTGTCCAAAAACACAGACCACTGTATGTTTACAGTGTTTACCTTCTTGTTTTAAACATTCTATCATTATTCCGGTACCTAAGAAAGCTTCTATTAAGGAGCTGAATGATTATAGACCTGTTGCTTTGACATCTGTGGTGATGAAGATCTTTGAAAGGTTAGTGCTGACCTACTTGAAAGACATCACTGACCTGTTACTGAATCCCTTGCAATTTGCCTATCGAGCAAATAGGTCAGTGGACGATACTGTCAATATGGCACTGCATTATATCTTGCAACATCTGGGTTCTTCAGGGACCTATGCACGGGTCCTTTTTGTGGACTTCAGCTCAGCGTTTAACACCATTATTCTAGCTACTCTTTATTCTAAACTGATCCAGCCTTCTGTACCTGCTCATGTCTGCCAATGGATAACCAACATTTTGACAGACAGGAAGCAACGGGTGAGGCTGGGGAAAATCATGTCCAATTCTCGAACAACTAGTACAGGAGCTTCTCAGGCAGTAGTGTCATTCAGTAATAGAGTGCCGGAACGCTAGGCGGGACTTACCCCGTGATTGGCAGGGAGCCCGTGACGCGTCGCTGCCTGCCGTTCTGCCGCGGGAGTTTCTTCCGGGTTGCGTGCCCCTCCGCGGCTCTCCGCAGCACCTAGCACACCCCCCAGGCAAGCGGGCACCCCCTCCGAGGCCAGGGGTGCCCGCGCGGGGCTCGGAAAGACAGCGACGCGTCAGAATCCTGCAGCCAATCAGGCGGTAAGTCCCGCCCAGCGTTCCGTTTCTTCATTACAGAATGACACTACTGTTCTCAGGGATGTGTGCTCTCCCCATTGCTCTTTTCTCTTTACCCAAATGACTGTACCTCAGTGGATCCCTCTATTAAAATTCTGAAGTTTGCAGATGATACAACAATCATCGGTCTTATTCATGATGGCGATGAATCTGCATACAGACGGGAGGTTGAACAGCTTGCCCTGTGGTGTGGATGTAACAATCTGGAACTGAATACACTAAAAACAGTGGAGATGGTAATAGATTTTAGAAGTCACTCCTCTACTTTATCTCCACTGACCATATTTGGTAGCATGGTATCAATGGTGGAGTCCTTCAAATTTCTGGGCTCTATAATCTCCCATGACTTGAAATGGTCGGTTAACATCAGTTCCATTATTATGAAAGCACAGCAGAGGATATATTTTTAGCACCAACTTAAGAAATTTAACCTGCCTCAAGAGCTATTGATTCAGTTTTATAGAGGAATCATTGAATCTGTTCTTTCTAACTCTGTAATGGTCTGGTTTGGTTCAGCGACTAAACAGGATAAGAATAGACTCCAAAGGACAGTCAAAACCGCAGAAAGAATAATAGGAGCCAGCTTGCCCTCTATGGATGATTTATATATTGCTCGGATGAGGAAGAGAGCAGAGAAGTTTGTTGCAGATGGCTCCCACCCTAGCCGTAATCTGTTTGAACTTCTTCCCTCTGGATGTTGTTATAGGATATGGTATATTAGAACAACCAGGCACAAGAACAGTTTTTTTTCCCCCATGCTATTGGGCTACTGAATAGCTGATTATGCTGATGTTTTGGTTTTGATTTGGATAAATTTAGAGTTAGTGGGGTCTTGTTAATGTGATGGTATTACTTATTAGTTTAAGGTATATGTGAGAGCTTTTGGGCTGAAGTAAAATTCCATGTATGGTGAAATCCATGAATGGCCAATAAAATTCTATTCTATTCTATTCTATTCTATTCTATTCTATTCCACCAAATCATGACTGAACCATCACTGGTTTCCATTCCTCAGGGATGTTAATCCAAAAAGATCAGAAGTAGAACTCATTAATCATTCTTCTCTGAAACTCGATCTTTAAAAAAACTCTGTCTAATTTGAATGATTAATTATGCCTCAGCTTAATCTTTCTAAAAATTGTTCTGTCAATAAATTATAAGAATTATGAAACATTTTAAAACAGGATTGCCACTGATATAGATCTAGACCAGTGATTCTCAAACTTTTTAGCTCCGGGACCCACTTTTTAGAATGATAATCTGTCCGGGAGCCACAGGAAGTGATGTCATGGCTGGAAGTGCTGTCATTGTGATGCCAGAGCCTGCTGCTGTCTTGAAAATGCAGCAATAGGATGGGTTATTTCTCAGCTATTTTCCAAGAGCAAAGTGAATCAGAAAGGGGGGGGAAATGTCTGTTTACACCCTCAACACAATCAAAACACACAGCCCTCCAGCATCTCATCTTCCAACATCCCATCTTCCCATATTTTCAATATGGTTGCTCTAGGTGCTTCGCGACCCACCTGAAATTGGCTCACAACCCACTTGTGGTTCCTGACCTACAGTCTGAAAACAACTGATCTAAAATGCTACACAATGAACAGTTTGGGAGAAAAATTTCAATCAAACATGATGAATGGGCAGCCCAATCCTATTCCAGCTGTTGATGCTGCTGGTGCAGAAATGGCTGCTGCTGTATCCTGTTCGACCAGGAAGGCAGATGGAGGTCTACTAAGGGTAAGGAAATACCTCAGCGGCAGCATTCAGCCGGTACGCTGGGCGGGAGGAACGGGTGAGTGGCAGCTCGCCCGTAGTTTTCCGCTCCGTTTCGCCGTTTCGCCGTCTTCGTTTCGTCGCGGGGGCGGGGAAGACGGCGAAATGGAGCGGTAAGCTACGGGCGAGCTGCCACTCACCCGTTCCTCCCGCCCAGCATACCGGCTGAATGCCGCCGCTGAAATACCTGTTCTCTTATCCCATGTTGGGACCAGGCAGCATCTACAGAGCTACTTGGATCTGCACCAGCTCAACCACTGCTGCAGATCTGAGAAGCCTGTTGAGTGCTTTCAGGCATGGGAGTGGGGAAAGGATTCAGCAGCAGCCTCTGGAGTCCCCACTCCCTCTTGGGCCTGACCCTCATGTCACCCTCCCCTCACCCAGTTTCAACAGTGCTGAAGACAGTTCAGAGAGTTCAGATGATCAAGACAGCATTAATAATTATGACTACAAAAAAACAACCATGAACACCAATTAAGAGAATCCGGGCACAATCCTAACCAATTTTCCAGCATTGACATAGCTGTGCCAATGGGGCATGTGCTGCATCCTGGAATTGGGGGGCAGTCATGGAGCCCTCTTCAAGATAATGGGAATGTTTGTTCCCTTACCTCGGAGCTGCAATTCCCTTACCCCAGAGCTGGAAAGTTGGTTAGGATTGAGCCCTCAATCACAGCCATAATGATTTCAGGAAGGGTAACTTTCTTCCTTATATGATGTTGTTGTGTTTTGTTAGAATGTTATCAGGTTCATCAAAAACTTCTACCAGTGAGGGGCAGGATCCCGAGTGGCATGTATTTATTTGTCCTGGGCAGCAAACTGTGATGCCCCTGATCCCTAGAGGTTGGTGGATCTCTGAGATGATACACCTGTCTTGAATTTTCCACTCTAGATTGATTTGAACATTCCTTGGGAGACAACTCAAGGAACCGATACCACCACCACCACAGTAGTGTAGCTGGAGGGGTGCAAAATGGTAGGTACTGCAGGCACTGCAACGTACTGTGAAAGCAGCCCCTCCCACTTGCCTTCAGAGCCATTCTAGGCAGCAACAGCAATGTGCAGGGGACTCCATTTGCCAACGCTGCCCAGAAGGTGAATGGGAGGGGTTGCTTACACGGTGTGTTGCTGTGCCTGCAGTACTTACTATTTTGCCTCCTCTATCTATGCCAGTGTTATTCAAACTTTGGGTCAGGACCCACTTCGCGGGTTGTGACCTGATGTCAGGTGGGTTGCGGAAAGCTATCTTGGAAACTGCAGACCTTACTCTTGCTATATTCCTTTTTATTTGTGAGAGTTAACAGTTTGAATTTTCAAGTGGTTTTTTTTTAAAAAAAATTAGTTCAGTATTTTACATCATATTTTGTCCTCATCTTGCTGTCAGGGATTTTTCATGGTTGTGCAATTGCTGCAGTCCAAGAATGCCAATTTGCATTTCAGGAGTGTCATTTTATTATGTTACAATGATAGCACTTCCTACTTGATGATGTCACTTCCTGCCACAACATCTCTTCCAGGTTGATGACATCACTTCCAGTGGGTCTCAAAACGAGTGCCATTCTAAAAACTGGGTCCTGGTTTAAAAACTTTCAACCTTTTGAATAACTTTGGAATACTTTCAACCTTTTGGATACCTAAAAGATTAAAAGCAATCTGCGCTATTGCACTTCTACAAATGTCTCTCCACTTTATTAATGTGTACAAATATTGCTGATTTTTCCACTCACTAACTTTTAACCATAGTTTTTAATCAGAGATTTCTACACATCATTTCCTTTGGATTAGTATCACTGAAGTCACATCTGATCACCCCAAACTGCAATATCCTGTGCTTTTTGTAGCAATAATTTTGTCCTTCCCAGTGACGTCAGGCGTTTAGAAGATCCTTCCAACTGTACCTCATAGGCCTGGCCTGTTTTGTCATAGAGAGAACAGAGCAAGATTTGTGTGTACTTTCCTGTAAAGGAAAATGAAGACAGCAAGTAGAAATGATGGTGCAGATGATCTCATTCCATTACTTTTGACAGAAAAGAGCCTGTGCTCTTCACCGTTCGAATGATAAGCTCCAGCTCATTTTGAAATTCTATTATATGAGTTGCTGAAATGCTGCACGGCTTATTAATATATATGGAAATGCACGTTTGGATTATTCCCTTGAGAGCTTTCCATTTGGACCTGGCTTCCTCGATGACAAGGAAGTATGTTGGCTGAAGTACCATGTAGAAAAGGTTACTTTTCTCCAAAAGGCATTTGTCGTAATGGAACAGCCAGTCCACAATTTTCAAATTACTTATTCAGAGTAATCTCATTGACCGCTACTCTTAAATACATGCTTTGGGAATTGAATTTGTACATCTTGATGATGGAAACCATTCATTTGCAAGCAGGTATCCAACTTTCCAGGGCTGATGTAGCTCCAATGCAGCCCTGAGATAAGGGAACAGTCCTCAGTACCTGCCCTGCTCGCTGCAGGATGCAGTGCATGCCCAATTGGTAAGCTGCATAAGCACTGGCAAATTGGATAGGATTGGGCCCTCTACTGTACATCCTTATTGGCTTATGCCACCGCTGTGTTGCCGTTTGGAAGGGACTTCAAAAATTGTGGCGTCATTAATGACTCAGTCTTCCTCTTTCACTCTGGTGCATCCTTTCTAGTTTTTCATGCTGACAATATGCTTGTCATCTTATCTTTCACTTCTCTTAAAAAACCTCGCTTGTCACTATAAACAGCCTTCCTTAAGGATTTCTCTTCTTGAACCAACTCTATGGCCTCCACATCTACTTAATCAAAAACATATTCATGTAGTTAAGATTTTCATCTGGATGAAGCAGGGGGGTATTGCTGTTTTTGATTTTCACACATGTTCTCAATTCTGTACTTGATAGTAAACCTTCAATGGTATTTGCCTTTTTTTTTTTTTTGCATCAGCTCCACAGCAATGCTTCTGTTCACTTTACTTCCCTTGTAAATCTTCCAAAGCAGTTCTGGCTAGCGTGCAATTAGTGCCTTTTACCTAGCTCTCAGTTTTCAAATGAGAAATGAGACATTATTTGAGTACAACGAACTAATACAGTGTTATTCAAACTGTGGGTCGAGACCCACTTGGGGGGTCGCAACCTGATGTCAGGTGGGTTGTGGAAAGCTGGGGGTAGCCATCTTGGAAACTGCAGACCTGACTCTTGTGAGCATTAACAGTTTGAATTTCCCAAGTGAGGTTTTAAAAAAAAAAATTGTTTTTAGTTCAGTGCTTTTACATCATATTTTGTCCTCATCTTGCTTTCTGTCAGGGATGTTTCATGATTGTACAATTGCTGCAGTCCAAGAATGCCAATTTGCATTTCAGGAGTGTCATTTTATTATATTACAATGACAGCACTTCCTGCTTGATGATGTCAGTTCCTGCCACAACATCACTTCCAAGTTAATAACGTCGCTTCCTGTGGGTCCTGACACGAGTGCCATTCTAAAAAGTGGGTCCTGGTCTAAAAAGTTTGAATACTATTGAACTAATGCATTATATAAGTGTTTCCCAATCGTTTTTAGCATAGGAACCCATCTAAAAAAAAATTTCACTTTACCAGCCACTCAAGCCTCTGTGGCTGTGATTAGGCAGCAGCGTTCCCTCCCAAGCAGCAGGCTGTTTAACCTTTGATATACTGTACATAGCCTAATCTGCCTTCCCAGTTTCAGGACCCACCAAAAATTGAGGAGTGAGCCACTGGTGGGTCATGGACCCAAAGTTTTGGAGCCACTGCTTATTTTCTGGCTAGGGAAAGGATGTAACTTTTAGTCCACACTAATCAACACACTTGCACATCAGAAAATATGAAGAACAATCCACTACCATGCTCTCCTGTGAAGGTCCCACCATTGGCAGCTATAGAAGAAGGAGGAAATTACTGGTGGGCCAGGCCCGTTGTTTGTCAGTTAAGAATTTTGACCACTTGTGAATACTTATGCCATGTAATTACCACATTCTCAATCTCCTTGTGCCTAATCTTTTCAGGATAAAGAACTGAAGTGCTTTTGAAATTTCTATTTCCCCTGAGAATAAATAGAATAAATTACACAGAAGGGGTGCGCGCATGCACGCACGCGCACACACACACACACACATTCACAAGGCAGGACATATTTTTCTTTACTTTCTTTCTGGGAAGTGCTTTCAAGATTAGCATAAATTGGATTTGTAAATGGGAACTTGCCTAAAAATTGTGGCTGCACTATTTTTATCCACTCAAACGAGATTTCCCCCGTTCATAAAGAAGTCTACTAAGAAGGACAAAAATAAAGACCCTTCATATCCCATTAACTGTGCATAACGACTGCAAAATGTAACATGGGATATCAAGTTATATATTTTGGCATGGCCAAAATGCTGACACATATAAATAGGGTTACCAGATACAAACGGGGACAGAGTGCCTGTATCTTTAACCATTGTACCGAAGAGGGAATTTGGACAAGTGCAGCTCATCATGGAAGGATTTCAAATGCTGCACCTG
This sequence comes from Lerista edwardsae, assembly GCA_029204185.1. Lineage (NCBI taxonomy): Eukaryota > Metazoa > Chordata > Lepidosauria > Squamata > Scincidae > Lerista > Lerista edwardsae. The sequence goes on along the minus strand of JAJKFI010000002.1, from coordinate 40,184,255 downwards.
CCCAAATTCCTTCCTCTATACAATGGTTAAAGATATGGATGCTCTGTCCCAGTTTGTATCTGGTAACCGTGGGCAGGTGCAGTTTCTGAAATCCTTCCATGATGAGCTGCACTGCCCCAATTTGTTTGTATCTGGTAACCCTACATATAAATGTGTGTCTGTGTGTGCACACGCGTGCGTGCAACTGTGTGTGCACTCTTTAATGAAGTCTTTCCACCTGACATGATTAATGATTAAATCCAATCAAAGGCTCATTATTACCTCACCTCTTCTTAGGCTGAATGAAACGAACTGAACTATGTATTCTTTGTATTCTTTTATTTTTCTGCACTCGATCCAGGGGATAACAGTTGTATTTGTATATTGTATTTTTATATTGTTTTTAATCACTGTTTTTAAATTATGTTGTATTTATTCTGTTTTTTAATTGTTTTTTGTAACGCCGCCTTGAATGCCTTTTTAGGCAGAAAGGCGGGGTAAAAATCTTTAAAATAAATAAATAAATAAAATAATAAAATATAAAACAGATGAACAAGCAAATAACAAAATAAGCACCCACCAATATTAGGCAATATTAGGGCCCAATCCTACCCAACTTTACAGCACTGATGCAGCCACAATGCAGCACTCAGGTAAGGGAACAAATATTCCCTTACCTTGAAATGCCTTCATGACTGCCTCCCCCCTGCAGAATGCAGACACACCCCAATCCCAACCACACCTTCATGGGAGTAAGACCCATTGAATTACTTCTGAGACATAGGCTTGATAGAAATACTATCAAAAATGCCTGTAAAGAATTCAGCAGTCAATTTCCTTCATGAGGAATGCATTCCGCATGATATTATTTGAACTTATTTTAAAATGTTATGGCCCATTTTTCTGTGTCAAACATGGGATGCCCAAAGCTGCTATCAGTCATGATAACGATGGAAATGAAATGCAGTTTCATCACATTAAGCCATGTGATATTGAAGCAGCAGCAGCAGCAGCAGGTACAAAATAAGCACAATTCAGAGGTGTGAGAGTGGCTAAACTGCCAGCCACACAAAAGACCTCCTGCTGACATCATCCAACAGAGCACAAGGATGGGCGGGGATTGCCCAGTCTCACAAGGCACAAGGTTCCATAAATTGGGTGTTATCACGGAGATGATCTGTTGTGGGCCTATTCATTTTGGGCCAAAGTACATGTGGTATTAAATGTGTTGCTGGAGCTGATGAGCTTTACTATTGTGCTTGGTACATAGCAACTAGAACTGTGCCCCCCCCCAACCAGGCCCACGGGGTGGTGGTGGTTAGGAAAGCTCTAACCCTGCTGCAGTCCTGATTCAGGTCGCTCCTCACTCACACATGTTCTTTTCCAAAGGCAAAATGCTTCAATTGGTAGCAGTGGAGACTTTTCTTCCTTGGAATCAGGAGGTTTAGTCAAGAGGGTTAAAGCCTCCGTTTGCCCAAAGATAAGATCCGAAGGTCACCAGTTCAACAACACCGGAAGTCTCTGTGAGCGGCAGACCTGGAGAAGTGCGACTGATAAGAGCTGTTTCCAGCTGCCTGTGAGAGAGGAGTTGTGCTGGGCCAGCTGTTTCTTTGGTGGGAGCAGAGAAGCCGTTTATCAGCCAGCAGGAAGGCAAGCGTGTGGCCAGAAAGAAGGACTAAACCACGAAAGTTCCATCTGTATGTTGTCGTAGTTCTTGAAAGATAGAACTTCTTTGTAATTTGTAGAAAAACCCTTGCAGGTTTAGAGATAAAGCCTGCCTATGTAAACCACCTTGAATTAAAGCCAGAGGAGCAATCTAATGGCCAAAGAAAGGAGGTATATAAATACTTCATTATTATTATTATTAAACTGAGACAAGGAAGGGTGATCAGGGTTTAAACCATGGCATGGAAGGAGAGTTAACCCCTCCGCCCAAATTGCAGTGATCTGGCTGACAATCCTATCCAGAACTGGTGCAGTGGGGCTGCCACACTGTATCCAGTGCTGGAATTGAGTAGGCTGGAGGTCTCTTCATGGTTGTAGAGCCCCAGCCTGTTCAATGGGGCTACTTGGATCTGCATCAGTGAAATTGCTGGTCAAGTTCGAGAAGCCCCATAGTGGAGCCTCTTCTGTGGACCCTGCTCTCTCCTAGGCCTAATCCACTTCCCAGTTCTGCCCCCCCGCCCCATTATATAATAATAATAATAATAATAATACATGTATTTATATACCACCTTTCTTAAGATCACTAGATTTCTCTAATGACTGTAGCTCAAGGCGGTTTACATAGGCAGACTTTTATTCATAAACTCGAAGGTTTTTACAATTTACAGAAATGTTGTATCTTTCAAGAACAACACTCATACAGATCTTTCTTTCTGGATTTAGCCTTCTTTCTTAGCCACCCGTCTGTCTTCTGCTGGCTGATAAGAGGCTTCCCTGCTCCCACCAGAGACGCAGCTGACTTCAGCACACTCCTCCTCCCACGAGGCAGCTGGAACTCAGCTTTTTAATCAGCCGCAGTTTGCAAGGTCTGCCGCTCACAGAGACTTCCGGCAGTCCCGAGCTCACGACCTTCAGATCTTCAGCTATTATCTTCGGGCAAACGGAGGCATTAACCCTCTCCGCTAAATCTTCTGCCCTTATATCACCTCCCTGCCTCTGTTCTGCCCTCACCCTGCCCTTGTGCCGCTCAGCATTGTACTTACCAGTGCCAGCAGCTGGGGGTCTGGATTCAGTGCCGGTGAGACCATTCCTACCAGCTCTCCTTACTCTAAAGTCGTCGCAAATGTGCTTTACAGCATGTTTGCCGATGGCTAGCGCCAAATATGATTGTGCTGTGAGTCAGGAAGGAAGACCATGACACAGGCCTGTGAAACTGAAGGTCAGAAAAACTTTTTTTTTCTTCAAAATTCATGGTGGGTTTCCATGAATTTGGGCTGCTGATTCCAAAAATGGCATCAGTTTTGCCCTATCACATTGAATTTTGGAGATACGGCATAGTGTCATTAGTGAATGGTTCAATCAGCTTCCTCATGAGGAAGCCATCACATTGATTTCCTCACAAGGAAGCTGCCTGAGCCATTCACTAACAAGGCTATGCCAAGAATAGGTTGAACTTTTCAGACAGCAAAATGTGTGTTGGCCTATGTAATTTATTTAACTAATTATTTAAAAGTGGTATATCCTACAAGGGAGGCAGCTTACAAAAATCACTGATTCAAACAGCTAAAAGCATCAGAACACCAAACAATCATAACGATAATGATTTTTTTTCTTTTTAAAATTGCACAACGCAATAGCTCTGGCTTTCCAAACACTTGACTCGGCTATGCAGAAAACAATTATTCATTTCTCCTTTTTTTCGTTCCAGAAGAAAATGGAGCCTTTGTTCCTACACCCAGTGGGGTGCTGGCAATCTATCACACAGCGTTGCCAACGTACACAGTCCTAATATACCACCATATTTCATACATAATACCCAGGCTTTCTAGTTTCTACAAAATCAATGCAACTTCTGAAAGCTGGTCATATTTTACACAGGTCCGTATATTCCCAATCATACATAATGCAAAGCACCAGGAAATCACTCATAATGGTGTGAGTATGTAGCCTATAATATCTGCCGCCCACTCTCTCTCTCTCTCTCTCTCTCTCTCTCTCTCTCTCTCTCTCTCTGTGACTGGTTTCAATGTGATAAAACAACTGCGTCAAATATTGTACATCAATATTGGCAGCTTTCAGACTTGCTTTTCATCCAAGCCTAAAAGGCTGCAGGGTCTTGTTCACTAACATTCAAATTTCCCTTTGAACAGCTCACTGGATTTCTATTTATAGAACATCTTTATTCATAACAAAATGGTTGTTATTGCCACAATGGAATATTTAAATACTTTCTGCCTAAATCTGAAACCAGAAACTTTCTTGGTGGATGGAAATAACTGGGCCAGATTTGTTAAATACTATAGTTAAAATGAATTAAGAGCAGCGTCGTCATCTGCAAATGAACTCCCGGAACGCTGGGAGGGACGTGGGCAGGACATTTGCGTGATTGGCAGTCCGCCCGTTTCGTTCCGCGGCTGCCCTGGCCTCGAGGGGGGGCTGTCCCCGGTTAGCGCGCCCCCCGCTGCTTGCCCAGGTACCTGGCGCCCCCCACCTGTCTCCCCCGGTGAGCAGGCACCCCTCGAGGCCAGGGCAGCCATGGAACGAAACGGGCGGGCAGCCAATCACGGCGAAGCCCCGCATAAGTCCCTCCCAGCGTTCCGGGAGTTCATTTGCAGATGATGACGCTGATTAAGAGCCTATATTTAATGAAGGCTAGATTAGTGAGGGTCCTGGGGAACACTGTGTACCGAGTCCCCTCTGGTGCCTGTCCACCCACCCCTGATGGGCACAACCACTGCCACCAACACTGAGGTTTCAGGGGTTGGTGCCCTAATAATTGTGGGCCCTTGGTCAGAGTTCATTCTGGGGCAAACTTGGGAGGAGCTGTTGCAGGAACTGCAGCCCAGAAGTGTATCTGTCAGTACTAAAAATTGCTCTAGAGCAGTGCTTCCCAATCTGTGGGTCATGATCCCCCTTGTCACATCCATACCCTTTACCATTACCCCCAGAACCTAAAAAAACAGAGGAAATGTCAGGTCTGCACTGGAGACCAGTGCTGAAGGTTCAAAGCTTGCTTGGCAGCCGAAGTGCCCAATCCTAACCAACTTTCCAGCACTGACATAGCTGTGCTATTGGGGCATGTGCTGCATCCTGCAGTAAGTAGTCACAGAGGCCTCCTTTAGGTAATGGAATGGTTGTTCCCTTACCTCAGAGCTGCCTTGCCCTTACCCTGGTGCTGGAAAGTTGGCTAGGGTTACGCCCTAAAGCCTTCTATCAGCCCTACTTTGAAGACAAGCAACTACACCTGCTCTAAATGAGGCCTTGCTGAGACTCCACGAAGGTGTTTGGATGCTGCCTAATAGCTGGGGCTTCTAAGGTCAATTCTGCTCCTTCTGTGCAGTGCTCTGGTTTCTTGGATTCTGCTGAGCTATGCCCCCCCGCATCTTGGTGGCAAATAGGCTCAGTGAAGCATAATCTTTGTTTTTGTCTGATCTGTAAATGAACACCCACCCACCCAAACAGAATGCACAAATAATAGTTGCATTGCTCTGATCTTGCACACGATCAGAAGAGGTTTCACAGGGGTGTGTGTTGGTGGATGGATTAAGACTGAAATTCACAACACATGTCAAAATGACCCTGATGAAAAGGACAACCTTCATTGTCCATACTCAGACTGGCACAGGGATTGCAGATGTGGCAGCTTGGGAAGAGAGTTTACAGACTCGAGTGCAAAAGAGAATTATTAACTTGTTGGGAGCTAGGCACTAAAATATGATACGGCTCTCTATTCTACAGTAAATAAAATGCTTTGAGTTTACAAATAGCTCCCTGTGCAGTGTCATGACTGTGCCCAAAGATACTGTCAGCTAGAGGACATAACATCGAACTGGACGCATTCCCCATTTCAGCTAACATAGCATATTTTTCTGTCACTACGCTGATGTGGACCACTGCCGGCAGGGAGATACAGCATCTAGGGACACAATGGGTCAGACGTTGCTTTCTTCAAATGGGCGCATCTTTGGAGATAATTGGGATGCTTTCTATCAAGGGATTGTCTAGATCTCCTTGCAGAAGACCTGAGAAGAATTGTTTGTGAAACTCAGTTTTCCAAGTCAATCTTCTGCCTTAATGAAAAACTTGCCTCAGTTGTATGGTGGGCAGCAGAATCCTAACTCAGACTTGAGCTGGGGCAGGTTCCCTGCGCCAGCTTTCGAGAGTCGCAAATGTGCTATAAGGCATGTTTGCGCAGACTGAGAGCGCAATCCAAAACCAGAGTGAGGCTGGCACAAGTTAAGCCAGCAAAGTTTGCAAAGCTTGGCCAGCACAAGGGCCACCATAAAGTGTTTTTGGACTACCCTCGGAGTCAGGGAGGATGGCGCATGTCTGTGTGATGGCCTTGGACTCTAAGAATGGTCCAAACACACTTTATGGTGTCCCTTGCGCTGGCCAAACTATGCTGGCTTAGTTTATGCCCGCCTAACTCAGTGTAGGATTGTGCCCTCAAGAGCCTGCAGTGCTAACACAAAGACATGTGCAAAGCTGTTCTTCACTTGCAGCACACCTATGGCAGGGCAACCCCCAGTGCAGCCACCCTGCCCCTGTGAGTTGCTCAGCCACACCTCTCCATGCCCAGAATGGCTCCATTTAGGTGCGATCTGAGTGCAAGGAAGAGCAGGGGGGGAAAGCACACCAGTTTTTCATTGCTGTTGCACCCTGCCACTTGCCTCCCCCCGTGGCACCCCCTTATGCCTCTGGACATGTACCAGACTGCCTGTGTCAGATCCTGATCCTGCACTGGCTAACACCGGTAGGTTTGCGCCAGAGAGTTCAGAGGGTGGTAGAGAGTGGTAGGAGGAAGTTTCAGGGTGGGGAAGGGTTGTTTCTGGGTGGGGGAAGGTGTAACCGAAGGTAACAGGCCTGGGAGGTAATAGGCCTGGAAACAGGAATCAGTGGCAGCAGTGAATGGCATATCCTAATCCCCATTCCCGGGCCAAGCAGTCCTACACGGCTAAATAGCTGGTGCAAATCCAAATCGCCTCATAGGGTGGGGTGTTACAGGGGGTAATGGGGAAAATATCCCCTTCCACCAAAGGGACCTCCAGCAGCCTCCTACCCTGTGTTGGATACAGCGCAGGCCATGTGGTCTAGCTGTTCGGTGCAGGGTTAGGATTGTGCTGTTAGTGTAAAGCTGAATAAAGTGCGGCATAAACACTGAGCATCTCCTAGTGACAGGAATGGTTAAAGGATGCGATGTATAACAACATCTGCAGATTATCAGATTTATGAAAATGTGTGTCTTTGAATGCCAAGAGCTCCAAAGTTACATTCATTTGCCCAGAATCCAACATCTGGATAATATATGTTTGCTAGTCTTTTATCCACATAGGCCCCTTTTCAACTTGCATGTCAATCTCGTCATTAACGTTTGTTTTCAATAGCCAAAGGATGCACAACTGAATGGAGCATGCCTGGGAACAGGGGAATGAACCTTCTACGAACGCAGCATCTCAACAGTTGCAAAAGGCTCTCAACAGCTGCTGCCCCCTTGTGCCGCATCACTAACAAAAGGCAACATCATCGTTCTGTAATTCTGGCACAATTTTTTTTTTTGCCTTGATTATAGGTGAAGCAGAATATATATGTATCAACACATCTGCCTCGTTTTTTGCATTGGCTGCAATTCATTGCTTTTGAAACCCTGAACAATTTCTGATTATATCTGTCACATCCCACAAACTTCAGATGCACAGAAGGAAAGTTTGAGCTGCCACTTAATGATATTTACTACATATAAGTAGGAATTTCTAATAAAAGTCTCTCTCGCGCTCTCTTGCTCGCTCTCTCATTGTGTGCTGCAAACAACTCATTGTCTCTCATAAGCAGAATTGACCTTAGAAGCCCCAGCTATTAGGCAGCATCTCTCATAAGTTATTTTCATTCATTTTTTCCCCCTACAGTAATCATTAAGCTCCTTTGTACATTAAAATACATTTACAACACACAAGAATTTTAGGTTGCCTGACATTCTTGGTGTATGAGAATACGCTGGTCAAGCTTGAAAAAATTATAGTCCAAAATATCTTTCTCAAGTTGTTGTTGTTAATATGGGTTTTCTCTGACATACATTGATTGCCTGTCATATGCTGTAAATCAAAATTTTATATGTGCACATTCTAAAGTACAGCTTCTAAAAAAGAATCTAATTGTCTTGCCTAGCAGGTTTCAGGAATATAAAGGCATGCCAATAAACATATGTTACATGAAATGTGAAATTTTCCAAGTCACAATTTATATTTGTGGTTTTCTAAACAGCTAAAACTTTCTAGATACAGATAAAGCTTTCTGGTGGGAGGCACCCAATAAACTTCACATTTTCTGTTCCAGATTGGACAGAAAATCACAATTTTTCTCCCACCAAAATACCCGTTATTTTAGTTTTCTATGCCACATTTCATTCAACATTACTCCAATTGTTTCAACTGAGATTAAGACAAGCGTATCTGAGACAGACTGCAATAAATTACCTGTCACCTTGTCTTCATGTTATTATGTAGAGAGAGGATAGACAACATGACACAAAAAAATCATTGTATTTGCTTCTTGGTAATTAGCTATACATGAAAAAATCTAGGAGCACAGTTGGTTGCTTCAGACATCCTGCTAAGCCATGCTTCCTCTCCCCCAACTCGATCTCCACATCTGCTCTGACTTCTGACAATGGCCAATTCACATCAATGGCAGACAAACTGTGGTTTGAATAAACCACGGTTTGGTTCTGCACTGTAAATAACCTATTGTTTAAATCAGAAGGGGCATTCATGAGATCAAGTCAGGCACAAGATTGGCAGTGGGTGCCCAACCCCGCCCAACCTGCAATCTGAACCTGGAATTAGGCAGCATGGTTAGACCAGAAAGGTTCGGCTGGCACAAGGGCCACCGTAAAGCATTTTTGGACCACTCTCACACTCAGGTAGGATGGCACACATCTGTCTGCTAGCTCTTTTGACTCCAAGAGTGGTCCAAACATACTTTACAGTGGCCCTTGTGCCAGTCAAACTTTATATATAGCACTTACCAGGCCAAGCCTTTACACAAATGGGCTAAAGAAACAGGGCAGAAAATGTTAGGCTCAATCCTAGTGAAATTACTAAAACTCAGGGCCCAAGCCTATGCATATCTGCTCAGACGTAAGTCTCATTACAACCCATGAGGCTTACTCCCAGGTAAGTGTGGATAGGACTGCAGCCTCAACACCATACCTAAGCACTTTTAAGTCTCCATTGATATGAATGAGATTATGGCATGCCTCATTTTGTCAGTTTTGGCTTGTATGCTTGTTGTTGTTGTTCAGTCGCTATGTCGTGTCTGATTCTTCACGACCCCATGGACCACAGCATGCCAGGCAATAGAGAGGTCTGGCGTGCTGTGGTCGCGAAGAGTTCACTAGCTTCTGGAGTTCCCCCAATTTCACATTCATTGCTTCAGTGACACTATCTAACCATCTCATCCTCTGCTGCCCCCTTTTCCTTTTGCCTTCAATCTTTCCCAGCATACAATCTTGTATGCTTATTATACTGCAAAAGAAAATCAGGGAGTAGAAATGATATGAAGAATATATGAAGATCAGCAAAAAAAGAAAAGAAAATTGAAGCACATATGTTAGCAATGGAACAAAAGATGCTTTGAAGCTGAGATCCAAAACACAGCCACCTGCCAACTAGAAATGCTGCTTGCTTAGAGAGAAGGGGACTTGCCGGGATTTTCGTCAATCTGAGATGTTCAAAACATTGGCACTTTCTTTCAGCATACTTCAAACATCTAATCCCAGACCAAAATACAGGGTTGGAATTTGAGAGTACGTACCCCAGGCAACTGCCTGAAGCACTGGGCTTTGGTGGGGCGGGTAATTCTTAAAATAAAATTTAAAAAACCCACTTCTGTTTCGAAGAAATATGTTTGTCTTTATTACTTATGGTAGACGTATTATGAATAAATGCAGGCTTACATATCCATGTGTGCAAATTTATAGTTTTATGTGGCATGGATAAATTATACATGCAGGTCATGTATCAAAGTCACGAAAGAGCCTCAAAATGCCATAAAAATAAAGTATTCAAAAGCTGAGCAAATGAAAGGGGCACGAAAGCCCCCTTCATCTGGGACCCATTTGTTTTAGGATCTTACAGTCTCAGAAATCTATGGGGTAGAACTAGGATAAAAGTCACAGTCTCCTGGCTGCAAGTCTGTGCTTTGTCCATAGGATTAACTTACTCAATCCTGAAACTCGAAAAGGAAGTAAAAGCTATCCTTGTAAGTGCTTGGAGTTTCTATTCAGGAAAGGTGCAACTGGAAATCACGATTCACTTGGTTTACAGGAATAAACAACGGCGGGTTCTCGATATCTGTGGTGGTTCCATTCCTGGAACCCCCTCAGATACCCAATTCTGTGGATACTGAAACCCATATAATTTGAACCCCTAGGGCAGTAGTGTCATCCGGCAACGAGCTGCCGGAATGCTAGGCGGGACTTACCGCTTGATTGACAGGTTGTCCGTGACGCGTCGCCGCCTGCCTGCCCACCGCGGGGGCTCCCTCCGGTTGGTGCGCCCCTCCGCGGCTTGCCTAGGCACCCAGCGCGCCCCCCAGGCAAGCGGGCACCCCCTCCGAAGCCAGGGGTGCCCGCATGGTGGGCGGGCAGGTGGCGACGCGTCACAGACGGGCAGCCAATCAGGCGGTAAGTCCCTCCTAACGTTCCGGCAGCTCGTTGCCAGATAACACCACTGCCCTAGGGCCATATTAACCAATGCCAGGCCCCTGGGCTTTCAAATATTTTGGGCTCCCTCTGAAACTCTTCAGGAAAGCTTCTGCCACTCTAAATGGAAGCCTCTAGTGGATGGGCGAGTAGGCAGGTATGGTCCTCCCCCCCCCACTTTTCCCCTTCTATTGCCTTGTTACAATACACATGCATGCATGCACACACATGCGCGCGCGCGCGCACGCACACACACACACACACACACACACACACCCATCTTTGCAGCCAACCTCCGACCTTAGACAATTCAGCTGCAGATAGATGCTTTCTCACAGATGAACCCAAGCTTGCATGGAAGCTCCCCACCCATTCCCTACTCTTAAAACAGAAGAAACACAGGCAGAAACCTGAGGGGCAAGAAACGGAGAGGCCAGCACTTCTAAGTTTTTCCCAGAAAGAGACAAAATTCAGAAACGGACCCAGGCCTGCATGGAAGCTCCCCAGTGATACAGCCTCCAGATGCAGCCCAGCTCAATCCCTGGAGGCGGGGCTTGCCCCACGTGGTTCTTGGAGAGCTCTGCAAGCCTCTTCGTTTCAAGGCCGGGCTTGCTGGAGTCGCTTGCCAGCTGGAGGGCTGGCCAACTGGATGGGGAGTCCCCAGGGGCCAGATCTGGAGACCCATCATCAGGCTGATTTCTCAACATGGCAACCTGAGGGGCTCTAGTCAGTGATGTCATCTGGTAATGAAGAACGGGAATGTTCCGTTCCGCGGCTGCCCTGGCCTCAGCGGGGTGCCTGCTTGCCAGGGAGATGGGGGGCATGCTGGGTGCCTGCGCGAGCAGCGGTGGGGCATGCCTACCGGGGGCAGCCCCCCCCCGAGGCCAGGGCAGCTGCGGAACAGAACGGACGGGCTGCCAATCACACGTAAGTCCCGCCCAGAGTTCCCGTTCTTCATTACCAGATGACATCACTGGCTCTAGTTCCTGCGGGAGCCACTAGGCTTCAGCCTATGGGGCCTAATGGATAATCCTACCCTGCCCACCCCCACCCCCCAAACCTGACTGGAACTGAGCTCTGGCCAGGTTGGGAGAGTTTTTTGAGGCCTGAAGAGGCTGCCTGCAACCACCAGCACACTCTGCAGGCGAGAAAGCCAGAGCCTCAGACATTGCCCTTTCCCTGAGAAGCAGGGCAGCAAACTCCCCAAACAAACACAGCCATATATTTATCCAGTGAGCAGTTAGGAGGGGTCTATCCAGTGTTTTGTACAGAATGCAATATGTATGCCTGTATGCCTCTGGGGCATAAGTCATGGGTGTGTCCTCAGTGCAAGGAGTTATAAAAAATGGGTCCCAGTCTAAAATGTTTTAGAACCACTGGTTAGACTACCAGTCCAATGTTTGTGTGACAATGCTGTTTTTGTGAAATGTCTTGGCCAAATCACTGTAAAGCTATATTTCCAAAGATGAACATTTTTGAATGAAGCTGCTCCACTTCGTGAGTATTTTTACCACATGAGAACAAGCCTTAGTGCTTAAAGGCTCACATGTGTGTGAGCAATGTATGATTCATAGGGCACAATCCTAACCTGGAGTTAGGCCAGCACAATTAGGCCAGCAAAGATTGGCTGGCACAAGGGCCACCATAAAGTGTCTTTGGACCACTCTCAGAGTGGTCTGTGTGCTGACCACTGTGTGCTGACCTCTCTGACAATGGCCGAAATATACTTTATGGTGTCCCTTGTGCCAGCCAAACTTTGCTGGCCTAACTGTGCAGGCCTAACTCCAGGTTAGGATTGTGCCCATAGTCAAATCCTCTGATGCTAACTTTACTACATCAACAAGGAAGATGCAAGCCAAGGCTCAGCAAACTCCTTGTATGTTTGTAGGAAGGTGCCAGATCTAGACGATGTATTGGTAGTGTAAGAAAAGAAGCTGAGAGAAACCAGCAGTCTTCCTTCTTCTTGGCAACCTTGCGTGTCATTTGGCGTACAGAGATAAATGAAGGTACAACACAAGCAGCGAAGGCAAGGAATAAAGAGAGGATAAAAATGGTAAAGCACTTCACGGATGGAAGGCGATTTGCAGCACTACAGAAGAACCGAAACAGGAGCCATTTGGTGGATTAATGATGCTAAATATTTACACCACACTCTAACTGATGCAGAAAAGCTAGCACAATATTTTTCATTGGCTGAAACTACAAAGTCATTAAAGCCTAGATCTCTGACACAAATCATTGTCAATGTACTGTTAGCATCATCACTGGTGCACTGCATTTTAATGGGAACAGTTTGCATTATTTTACATCTACGAAAGTCAGTGCTTCTGTTTGAAAACACAGGGTCTTAGAACTAGACTTTGCTGCTACATCACTTTCAACACTGTGGTCCTCCCTCATTTGTGTTTGTTTGTTTGTTTGTTTATTTAATTTAATTTATATCCCGCCTTTCTGCCCCATGGGCACTCAAAGTGGCTTACAACATTAAAATACAATAAAATAACAATATTTGATAATTAAAACCATAATTAAGAACAATATTAAAATAAATTTAAAACAACAAGCCCCGTTTAGCCTGCACTTTTGATATGGTTTCAGTTTGTTCAGTGGTTCTCAAAATGTGTAGCATTTTTTCAGAATGACCATCTGTTGGGACCCACTGGAAGTGAAGTCATTAACCTGGAAGTGATGTCATGGTTGAAAGGGACACCATCAAGCAGGAAGTGCTGTCATTGGGATGGCAAAGTCGGAATAATGTTCTGTGTATTGTTATACAAGAGAAAAAACTGTTTGTCAGAAATCCCTGCACCAAGTGCTTGTCAGGCTTAGAAAACTGTGTCTTGCTCACACACCAGCCAGTATTTTCACCAATAAGTGAAAAGCCAAACCAACAGCAAGCTGCAAATGAGAGCCCAAGGACAGAATGCTGCATTGTATTTCAGAGACCATTCCTTGCATAATATCAACAGATGTACCTTCCCTTCTCCATCTCTATGTGACCCACCTGACATTGGCTTGCAACCCACCTAGGGGGTCCCAACCCACAGTTCAAGAAGCACCGAATTAATTTATTGCTGCAAAGTGCAGTAGCCTTCTATCTTCATTAATCTGAGAGGGACCCTACCTTCTGACCCATTTGCACATAAGAGGACCCTACCTTCTGTGATAGCAATAACCTCTGGGGAAGAAAAGAGAGGTTGCCTTTATTTGGTGTGGAGGGGGCATATTGAGAACATGGATCTCCTTAAATATAGGAGGTGATGATTCTATGGGTCTTGCAACAATCCATGCAAACTGCAGAGGTGTTGCATTGTATGCTTCTCATCTGGATGTGCACCCAGATTGACTGCTGCAGCCAGTCTCTAAGCATGGTGTGGTGCCCAGAATGGGGGATCTGAGTGTGGGAACCTTTCTGCATGTGTAGAGCAATCTTGCTCCAACATGACTCATATCAATAATTCTGAGCAAGACCTACTGTGGATATCATCATTTCCTTCCAATCCCTGTTTGAAGTTCTTGTTTATTCTTGAGGCTGGCCCTGAGAACTTGTATCCATGCTCACATCAATCGTATGTGGTTATTTTGAGCATCCACAAACTATAGATGTCATTCTATATATATAAATCACTACTGATGGGTTGTTATGCTATCTGATTCCTATGCACCCAGATGCTTACCCAAATGGATGCAGTCAGAAAAAATTACCATTGCAAGAAGAGGGAGGAGGGCAATAGAAGACAGGAATGTACAATATATTGCTTTTCTGTTGTTATTCAGGGATTGTTCTAAGAACAAGGATTTAAGGCACACAACTTGCGTGTAGGAGTCATTTGCACATCCAGTCCTAAAGGTCCATGAACATTCAGGTTAAGAATGAAACAAAGCCGTCCAAGACCAAATTGCATTCTCTATATATTTAACAATAATAATGCATACATCAATATCAACCATAAGAAAGAAGTACCGAGCACTCTTTGTGCTGGTGCAAGTCAATAAACAAAAGAAAAGTGGGGATCTTGTGGGTGTGCATTGTCCAGCTGCAGAATTTGAAGGATGGTGCAGCACAGTCACGGTGATTCAGGGGGCATATTAGCTAGGGCTGGCCCCGCGCACTGACACCGGAATTCCCAGTGCAGATGCAGCACCCAATGCGTAGGTGTTATTTTGGCCATCCATTACATATTTGCCGAGAAAATGGGAATGTGTGAGACTGCGATTGGAAGGGGGAATGGTGGGTGAATGGGAGGACACGCACAGTAAAGTCTTATGCATGTTCACTCAGAAGTAAGCCTCGTGGAGTCCAATGGGACTTACTCCCAGGTATGCCCAATCCAGCAGTTTCCAAACCAGGCATTTGGGAAGTGCTCTAAGCAGCGTCGGCATTCAGCCAGTTCGCTGGGCGGGAGGAACGGGTGAGCGGAAGCTCGCCTGTAGCGTCCCGGTTTGTATTGCCGTCTTCCCCGCCCCCGCGGGGACGGGGAAGATGGCGAAATGAACCGGGACGCTACGGGCGAGCTGCCGCTCACCCGTTCCTCCCGCCCAGCGAACCGGCTGAATGCAGACGCTGGCTCTAAGTGTTTGTGGGGACAGTGTGATCACCAGGATCACGTCGCAACTGGCAACTTAATGGGGCTAGAGAGACTTACTGCTGCCCGCTCGGTATCTGTGGGGGTCGGGAAGCCCCACAGACCCTTCTGCAGGGCTCCCCATGTGTCCAAACATAAAAATTGCAACCCACTTCTGGACTCCAATCATGAAACCGGAAGTGGGTTGTAATTTTTTTTAAGTTTTTGGATGCACAGGGAGCCCTGAGCAGGCAGCGGTAAGTCCCCCCCAGCCTCATTATGTTGCCAGCAGCAATGAGATCCTGGCAATCTCATAGCTGCCATTCCCTGTCCCTGTCCTGGCTGGGACATCACGATACCCCAGTTTGAAAACACCTGGCCCAATCCTATCCAATTTTCAAGTGCTGTGCCAACAGGGCATGAGCTGCTTCCTGCGGTGGGGGCTCAGTCATGGGAGCAAGTTCAAGGTAAGGGAGTGTTTGGGTCTACATTGCGGCTGTGTTGGCCCTGGAAAATTGGATAGGATTGGGCCCTAACAGCCCAATCCTATGAATGTCTACTCAGAAGTAAGTCACATTATAGTCAATGAGGCTTACTCCCAGCTAGGTGTGCATAACAGTGGATCCTTAATCTCTTTCCTGCCGGCTAACCATTACATGCAAACCCCCTGAATGCATTTTCCCCTGAGTTGGACTCACTCCATTTTTTAGAGCCTGTGTAGACGTAGTGGTGCAGCGAGTTAATCCACTGTTGCTGGGCTTTCAACTGAAAGGTTGCGAGTTCAAGACTGCGCGACGGAGTGAGCTTCCGTTGCTTGTCCCAGCTCCTGCCAACCTAGCAGTTCGAAAGCACCTAAATGCAAGTAGATAAATAGGGACCACTTCGGTGGGAAGGGAACGGCGTTCCATGCGCTACGGCGTAGAGTCATGCCGGCCACATGACCACGAAAGCTTGTCCTCGGACAAAACGCCGGCTCTACAGGCTTTGAAATGGAGATGAGCACCGCCCCCTACAGTCGGTCACGACTAGACCATTTGGTCATGGGGAAACCTTTACCTTTAGAAAGCAAAAGCAACCCACAACTGATGGGGAAGCATTTCCAAGGGAGAATGTCAGTTTGGGGAATGCAGGACAGGCAAGAACCCCATGCGTACCTCCTAACGTTCAATGCCGCACCTCATCACCACTATTCCTACCCTAACTCTTGATTCAGTAATGACAATAACTGCAAAGGAATTCATCTCGCCTCTCAAGTAACTCATAAATTTTTTACACACCATTGTAACTTTCCAGGAAAGATTTCATGTTAAAAGTGTTGAGTGGTTTGCACTGAATTTTTCATTACAAAACGGAGCCTAAATCATCCACTGCCCAACCTGTAAAATTGATGCTGGCATCTCTCCCAAAACACGTCCCATTCATTCTCTCAATGTTCACTTCCTCTTTTTTTATCACTCTGCATTCAGAAAAACAAGGTTGGCTTCTGGCACATCTCTCTTAGGCTCCCGTTCTCAAGATCCTTCGAGGTTCTCTGGCTACGTTTCCTTCCCAGTTTGAACTACCGAACGCTAAAAGCACACAAGAGAGGTGCCGGCAATATCTTTTGGCTTGAAACTCAGCTTGACCCACATAACTAAATCCCTGCATGCTGCATTAAGGCACATGCCTTCAAGTATGGTAGAGTAATTTTAAAGTTTAATTAGTCGTCACAAGCATTATTAAAACATCCTTGGATTTTTTTTTCCCTTTGTCCATTTATGAATTTATACTTATGAGAAATGTAAAGGGGAAATGCAACTGATACAGCTGGGAGTGGTACAAAATATTGCAGAGCTTGGGCCTTCAGGGCACAATCTTAACTTGGAGATAGGCTAGCGGAAGTCACTTGTGCTGGCCCAGGAGGGTTGCAAACGCACTGTAAAGCACATTTGGATCACTCTCCAGTGCAATCCTAAGGATCGTGGGGTTGTGCCGAAGCTGCGTGCTTAGTGCTGATGCGGGGGCACCGATCGGCAGCCCCGCGTCAGCGCTAAGGCAACAGGACCAGCACTGTTGGAAGCCCCATTCCTATTGCGCCTGTGCAGCGCCTCCCTAGCATCGGCCAAAGCCAGCTGGCTGGCACAAGGGAGGTGCCATGATGGGGTGGCACGGGGATTGGTGGGATGGAGGGAGAATGTGGGCAGGTTTGGGAAGTGGCCATATGGCCACATCCTAAGCCTGTCCACGAGGCCGCGAGGCCGCAAGGCCCCGATTCAGCCACGCAGTTTCCTCAAATCAGCGCCCGCTCTTTAGTGGGCGCAGATCCGAGGAGCACATAGGGGAGGCTGGAGCCTCCCCAACGTAAGGGAGTGCACGCTCCCTTGCCGCAGGAGGCTCCAGCCTCCCCCCACCAGCGTTGGATATGCGCTGGCTGGCCGGCCTTGCCATTCCAGCGCTCGGTAGGATTGCGCCCTCAGAGGGCACAATCCTAACCTAGGGTTAGGCCAGCCCAGTCAGGCCAACAAAGTTTGGCTGGCACAAGGGTCACCGTAAAATGCATTTGGACCACTCTCTGAGTCAGAGAGGCCAGCACACAGTGGTGGGCCATCCTCCCTGACTCCAATAGTAGTCCAAACACAGTTTACAGTGGCCCTGGTGCTGGCCAAACTTTGCTGGCCTAACTGGGGTGGCCTAACTCCAGGTTAGGATTGCGCTCAGAGTCAGGGAGACTGACTCTGAATCATGAGTCATGACACACAGACATGTGTGCGTTTCTCCCTTACTCACAGTGGTAAGACTCACAGTCAGTAGTGTCAGCGTACTGGTACGCTGGGCGGGTCTTCTGGGTGATCGGCAGCGTGCTCGCTGCGTTCCGTTGCGTAATGGCCTTTTGGGTCCTCTATAGATGCCCAGTGAGGCCAACTCCTGATACCAGCGTAGTTCTGCTTCCCCCAGCAGACATTCATAGAATAAAACATAAGAAAAGGGCTTGCCTGTCAGCACAATCCTATATCTGTCTACTTAGCCAACTGAGCTCAATGGGACTGACTCCCACGTAAGCATGTATAAGGATTGCAGCCTTTGTCAAGATACTACAGTTCTCTTTCTACCACCTTCCTGCCTAGTTTCAGCAGCAGATTTTCTACAAGGTAGAAAACCACCTTTGTTGACTGCTATACAATGAATGACACCGGAATAATATGAAGGGCAACGTGTCCCTATCTGTTTTCGGCATTGACAATGGCTGGGAAAGAAGAGCTGACACCTTCTCTTTCACAATGCAACACAGAGGAGGAAGTTCTCAATGTTGACTGTCTCTTTGCCCAAGGCAATTCCAATCAGTTTCTAAAAAGAGAGCAGCGAGGGACTTTAGCCTGTTTCCGAAACCATATCTGCTGACCTGGAAGGCTGACAAGCCTAGCAAATCATCTTAGATGTTTTTTTTTTGGGGGGGGCGCAAAATGTGGGACAATGGTAATTTATTTATTTATTTATTTAAGGTATTTTTATACCGCCTTCCTCAAGATTTCTCATAACACAAGGCGGTTTACATTGGTAGGCTGTTCAGAAACCCTTTTCTTTCAACTATTTTTTTTTAACTATTGTTTTATGTGCAATTCATAGAACCCTCCATTTCGCCTGGTGTTTCCCTTTCAATGTGTGGTCATCACCTGACTGTATTCCTACACCTTCCAAGCTTTCACAGGGAGCCGCAGATCATGCTTTGGCCAGTTCTCAAGATTGCATCTGTCTCTTGTCAGTTGACTCTTCCACATTCCATACTCCACCCATTCCTTTATGAGCTCCATCAGCAACTTTCAGGGCTCAGTCCTAATCAGATTTCCAGCACCAGGGTAATATAAGGACAATGCAGCTCTGGGGAAAGGGAACCAACATCCCCTTTATTGAGGAGGCCTCCGTGACTGCCTGCCAACTGCAGGATGCAGCACATGCCCCATGGACATGGCAGTGCTGGAAAGTTGGTTAGAATTGTGCCCTCAGTCTCCCATCCAAGGCCAATCCAAGGCTGATCCTGCTTAGCATCTTCAGGCAGGGCAGCAGCTGAACTGCCAGACCATACTTCCTTCCTGGTAATGAGGAGCATTTGCTCTGTGCAGTGGCAGAGTCACTACTTCTACCCAAAGAGAAGGCTTTATTTGCTGTGGAAATTGGAGAAGGAAACTGGCAGAGAAGACCCAGTAACAGTGATGGGGTACAAGTCTCACTTTATGTTGAAACTGATTCAAAGAAGGCTGTACATCTTAGATTTCAAGTTCCTCCCCAAACAACATCTCACCCCGTCCCAAATCCTCAGTAGCCAAGAGAGGGCTTTCCTCAGACTTTCATAGTCTTCTCTTTATATACAGCCCCAGCTTCCAAGCCTCCCAACTGTTCCTTGTCAGATCACATGCCTGTGCATGTAATAAGCTTTTTTCTACCTTTGCTCTGCATCGTAGCAACTGAAGTATATTACAGTAATCTAATACACTTGCAATTTTCGAGAAGAAAACAGAAAGGATGCAACAAATCCTTGGAAGGCAACCGCTGTTTTTGAGACAAAGGGAAAGTCAAAGCAACACACATTAGTAATTTTGCAATCAGTTCGATGGCATCTTATTTGGACCCGTTTTACACTGGTGTGATTCCGCTCCTCATTTGCACATAAGAGAGAAGTCAAGCCCATAGCAAACTAGTGGAGCAAAACGTCTCTAATTAGGATCAAGTGTTTTCATATTTATTTCCAGGTAATTAGCCCCTGATGCTCTTGGACTAGGTTAGAATTTCACAATTTAAAAACCTATCTCTGTCTTCATGCAAATAAATAATACAACAAAGGAGCAATCAGTGAATCGGTGGTGCAGTTTCTCGTGGCAATCTTGCTGAACAATGAAATAAAAAAGAATGGAAATGAGCTGAACTGTGGTTCAATAGGAGTACAATAAGTACAATATAAGTACAGTAAGTGCAATACTGTACTCCTATATAATAGGTACTGGCATAGCTAATGAAAATAGCCTGGTGCAGAGGGCAAAATGATGCCCTGGAAGTGATGTTGCAACAGGAAGTGACATCACAGTTGTATTTTCATTTTCTTTGGTTTTTTGGCCATAACCTTTCAAAGAATGAAGATATTGCACTCCAATTTGTTTCATTTCATTCCGCATGAAATTGAGCATTGAATGGTATATAACATGATGGTATTATTCATACATACCAAGGTTTTCACAATCTTGGCCACTAGTTCAGCTTGTTCCTCCCCTAAAGCTTGTTGCACCCCCTGCATTTCTTTAGCTACACCCTTGCTAATAGGATCACAGTAAGTACATCAAGGTTTTTCAACATTTTTTTGTCAAGTACTACTTCTTTGCATACCACCTTTGTGTCCCACTTCTGCAAGTACCAGGGTCGCCAGAGACAGCTGCTATGCGAAGCTGGCCCAGCCATGAGGCAACCTGAAATGGCTGCATGGAGCGGCAGTCGGCGGCACTCTTGGAGGAGCAGTGAATGGCCCGTTCTGTTCAATGCCTTCCCCGCCCAAGTCAAGAGAAGATCATGGCAGAGTCAATCCCCTTCTCTGCTTAGAAGCACCGCTGGGAGGAGAAGTGAGGGGGGAAGTTGTCATGGCTCCAGATCACCTCTCCTCACGACGTGGTGCTTCTGTGTTGGCTGAAAGAGTTGAAGAGCTGCCCCCTTCCCTTCCCTATTACTTATGAATAGTGCAGCATGAAGCTCCCTAATCTGTGTCTTTGCAATGAGTGTGATCAGGGGTTGCTGGGTTCCCAGCATGCACTAGGCCTATCCCTTTCAAATAGAAGCAGCATAGGGCAGGGAGACGGTACACACGTCCTGTTCATAAGTGAAGGGATCGGAAAGGGCATACAGTCACGTGTTCCCTCGCTTACCCTCCCCTTCATCCCGGGGCTGTGTGCGCATGTGCCAGTGGCCACAGGGGTCACAGGGGCTGGAGTGGCAGCAGAGCCGCCGCCACTGCCGGTCACCTACCTCAGTGACTGCCTCAGGCACAAAGGCAACCGGCATTCGGCTGGCCCAGCCCCCCATGTGCTGAGAGCGCACTGAGATTGAAGCATGGTGTGGCAGGGGCTGCACAGGGAGCAGGGAGCCAGCACCAGGGGTGGCCAACATCCACCGAGCCTTGGCCACCACTTAGCCTAAGCCACCACTTAGCTAGGTGGAACCTTGGCTGGGTACACCACTGGCAGTTGCATGCAAGCATGCAACCTGAGGCACCATTGGTGGGAGGGATTCAGGTGGCACTGAGGCCCACACCACCCCTGTGTGCCTCGCAATTATCGCAACGTGGGAGAAGCAATAGAGCATTTTTGATCCGACTACACTGTCATAGCACCAGAGTCTGTTTTCTCAAGAAAATGTGACCAATTAAGGTTCATAGAGACACGAAATGCAAAACTGTTGCTTAATTGAAGCTGAGAAGTTTGGAAGGCAAATATTTTCCTTGGAGAAAACTCCTCTGAAATGACTACTTAGCTGTTTTCTTTTAAAAGGAACCCAGATGTTTCTGCCTGCAGTCTAAAAACAAGCACAGATATGAAAGGAAGCAAAATGCAAGATGGGCAGCCCAATCCTGAGCCCGGGCAGCGCCACTCGCTGCAGTCAGTGCCAAAGGCAGGAAATATATCAACACCCCCCTTCCAGGCCTTCTGCTCTTACTCCACCAGTTTAGAAGAATTCTGAAGAATCCTCCACAGAGGAGAGAGAGGAATAATCTGGTTCTGGGGATGTCACAAGGAACTGTTGTGATGGTAAGAGCCATCCTCCCCGAGTGTGCCATCCTCCCTGACTCCGACAGTGGTCCAAACGTGTTTTACGCTGGTCCTTGTGCCGGCCAAACTTTGCTGGCCTAACTGTGCTGGTCTAATTCCAGGTTAGGATTGCACCCTAACCGAAGCAGGCTATCTGCATCACCCACAGCATGGGACAACTTGTCCAACTCCTGGCTGTGGGGAGGAAGAGAAAAGTCCTCTGAGTTAACAAGCTCAGGTCCATCTCCTTTGGCACAGCAGTGAACCTCCCCTGCTGCACCACCCTTGAACCACTCATGTGAGATACAAGCACCCCATTGTCCATCAAGCAAGGAACTGGTGAAGGATGACTGCTTTTCTTGGAGTCACAGAATGGCTACTGCCTCAAAGAATTCATGTGTTCTTCACCAGCTTGTAATTCTTCTGAAGTCAGGGGAGTAGCTAAAGAAGTGCAAGGGGTGCAATTGCTCCGGGCAACAAGTGTGCTATCGTATTCCCTCTCAATCTTCTCTTCTCCAGGGATAACTCTCAGGGGTATCAATAACTGCATGAGTGTTGCAACTGTACATTCAAAACCTTTGTGGAAGATGTGGAACTCATGGAATAAAAATGTGAAAATGGTGTTTTGGTTTATTCTGTGGGGGAAAAACACCCTCAGATAAAGAAGTCCATATGGGTTTTGCACCCAACTGTGTAGTTCTTCTGTGGTGAATGCTGATTTCCACATGAGTTTGGTCTGGACAGAAGAAAAGCAGTGAAGACCAACTTGTTCCAATGGGCCTTAAATATCAGATAATCTGAGAGACTGAAAGAGATTGAGAATGTAATCCTAACCTGGAGTTATGCCAGCACAGTTAGGCCAGCAAAATTTGGCTAGAACAAAGGACACCGTAAAGTATGTTTGGACACTCTCGGAGGCCAGCACACAGATGTGCACCATCCTCCCTGATTCCAAGAGTAGTCCAAATGCTCTTTATGGTGGCTCTTGTGCCTGCCAACTTTGCTGGCCTAACTGTGCCGGCCTAACTCCAGGTTAGGATTGTGCCATGGGAAAGAGAGAGAGAGAGAGAGAGAGAGAGAGAGAGAGAGAGAGAGAGAGATTGCTTCAGGTTTATTTTCATGGTGCTATTGAAATTCAATTTGTTGTGAGCTGCTTTTGAGAGGTTGGAGAGAAGCATAGGCGTTTTGAGATAAATGGAGAAAATCCCAAGTTCTATTGTTGTGCAACAGCAGGTTTTTGCATCATCATCTGGACCTCATCCAAAGCATCTCAGGGCTGCAAGCAAAGGTGCACCCCTTTTCTGCCGTTTCCAAGCTGACGCGGTCGTTAGCAACAGGTGAAAAGCATTAATGTTCTTGAGAAGTTGAATATTGAATGCTCTGCTTGGGCTACCTTGTTTTCGTGAAGATCAAGGATAAACTACATCAAAATCTTTTTGTTTAATTATACAATAGCTGAGGGGATGTGACTCAGACTCTTTGAAGTGCCTGAATGTCTTTGCTACTTGTGCAAACCGAAGCGCTCAGCGCTTTGAACACTCCCCGCTTAGATCTGCAGCTAATAAGGGGTGCCATCTTTCACGGGAGATACTTTCAAATGGGCTAATATAATGTAAACACATCATTGAATTAGCGAGCAAGTTGGCTGCTTGAAAAGGTAAGTTGTCAAGAATTTCTAACACACCTCCATTTTATTTTCAGGTAATGGCGACTGAATTCTTAGAAATGTCTAATTTGAGAAAGAACACATACATTTCTCAGAGACATCTAGTTGCCCAGGTGGAACTTATATAACTGAACTGTGTTGTGGCCTCTTGATTTTAAGGGTGCAATCCTAACCTGGAATTATGCTGGAACAAGGGACTTGGGCCGGCCCAAGAGTGTCGCATACACACCACAAAGCGTGTTTGCACCACTCTTGGAGTCAGGGAGGCCGGCACACAGATGTGCACCGTCCTGACTCCAAGAATGCTCCAAATGTGCTTTACGGCATGTTTGCAACACTCCTGGGCCGGCCTAACTCCAGGTTAGGATTGCACCCTAAGGCTAGTTCTTGTCTCATTAATCAGAGTTTGTGTATTAATGAAAATTACGAAAAGGTTATAGCCACACAATTTAAAGCACCGTGTTTACTTCTGAGATCGAGTCTCGATGGAAAACATTTTAGTGCAACCAGGGCTGACCCTTAATATGAAACAGAGCGAAGGAGACTGTAGTACAATCGTATCCATACTTTCCTGGGAATAGGCCCCATTGAATAGGACTTACTTCTAAGTAGACATGCATAGGACTGGGCTGTGCGTCAGACGGCAGCTCACCACCAGTAGAGGATCCCCTTAGGTCACTCTACCTTGAATCCCATAGAATCCTAAGGGGCAAAACATCTGTAAAAACACTTGGCTTTTGAGGCTTACGTTGTTTGTTCCATTGGCCAGCCAGTTTGTTTCCTGACTCATCCCTGCCTTGCTGGTGATCCGTAGCACTTTAATCCACTTTAATCAATCAAGTTACCCCCATTCCAACCTCCATCCAAGAATCACCATGCCAACTGGCACTCAGGATAGTAACATCCAAAAACTCCTCTTCCTTTCTAGCCACCTCTTCTTCTGTTTTTCTGAGTGCATGTGAAGTTGCTGAGTCAGCACAGGCTATTCAGCTAACCTTGTGGGCCACCTCTCTCTCTCTCTCTCTCTCTCTCTGTGTGTGTGTGTGTGTGTGTGTGTGTGTGTGTGTGTGTGTGTGTGTG
>JAJKFI010000002.1:40139469-40159831 GCA_029204185.1 Lerista edwardsae | reverse complement strand
TGTGTGTGTGTGTGTGTGTGTGTGTGTGTGTGTGTGTGTGTGTGTGTTTAAAAACAGAAAAATAAATAAAAATAACTTCGAATAGAGTGACTGATCTGATTTTTAAAAAGACGTTTTCATTATGACGCTTGGGGGTGACACTGTGGTTTAAAAAGTGGAAATCTAAAGAGGATAATATGCTAATCTGTAAGATCATGAACAGTTGGAAGTACGTATCTTTTTTGCATAATGCAGAAGTCAGAGGAAAGCATGCACAACATTCATCCCCAGAAGGTTTTACATGGGAAGGAAGTATGGCCGGCAGAATCGTCTGGGCCCGGCAAACTCCCTTGTGTGAAAAGGCTGTCCCACTCATTTTGTTCATTTATTGAAAAACGTATAGCTCATTTAATCCAATAAAAGGTTCCAGGCATTGCATACTAAAAAGAACATCGCAATGTAAAATATGGTTTCATTCATGCAAGCAGGGCTGGCTCCCGGAGTGGTGGGGACCGTGGGGTCCAATACAGGGCATTCCTTTGGTGCCCCCAACCCTTCCCATGCCCCCCCACTCACCAAGGAGAACATTTGGGATGCCATGCACAATGCAGAGCACCTGAAAATAGAAGGGGGTGACATGATGGTGGAATTACCAACTGCTTCCAGGAGGCCCGTTTTGGTCAGTTTGGAGGCAGGGGCAGGTGGGTGGGCCCAAGGCATTGACTTACAGTCTTTAGCGATCCTCGCTGCAGCAGCATACAATACGTTAGCGGTCCTGATGCGGGGACCCCCAAAGCTTGGGGCCCGATGTGATGACATTGGCCTAAAGCCAGCCCTGCACATAAGCATGTATTTGAGCGTATGTGCACATGTTGTTCCTTTGAAACGAAATCTGACATGTGAACAGGGCCTCCGTATGCACCTTGGAGAGCACACATGGCCATGATCTAGTCCAGGGTGGTTTCGGTACCAACTTGGTGGGTCACAGCCTGATATCAGGTGGGTGGCGAAAAGCTGGAAGCAGCCATTTGGAAACCGCAGACCTTACTCTGGCTCTATTCCTTTTGCGAGTGTTAACCGTTTCAATTGTCAAGTGAGCGTTTTTCTTTTGATTGTGTTTTTAGTTCAGTGCTTTGACATCATGTTTTGTCCTCATCTTGCTTTCTGTTTCATGGCTGTACAAATGCTGCCATTTAAGAATGCCATTCCAGGAGTGTCATTTGATTATTTCATTGTGGGGCCCCTCCAGGCGAGGGGCCCTATTTGGCCAAATAGGTCAGATTGCCCTGGGCAGCAAACGGACCAGTTCCCAGCCCATCTGCTGCCCTCTCCCAGCTGCCACTCTGGTGGGTGCTCCTGTCTTCCTCTGGCTTGCAGAGAGTGACTTAGAAGAAGATCAGGACAAAGGGTATTGCCATGACCCTCTTGCTGCTATGGCTCTAATCACCTCCCCTTCCACCCAGTACTTATGAAATGCATCCGGTAGGCAGGGAGAGGCAAGCTGGAGCCCACTTTCATTATCTTCCCTTCCGTTCACTTACTTACCATTCACTGCCCTGCCCTTCCATTCTATTCACTTATTACATTCCATTCACTTACTAAGAGCTCCTCAGGACACAATCCTAGTCTGGAGTGAGGCCAGCACAGTTAGGCCAGCAAAGTTTGGCACAAGGGACACCCTAAAGTATGTTTGGACCACTCTCGGAGTCAGAGGCCAACACAAACGTGCGCCATCCTCCCTGACTCCCTTGTGGCCCTTGTGCCAGCCAAACTTTGCTGGCCCAATTGTGCTGGCCTAACTCCAGGTTAGGATTGCGCTCTAGGTACTGCTCCTCCTTCTCCATGCTGCTTCTGTTTTGAATGAACAGTAGTGATGCACACTGAGCGGAAATGAGCCACATGGAATAGGGCACTCACAGAATACATAGATAAGCCTGCCTGCCTGCCTGCCTGCCTTCCTGGTAGCATAATGGCATCTACATCCTAGCAGCATAAACTTTTCACTATGTGCCTGGCATCACAGACAGAGCATGCATGCAGCCATCATTACTCGGAAAGGAAGCTGTCGCATGACATTTCTGTGAAAGTCACAGTGTCAGCTTGTCAGGTAAATTTGCCTTTAGTAACTTGCTTGATTCCTGCCTTCATAATGAAGACTGTGACACCAAGATGGGATAGATCACTGAGCCAAATCAAATTACTTGTATTACATGTCATTCTGTTAGAAGTTACCTTTTAAATATACCAAGTTTTGACCTCAAGCAAATAAGGAATATGGCTTTGATGGAAGCAGACCCTGAGCCTGCCAGTCATAACCGTTTCATCCCAAATTGATCTCATCTTTATCTTCATATCCAGCTGTATGGCATGAGAGCTGGTCCCCTAGGGTTAGAGGTGGGAGAAAATGGTGAGAATGAAATAAAAACACATAACACCATTTTCTGCACTTCTCATTTTTGTAAAAAAAATTTAAAAAAAAAAAAACACCCCCAAATTTGCATGTTATTTTGTGTTTTATTTATTTATTTATTTATTTATTTATTTCATGGGGTAGTCCATGGGTAATGACTGTGGGTAATGATTGTGGATAATGACTTTGTTTTCATCTGCTGACACTATACCATCTATATCACCTACCTTTTACATAGGTACCAGGCAGAGATGGGATCTGCAAATTGAGAAGGGGAACGCTGGGCGGGACTTGGGCGGGACTTACACATGATTGGCAGCCTGTCCTCAGTGTTCCGCGGCTGCCCTGGCCTCGGGGGGGCTCCTGCTTGCTGCGGAGGACGGGTGGGGGGCGCGCTGGGTGCCTGGGTGAGCAGCGGTGGGGCGCGCCAACCGGGGCAGCCCCCCCAAGGCCAAGGCAGCCGCGGAACACTGCGGACAGGCAGCCAATCATATGGAAGTCCCGCGTAAGCCCCGCCCAGCATTCCCCTTCTCAATTTGCAGATCCCATCGCTGGTACCAGGTACTTAGTACACTAGGTAGAATGAAAAAATGATTATTATACTTCATAATTAAAATGTAATTTTGGAATAAAAACACATAACCATCACTTTCTGCACTTCTACCTTTTG
This sequence comes from Lerista edwardsae, assembly GCA_029204185.1. NCBI lineage: Eukaryota > Metazoa > Chordata > Lepidosauria > Squamata > Scincidae > Lerista > Lerista edwardsae. The sequence goes on along the minus strand of JAJKFI010000002.1, from coordinate 40,156,772 downwards.
GAAAGCACTGAAATCTATGGGGAAAAAAACCCGTTTTCTCTCACCTCTACTTAGGGCAGTAATGGTGAACCTTTTGTGCTCAGTGTGTCAAAACTTAGGAAAATGCTTAACTTGACTGTGCTGGCATATTAACCCCCCTCCCAAACAAAAGAGATGCAATTCTGTGTATTCGTTTAAACAGAAAATACAGTCCAATCATGTGTGGTGCTATCTATCTATATATAAAGGAGAACGTGTGTGTGTACATTTGTGTGTACATATGTTCCACATAAGCTCGGGAACGCCTGGAGCAACATGCACCAAACTCGGCACGCATATGCCTTACGGTCTGGCGTCAAATACTGTGGGGGTCAGACCCCCCTGGAACCCCCAGGTGTGGGGGTGTGAAGGGGGTGCCATGTAAAAATGATCAAAAACGGCCGATATCGGTGTCGAGTCCATAGTTTCTGGGGTCGCCGAGATGAGCGGTGACGCTCCTGATGCCGTTTGAATCCAGGTTCGGCCCCCATCAGCATGGGGAGTGAGAAGGGGTGCAAAATAAAATGTCCAAAATGACCGACATTAGTGTCAAATCCATAGTTGTGCATCCTGTTGTGCGTCCTGGCCTCTAGCAGTTTGCACTGATGGCCCTGAAGCTCACAACATGTCATGGCTTTTGTGCCACTAGAGCAGGACTTACAGTAGTGGATCACGAGATCCACCAGCATAAGCCCTGTATGGGATTGGGTGTCTAAGGCTCCAGAACTGTAATATGTTGGGGGTGATCAATCGTAAGCTTTTCCCCACCCAGGGAAAAGGTGATGCATACTATACATTGAAAAGTTAGTTGTAATGTTCGTTTTGATGGCCCTGAATACTATAATCCAGAAAAGAGTGAGTCAATGAACATTTGCACTCTGATGGCCACAATACATCTAGGCCATGGCGGTGTATTAAGGCTAATGCCTCTCTGCTATGATAACCATTTTGACAGTCAGCACCAGGAATTGGATTAGGGATTCCGACTTAAGATCAGCAGAGTTCTGCTTAAATCCCAGCTGGGCACACATAAGAGATAATATAAATTGCTCTCCAGCTACTCTGTTTCTATACAGAATGTGGCTACTTAATCCTAAAAAATTTAACTTTGGGGCATCCCTGCTACGCATGAAAGAAGCTGCCTTTTATGTCATGGTGTCTCCAACTGATAGCAAATTTTCCATTACATTCTACCTGTTCAGGGTTAGGTGAATTCTACATGGATGGCTCACAGAAAGCAAGATACACAACTGAGATCTTGCCACTACACTGCTTTTGTGGGAAGGCACCATTGTGTAAGGTGCAGCTTCTCATAAACTATATGGAATAAATTACATTCATAACTAGGGCAGGAAGCTCGAATTGGTAGATTAATTAGTTATAGTTTTAGCTACTTAATCATTAAGGGCAAATTTTAACGTGAGGGCAATTTCAAAAAGGGAGGCTATTTTAATTCTGGTGCTATGGTAATGATGACTGAAAAAGGAAGTATAAGCAATGACTCGGTGTTTAAAAAAAATCATAGCTTCCACTCTTCCTCTTAACGCAGTGGTACTCAAACGTTTTAGACCGAGACCCACTTTTTAGAATGGCACTCGTGTTGGCACCCACCAGAAGTGATGTTCATTAACTTGGAAGTGATGTTGTGGCAGGAAGTGATATCACCAAGCAGGAAGTGCTGTCATCGTAACATAATAAAATGACACTCCTGAAATGTAAATTGGCATTCATGGACTGCAGCAATTGTACAACCATGAAACACCCCTGACAGAAGGCAAGATTAGGACAAAATATGATGTAGATTGGGGCCGCACAGCCTTGTGGCCGAATCCCAAGCCTGCCACCTCCCGGACTGGCATGCCTGCTGGCCCAGCCACAGCCCACCCATATAGCCCGCCCACTTATGCCCTCCCCACTCCTACTCCCTCCCTTGCACCAAAATGGCGCCTCCTCTGCACCAGCCGGCTTTGGCCAACACAAGGGAGGTGTGGACAACGGGACTATGCTATGACATAGTTCTTCATCCTAGATGTCATCTTACATAACACTGTCCTTTTTCCTAGATGTTGACATAGCTCTATACCATCTCATAACTATCCCATAGTGCCTAGTCTAGTGCATGTTGAAGATAGCAGTATTTAAATAACTTTCACCATTTGCATCATAAGCAAATTAAAGTTTCTTCCTACCCTCACAGTGAACCAAGCCCACAGCAACATCTTCCTACATTTATGCTTGGCACACTGTCCTTATTAGCAGTGCTTTTGTCATGATAATGCAGACTGAAGTGGAACCATATTTCTGAGAGGTAGATGAGCTTCTGCCCTAATTCACCAGTCACCTTACCTTCCCAGCTGCCGCACAGACCCCAATGGGACTCCATGCCCTGCAGCTCTGTTGCTAGCATAACACTGAGCCTGTCGTGGAGGGGGGAGCGTCTGGCCCAGGATCAACCTGGCAGGCACTGGCTCCTCCACAATCCACCCATCCCAGCCTGATTCACCCCATTCCACCACGATCTGCCCTGATCCCCACCCATGTCCCACCCGCCCTCCACCAGCAGGACCCTGCCAGTGGCTGGTCAGTGTTGCACTGTTGGCAGCGCATAGTTTTATGTGCAGCAGCCACAGTGGAAAACCTGCTGCAATAGATGGACCCTCTTTGTCCAGTGTACCTGGCAGTTACTGGCTTAATTACTGGCTTAGCACATCAGGCTAATAACAGTAATTGACATATGTAGCAGACAGTCTTTCAAATGGTTGCATATTTAAATAAAACCATAGGTGGATCATAATATGGAAATTAAAACTTAATAAAACAACAAGAACCATTAAAACGATCAAAAAACCATTCTGACTCCTACTCATGAAATAAAACAATGGATCAAACACACCCTCCTAGAATGAAAGTTTTCTAGGGGCAAAACCTAGACCCTAGAAAACTTCTTGTTTCCTAGGGTCTTCTTGTGGGCTTCTTGTGGGAAGGGAGTTTGACAAATTGAATTGGTGTCGCTGCAGATACTGCCCTGCTCTAAAATAAACATTCCAAGAAAAGCTATAATCTTGAATTTCACTCGGAGTGACTAGATGTTTATTAATGGGCAAAGGAAAACAGTTTGGACATTCTTGAGCGAATGGATGGGGAATTAACTAATGTCTTACAGAAGCTTTATATTTTCTGAAGCGGTATCTGATTGTAGCCTGTAGCAACAAATATGATGTTAATAATGGTGGCTGGTTTTAGACAGAACTCTAAACTGAGTAAACTTAATAGATATTAAGATGGCATTCAACTTTAATTGATGCACCAATGAATCATTTTATGTCATTTCTTCTGGATCATCGTATATTTCACTAATGCAGTATAATATGGAGACATAAAGCAGTCTTTGTGTTACTTGTTCAGGACAGTTCTGTTGCCTTGAAGTCAATGCAAGATGTAGTTGTTTGTAAAGGGAAGTGTATGACCTGGATTTATGAGAATCCCCATTTTCCCCTGAAGTTCCAGAGGACCATTTGCGCATGGAGACATCCAATTTTCTGACTGAAAAGGTCAGCCCCCAGTGTTCCTGAAGTCTACAAGCACAAAACTGATGGTTCCTCCAGTTCTCCGTTCTGAAGTAGGAAGTACTAGAACAGTGATGGCGAACCTATGACATGCGTGTCACAGCGAACACGCAAAGGCATTTTCAGTGACACGCAGAGCCAGGGAAGAGAAGGGTCAGGTGTGGGCAGGCTAGCAACTAGCCATGTCTGCCAGCAATTAAAAAAAAGAAACACTGGAAGCAATTTCCCCCCCCCTGCTGTGTATATGAGAGAGAGTCTGGAGGTACTTACAAGCTGCTCAGAAGCAACCCCACCCCCCAGCCAGCTCTTATGGGTGCTATATGTGTGAGAGAAAGAGACAAGAAGCACTTAAAAGACTCACATGTTAGCAGCAACTCTGCCCCCAAGCCCTTTCGTGTCAGCAGGATGCAACTGGGCTGGTGAAGCTGGGTAAGAGGTGCAAGGCACTCGGAAGGCATGTCCCTAAAGCAACTTCCTGAGCCTGCTCATGCCAGAAGTAATTCCCAAGCTTGCTCACACCTGCGCCAGTGGGGCTCTTTCTCTGCTGGGCTTGAGGTACGCAGTCACTCAAAGGATGTGCCAGAAATAATCCGAGAGTTTATTGCACCAGCACAAGCTGCAGGAGGGAGGAACTGGGCCAGCGGTGCTCTTTCTGCCAAGCAGGGCAAGTGGCCTGTGAAGTTGGGGAGCAGCACCCTTTCTGTGCACATGGAGCTGGATGAGTGGCCTAAGGAACTGGTTAAGTTAAAGCAGGGGAGGTTTGGCAAAATTCACCTATACTTCCTTCTCTTCATTAGCATTGCCTAGTTGGAGCTGCTGCAGTAAAGTTCATTTGGCAGCCTGGCCAGTATTCCCCCCCCCTTCACCAGAAAGTTCCTTGAATGGCTTTACATTGCTTTGTCTGATCTGTGTCCAAGTTCTTGTTGTAGTTCATGCAAGTATATATAGGAATAGAAAATGTACCATGGTTTGCTGTATCTGGGTTTTGTTCCTCTGCGCAAACCTTATATGGCATTTTGTACCTGGCTATACAAATTTAAAGGGACATGGTGGCGCAGTGAGTTAATCCGCTGTTGCTGGGCTTTCCGACCGCAAGGTTGGGAGTTCAAGATTGCACGACGGAGTGAGCTCCTGTTGCTTGTCCCAGCTCCTGCCAACCTAGCAGTTCAAAAGCACCTAAATGCAAGTAGATAAATAGGGACCACTTCGGTGGGAAGGGAACGGCATACCGTGTGCTACGGCATAGAGTCATGCTGGCCACATGACCACGGAAGCTTGTCCTCGGACAAAACGCCAGCTCTACAGGCTTTGAAACGGAGATGAGCACCGCCCCCTACAGTTGGTCACGACTAGACCATTTGGTCATGGGGAAACCTTTACCTTTTATACAAATTTAGGAAACAAATGTTACATCCTTGGCATGTATAAATGTCACAAACAAGTGCTTTGCTGTTCTTCTTTAAAAACAAAAACCAAATAAAAGTAAAGGATCAATCCTACCTAACTACCCCCTCCCCCCAAAAAAAACCCATTCCGAGATTTTACACTGAGCAGGTAGAAAGTTGGTTAGGATTGCACCCCTAAATCTGCCCTGTTCCTCCATTTTAGAAAAAAGCCATCAACAGCTGATAAAGGTGGTCCCATCAACTCCATGTGGGTTCAGTGAACCTTTGGTATAGCTAATCTAGATATCTCATTTTTAATATTATATATATACTGGCCATGAAAGTCTTAGCAGCTCAAGAATCAAATAAAAAGCAGTGTGCTCCAATATGTAAAGAATGTTTTGTCTTTTGTTCTGTGTGTGTGTGTGTGTGTGTGTGTGTGTGTGTGAGTGAGTGTGTGAGACACACCAGCAGAGTTGAGTTACAAATTTTCTGAATTTCTGACACACCAAGCCCAAAAGGTTCGCCATCACTGTACTAGAAGTTAAGGAAAATGTTCTTCGCTCTTTGAAATCTGATCTGACTTTGGTTGTGGTTCTTACCACAAGTGTTAATAAGCTTGCTATTTCTCACAGTGCCAAGCTATTAACATTGTTTTCCATGAAACACACTTGTCAGGCTGTTAGTGTGGAGTGTCAACCCTTGCTAAAAATAGAGGACTGCCTATTATACATCTATCCACTTTCTGTGCAACTGACTAAGGGCCCAGTCCTATCCAACTTTATAGCACTGAATGCATCTGCAATGCAGACCCAAGGTAAGTGAACAAATCTTCCCTTACCTCGAGGAGGCCTCTGTGACTGCCCCATCACCACAGGATGCAGCTCATGTCCCACTGGCAACAACTGTTGTGCAAGGTTACATCAAGCACCACCAGTGCCGGAGTTAAGTCACCTGGCACTGGGGTGATGCCATGGTGAGACCGACCCCACATGGCTTGGGGGGAGCACTGCAAGCCAGTGAGCAGTGAGTCCATGGGTCGCCGGCATTGCTGCCTTTCTGGGCAAGAGGGCATTCCAGTGTGGGGGAAGGGGAGAGTAGGATAGGATCAATGGCGACTTTCTAAATAGCTGGTGCAGAGGCAAGCAGACAGCTCACCCACCCTGTGCCCTTACCACGGAGAAAGGGGATGAGCATCCCTTTCCCCTGCAGAGCCTCCTGTAGATGCCTGGCTACTGTTGTGCTCCCAGGCGCAGAGGCGGATCTACAGGGAGGGCAAAGCTCTAAGTGTTGCAAGAAGCCTTACCCTGTCATGTAAATCCCTCCTCTCCCTTGCTGCTGTAGCCAGTAAGCAACGCCAAGATGTTGCTTTTCCCTGTGAGGATTGGCTAAAACGGTGCAGGAGAGGAGTGATTTCCACGGCAAGGTAAGGCTTCTTGCAAAACTTAGAGCTTTGCCCTCCCTTAGTTCTGCCTCTGCCCAGGTGGTTGGGCAGGTTAGGATTGGCTGCCCATCCCGTGTTATTCATTGAAGCTTACTTCCAGGAGAGTGTAGATAGGTTTGCATATTCAGAAACTGTTGTTTCTGGAAGTAGGTTTTACTCCCAATATTTAGGGTAGAGAACAGTTTGTGATATCCTAGTCACACTGGGAACACATGGTTGCTTTTATCCTGACAATCCAGATGACATGGTGTCATGAAACTGTGGTTTCATATGGAGCTTGCTTTGTATCAGTGGTTGGAAGAGAACTACTCAAGTGTAAATGGCTCAGGTGAGGGTGATTAGTGTCACTGGGATAAAGGCAGTGGTGGTATTCAAATAAATTAACAACCGGTTCTATGACGTCATAGCCGGAGCAAAAAAACTCCCAAAGCCAGCTGAGGTAAGCAAGTGGGCAGGGCCCGGCCGTTTAATAACCGGTTCTATAGAACCTGGGAGAACCCCCTGAATAACACCACTGGATAAAGGTAAAAGCCTCAGGGAACAGAACCCTTTTGCTGCTCTCAGGGAAGGTTAACCTCACTGTGCACTGTGAGTATAAGGAAAGCAGGGATAGCTGGGTATAGCCAGCCAGCCAGCCAGCCAGCGAGCGGTAAAACTGTGTAGGTGTTTTTGTTTGTCCTTTTGAGTTCCTCTTAGCTAATTTATAAGCAGAGGGTTTTACTAGGGAACAGTCTTGTGGGCGAGAGCCTCCTAGCTTGTATTTTATTATTTGGATTTTACAATATAGAGGCTTTGTAATTTTATTTGTAACTTTTAATGTATGCTAATAAAATTGGGCTTTTATTTCTTCTATTTGTTTTTCTTTTGAAAGGGGGTTTGCCCAGGAGCTCCTTTTTGTTGTGTTAAGCCTCGGCTGGTGGCAATGGCAGCTACCCAAGGAGAAGGCAGTTACCCCCCCCCCCCATCATAACACATGGATATGATACATACATATCAACAGCCTGCTATAGACAAGTAGACCCTACATGGGTACAGTCATGTGATCCAGTCAACTCACATTGTCAGTATTCCCCAATAAGACAAGCTTTTGGAATAGAAATGATCAGATCTTTATTTGACAATGACAATATGAACTGCAATAGGCTTCAACTTCCTTCCAATCCCCACTCCACTTTTCCTACTTTGGGGACAACAGCTAAGCTGCCCAATTCATTTCTTTCTCCATTTCTTCGTCAGTGGTTTTGCTGCAATAAGGTAAAAAAAGAGATTTGTTTAATGTTCCCCTATCTTTTTAATAGGCGTTCCAGTATCCATGGATAACTGAATCAGTGGATACCAGGGCATGTCTGTAACACTATTTTCAAACACCTCTAGATAGCTTGGCTGTTTCTTATGCAATAAGGAGGTCTATGTTCTATTTGTTTCAAGAGAAGCATCAAATTCACCATAACATTATTATCAAGCTAATATGCTTAACACTGATTCTAGATTTTAGGATGATACCTATCCCAGATTTCCATAAGAGGTTTTTGCAGTATGTTGCTATGTAAGCACTTATATAAGCTTATTGTGGATTTATGGCAGGCCATGCCCAGTGTTTTGTTTTCAACTACATCAAGAAGAAATTCTGCAGCAAATATCAATGTTTGGATGTGTAAGACTAATTCTGGGTTTCAAATGATATCATGGGTCAATTTTAACAGGCACTTTGGACATCTATAGTGAGGGACATTACTTTTACCCCAGAAAGTTTGAAATTTCATACATTGATTTCTACAAAACCTTCCCCTGGCTTAAACACTTTAGGACCATATTCAATTACATTATCTCTTTTAATAACGCTAAGTGCCTTTGCTCCTTCAGATGACACAGTGCATTCCGGTAAAAATAAACGAAGCATTTTACTCTTCCTATTACAGGCATACAGGAACAAAAGACCAAAAGAGCTCTTTGATGTACAGAGACAAAAGGTTTGACAATGGTGGGGTGCTATTTCTTGCTTCCTAGTTCTTTAAGATTATTGATCGTTGAAGGATGGTGATATGATATTTATCTCAGTATCAGAAAAATGCTTGGTTGGCATTATTTCTGCCATTAACAACCTGTAATGAGAAGAGAGACCTTTTCTTTCTTACAACTTTCTTAAAGTTGCACTGTTCACACATGCAACTTTATCACTTTGTCTTCATCACCTAGGGCAGTGATGGTGAACCTATGACACGGGTGTCAAAGCTGACACACAACATTTGGGGTGACACACCAGCATTCACCAATACATGACAAAAACTGAGTTTGTTTTATTCATTCCTCATTTTTGTCATTTTTTGATGTTTCTTTATGTAATACATAGCACCACACATGATTGGATTTATTTTTTGTTTAAAGATAAATGAATATAAAGAATTGCTTCTCTTTTGTTTGGGAGGGGGGTGACATGCCAGCTGAGCCAAGCTAAGCATTTCCTTAAGTTCTGACACACTGAGCCCAAAAGATTTGCCAGCACTGACCTAGGGAAGGGCCCCCTAGCTCTGTAACAGAGCATATGTTGTGCAAGAAGAAAGCCCTGGGTTGAATCACTGGGCCAGTTAACTACTGTATCTCCAGTGAAAGAATCTCAAGGAAAAAACTCTGAGTTCTTGGAGAACTGCTACTGTCCAAATTGACATTATTGGTTTAGATAGACCAAGGTTTCCTGAAGTGTGGGTCATGACAAGCTGCCCCCCCCATTTGCCCTTGCCTATGTGTGGCTCCAAATCAGCCATCCTAGAAGAGGTGTAGTAAAAATACAGAAGACCCCCTCGAGGAGGCAGGAGATGGTGCCAACAGTGACCCTTGGGCTAAGTAGAGACAGGATCAACACCAGGGAGCTAAGTACAAACAGGATCAACACCAGGGAGGGGGGGGTTGGGCTGCACAGCTGCAGCCACTCAGAGGCTCAAAGCAAGGATGTAAGGAGCACCTGGAGGAAGGAGAAGGTAAGCTGACTGTGGGAAACAGTTGTTTGGCTGCCAGGTCCCTGGAGCCACCAGCTGGAGGAGGCAGTTGTAGCTGGGACAAGCTGACTGCCTATTGTTTGGTGGTACAGTTTGTTTGGAGCAAAGCCAGTGATGCGGGCAGTCTGGAGGAGGCTGACCAGCCAGTGATCCCAAACAAAAGCTGCTGAGAGAGAGGAGACCCAGTGGGTGACTGAACCCCCTCCCTCTTGCCTATCTCTGAGGCTGCTCTGTGGGGAAACTAGTTAGCCTAATGTGGGCATTGAGGTCCTTGGGGAGGCCCGACAGGGAATTTGGCAGAACCTAACTTTAAGTTCTCTGTTGCAGGACGGGATTTGGTGGAACAAGAGGCCTCTTCTGGATCATGCCAGCCTGATGACCCAGTCTATTGGTCTCCATGGGCCTCAGGATGCCCCACAGAAGCATCTGGAAGTTACTTCCAATTTTTGGACTCAACTTCTGGTTTGAGTGGAAGTCACTTCTGGATGCTTCTGCAGACCATTCTGAGGCCAATAGAGTGGGTCAATGGCCTGTCGTGATCCCAGAGAGGCCCCTGGGCCTTCCCAGTAAGATATGATTGCACCAAAAGTAGCATAGCATCGTGACCCAGAAAGTGGTGATGGTGTCTGACCTAGCTGCCTTTAAAGGGGATTGAACAGATTTCTGGGTCCATCGCAGGCTACGGGCCATGATGGATGGTGCAACCTCCTTATTTTAGAGGAAGGCTACCTTGGAGTGCAGGGGAGTGGCAGTGAGATGCAAGTAGTTTGTTCATGCTTCCTGAGGCATCTGGTGGGCTGCTGTGAGATACAGGGAGCTGGACTAGATGGGCCTTTGACCTAATCAAGCAGGGCTCTTCTCATCTTCTTAGGGGATGAGGTAGGTTATCCTACTGAAACGTTTGCTGAGGTAGATTAGTGTTTGAATGCAACACAAAGGCAGCTTCTTATGTCCACGTGATCACCACAGCATTGTATAATACCTTGCACATGTAAATGAGCCACCACAAATCGAACTTTACTTCAATCAAGATACTTTTCAGCAGAGTCAGTTCCCAAATTCAGCTGCCCGCTGAGTAATCAAGTGATGAGAAATCAAATGATGGAAATGATATGAACCAGATCTATATTATACTGTTCCAGGAATCCTGCTGTTCAGTTCCTCAGGAAGGAAAATTGGAATAATCTGTTAATGGTGACTGTTAACTGCACCAATGCAAAAGTGAAATAAAGATACCGAGAGGCGGAGAGACGTCGACTGTGCCAGTTATCCCAGGGCTGGGAAGGCTATTCTTAGGTTATAGTCCCAGATATTTGTGACTAATCAGAGGTTTGCAGAAACAGCGGAAAAGATAGTACTTTGCCGAGGGCTATTCCCACCCGCTTCATTTAAAACCAGTTTTGGGCCTCCTTAGGAGCAATGCATTTCCAGTGGACTAAATATACAGCCCCTTTGCGCCAAGGTTTCAATGGTACAAAGTGCCTCCTTTCAAGTGAATGATTGAGAGCAGCCAATAATAGCTACCATACTGATTGAACAAAGCATTGTTGTTTGCAACACCAAACACAGCTGGTATCTGGAGGATTCTCATCTGCATCCTTGCACTAAGGAGCAACTCCATGGCTGGAACTCACAACATCATTTTCTTTGTTTGCAAAAGCTGATGCAGGAGCTCTCAACCTGGATTGGGACTGCAGTACAGGGGAAGAAGAGTCCAAACTTTTTCCCCCACACTGCAGCCTCAACTAACAGCGCAATCCGCGCAGCACCTCTGTGTCGGCACTAGTGCTCTCAGGCCAACGCTACAAGTAGCGTTCAGTGATGTCATGCAGGGGGAATGCGGGGGAACTCAGTTCCACTAGTTAAAATTAGGGCTGACTCCGCCCACTTCACTCTCCCTCCTCCCCCCTCCCAATTCCTCTGCAAAGAGCATTTCTTCTTGGTTGGCTGGCACTCAGAGGGTTAAAGGGAGCGATTTCGGATTCCTAGAGGGGCGAAGGCAGTGATGTCATTCAGGGGGAACGGACCAGAACGGGCGTTCCGGATCCTAACGGGCTCCGTGGCTGGTTCCGGGTTCCCGACAAGTGCCAATCAAAAGTGAGTTCCTGTTCCTAAATCATTTGAATGACACCACTGGTAGCGTTGGCCTGACAGTGCCGATGGCGAGGCTCCCTCGCACTGACTGAAGCCAGTTGGTGCAAGGGAGGCTCTGCCCCGTTCCATCCAGGAGGCCGCACGGCCCTGTTTCAGACTGCGCATTCTCCTCGGATCTGCACCTGCTGTTTAGCAGGTGCAGATCTGAGGAGCACATAGGGGAGGCTGGAGCCTCCCCTACAGTAAGGGAACGAACTTGCCGCAAGGAGGCTCCAGCCTTCCCGACCCAGCGTCGGATATGGCTGGCCGGCCTTGCCATTCCGGCGCTGGGTAGGGTTGCACCCCCAATCATGCCCCTCCACCTGAAACTACTATTAGGGCACAATCCAAGATCGTGCATTGTGCTGACACACGTGGTTTGCATCAGCCCAGGGGTGTCACAAATGTGTCACAAAGCACATCTGTGCCGGTCCAAGGGGTGCTGGGTCAGTGTGAACACTTGTGCCAACCCAATTGTGCAGTGGGGAGCTGCAGGCAAGTTGTCCCTTCACTGGCTGTGTTCTGCCAGTGTGGGGCATTTCGGGGCAGGGGAAGGCAAAAAAGAGGTGGAGCAGGGTGGGGGGGGGGTGGAAGGAGGGTGGTCCCATAGGCGGGGTGGCCCAGGAAGCTGGGAGGAGCCGGGACCTGGCCATTTGGCTAGATCAGTGATGGCGAACCTTTTGGGCTTGCCGTGTCAAAAATGCCTCACTGGACTCTGCTGGCGTGTCACTTCCCACCCCCTACAAAAGAGAAACAATGATTTACATACTCATTTATTGAATAAATGAATTTATTTGTTCATTTATTTATAAACCCCTGCTAACTGGGCAAGAGGCACTTTTTCAAGTGGTGTTCCTCTTATATTTAGCAGGGGGAGAGTAATTGTCCCTATTCATCACCCCCGCGCAGTGTCTTGTCTAGTGGCTGTTGCTATTGGTGGTGTTCTGCATTTTTTTTTTTTTTTTAGAATGTGGGCCCTTTGGGACAGGGAGCCATTTAACTTTATTATAACTACTTGCTTGTAAACCGCCTTGTGAACTTTGTGTTGAAAAGTGGTATATAAATAAGATTGATGGATGGATTGATTTAAAAAATACAGCCCAATCATGTGCGGGGCTATGCATTATATAAAGAAACACCAAGTCATTACAAAAATGAAATACTAGTAAAACAAACTCAGTTGTTGTTGTTGGGTGTTGGTAAACTCTGGTGTGTCACCCAAAACGGGACAAACACCCTCTTGCCCCGAGATGAGCTCCAGCTGCCACCTACCTTGGGTAGGATGCAGGGCAAGCCAGCCTGCCTGCCTGCCTGCCTGGCCAAGCTAGTATTGGGCTGCCCATCGCAGAGTGGATATCAAAAGAAAACTAGAATGAGTTACACCTACATATCCCTTCCTGACACTTACATATTCCTCGCAAACAACTCCCACCTCCTGGATGCGTACTGCAAAGCAACAAGGGCTTGGGAATCTTATACTTGTCTCCTGACATCTGGTTCCATCACTATTGATAAACAGATGTGGAAGAAAGGCTACTAATTCACTTTCTGTATTTATGGGATGGTGATTAATCCTGTCTGAATTAAACAGAGAATAAATAGCATCTTAGAAACAAGGACTGCAACACAATGGATATTACCTTGTTGCCAATAGCATCAAGTCAAGTAATTGGGCTTCCTGACAAAACGACGGGAGACAGGGTTAGTGTAAATGTCTTTAAATGGGAGCATTTGTGCAAGAGGAATTCTGCTTCTCTGCTGCCAAAATTGAAGGCAGGGGGTGTCTTTGTCCCAACCCTCCTTGCAGGAGGGTGAGGTGAGAAATCCCTAGTGCCCCACTGGGTGGCTAACGGGGGTGGGAATCAGTGTGGCTGTGTTGGCTGCTCATGTCCCCAGGTTCTCTTTGGCTGAACTGTCGGCAATTTCAGATGCATTGTGCTCTGGAACCAGAGAGTTTCCTGCGTAAGTAACAGCAGTTGCTTGTCTGACCTGCAGCAGGGTCTGCCGGTGTTTCTGGCATCAGGTGGAGTAGGGGGATTCTAAGCTCTGGGTCAGAGTGCCTCCCCTGGTGTGGCAGGTACTGTATAGTGCAAGACAGGGAGTAGGAATAGGGGTTTAGTGAGCCCTGTGAGCTAAGAGCCATAGGTAAGGGTGTATTTTTGTTAAAAACACATAAAAACATGAAACATTACTTTTTTGTGTTAAAATATCAGAATAAAAATACAAAACTCCACATTTGGCATTAATTTGTTTAATTTTCCAGAAATGAAAATAATTACTTTTCCCATTAGAAATAATATTGTGGCTGCATCTGCAGACACTGTGTCACCTATATCACCTACCTAGTACATAAAAAGGTAAAGGTTTCCCCACGACCGAATGAATGATCTAGTCGTGACTGACTGTAGGGGGCAGTGCTCATCTCTGTTTCTAAGCCAAAGATCCAGCGTTTGTCCGAGGACAAGCTTCCGTGGTCATGTGGCCAGCATGACTATACAGAGCGCCATTACCTTCCCACTGAAGTGGTACCTATTTATCTATTCACATTTTTAAATGCTTTTGAACTGCTAGGTTGGCAGGAGCTGGGACAAGCAACGGGACTTCACTCCGTCGCATGGTCTCAAACCACCAACATTCTGGTTGATCAGCAACAGCAGTTTAACCACGCAGCACCACCACGTCCCTTAGTACATAACAACATATTAAAACAAACAAACCTCAGATTGCAATCCTAATCTGGTGTTAGACTGGCACGTTTAGGCCAGCCAAGTTTGGCCAGCACAAGGGCCACTGTAAAGTATATCTGGACCACTCTGGAATCAGGGAGGATGATGCACGTGTTTGTGCTGACCTCTCTGACTCAGAGTGGTCCAAACATACTTTACAGTGTCCCTTGTGCCGGCCAAACTTTGGTGGCCTAACTGTGCCGGCCTACCTCCAAGTGAGGATTGCACTCTCATAGATTGCTTCCTGAGTACGGATACCAAGACCCAAAAAGAAGAGGGTTGGTCAGAACGCAAGTGATGGACTAGATGAGTGCAAACTGCTCATGCTACTGGCATACACTGAATACATCTTAACAAAGCTCAGTTTCAAATGTTTCAGGTAAATTTCCTGTTCCATTTGACCTACTTGCACAGCTCCAGTTTGCAAGGACCACAGAAGATGTGACTTGCCTGAAGCTTTCTTTCCTTTGAAAAATTTCTTTCCTTTCCTTTTACTTTCAATATCAAAAATTGGATAAGCGGTGGGGAGGGGGGTTCATTCTTTTCAGTTCAGGAACAGATGTCATGGCAATTTGATTTTATTTCCAGTGAGGATATTGTTGTTAGACATGTACAGAAAATTATCCCTAAATCTTCCTTCCTGTTGATTTCTTTTCTATCAGGAAAAGAATATCAGTGGTTGTTGTGCTGGCAAACTCCAGCACAAGCTAGGCATGCAAAGCAGTAACATTTCATGAGGAGGTATGTGTGGCAGGGCATGGTTGGTTGAGCTGCTGGTACTGCCTGAAGCTAAGTAGGAGAATCTGTGGTTTGTTTTTGGATGGGAGACGGATGGCAGGCTGTGACAAGCTGCAGTACCTGTGGTAGCAGAACAGAGTAGCTGTGGAGCTACTGAGAACTGCGGTGGAGAGTGTGAGAAGGCCAGCCGGCAAAAGAACAGAATACGACCTTGAGGACCTGTCCAGACCTGACTTGTGATTGCCTCTGAGACTTAATGGCATGCAGCCAAAGGAGAGAATCACACTGTGAAGGCTACATCTGGGACTGAGGGTTGGCAGGCCACAAGAAGACTGTATATTTGTAAAAAAAAAAAAAAAAACCCATTGAAAAAATGGTGGTTTAGACTAGCCTGCCCATGTAAGCCTAAACCGCCTTGGGCATTTGCTTGGTCATGGGAAAGGAGGGTATAAATTATTCAAAACAAAACAAAACAAAACTCATCATGTAGCTTACTACACCTCCCCCTCGGTCTCAGGGCCATTTCAAGGGGCAAGAGCAATGTGGAAGAGAACCTTCGCGTTGCTTTCACTGCTTGGAATTGCTCTGAGAGGATGTGGGAAGGGTAGCTTTCACAGTGAGTTGCAGAGCCATGCAAAAGCTAGTGCCCTGCCCCCCTCTTAGAATGCCACTGATGCAAAGCATTTGACTGCACATTGAAATGTTTCGCCAAATATGGGCAGACTCAGCCTTGCATTTCTCTCAATGCATCTCTCATGCCATATCTAATATGCACTGGCATGTGAATTCCCATTTGCAACTCATTGGCCCATGTGCACCATGCCAGTGCTACAATTTGTTGAGGGGGGAAAAAGATAAGTCTCCCCCACATGCAGAAGTTGTTTTGAAAAGCAAAGATGCTCAAAGTACTCTGCAGGCTTTCCACACATCCCTGCAAAACATTGGGAGGCAAAGCAGAGAACTCTGCAGAAAGAACAGACCTTGCATGTCCATTAGTCGTGCAATCCTGTCCATGTTCACCCAGAAGTCCATTTTATTTAATGGGGCTTACTCTCAAGCGTATGTGTATAGAATAGCAACCCAGGTGGTTAACAACCCAATCCTCTGCATGTCTACTCAGAAGTAAATCTCACTGAGTTGGATGGAAGGCTGCAATCCTGTACATATTTACTTCTGAATAAATCCCATTAAACTCAAAAGGGCTTACTTCTGAGTAAATAGGAGTAGGCTTGCATAGTTACTGTTAAAAAAACCCTCTTAAAAACAAGTTTTCTCTTGTGCACAGGCACACAGTATTTTGATTTTGTTTTCACTCATGATACACTTGGTACTACTTTACTTTCAACTTCGTTTAGCTGATTTCCTGTTTTCTCCTCTTCATATACCACGCGAGACAATTTCGCTTGTGTGCCTGCCCAGGCAGATGAGCAAGTGATAGAAGTTGACTTGGACCCAGAGAGAAAAATGCAACCAGCCTGTAGGAAGTCCCTTCTGAGCGCTTGTGGTCTAGGAGACAATTTGCTACAACACAGTTAGTTGGTGGGCATCAACTGTAATAGGCCAACAGGGACCGACTCCTTCAGCTATTTAGGTTTAAGTCTACCCCGGGGCTTCTATCAGTGCACGTTAAAAAGATGATTATACACAAAATGGGCCAGTGAGGTTGCAGCTTTGTCGCTTGTGATGGAGCCATCCGAAAGATGGGCTTAATTAGAATTGCAGCCTGCTTCTTTCGGCAGCAAAGAATAAAAAAAAAACAACCCCGCACAACTAACAGATGAAGGAGGGAAATAAGGGCACATCCTTGAATACACTCTTCATTGACGTTAACGTCAAACTAAGGCTGATTTGATTTGAATACTGGTGTAAAAAATGTATGGGAGCAGATCATCCTTTTGTGGTTTTCTCCTTGACCTGCCTGCTCTTTTCTGAGGTCCTCTTAGGACGCCAACTTCCAACTAAAATACGGCATTTCTGTCCTTCCAAAGTTCTTCAAGTTAAATTTTTTCTGTGGTTATTGCACATTAATTCATGATCATCAGTGATGGCAAAGATGCACACTTAATAGCTTATGGCAGCCAGCGCGTGGCAATATTTCAACCAGCCCTCTGATAATAATCTTGCCAAACTGGCATTTGTGAGAACCGTTTCACAAATAGGAAACTAGATGGGTCTTTGGCTTGATCCAGGAGGGCTCTTCTTACGTTTTTATGCACCAAAACTATTCATGCTGCATCTTGTGTGTGTGTGTGTGTGTGTGTGTGTGTGTGTGTGTGTGTGTGTGTGTGTGTGTGTGTGTG
>JAJKFI010000002.1:40091002-40139459 GCA_029204185.1 Lerista edwardsae | reverse complement strand
GTGTGTGTGTGTGTGTGTGTGTGTGTGTGTGTGTGTGTGTGTGTGTGAGAGAGAGAGAGAGAGAGAGAGAGAGAGGTCCCAAAGGTATTATTCTCTGGGTAAGGGAACATATGTTAGCTGGGGGCAATCCTCTGCAACGTGGAGGGGTCTACTCAGACCTGTACCAGAACATGGAATCAGGTCCAGGAAAGGGGTTTGGATTTGGCAGCCACTGCTGCTGCTGAACCTGCTTCTCTCCAGTACCTACCCACATCCCTGCCCCACCCCAAATTGCCACTGACTTCGGTGGGCTGATATAGTGCTGTCACTGCACACAAGGCGTTTACAGCCTCCCCCCACACACACACACACCAAGGTGCTCCAGCAGCACCTACCTTCATGTACTATCAGAGGCCCTTTTGAAACTGCCTTAAGTTCCCCCAGCATTTGTGCTCAATACGATTGGGCTGCAAATTTGCTTTGTTCGCCCTTCTCTATTCCAAAGCCAGGCTGCAAACCTGAATGGTTTAGCAACAGAATGCAAAGGGGGGCATTCCTTTGTTAGCATCCCAGCTTCATCCACTGGCTATTACTGATTATTATATCCATTTGATCAAGCTTATCTTTTGCGTACATCCAGCCAAGTTCAGGCATTTTCTATAAGCCAGTTTGTAATTTTTTTCCCTACACTTCCCATTTTTTAAAAAAAAATCCTCTTTGGGAGGGGGGGGACTTTTAATAAACCAGTTATATTCTGACTATTTGCTTGCTTATTCCATGTTCACAGGTAATTCAATGGGTTGCCAAGTCTAAGAGCGCCATCCTAATTTGGAGTTAGGATGGCACAGTTCGGCCAGCAAAGTTTGACTGGCACAAAGGACATGGTAAGGCGTGTTTGCACAACTCTCAAAGTCAGGGAGGATGGTGCACGTCTGTGTGCCGGCCTCTCTGATTTGGGCAGCGCAATCCAACCTCTGCCCTTGCATCAATGCTGCATCATAGCATCAACACAAGTGGTGGAGCACCAGCGTGGGGGCGCCGAGCAGCACCCCCGCATTGGCGCTTCAGAGCGCCGACAGAGAGCCTCCCTTGCCCTGACCAAAGCCGGTTGGCACAAGGGAGGCTCTGTCCCATGTCAGGACAGGGATTGGTGGGAGGGAGGGAGGCTGGAGGTGGGACTTGAGTGGGCTTGGGAAGTCGCCATACGGCCACATCCTAAGCCCATCCGCGAGGCTGCACGGCCCCAATTTGGGCCACACGGTCTCCTCGGATCTGTTCCCACTCTTTAGCGGGCACAGATCCAAGTTGCACATAGGGGAGGATGGAGCCTCCCCTACGGAGAGGGAGCACACTCTCCCTTACCATGGGGCGGGGGGGCTCCAGCCTCTCCTATGCAGCGGTGGATATGGTGCTGCCAAGTCAGCCTTGCCATTCTGGCGCTGCATATGATTGCACCCTGAGAGTGGTCCAAACATACTGTATGGAGTCCCTTATGCCAGCCAAACTTTGTTGGCCTAACTGTGCCGGCATAACTCCAGGTTAGGATTGTACCCTAATTCCCTGCATATGATATTGTGGTTTTGATTTTTAATATGAATGCCCGAGGTTCAGTGCTCTCCTAGGAGGATGTTTTTTTTTTCCCCAGGACAGTCCCTTCATATGAATCTCTGTAGCTTGTGATGGTGGCAATGGATAGAAACTAACAAGGTTATCCCCTGTTTACCTACTGGGGAGCAGGAAGGTACTCCTGTACCACTAGGTACTATCTCTTATTCTATTTTTTCTCTGACAGATCTACTCTCCAAGAAATTGCATAAGCCCTCCAGGAATTGCCTAAGTAGAAATATTCCTACTACTTTCTGGATTGCAACCATGTTCTTGAAAATTGTATTCCTTTTTAACAACATTGCGGTTACAAGACCTAGAAAGCAAGCCAGTTTAAGAAAAATAGTCTATATCACCAAAAGGCGGATGATTTATGGTATACTTGAAAACAATGCAGTACGACATCACTGCTTTTTCTTGATAAACTCTGACTTATTTCTCTTTCTCCCACCAAATAATGGTGGGGATGGTTCCTGGCTTCTGCTTTCAGATATAGCCTAATGAATCCTAATGAATAATATGATCGCAATTCTCTTTCAATGACCTTGTTGATGCAGACGCTCATTTGCAAACTAATGCCTGCAAGATGCAAGCACCATCCCCTCCCCAACCTCCATTTGGAACATTTCCAACAAGTGGCATAAAATAAATACATTAAAAATAGGTAACTTTGTATGCAATGGCATTTGCAAGTAAATGTGATTGCCCGTGTCATAGAGATGAAAGTCTCATTGATTTAAATTGGAAATCGAAAAGAGGCTTTCCTGAAGTTCAATGCTACAGCACAAATCACAGGAGCCATTAATTCCAGCATGCAAGCACTTTTCCAAATGGGCTGTCTTGATGGAATGGAGGAGCTACACTGTGGCAGGGGAGCTGATGGGAAAGGCCAAATCAAGGATTGTGCTTTCCTAATTAAACCGACATGGTCCCCACACCTCTTTGGTGCTGTGCCAACTGTTGTTCCTTTCTGTTAATGCAGCACACTGAACTAGGGATTTCTTCTCCGTAACATTGCTGCAAACTCAAAAGGAAAGGGCAAAACAAATCACTCATTTTTACATATAATTTTATGTGATTTATTTGATATAATGCATAATAAAATTGCAAGATGGCATTTTTAGGGTACAATTTATTAATACATCTATAGTGTTTCAGCTATTTCACTTTGGCAAGGGGCCCACAGTAGCTATTTCTTTGTATGCATTTCTAATACTCTTACATTTCTGCTATACACACGCACACACAAGCAGGTATTCTTGCAAAATGGCACACACTACACACTACACCGCCCGCCCTGGGCCAGCCTGCCTACGGGCCCGAGCTTCCTTCTGCCCTCCTCCGCCCCATTCCGGCCTCCTCCCATCTTCTCCCCACCTTCATAGAGCCCTTCCCTGGCCAAACCTGGCCAAAGCGGGGGTGGCTTACCTGGCCAGATCTGCAGCACCTCTTGCACATGCCTTATAGCCCTGGACGGATGCAAGCAAGATGCTTCAGCCCAGGAGGCTCTTGGGATTGCTTCCCAAGTTAGATTGCTGCAATGCACTATAGCTGGAATAGTCATTCAAAAATGATCAGAAACTACAACTGTTTAAAAAATTGTCCAACAGTGTTCCGTGCAGTGGCAGACCTAGGGGGGGTCAAGGGGGGCAAATTCCCCAGGGCGCCACCCTGTAGGGGGCAACACCACGACCTTCCCCTGCTGCCATTGCCACCACCAGTTCCTCCGATAACTTCAGTGGTCAGGCCACATGGAATGACAATGCCAAGTTTACATTTTCACTGGCTTCAGATGGTTTGTAGGTCCAGTTGTGTGGGTGGCCAGTGTATCATGTGGGCCCTTCTTCTCACAAAAATAACACAAGTCTGAATGGCACAGTCTAGGCACAGGTTTGCCATTTCAGTGAGGGCTAGGCCATATTTAGAGATTACAAAAAAGGCATCTGCACGTCTTTAGTTGAGAGATACTAAGAAACTCTCTGCTTTTGACTTATAATGTGTATCATGATGCTGTGGTTGCCATAGCAAGTACATATGTAATTTCTATTCCAATCTATTTCATAACAAACAGAGCAGAATTTAAGCCACCTGTGCAGAATGTCTGTGCAGTGTGCATACACTCTTCCTTGCAGAATTTAACAGATCAAAAAGACGCTATAACTACCAAGCACTGTGGAGCATGATAGTATTTTCTATCATTTGTCTTGTGATGATATAGGTGACAACAGTGGATATGATGGCGTGCCTCCATATATGTCATTCCAGTACATCATGAAAAGTATTTAGATTTCACAGACTTATTCCCTGATCAATCTTCACCATGTTTTCAGAGTAGAAATGTGTGATGGGCTCCTTGGGAACACACATGGTACGCCCACTCCCAAGTGAAACTTTGCCCATGCTCAGCATTTGCCTTTGCAAACAAACACTGATTGCCAAGAGAAATGGGGGAAGCTAACGTGTCCACCATTACTGGGGCTATTCCTAAGCTTAAAGAGTTAATGCCTGAACATTGCTCTGATTTCAGTGAGGTCATTAATGCTATGCTCCACATATTTACATAGTGCTTATGAAGCTGTCGTCTCCTGAGTCAGAGTATTGGTCTACCTAGATCAATATTCTCCACATTGGCTGGCAGCAGCTCTCCAGGGCTTCTGAGAGAAGGCTTTCTCAGCTCAACCTGGAACTGACAGAGATTGAACCAGTGACCTCTTGCACGTAAAATGCTTTGCAACAGTCAATTTCCAAATCTTAGGGTGCAATCCTACCCTGGAGTTAGGCCGGCACAGTTAGGCCAGCAAAGTTTGGCCAACACAAAGGCCATCATAAAGCATGTTTGGACCACTCTCGGAGTCTGGAAGGATGGTGCACATCTGTGTGCTGGTCTCTCTGACTCCAAGAGTGGTCCAAACATACTTTAAGGTGTCCCTTGTGCCAGTCAAACTTTGTTGGCCTAACTGTGCTGGTCTAACTCTAGGTTAGGATTGCACCCTAGGTCATGGAGGCATGCAATATGTAGTTTCAACAATTTCCTCCCATATATCGAAAACAAAGCCAAGAGATCCCATTTTCCTCAAACTTTCCCACTTTGCCTTGGGAATGTTTCTTGAACTCCCAATGTGAATCATTTTCAACTATGGACAACGGCTGTTTTTACTGGTCGCACATCATGCAAGATGCAAGACAGATGATACTGTCCTTAATTCAACCAACTCCTGGTAGCATTCATCCAAGTGTCACTTTTAGTCTGGAATATATCATCTGCAAATGTTGTTAATGTCAGGCAGAAAGCAGAAGACAATCAATTTGAAATCTAACAGGCATTCCAACCAGTGAAGGGAAACAGAGAACTGCTTTTAAGTGTCATTTATGAAAAGATCCATAGCATAGAAGCTTTTAACTTGAAATTTACCAACTTGGGGAATTTCCTTGGGGAAAGAAGCAGCTACATGCTATCTATAACACTGCCAGGGACAGCTGGCATTGCAGCCACTCTGTCATTCTGTGGCTCTCTAACCATCAATCAAGCAATCAAGCAATCAATCAACAGGTACTTATATACTGCTTTTCAACACCAAGTTCACAAAGCGGTTTATAGGCAAATAGTAATACTAATAAAGTTCAATGGCTCCCTCTCCCAAAGGGCTCACAATCTAAAAAAAAAAAAGGCAGACCACCAGCAACAGCCACTGGAAAGACTGCGCAGGGATAAAGAGGGACAGTTACTCTCCCCCTGCTAAATATAAGAGGACAATGGTGTGGGAGATGATAAGCCCCATCATGCTACAGGAGAAGGCAGGTTGGCAGTGAAAGGGACTTAAGGGAAGGATCAGGGTAGATTGGGACAGGGGGCAGGGTGGTCTGGGAGTGGTTTTGCGGGGGCGGGGAAGACGGTGAAACGGAGCGGTACGCAACGGGCGGGCTGCCGCTCACCCGTTCCTCCCGCCCAGTATTCCGGCTGCATGACACTGCTGGGCCTAATGGCCGCATCCCGGCCGCATCCCAACCCCCTCCCCCTCCCCAGGCCAGCACCCCCACCGGCCCACCCACCCCCACCCAGTTCCATCCACCCCCACCCAGAACCGGCCTCCCACCATCCCAGAACCTTCCCTGTGCCAGCCAAATTCAGCTGGTGCAAGGGCAGATTTCTGCCTGTGCTCCCAGGCCGGTGCTACAGCTAGAGTCGGCCATGGAGCCTTAGCACCGACATGGGGGTGCTGTTCGGCACCCCCAGGCTGGTGCTCCTGATGTTGCATCAAGGCAACAGGCCGCTTGGCATTGCGCTCTTACGAGCGTATCTCTCACTTCACCACTTGTTCCAAGATTTCCCAGCCATTTAGGTTTAGAGGCCTGATAATTTGGCGAAAAGGCACGATTTCGTCTTATATGTATAATTTATGGGCTGTTTCCAGTGGCGTCATTCACCCGGTACGCTGGGCGGGACTTACCTTTGAGCAGCAGTCTGCCCGTTGCGTCACGCCGCGTTCCGCTGCTTTCCCACCCGCCCTGGTGGGCAGGAAAGCGGCGGAATGCGGCGTGATGCAACGGGCAGACTGCCGCTCAAAGGTAAGTCCCGCCCAGCGTACCGCGTGAATGACGCCACTGGCTGTTTCCATTTATGTAGTCAGGACCGCAAAAAAGCAAAAGCAAAGAGAGAGCTGCCGAGGTGGTGCCGTTCCCCACCCCACCCCCACTCCATTTTCTCCCGTCACTGTGACAGAATGAGATGCTGCCAGGACAAGTTTCTGTCATTTGGGGAAGACAGCCCAGTTGCTTCTTTTGAAGCCAATGGCAAAACATCCATGTGGTTCAAAGGGGCTCGGTTTTGCTCCGAGAATCAGAGTGCTTTCCTCCTCGCTGTTCTGAGTTCACCCTTCCAAATGCTGCACTGCTATTCTCTCTCCTTCAGTATGTACCATCTACCTCCCAGCCCTTCACGATGTGAAAGGGAAAGTGATTGGATATAATTTACTGTGTCAAGAGATGTAAAAGCATTGGACTTTTGATTTCTGAATAAATCTGCTTCCTTCGACAGCCTATTTTTATACTGCACACACATATTCCTCCTTACCTTGAACTAATGGCAATTCCTAACTCTAAAAAAAAGTGTGTGTGTGTGTGGGGGGTATAATCTGCATCATTTCTTCTAGCTCGGAGCATTTGGATTTAGTAATTGTCAACTTAGAAGATTTAGATGTAGTTGCAAAACTCCAGGTACTTGTCCACACCCATCTCAATTGCCTGAGCTAATTGACAAGCATATGGCTGGGACTAGCAGAATATGTCCAAGTTTGTAAATCCTTTCCCACCAAATAAATACACTGTCCTGCTGTGTGCAATGAGGACTTGGCCTGGGGATACTATGCAAATGAAAAGCCAAGCAAATCACAAAAGACATCTCAGGGCGCAATCCTGACCTAACCACCTTTCCAGCACCGGTGTAAAAGCAGTGCAGCTCGGAGGTGAGGGAACAAACACTCTCTTACATTGAAGAGGCCTCTGTAATTACTACTCCACTGCAGGATGCTGACCATGCCCCATTGGCATAGTTACGTTGGTCCTGGAAAGGTGGTTAGGACTGTGCCCTTCGTTTAAAAACTGGGTGCTCTGCTAACTGCATTTGGAATATCTGTAACTGCAGTGCCAGCCTATCCATGAAGCTAACTGGTTTGTCCAGGCAACAGATCAGTGAGGGGCATTCCTGTCTGCCCACCTCCTTGCCTCCACTGCTCCTCCTACTTCCAGTGTCTGGCAGAAGAGGACAGAGAGGAAGGAGAGATGCAGAAGGGAGGAAAGCACTGAGCTGGAACCATGAGGTGAGCAGCGCAATCCCAGACTGCGCTGGAACAGGCCGGCCGGCAAGCCTGCACTTTATCCAGGGAACCGGAGGCTGGAGCCACCCCGGCACAAGGGCATGTTCGTGCCCTTGCACGTGGGGAGGCAGTTAGTGTCCCCTATAGACTCCTCGGTGTCTGGGTGGCCCAAATTGGGGCCACACGGCCTGGGAAAAGGGTTTAGTTTTCAGCCATCAGTCCAAATCCCAAGTCCACCCCCCTCTCTGGGCCGGCCCACCTGCCAGCCCGTCCACCCCCACCCAGAAATGCCCGCCCACCCCTTGCCCACTCCTTTCCTCCCACCTGCCATTGCTGCCTCTGTGTCAAAAGAGCATGCGGGATGCTGTGTCAAAAGAGCATGTGGGAGGTTCTTTTCCCACTCTCACAATACCAGAACCAGGGGACATCCACTAAAACTGAGTGTTGGGAGAGTGAGAACAGATAAAAAGAAATACCTTTTTACCCAGCGGGTAATTAATCTGTGGAACTCCTTGCCACAGGAGGTGGTGATGGTATCTGGCCTAGGTGCTATTAAAGGGGGACTGGACAGATTTCTGGAGGGAAAATCCATCACAGGCTACAGGCCATGGTTAGTGCAACCTCCTCACTTTAGAGTTAGGCTATCTCGGAGTGTCAGATGCAGGGGAGTGGCAACAAGATGCACATATCTAGTTGCCTTGTGTGTTCCCTGAGGCACCTGGTGGGCCACTGCAAGATGCAGGAAGCTGGACTAGATGGGCCTTTGGCTTGATCCACTGGGGCTCTTCTTATGATGGCTATCTTATGGGTTCTTGATCACATGGAGCGAGCCTATGCATTGACAAGTTATGCTAAATAAATGCAGGAGGGCAGAACTCATGGGTGCCATTTCAACTCCTCCCTTCCAGTCCTCTTATACAAAAGAAAAACACTGACCTGCAGACTTAGGAATAATTACCAAGGTTGATGTTGTCCCCTTTGGCTTTATAGACTGCATAAACTAAATAAGGGAAGCTAATTATTCCAGAGTGATAGTTTCCGCTATTAGTGTTTGCACACTGTGCTCCTTCCTATTCTGGAACAGCGTGTAGATGGGGAAAACAACATTTGCATTTAATAGTACAACAAAGTTGTGGTTGTTTCTGCAAAGCATTCTATTTTTGAACAATCCTACTATGGTACTTGATATGCATCCCCTGATAGCCCCATTGCCTGTAAAGATTCAATTAAAAGTATGTTTCAGAAATTAAATTATGGTGCGGAATTAACTGAAGGTATGAAATACTGCCGTTGCCCTGGCATTCAGAGGAAAGGCTCCACTTAGCAATTTGCTTAATGGCTCCAAACATGTGATCTCAACTTAATAAATGAAAGTGCCCTCAGCTAGCAGAGAATCTACTGGGGAGAGATGTCCTACATAATCTACTAGCAGAAGAAAATGATTAAATAATATTAATTTGCTGCACACCATGTAACTGTCAATATTTTGAAACGGAGTTGTGACATAATCTCATTTCCACAAAGGTCATTGGTGTCTTCCAGTGTGATCAGCATTTTTTTTTACACATGGGGACAATATGTAAAGCTTTTGGACGACTATACTTGACATTCTAGTGGACCTGCTTCAACTTTCTGTTTATTTACTAAATTTATACCCTGCTTTATCTCCCCAAAGGGCATTCAAAGTGGCTTACAAATGCAAACTATGTGTCTATAAAAAGGAAAACATGAATGTCCATGATCATTTCCTCAACAAAGAATGCAAGTATTTTCATGAAAGTTTGTGTCTCTGTATATACGAAATTGGAATTTTGAAATCTCGAGAGGTAGAACTGGAAATGGTTCAGAAGAGGACAAACAAAATGATCAGGAGGCTTTATTGTTTTATTATTCACTAATAAAGGAAATTTTAAAAACATGATTTTGGACAGTCCTGGCTGGACTGCCCCCTTATTATAACCTTAGAAGGAAAGGTTATAATAATTGGGGATTTATAGTCTATAAAATGCTTCTCATTCCCAAGGAACCGATGGGGAAATGTTTTTGCCCCTTGTCCCTCACTCAAGGCAAGTTAATAAAGGGGATCACATTATTGGTCCCATTTGTAGCAATGGGTGGAGCCTGTGCAGATGTTACTGCTTCGAACATTACTTTCCTTCCCCGCCCCCTCCGTATGATTAACAGGCAAGTAACCCATCCAGAAGTATAGCTCAGGGTTTGCTGGCCACCTTAAGGGACCAAAGAGGAATGTTGTCACCTTCTGACTGTTAGAAAGGGTGTGGTGTTTTAGCCCGGTCAGTCATTGTATGGTGCAGGACAGGGATAATGTATAGGGACTGGACTGGCCCTGAATCCAGTCTCTTCACCCTGGACTGGCCAAGAATCCAGTCTCCAGAAGCTGCTTGCCTTGTAAAATCTGGCTTGGGAGTCTTGGGCAAGGCTTGCGAAGTCAACCTCGAAGGCTCCTTGCCTTGGAAGAAGGCAAGGAAAATCCAGAACTTCCTCAACTCCTTTCAGGGGTTGGCACTGGTAAGCCTGTGTTGTCAGTGGATGATCCACAGCATGTATGTATGACTAAGTTCTGCACGAGAGAAGTGGCTTTCTGCTACTTAAACACAGACACAGAGAGAATCAGGGAACGATAGAAGGGAACGTTGCCTGGTTGTGCTGCACAATGAGATCCTGCCGTTTCCACACTTTCAGAAAGCTGGACTTCTTCAGATTGTCCAAGACAGGAGCGTCTCATGAACCATTTACTCTTTGGACTCCCCCGTACAACCCGGTTTTGCTAAATTTTCATCACTAAGCAGAATTAACTGAGTGTTGTGAAAAATTACAGATTTTAGACAGTGGTGTCATCCGGGCACGCCAGGAACCAGAACGCCCGGATGCTTGACAGCCCTCCGCCCCTATGGCGGAGGACTGCCACGCCTCCCTGAGCCTCACAGCGCCCGAATCGCTCCATTTCAGAGCGATTTGGGACGTGAGGGAGGGCGGGCGGGCCCAGGAGCAGCTCGCCTGTCCTCCGGAGAGGCGGTGCGGCCCGGGCCCGTCCGCAGAACTAGCGGAACGGCGTACCGGGCTGTTCCGCCTGGATGACACCACTGATTTTAGACATTCTGTCCTGAATGAGCTTAGATGAGAGTTGTAAAATAAACAGAGAAGGAAGCTTATTCAAACACAGCACCAGTGCTGGCCCTGGGGTGATTGTGCCCAGCTAGTCCCTGTGTATGAGCCCCCCTCCAGCTAGGGCAACAAGAGGACTGCCCGCAGCCACAACTGACACCTGACTCATTAGCCAATGCTTAGGAGGCTGGCATCACATGCAGAGCATCGCTGTTAGTCAGCTCTCTTTGCCTGCCTGACATGGATCCCCTGGAAGCTGTTGGTGGTGATGTCACCTCATCACTTCCACCTACTTCCTGATTATATGCTTTGTGGTAGGCATAATTGGCCCTGAGGCTGCCTGAACTTTGTGAGTAGAGGGGGCACAGGGCGTGGGGACCCCATGCCAAATGGTGTCACTTTGGGCAGCCCATAAGGCTATCAAGCACCAATATTTGAACAGGTTAGACTGGGTCTTTGGAAGGTTCTCTGAGGCTGTGACTTCTAGTTCCTCTCCCTCACTGGAGGATCGGGCTCACTCTTTCTTGCAGTCATTCTTTCATCAAGGGACATGTGCCTGTAGGCAACATTGCTTCCAGACAGGCAGCAGCCATATTCAGTAGGAACTTTCCTTCCACTGGCAGCCAAACAGTTCAGAAGCAGTACAAGTGTATCTTTAGTGCAGAGAGAGAGCTGGTTAAGTTCCACTTTCTGCTAAGTATCCTGGAAGGTGAGTCACTATCACGATACCAGGAGGCCTGGCCCTTCCAGTCTGCCCCCAGGCATCGTGGGATGTGGTCTCCTCGCCACTAGCAAACTTCAGTGGCCCAGGAGGCATTTCCCTTAGCCCAACCAGTAGTGTAGCTCAGCATCAAAACTGGATTCAGCTAACCCCCGCCTCCAGGACACGAGGCATACCATGGAGTAAAATGTAATAATTTATTAACTACAAGTTACAGCATAGAAGCTTAAGAAGGCCTTTCAAAGCAGACCAAAAGCAAGGCATAATTACATGATGCTTAATACAAACATAAGAAAGCATCTAACTCTTAGCTAATACATTGTCCTAATACTCACCCAGCAAATGCACAGAACTAGTTGTGAAGAGGGCAAAAGATCCCCCTCCTCTCTCTGCTCAAGCCGCAGGAAGAATGTGTGACTTTTACTCTTACCCCCTCCCTTTCCCACCTAGAAGCAAAACAGCTCTTGGTTCATTAAAGGATGTCCTTGGTTACGTTTCGGTTTCCCGGCTGGGCCTCTCTATCTCGCTTTCGGCCACAGGCGAACACAAAACAGACTCCAGGGGAAAGCGTTCCTTTCTCACCATTAGAAAACCAGAGAGGGGGATGGGAAAAGCATAGGCCAGGCCCTGGATTTGAGCCAGGCCTGGTTCCCTGCTGTTCATGACAGTCACCATAGGAAAGATTGTGCTGCCTCTCACCTTCCCAGCAGCCCAATACAGATGGATCAATCACTCCACCCCAGATCCCCTTTCAATGTGCTGAAAACTCTACAGAGGCATGGCATGAAGCATCTCTGTGGGTGGTAATAATAGTACAGTTGTGGTACAGCAATATCTTGAGTGCGCCAAACACTTCGCATGAATTACCTTGATGCAATCCTCACAACAGCCCTCCAAGGTAAGTATGTCTCATTATCTCCATATTGCCAGAACCCCTAGTGAGTTTACGGCAGGCCAGAGAAGTCCTGACTTGGAGCTCACTTTCTCAGCCACTGCACAATCTCAAGTAATTGTGTCTCATACTCTTGCCTTTAAGAGGGAGTTCCTGACAAATACTTGACCTTGTTCCCAATCATAGAGGAGGAGAACTTCTGCTCCACTATATAATAGGAATGATTATGCCTTTATATCAGTTAATGGGTCAATTCATAAGCAAAGGTTACAACATATAACTAATTTTATTTGGGATCATTTTTCCAATGAAGACAACTTTCCACATGGAGTTCTGTTGACTCCCTGAAATCACTTTGGATGTCAAGTCAAACTGGAATGGAAAAGCTTTGATGGAAAAGGCCATTTCATTAACTCTATTTTTGTATTTCTCTTTCTAAGCTTTATTTCATTTTTTAAAAATTGTTTGGTCAAACTTAGAGTGCAATCCCAACCTGGAGTTAGGTCGGCACAGTTAGGCTAGCAAAGTTTGGCGGCACAAGGGACACCGTAAAGCACGTTTAGACCACTCTTGAAGTCGGGGGGATGGCACACGTCTACGTGCTGACCGCTCTGACTCCAAAGGCACAACCCTAAGCTGGAGTTAAAGGTATTTCGACAACGAATGGTCTAGTCGTGACCAGCCGGCGTTTGTACAAGCTTCCATGGTCCTGTGGCCGGCATGACTATACACCAAGGCGCACAGAACGCCGTTACCTTCCCACAGAAGTGGTACCTATTTATCTACTTGCATTTTTTATGTGCTTTCGAACTGCTAGGTTTGCAGGAGCTGGGACAAGCAACGGGAGCTCACTCCATCATGCAGTCTCAAATTCCCAACCTTCTAGTTGGAAGCTCAGCAGCAGTGGTTTAAACCGCTGCGCCACCATGTCCCAAGCTGGAGTTAGGCTGGCACAATTAGACCAGTAAAGGCTACTGTAAAGTGCATTTGGACCACTCAGAATGAGGGAGGATGGCACACATCTGTGTGCTGGCTACTCTGACTCGGAGAGTGGTCCAAACATACTTTACGGTGGCCTTTGTGCCAGCTAAACTTTGCTGCCCTAACTGTGCCAGCCTAACTCTAGGTTAGGATTGCGCCGTGAAGTGTGTTTACATACTTGTGTCTTTGCAGGCAGACACATTCTTAGGTTTGTAGAGTTCATAGTTCTTTGAACCTGTCCTTTTCATTAATATTACTCTCCTGGGGAATGTCACCCTTTCCCCTTAACCTTTACAGTACAAGTCACAAGTAATGAAAGTGTTTGTCAGGAACCATTATGGCATTTCTGAAAGCAGCAGATCAACACTCAGCAAGGAAACGCAACAGAGCAGCCTTGGCTAATGTATGCAGCAAATGGATGGTGCCATTTTCCTAAGAGTATTCCTATATTAACGAGATTCAACCTTTTTAGTGAACTCCAAATGGAATGGGTCAGTTGTCAGAATTCTTCAATCTCTTGGTCTGTCAATAAAATTTAATCCCTTCTGGGAATGTACTTAATTTAACAGGTAATAACATTTCCCTGCTATAGGTATATGCATTTTTGCCTTTGAAACATCTCAAGCAGCCCAATCCTATCTGAGTTGGCCGGTAATGTAGCACTTCTTATGACAGTGCTGAGTGCCGTAAAGTTCCAGTTGTCAAAGATGCTCTTTTTTTTGGTGGCCCTTGTGCTGGCCAAACAATGCCAGCCTAACTCCAGTTTAGGATTGTGCTCTAAGAGAGGTGGAAGCGGGAGGACAGAAGACGGCCGTGATAGAGTGAAACTGGCAGGGAGGGGTGTAATCGGACAGGGAGTCTGTGAGAGGAGATGGACCTGGTGCCTGATGCTATCCTCTTTTTCTACAGCCTCCCCATTCCTTTCTCTCCTCAGACTTGTGCTAACAAAACCACTAGAGCAGGTCCGAGGAGACCCCCTTAGGGCACAGGAGGCAAACAGAGGTGTAAAGAGGTTTAAATCCCCTTTTACATCTGAAGCCTCCCAATTCCGCCCCTTGGATGCAACTACACCAGGGGTCAGGGAACTTTTTTACCTTTTACCCCAAAATATATTTAGATATGCCGACGTTACCCCCCCCCCCACCAGAACAAAAGAAAAAAAATTACATATTGGAACTCATTGCTTTTTATTTGATTAATTAATGAGCTTAATTAATGCTATGTAAATATGAAGTTGTAAAGGGTTTGGGAGAGTTAGGAAAGTTCTTTAAATATTTTTTAATCCTACTCTTATTGTAAATATCTAACCTGCTTAGTTAGATTTGATTTTGTCAACGGAGGGGGCGGGAAGACGCGTGCCCCGGCAGGGCAATGGAGGCGGGGGTGGGGGAAAGACGTGTGCCTTCCCTCACCTCCGATGCCCGGCCGCCCCTGGCTTGCCTCTTCACTGCTGCTCTGCTCCGCTGCTGCTCAGGTCCAACGCGCCGCCGCTCTGCCGCTCTCCTCGCTGTGTCCACGTGCTCTAAACTGCCATGGTGTGAAAAGCAGAGCAGGCGCAGAGCAGTCTGGGGCGTGTTTTGCCGGCCAGTGAAAGTGGGCAGAGCAAAACAAAACAAAACGGAGCCAGCCAGCCAGCAACGGAACCGGAACGGGGGTAATGGACGGTTGTGCTGCCAAGACACAGCCGGGCATGCATATAGATTCATATGCATGCCCGGCTGTGTCTCGGCAGCGTGACCGTCCATTACCCCCAGGAATTCCATTTTTACCCCATTTGGGGTAATTTACCCCTGTTCCCAGACCACTGAACTACACCAGTGGAGGATAGGATTGGGCTCACAATTGTATACTTTCGACCAGAGATGTCATCCGGGCGCGCCAAGAACCGGAACACCCGGATGATTGACAGCCCTCCGCTCCTATGGCAGAGGGCTGCCACGCCTCCCTAAGCCTCACAGCACCCGAATCGCTCCATTTCAGAGCGATTCGGGATGCAAGGGAGGGAGGGCGGGCCCAGCAGCAGCTCGCCCGTCCTCCGGAGAGGCGGCACGGCCCGGGCCCATCCGCAGAAGTAGCGGAACGGCGTACCAGGCCGTTCCGCCTGGATGACGCCTCTGCTTTCGATTCTGTTCACACTGAGACCCAGTTCTCCAAATGGCAAGTTGTCCAGGATACACTGGAAATGACGTCATGGCTGGAAGACACCAGAGCCTGCTGCTTTCCTGAGAATGCAGCAATGACTTGGGTTATTATTTCTCAGCCATTTTCCAGCAAAGCAAATCAGAAAGGGGGGAAAGCCTATTTACAACCTTGACACAAGCAAAATAACCACGTGCCCTTGTGCCGGGGAGACTCCAGCCTCCCTGAAAGTGGCACTGGATACAGCGGGTCTGCCTGAGCCAGCGATGCTTAGGATTGCGCTGTCCACCAGTTATGCAACAACATCTATTCACCTCTGGCCCATTGTGTATTTTTAGCTAATGACGGGCAGCTGGCGCAGGGGAGGCTCCGTGACGAGGTGGCACGGGGATTGGGTGAGGGAGGGAAAATGTGGGCGGGGGGAAGGTGGGACGTGGGCAGGCTCGGGAAGCGGCCATATGGCCGCATCCCAAGGCACTTCGGGAGGCCGCACAGCCCTGATTCAGGCTGCGCAGTCTCCTTGGATCTGTGCCATTTAGTGCCCACTACGAACGTTCCCTTGCTCCAGCCTCCTCAACCCAGCATTGGATATTGCACTGGCTGGCTGGCCAGCCTTGCCATTCCGGCGCTGGGTAGGATTGCACCAGCGACGGGATCTACAAATGACCTGGGGGAACACTGGGAGGGATGTAGGCGGGACATCTGGGTGATTGGCAGCCGGTCCGCGGCGATCTGCAGCTGCCCTGGCCTTGGGGGGGCTCCTGCTCGCTGCGGAGGAGAGGTGAGGGTCGCGCCGGGTGCCTGGGCGAGCAGCGGTGGGGTGCGCTAACCAGGGGCAGCCCCCCCAGGCCAGGACAGCTGCAGAACTCTGCGGACGGGCAGCCAATCATGCGGAAGCCCTGCGTGAGTCCCGCCCAGCATTCCCCCAGGTCGTTTGTAGATCCCATCACTGGATTGCACCCTGAAACGTGAAATGCTGTATATGGTTTTACAATTGTCCGGTCTCCTTGGGCAATTATATTGTTCCATGCAAAAGTATTGGGGGGGGGACTCAAAGTTTCAACCAGTTGACATCTAGTTTAGACAAAAAGAGAGGAATAAGGAAAGGACCCCATTACAATGTATGGACTGAGGAATTTGGCGGCTCATCACATTTTCACAGGATAAATGTGTTGGGCACCTCTGGTTTCAGGTGCAGTACAGGATTTTTGT
Organism: Lerista edwardsae; assembly: GCA_029204185.1. Classification (NCBI taxonomy): domain Eukaryota; kingdom Metazoa; phylum Chordata; class Lepidosauria; order Squamata; family Scincidae; genus Lerista; species Lerista edwardsae. Next base: position 40,122,991 of record JAJKFI010000002.1, on the reverse strand, counting down.
ATGCTCCCCTATCTAGAAAACATTTCCTCCCTACAAGACTAGCCTGTCAAGGAGAAGTCAGGCTGGAACCTCTTGCTCTGACATGTGATATTCCTCCATGAAATTAATTGGAACCAGGTCACTATTTCTGTAGGCGTCTCGTAATTTCATTACCTGCTTTGTTTGTTTCAAGACCTTGCAGATAACTGCTATTGTCAGGCCTGTGAATGTGCCTTCCAAGCTGATACATTTCAGTGATCATTTTGCAACGCCAAAAGATGATAATTGTAATGAAATTGCTATCACTGCTCCCATTCACTCTCGCATTGCATATGGGCTGCCATATGGACGCAAGTATTTGCGAAAGAGGATTTGTCAACTAGATCATCTCAATTATTTATAAATACACAATAATACGTTTGGAGGGCATCTCGATTGCAACCAGTTGGTTGACAATTGATAGAAAAGCTGTAAATGGCACTCTCTCCACATTCACTTGTCTACTGTGAGGTCATGAGATAATGGCATTTTCGGCACAGTACTTACTCTATGTACAATGGAGTCACTATGTCAAATATCTGGAAGGATCATCTGAGAAGTAGCTTTTCAACTTGCGTCATAATTACATTCCTCTACAGTCACAATGCCAGCATTAAGGCCGGCTATTTTACAGTCCTGGAAGATCCCCATAACTTTGAGCAAGGAACAGAAGGTTCTTCAAGCCCCAAATGAAAGAATGCACATGCCCTCGTCCATACATACCGCTATATTTGCCAATTATTTCACCTACTTTTTCATTGTAAGGTATAGTCATGAGTACTGCAGAACCTAAAACCTATAGATATAGTTAGGTATACCCATAGCACAAAGGATGACTTGCACAGATAGGAAATATAAAATGAGATTGTCTTGCTTCACTGCCCATCAGTTGTGATCAACTATTTACTTCCAATAATAATACATCCAATCTTAACACCATCATGCCTCCTCTTTTTCCAGTATTATAACACATGTATGCTTTGATCTGATTGTTGAGGTTGCTGCCAGCATATCAGCACCAATACCAGCTCATAACCAATACCAGGTTATGACACTGAGCTACTGCAACAGCAGCCATTACAAGCCACCCAAATCGTTCTGTTTTCTAATGTGGCATGGCACAAGATTGAATTGTTTTCCTCAAGGACTGACCTACAGCACATTTTGATTGACAAATGATAAATTCCACAGAATATCTGAAATCTTCCTGGTCAATGAGCAGAATCTTAGCCAGTGGCAATTTAAGAAAATATAAATGTGATCTATATATTTGCAACTTTTTTTGTATGTGGTATCTTCTCAATCTCATTACGTTACTGAATCAAAGAACATGGTTGTCTCAGTTTTATCTGGGTGAAATTACTTGTTTTAAAGATGCTTTTGGAGGCATTTTTAAAAGCATTGTTGGAGCATTGTGGCAAAAGACCTTCAATGTGCTCTGCTGTACACAATGCTAGCCTTAGGTCCAAAGGCACATTTCCCAGAAGTCAATGGGATTGACTTCTAGGTAAATATTTTTAGGAGTGAGGTTGTAACAAAATAATATTTGTTACTCAGAGATTACATTATTTTACCTAAAACTGAATTTTGATTACGAACAGTTTTACCCATCATTTGGCGCAGGTACAATAGAAGTCAAAGACCCTCAACCACCTCTGAGTTCTTTATTATGCTTCTCTTTGACTCTTCCCATCCCACGTTCTGTTCCCTACATATAATTTTCTCCATTAGTTCAATACAATATAATATGCTTATACATGTAAAATTTGCAAGGACAAAAGAGAATGAGAAGAATTCTTTTCAAAAAAATTAAAGGAAGAAATGCTGTTACGTTTGCCGATGGGTTAGTCTTCGAGGTTTGGTTTGCCATATATAATGAAAGGTTGGGATGACAGCTGTTCGTTACAATTACTTCTACTTTACAAGAGCTTAACTCTGCTACTGCCTGGCTGGCCCATTTCTGTTCGTTTTCATACGGGATGAGCACTACCAAAAGGCTCCTCCTCCTTTGCAACATCTGTCCATTTATTCCCAGGAATGAGCAAAAACAAAGCCACACACAGTGCCATTTCCATGCTAGAAAGAGGACTGAGGGATAGAGTGGTTCTTTTCCCTCTCTCACAACACCAGAACCGGGGGACATCCACTAAAATTGAGCGTTGGGAGAGTTAGAACAGATAAAAGGAAATACTTTTTTTACTCAGCAGGTAATTAATCTGTGGAACTCCTTGCCACAGGAGGTGGTGATGGCATCTGGCCTAGATGCCTTTAAAAGGGGACTTGACAGATTTCTGGAGGAAAAGTCCATCATGGGGTATAGGCTATGATGGGTGGTGCTACCTCCTTACATTAGTAGTAGGCTACTTCAGACTGCCAGGTGCAAGGGAGTGGCAACAGGATGCAGGCATCTTGTTGTATCATGTGCTTCCTGAGGCACTGGTGGGCCACTCTGTGATACAGGGAGCTGGACTAGATGGGCCTATGGCCTGATCCAGCAGGGCTCTTCTTACGAGCTTTCTGCAACAATGTTGGGGTGGCATTTGAATGAAGCTGCAGAAAGATTCACCACTCGCGCAATGGGAAGCAATGTATTGGTCTCTCTGTTCATTGGGATGAGTAGGTGCTCAGTAAAAGTGAAAGAAAGGTGAGCAAAAGACATCCAAAGGGCTACAGCTGCTGGAGTTTAACAGTGGTGGCCAACTTGAGGCCTGTTGGCAGCAGCGGTCATGAGAATTTATGGCTTATGGGGACAAAAAATGGGTGTCCTTACTGCAATTGCACTTGAGGATATAACCAAAGAGAAGCCTCCGGAGCTTGACCCACAACCGTCACTAGGTGCTAATTTTATTAATATTTTGTAAAATTAAATAACTTTAAACACATTAGCATTTGTGGTCTGACTGTTCTGCAACATTCACTACCTTCTTAAGAACATAAGAAGAGTCCTGCTGGATCAAGCCAAATGCCCATGTAGTCCAGCTTCCTGCATCTTATAGTAGCCCGCCAGAGGCCTCAAGGAACACACAAGACAACAAGATGCCTGCATCTCGCTGCCACTCCCCTGCATCTGGTATTCTGAAGTAGCCTATTTCCCCCTAATTAAGACACCAGACTACACTACAGCCTGGGTTTAACTTGGGCCACTTTATGGGACAGGAGGCCTGAGCATAGAGCCACCATTAAATCCAAAGATAACATCCAAAGGATGCCAGTTTGAGATCATAGGAAGTTTCTGTGTGGCGAGACTTTGAGAAAGCAACTGAAAAGCTGAGCTGAGCTGATTCAGCTGCCCTTTGGTGAGACAGAAAGAATTATGCCAGCTGCTCTTCAGTGAGAGAGAAGAAGCTGTCTGTCAGTCAGCATGAGAAGCAACCACAGCCAGAATGAGACCAGACTGTGAAAGATCCATCTGAATGTTGTTTGTTCTCAAAATATTAGAACGTCTCTTTTTTCGGTGATCAACACAGAACGCTAAATTTCTGTGAATTTCTATTGAAAATGCAATATAAAATGAAATTTAGGTCAAAACACAAAATAACTCCGATTTTGCTTATGTTTGACAGAGTTTGACACAAATTTAGATCAATTTCAAAAATAAGACCACTTTTGTTTATTTTTGACACAGTTTTGAAGAATCCACAGTTTTCAGTACAAGATCAGGAGGAGGAGTGGCAGAAACAGGAGAAAGCTTGCTTAAACTGTAAACTCTCATGTTCGTCGTTCAGAGTGCACACTGGGGTGACTTTAATGGATTGTGGAAGTAGTAAGTAGCAGTTTCTTGACACTCCAAGTAGCAATCAGAATGAAATTTTTTTCAGAAATTTTTGAGCAGGTTATTTCTGGCTGGGGTGTGTGAGCCAGTGATTTGTAGGCCTTTGTAGGGCCATTCATTCTTATTTCTTGTGCTGTTTGTACAATTTTCACTAAAAATTTGGATAAAAATACATAACACCACAATTTGTTATTTTAATCAAGAAATTTTGGAAAACACATCACCAAAAACAAAAAACAAAAAATAGCCCACCCTTAGCCATTATATTGGCCTGTATATTGTACTGGCTAGTGGTAAGAGATTTCCCAAGCATGCACACATTCAAATCCCTTACTGGGATTTTTGTTAAATAAGACAACAGAAAGGCTAAACATGGGGAGGAAAAATGCTTACTGCAATGTGAAGCCCAGTATTTTCAAGTCTGCATTAGCTTGAAATTCGCTGGCAGGCAAAAGTCTATCACCCTGAGTGCCTATTGGCGCTCCAGCAATACTCAAACATCCTACAGCACCAGAAACTGATGAAAGCTCTCTGACATGAACCTCCAGAAGTAAAGCCTTCAGCAACCAGCCTCCTGTGATCTGTGAGCAGTGGACAATATGCATAATTCAGAAACAGACTTTCTATGATGAGCAAAATAATTCCTTGCTCCCTAGGAAATGTCTGAGTATGAAGGACTCCTGAGCCGCATCACATACTGCTCAGGAAAAATGCACACAATAAAAAATGACCCCAGATTCATTATAGACATGCAAAAAATGTGCATCATTATTTTATCTGGGTTCCTTAATCACTGGGTTAACCTGGTATTCTTTGCATGATCACCGTGTGCGAGACCAAAATTAGGTCAGAAATTCATCAGCTGACTTCATCCAGGAAAAGAGACAAAGACTCATCTGTGCATGCAGGAGGGATCACTTAAGATTCACTTATTAAGGGAAGATCTCTCAGGTATGTGGGTTTTTTTCACAACTAGTGAGCTGGAATAATACATGTTGCCACAACTTTCATCCTAGTAGCAACCTCTTCTTTACGTCATTCTCATTAATTAATGCTTTACTCTCACTCCCTTCCCCCAAAACACTTTAGGGCAAAATGAGTAACGCAGGGGTATGTATGTCCTTCGCTTTGCACACTAGGTCTGTGATGCTGTGATGCTTATGACATTTTAATAACTGAACACAATACATTTATAGCACAAGTCTGCAAATAATACATATTGGAAAGTCCCAAACTGATAGTAATTTTCTTTATATTAAAGGATGCACTAATTTTGCAAATCTAAGACAGCATCTTGGGTATAGTCTGGTGAACATATATGTGTCATGCTGAAATAAGGCCCCTGTAGGACGGTGGCCATTATCATTAGCCTTCTTGGAAAAAGAATACACTGTTTTCTTATACAAGAAGTTGAACTAGCAGAAACCTGTTGTGAACAAGTACCAGATCTTGTATTTAGGTCAGCAGCTTAAAAACTGACAAGATACAATTTCCCTGTTCGAGTTAAAGCCACAGTCAATGCTACAGGCAGCCACAGGCATCACCCAGCACAATGCTTCGTTTAGAAAGTAGATTTCTGCAAACCCAGAAAACAAATGCCATTGTTTGGAGCATGGACACAAACTGAGCTCTTCCGGTTGATCGTCAGGGTGCAAGATTGGCTTGGATTCAGCTCTCAACTGATCATTTGCATCAGTGATGATGCCAGGCCATGGGGAAACACACACACGCATATGTACACACACACGCACGCACGCACACGCACACACACACACACACACACACACACAGAGCGTAATCCTATATTGCGCTGGAATGGCAATATCTAACACACTATATGGGAGGCTGGAGCCTCCCCTATGGACTCCTTGGAGGCAGAGTCCTAAACAGCAGGCAAAGATTGGGGCCGAATTGGGGCCATGCAGCCTGGAAAACAGGCTGAGGATTCGTCCTTATGGTTGAATCCTGGGCCTGCCTTCCTCCCAGGCTGGCACACCTGCCAGCCCACCCACCGCCCACCCAGAAACACCCTCCCCCACCCACTCCGCCCACCCATCTCATCCCTCCTTTGTGCCAGCCAGCTTCCTTGACACTTGGATTGCTCTCTCTCTCTCTCTCTCTCTCTCTCTCTCTCTCTCTCTCTCACACACACACACACACACACACACACACCTGCAATGCCCACCCTCTAGTTTACTAGCAGCAGGCAGGCAGCAGCTCTTCCTCTTCATCAGAAAATAGGTGCATCCCCAACAGACTCCAAATGATGCCAGGAACTCTGAGGAACACTCCCATTTGGAAATGGATTCAAGGGAGGGTAGTAGCACAGGTTCCATACCTAAGTCATGCCATTCCAACCACCAGTACTGAAAAGTTCAAAGGGGCAGCCCCATCAGATATATGGGCTTTTGGCCAGTGCTCAACCTGACTGACTCTGATTGCCAACCCTGACTTGCATCTCCCTACATTTACTCAGCAATTGCAAGGCAAGGCAAGGCAAGGCAGGCAAGGCAAAACTCACAGTCCCTTGACTGAAGGGGTGGTTATCACACATGCACCTGTATCCCTTGATACATCTCATCGCTCCAAGAATGTGAATGCGTGAACTGCCTCCCTTAAAGTGCATTGCTTTTTGGGTGGTGATGATCTGAACGTTTGGTGATGCCTAATGTATGATGGCAGTTTGCTTGCAATTCATCCTGGATTGAAGGCGCAATCCTAACCCCCTTTCCAGCTCTGGGGTAAGGGAACAAACATTCCCTTGCCTTGAGGAGGCCTCTGTGACTGTCCCCACAGCTGCAGGATGCCGCACATGCCCCACTGGCACAGCTACGTCGGTGCTGGAAAATGGGTTGGGATTGTGCCCAAAATAATGAACACGCAATCTTTAATTTAACAATACAACAAATACCACAAGTAAAACTCTTTGACCTTTTCTAAGGGGAAAACCATAAACATGACTAAAGATTCTACATTCTCTGCCTCCTCTGTGACCAAAGGTTTATTTTTCTTTCTTTGAATATAGCGCAGGATAAGGAGGAGTGATACTGATGCACCAGACAGCACTGTCTAGAGATTAATAGTCTGTTTCACTGTTTTGTTTCTAATCTATCAAGCACTCAAAAACATCCCCTCATTATAATTAAAACAAGAGACTCTCTCCAGTGTGCTTGGAAAGAACAGCCCCAGACCCGAGTCCCAGTAAATGCAATACTCATAATTACCAATAACTTCTAGGTCAAAAATGGACAGCTTCTTCCGCACTGGAGAGCATGTTGGAAACATGTCACAAGCCCAAGAGCTGTGAATAATTTGCATGTACAACCAACAGAATCTGCATCTCATTCCAATTTATAATGGACAACAAGCGATGGCTAGGAGGCATAACCACATCTACCATACATAATCCATTTTTTGAAATGATATAGCAGGTATGAAAAATGGAAGTTGATCCTTGTGCTGTCACCCTGATTGTTAGACTTAGAAAACATGTTCCAATGCCCGCAATCATTGCCATCCTTGGTAAATGAGTCCTAAATTTCCATGTATGGAAATGCTTTGGAATGGTAATAGGAATGGGTTCATCAGTATGGGTTCAAGAAGCAAGGAAAGCAAGCAAAGCACCCCACTCATATACTTGGTGTACACAGTTACAGTCATGAGCAATTACAGTGCAAAATACGGGCATTCGAGTTTTCCTTCTGAGACACACCTGGAAAACTTGGTCAGAGCAGATGCAAACATGAATGAGAGCGCAATCCTAACCTGAAGTTATTCCGGCACAGTTAGGCCAGCAAAGTTTGGCTGGCACAAGGGACACCTTGAAGCATGTTTGGACCACTCTCGGTGTCAGGTATGATGGCGCACGTCTGTATGCTGGCCTCTCTGTCTCCGAGAATGGCCCAAAATATTTTACAGTGTCCCTTGTACACCAGGGACGAACAGAGGCCCGAGCGCGCCCATGGCAGGTGATGAAACTACGCCCTCAGGACGTCGCCCCGCCCCCGTGTGTCATCCAGCCACACCTCCCTGCACCCGGAATAGCTCCATTTTGGAGCATAACGGAGGCAAGGGAGGGTGGACGGGCCGAACAGAGCTCGGTTTCCTCCGCGGACTCCACGCAATGGCGCCCCGCCACCCCACCGCTGCCCGGCGTCCATGGCTCACGCCACCCCGTCTACAGGGTAAATATGCTTCTGGGGGACACCCAAATACACAGTAGCACAGGTTGGCTGAGGTAGTGGCATCTGTTTGGCAGTGTGTCTGAAAGATCAACTTCCACTGGTTCAGCAAATAGCAAGTATAAAAGTTATCAACACTGGATGCAGCAAACTACCCACAACAGGACAACGATCAATTCCATTTATGCTTAGAAAGTTTTCTTCATGAGGGGTCTGCACCAGCCTACACACATTGGCAAACCAACTTCCTATTAGGCCCTCTGGTGACTGACAGGGGAAACTGCAGAGAAGGAATTGGGCCTTGAACCATCTAGTTGCAAGTTTTGGGGTCTGACATGTCTCTTGAACTTCTCTTACCCAGCTTGAGCCAATCAAGCACCTTCATTTTATTCATCCGTATTCCAGAATAAAATGGTAGTAACTGTTGCCACTATTAAGGCTGGTAATTGGAGGGAATCAGGTGTGTGGCAGGAATCCCAAATTTCCAAAGGTTCCCCGAAAATGTATGTAGTAGGATAGGGCTAGCAGTTACGGGGATAAGACAATACACTCTTTTGAGACGGTCAAGCCAGACGGGTTAAAGATCAAAATAAGAGAGACATTTATTAAAATAGGCTGAGCAAAAAGTACTTCAAGCAGGTATATATGCAAAAAAGATACAGATGATGGAAGACCTACTCTCTGATCCCATGATGCAATGAAACTTAGCAAGTATGCATGAAAATAAACAGAAATGTAACACAACTCCTAAAACTTAGTCCCCAATCTTACTCCAGACAATGGTGTCCATACAGCAGGGCACCTTTCTGCACAAAAGATTAGATCCTGACAATGAACTGTTCCCTCAACAGCCATGATCATCCTTCAAATTAACTTTATATGCCCTTTGTTCAGTGATGTCACCATTCCATCTTATTGAGCATCAAGACATGGTCATCAAGGCATCCTTACCTTACTTTGTCAGGTGGGTCCAATCTAGGTTCACTGCAGCACCAGTAAGAAGGACCTAATAGCCTGATGTTTACTGTGCTGGAAGAACTTAATCACTAGAAGAATGGATCATGTGCTTTCTCCTAATGGTGACAAACCTAAAGTACTGACTTGCCCATTTCAAGACAGAGGATGGGAATTTACACCACTATTACATCAAGCCACTTCTTCACTTGAAGTGCATCATCCATGCTAAATTACTATGTCTGGATCTGATCGTTTCACCTTTGACCAGCCTATCAGCCTTTCCTTCTGCAGCAGAATCGTATCGTGCCTATTGGCCAATCATTCCTGCAAGTTTTATTAAAAAAAGAGAAAGACAGTTACCGTTTTATTGCTTCTTCTTGTTTCCGGCGTTTTTCATTCTTTTCTTTCAAGTAAGCCAGGTTTGTTTCATTCCTCATGCGATCGTTCTCTCGAGCAATGTCGGATGCATTCTGTATCACCAAGCCATCATAGGCCTTCATGCCCATATCTTCAATGTACTGGAGAAAAGTGCCCAAAGTGACCTCCTCCTGATTAGAACTCATCATCTTGTAGGAGATAATAAACAGAGGGAAACACTTCCTGTGGGGAGACAAGGTGGAAAATGAAATCCATTGTAGTAAATCATTTTCAGTTTACTGGCAGTGCAATCTGAACCGGGAGTTAGGCCGGCACAGTTAGGCCAGCCAAGTTTGGCTGGCACAAGAGCCACTGAAAAGTGCCTTTGGACCACTCTTGGAGTCAGGGAGAATGGCACAACATCTGTGTGCTGGCCTCCCTGACTCCGAGAGTGGTCCAAACGTACAGTACGGTGTCCCTTGTGCTGGCCAAACTTTGCTGGTCTAACTGTGCCGGCCTAACTTCAGGTTCGGATTGTGCTCTGGGTATTACTAGGGAAAAAAATGCATTTGAAATATGCTGATGTGTTTCAAACTTCACTTTTTGTTACCTTAAGCTTGTGAATTTTGTAAGACACTGTTTTTTATGATTTTATAGTATGGATCTTGGCTGCCATCCAAAGATGGAGAGGCACCAGATCCATATGTCCATGAAGGTTTATTGGGTCATTTTTACACCAGCAGTTTCCCTTGACAAATACAGAAGCTTCTAAACACTCTCTTGAGTCTTAAAAGTGTTGCTTGGGGTTTCAGAAGTTCAACTTGATAAGCTCCAAAGGAATCTTACCCTACTCATGTATTTATCACATCTTATTGAGCTCCTTCACTCGGATCTGACTGTATATGATTTTAAGCACTACAAGAACATTATACAACCCAATTGATACAAGTGAACTTCTAGTCCAAGCTGCTAGTAGTTCGGTGTGTGCATCATGGTACAGAGATAGACTGGGTCAAGGTGAAATAGTATCTTCCAACAAATTTATGAGATCGATGCAAGAAGAATAGAACAAATAGCATCCAAATCCCTCTCAGAATTTGCAACAGCAAATTACTAGCAAGTCAACATTTGACCTCAGCGATATTACATCAATTCTGATATGCAATGGTTTGAATCAAACGATCCCACTGCCCAAGTGGAAGGCACTTCTGTTCATGGAGAGAGGGCTATTTTCTCTCCCATCTGCAGCCCTTTGTGCTCCTTTAATAATGGTCCAAACCAACTAAACCCCTGTGTAATTATTCAGAGAAACAATGTCAGGTCAGGTGGGGGAGACATGTCGTTCCCTTCCCCAAAAGTGGAGAAGAGTGGCAGTGCGTTTAAGAGATTGAAGGTGCAATCCTAACCTGGAGATAGGCTGGCACAGTTAGGCCAGCAAAGTTTGGCCAGCACAAGGGACACTGTCCCTTGCGTATGTTTGGACCACTCTCGGAGTGAGGGAGGATGGCGCATGTCTGTGTGCTGACCTCTCTGACTCTGAGAGTGGTCCAAACATTCTTTTGGTGTCCCTTGTGGCAGCCAAACTTTGCTGGCCTAACTGTGCCAGCCTAACTCCAGGTTAGGATTGTGCCCTAGGAAATTAAAGGTTCCCCATGTGTCCAAGATGCCCACATGAACAGAAATGTTTTTTGAAATATAGTGTTGCTTGACACAGAATACAAACGAGTAGATAGAAATTACAAGTACTGAGCATAATGGGAAACAATAACCCACAGTGCAGTTACAGCTCACAGAGGGTTGTTGTAGCCCATCCCAGGACCACTTAAGTGAGGCTCATACAAATCATTTTCAGTAGCCTTGGGCTTCTTACATGGAAAATGCAGGTAGCTTCCTATAAAAAGCAAAAGAAGGCTAGGCCATGGTTTGACTCCATTTTGTCAACATGACTCCATTTCCTGGGAAAGAGCTGAAGCTGCTAGAAGACCAGCTGGTGGTAATCAGCTCACTTCCTGATGTAATCAGGAGTGTAATTTCCTATGCGCCTTGCTTTCTGCAGAAAGGTGTGAGGTCATAACTGAGGTCAGGGACACTGAACCACTAGGTTGCCATCAGGAAGGTTCCATCCAGCTAGTGCTGCAATCAGGAAGATTCCGCACAGGACACCCATCACTTAAGTTGTTTATGTAACCTTTTCTGACCATTCTGTGACCTACGAACGTTCCATCACCCCATCAGGAGATGGCCAACATTTATCCTGATTGGATAAGTGATTGTGCTAGAGGGGTATAAAGATACCCAGTTTTGGGGTACAGCCATCACACTCCATCAGACCTTCAAGACTTCATCAGACCAGCACACAGACCATCAAGACCACAAGACCATCAAGACACCATCAGACCTTCAGAGACCTTCAAATCTCCAAACCTACAGATCACCTTCTCCAAGTCTGTCCAAGATGCCCAGCATGGACCTGCTGCCTTCTTGGACCAAGAAGGGGTGAACCAGCAAAGCTAGCAACCTAAACTAGGGCCTAGTTTAGAATTAGGCATATAGTTGTTTTGTTGTTTTAAGGTGTATCTTAGTTAAGTCTCTGTTAGTTCTTTTACGCCTTTCCTAGTTTTGGTAACTGCTTGTTTTCTTAATAAATTACAGTTAATCTATAAGCTTTATTTGTGGTTATTTGGAACCAAACTAAATTCAGTTTTGCTGCTTGGGCACTCTGCCAGTTCAACGTTAAGCTTTACAGCTTTGGGATAGGTCCCTGCAGTTGGGGCTAGTTTAGCCTGTGGACTTTTTAAGATTTAAGTCATAAAAATCTTCCTGTTCATTCCTCTGTTTGAGGCTATAACTCTTAGCTGTGGTCCTAGGCTGGTAGCAGCGGCTGGGTGCCTTGTTGCCTTGGCTTGTAAGTGCCTAAGGACACACTCTGCTGGAGGTTCACAGCTCATATGGGCCCTGGGCTGGTTATAGGGCATATGAGCCTGTGAATTATACTTCCCTCTTTGGGAAATACTTAATAAACTTTGCCGGAAGAACAATGTTTTCTGAACAGTACACATACGTTTTATAGAATTCAGTTAAACTGAAATCCTTGGCTCTAAGTCAATTGAGAACATCTGAAATCCAAATATGTTGATCCAGGTAGGTTTTTGTCTAGTCTCCTGGAACCAGGTTGAGGAAATGAGCATTGGATGCACATCAGATGACAATCAATAGTTTTGCATTGACTAAATTGAGATTGTACAATGAATTTGCTATAACCTACATCCAAGAGGCGCTTTTCTCTTGCCCATCAAAAACTCCATATGTCTTAAAGCACAGTTCTATGCATGTCTATTCTGCAGTAAGCTATAGAACTCAATAGGTCTTACTCTTAGGTAAGTGGGTATAGAATTGCAGCCTTAAACATCCACAATAAAATACATAATACTTTTCATTTACATAGCCTTTTTGAGTGTTTTCAGTGCTTCACATACTTTTTTTTCAGGCATCCTCACATCACCTTTATAAGGTTGATAACCTTATAAGGTTGACAGTATCCTCATATTTCAGTTGAGATGCTTAACTTGAGAGAATGGTGTCTTTCCCATGCTCACCTACTGAGATTGTGGTTTTGGTGGCATTTGAATCAAGAACGTCCTTATTCACAGCTCAATCTTTTGGCTATACTAATACCCATATAATAAATGCAGCATTATATGAGGAACAATGGCCAATTTTAATACTAGATATTAGAACTTCTACTTGGTTGCTTTTATTCACATTATTGAATGGCTTATTCTTTAAAAAATATATTAGGGCCCAATCTTAACCTGGAGTTAGGCCAGCAAAGTTTGTCCAGCACAAGGGCCACTGTAAAGTATGTTTGGACCACTCTCGGAGTCAGGGAGGATGGCGCATGTCTGTGTGCTCACATACTGTTGGCTCTAGGTGTTGTGAATATGCCCTAAAGTACATATGTAGCTTCTAGAGGAGCACTTGTGCTGAGCCAATGTCAGTTGGCACTGGGCTCAGCATCACTCTGGGGATGCTGCAGAGCCAACCACAGTAAGTAGCAGTGTTATTACTGTGGGGGTTCTCCTGGATTCACAGCTGCACCTGGAGTCTCAGGTGTCGGCGGTGGCCAGGGGAGCCTTTGCTCAGCTTCGGCTGATCCGCCAGCTGCGACCGTACCTGAGCTGCGCGGACCTGGCCACAGTGACCCATGCCCTAGTGACATCTAGATTAGACTATTGCAATGCGCTCTACGTGGGGCTGCCTTTGAAGACGGTCCGGAAATTACAACTAGTACAGAACGCGGCTGCTCAGGTGGTTGCTGGGGCACGTCGGTTTGACTCTGTCGGGCCGCTGCTTCGGCGACTGCACTGGCTGCCGGTTCTGTTCCGGGCCCAATTCAAAGTGCTGGTGTTGACCTTTAAAGCCCTTTACGGCTCGGGCCCAGGGTATTTGAGGGACTGCCTCCTCCCATATAATCCGACCCGTACTCTGAGGTCATCTGGGGGGGCTCTTTTGACGGTGCCGCCACCAGGAGAGGTGAGAGGGGTGGCGGCCAGTAGGAGAGCCTTCTCCGCGGTGGCACCCCAACTTTGGAATACCCTCCCCTTGGAGTTAAGAACTGCTCCCTCTTTGGCGGTATTTCGGCGGGGGCTGAAGACCTTTTTATTTCAGCAGGCTTTTAGTTGCTGACAGGCTGGCTGGCTGGCTTTTTTTTGCATTCTTTTTATATATTTTATGATCCTAGGGATTAATTTGTTTGTATGTTGTATTTTTAATATTGTTTTTATTGTTTTTTAATACTGTTTTTAATTGTTTTTATTGTGTTTTAACCTTGTAAATGCCGCCTTGAGGGCCTTTGTGGCGGAAAGGCGGGGTATAAACCAAATAAATAAATAAATAAATAAAATAAATTATTTGGTGGTGAGGCTTTTCAGGGCTGGGGGAGGCAGGGAGGGGTGGAACGGGGGGAGGGGGAGGATCAGGCCTGGGAAGGGGTCAGAGATGGCGGCAGCACCTTCAGCCTTATCCTGTGCTCCCACTTGCGCTGGGCAGCTCAACCTTGACTCTTCACCCTCCTGAGGAGACCCATTGCTGCAAATGTTCTCTTACCCCGAAGAGACCTCCTGTGGTATCCGGGAGCCCATTGGATCCAGCGGTCATAATTTTAGCACCACTGGAACCGTGAGTACCACGAACCATAGGACTGGGCTACAAACCACCTGGGAGAGGAAAAAAGTCATCTTCCTAGCCACCACCTGGTCCTCGTGGGGCTCTTAGCATCTACACCAGCTCTTTTGCTGCATAGATTTGCGGAGGTTGCCAGGGGCATGTCTAGGCTGAAACAGGGGTTTGAATATGGAGGCTGCTGGTGCCATCGTGATCCACCCTATCCCGTCCTGATCTTCCCTGATCAGGCCTCTTTTTGGCCTCTTCTCCAGAAGAACCTTGGCAGTGGCCTTCTGTCTCTTGCACTAGTGGAAGCACCACACAGAGCCGCTGCACTTACAATCAGGGCCAGCTCCAGCAGTGGTGCGGCCCAATGTGGGGCATTCCTATGAGGGGCCCCCACCTCCTGCAGGACCCCCCTACTCACCAAAAAGAGTGCTTGTGGTGCCACATGCAAAGCATGGCATGTGGAAATAGTTTGTGAAATGATAACATCACCGCCAACTGCTTCCAGGTGGCCCATTTTGGGCTGTTCAGAGTCAGGGGCAGGTGGGAGAGCCCAAGGTGAAGCTGCTCTCCTTGCCCCACTGACTCACAGCCCATAGAGATCCCGGATGCAGCAGCAGGCAATACACTGGCTTTGCTGCTGCGGGGCCTTCTGAAGCGTGGGGACCAATGTCACAACGTTGGTCACATTGGCTTAAGGCCAACCTCGCTAACAGTGTATGGGCGCAATCCTAACCTGGAGTTAGGCTGGCACAGTTAGACCAGCAAAATTTGGCCTGCACAAGGGCCACCATAAAGCACATTTGGACCACTCTCGGAGTCAGGGAGGCCGGCACACTTCTGTGTGCTGGCCTCTGACTCCGAGAGTGGTCCAAACATACTTTACGGTGTCCCTTGTGCTGGCCCAACTTTGCTGGCCTAACTGTGCCGGCTTAACTCCCAGTTAGGATTGCACCCTATCTCACAGTACGGGAGCCTACCATCACAATAGGATTGGGATGTAAAGCTCCCGTTCCTGGAAGTCAGCCCCATTGAATACAATGAGTCTTGTGTAGACATGCACAGGATTGTGCTGTAAGACTGGGCTACAAACAAGACTGAAAAGAGGTTACATTGTACATCTTAGAACCTCCCTATGGTTTGATCATTTTGGGGGAGGACCCAGGCATTCAGACTGCAGCAAGTGAGTATTGTGGGTTTTTTTCCCTAGCCAGGGCAGCACTTTCTTTAAAGCACAGCATGGCGTACAATCCTTGCTGCTTTCTCTTCATTTCCCAGCCAGAGTCAAAGTGTAGTTGCAGGACAGTATGAGGTACCTTAGAATCATCCCAGGCAATCAGCTGTCAGCAGGGGCGAAATGAAGTTCACTGGAGCACATTTTATTTTTATCTCTTGCTGCTCCTGCCAGGGAATTCAGGTTCCTAGCAAGGTCAAGCAGTTCAAAGAACAACATTTCCCCTGCACCACCACCTTGTAGTGCTTCCATGAGCAGCAAATTACAATAGCATGATAACACCATGTGCAATTTCTGTAAACGAGGATACATAATTGAGTCAATTTGCAACCCAGCAATGAGGCAATCGTGCATCGCTGATTTTTTTTTTCATTGTTTCATCCATTGAAAGACTTGCAGCATTCACAGGTAAAAACTGCCTAGTAAATACCAGTATCATGAAGCCAGAGCAACTAAACTCTTGTGTCCCCGATCTACCTGGGACCATCCAAAGTTAGAAGAGGAACACTGCAGACAAACAAGTACTGTGTACAGGGCTGGTCTCTCTGTGTAGCTTTGATCAGGTCATAAGCAGTACCTTGTGGATAGAAGAGAGAGAGCAAGAATCTGCAAATATTCTCCCGTCTCACTCCTCTTTACCCAAACAGATGACTGGGACTGTTGCTCAAAATCTGACAAGGGTTATGGATACACAGCAGCTGGCAGCTGCATATGCATTCAAAATGGGGGGGCATATATTTATACTGATCCTAGGCATATGAAGGTCCTCATTCACTTCAGATAAGGGGAAATTCCACAGAAGCAGAGGAATATATGCCCAGTGCTCTCTCCTCTATGGAATTGCCCAGGGCTGGCCATAAGTCAATGTGACCAAATCATCACATTGGGCCCTGCACTTTGGGGGGCCCCACACCAGCACAGCAAGCATATTGCCTGCTGCAGCAGCCAGGATCTCTATGGGCTGTCAGTGGGGCAAGTGGAGTAGCTTTACCTTGCCCCCCCCACCTGTCCCTGCCTCTGAATGGCCCAAAATGGGCCTCCTGGAAGCAGTTGGCAGTGACTGCATCAGGTCCCCACCAAATATTTCCAGGTGCCGTGCTTTGGGCACGGCACGACAAGTACACTTCTTGGTTGGTGGGGGCCTCTGTGGGGAGGGTGGGAGGCCCCACGGGAATGTCCTGCATTGGACTCCACTGCACCTAAAGCCAGCCCTGCCCAGGACATTTTTTTTTCAGGGACAGGAGTTCAGTGAATGTATCAGAGTTCCTGTCTTTTTGAGGAGCCCTTGAGTTTGGTTGCATCCTCAAGAGGCTGCATGTTAATCCCATAAGGATTATTTCACTGTATGCTTTACTAAATGTCCAGATTGACACCAAATGTGCTATATGCATGCAGATTACAGTGTGCCAGCCACATGTGTGACGCTGTTCCACCCGTACGTTCTGGTGATTGCCATCCCACTTGTGCAAATTCTCTTTGTTTAGGTTTGCACTTGTGTCGCGAAAATCCTCCACAAGAAGACAAGAGGCCTCTTCACGCCAATTGCTTGCCACATGCAGCTGTCTCTACATTAGTTGCATTTCAAGTGTCTACCACTGTGCAATTTGCATCTGTGATTTGAGGGGTTTTAAAAGCTGCACTATGCATGAAATTAAATGCTGGCACGAGGATGAAGCAGGTTACTAAAATGAAGGAAGAAAGAGTACTTTCCACAGTTCATCAAGGCAAATGGCAGTGAAATGAAAATGTCGACCCAATGCGCAACAGCTGCGAACGCTGCAAATGCCATGCTCGGGGTCATTAGAAAAGGGATCTGGAATAAGACTGCTAATATTATACACAATATGCCCCCAGACAAGCCTATGGTGCAGCCAGAATTAGAGTATTCTGCACCGTTCTGGTCAACACACCACAAGAAGGTCATTGTAGAGCAGGAAAAGGTGCAATCAAAATGATTAAAAGGCTGGACCACTTTCCTTACAAGGGAAGTCTACAACACTGGGGGCTTTTTAGTGTGACAAAGATTAACAGCACAATCCAAGCACACCCTGAGTGTTGACGCTACGTGGTAGCATCAATGCGTCATCGGTAGTGCTGACATGGGGGCGCAGAGCAGCACCCTCGCGTTGGTGCTAGTGCTCTCAGGCCGATGCTACGAGATTTTAGGCAGACAAAAAGAGAGGCTTCTTCACCTGTGGAATTCATCTGTGGAATTCCACACAGTGTGGTGATGACCACTAAACTGGATGACTTTAAGGGCACAATCCTAACCAACTTTCTAGCACCAGGGTAAGGGCAATGCAGCTCTGGAGTAAGGGAACAAACATTCCCTTACCTTGAAGAAGCCCCTGTGACTACTACTCCACTGCAGAATGCAGCACATGCCCCATTGGCACCGCTATGTCAGTGCTGGAAAGTTGGTTAAGATTACACCCTAAAGGGGATTGATCGAATTCATGTAGACTGTTTGATCTGTGGCTACTCATCAGGATAACTATACACTGACTCTGGGTCAGCTGCAGTGTGCCTCTGAATACCATTGCAAGGGAGTAATGATGGGAAAGAAGTGGGACTTTCCTGTTTGTGGGCTTTTCAGAAGCAACTAGTGGGCCATAATGCTGGATTGGGTGACCCATTGGCCTGATCCAACCGGATAATTGACCTCGTATTTTGGCAACAAATCATTTTCTAATGCATTGGTCGTTTTTGGCTTAGAAAAATAAAAAGAATGTCGAAGGGGCAGATACACAGCTCTTGCAATGCAACCTAGGCCCAAATCCTAACCAACGTTCCAGCACTAACATAGCGGTGCCAATGGGGTATGTGCTGCATCCTGTAGTGGAATAGTAGTCATGGAGGCTTCTTCAAGGTAAGGGAATGATTGTTCCCTTACCTAAGAGCTGCACTACCCTTACCGGGGTGCTGGAAACTTGGTTAGCTTTTGCACCCCTAATGACAGTGGAAGTGCAATTCCACTTCTACCATCTCTCTCTCTCTCTCTCTCTCTCTCTCTCTCTCTCTCTCTCTCTCACACACACACACACACACACACACACACACACACACACACACACACACGTATTTCTCAGTACATGCAGTTTCTAGCGCAACAATTAGATCAGCAAAAATGCAGGATTTTTAAATGGAGATGGTAAACATAGTGTCAGTGTTGGCATTCACACTCCCCTTTCATTATGTGCTGTGCTATTTGAATTGCTTACAAGACAGTAAGTGCATGGCGGCTAGGCCACATTCAATTTCTAGCAGACTGCTGACTACAGCACCATTGCTAAAGACTTAATGGCATTGGTGGGTTGCGCACTGTTCCGCCCCCCCCCCATCTTTGAAGTTGTTGCCTTTTATGAAATGGTTTTCAGAAGACAAATTAGTTCTCTGATAGTCATGTTGTCAGTGAAGCTCCCATATTATGTCTGGCCTCAGTCTTTAAAAATTTTAACCTCACTTCTTTACGTTTTAAAGAAAATGTCTTCCAAGTCCACCTGTTCATTCCTTCTGGGAAACAAGCACAAGTCCTCCTAGACAGCACTAAGACATTTGTGTTGCAATGTTCTATGGACAACATGCTTTCGGGGAAATAAATACAGAACCAAATCTTGAAGAATCAATGGTTCTGACTTTCTCATCCTAGACCAGGATAGTCAGAAACTTTTCATTCTGTAGTTGGCTATCCTGGTCCTAAATAGAAATCTATTTCCAACCATTAAAAAAAAAGATACATGCAGTCACTTGACAGATTAAAGACACAATCCTAACCGGGAGTTAGGCCAGCATAGTTAGGCCAGCAAAGTTTGGCTGGAACAAGGGCCACTGTAAAGCGCATTTGGACCACCCTTGGAGACAGGGAGGATGATGCATGTCTGTGTGCTTGCCTCTCTGACTCAGAGAGGTCCAAACATACATTACAGTGTCCCTTGTGCTGGCAAAACTTTGCTGCCTAACTGTGCTGGCCTAACTCCAGATTAGGCTTGTGCCCTAAAAGAAAGTCATCCTGATGAAAGAGAAAAATATGTTGCATACCTAAGAGAAGAATAACCTATTTCTATGAAGTTGTACCTATATACAGTCTTGAGAATAAAGTAACAAAATATATTAAAAATGCACATGCCCCTTAATGCCTCTAGACTGTGGAGTGCTGTGGAGTGAGTGTTTTGTTGTTGTTGTTGTTGTTGTTGAGATGATGGTGATGACGACATGATGACAAGAAACTACCGTGATAGATCTCCTTATAAGTGTGTTCCAGTTCCAAATACACAATTGTCTAGCATGCAAGTAGCATGTAACTGGTTGCCTGGTAGGAGGCACTAATTAGGAGATTAGGATTACCCTACCACTAATGGGGACAGTGTGTGTTTTAACTTAGAAGACTTAGAAGAAAGACGTCTCAGCTTTTTGCTTCAGTACAGAATATTTTCTCTCGTGTTAAAGGTGTGGGAGGGGGAGTAAAGCGGAGACCTTTTGGTGAAGAGAAACATATTTAAAATGTTGTGAAATATTAATGGTGTGGCATGTCTGATAAGTAACTAACACAGCTGCTAGGTATTATATCAATTAATATGTCAGGGGAAAAATTGCAAGGAGCCTTTTAATAATTTAGCATTGCTTTTACAAATGAAAACTCCAGTTGCCAAATGTTCCTATTATCAGCCAGCCTAATGTGCGGAAGAACATAAAATAATCCCAAATACATTACAGCATTGTTTGGTTTAGCTGCGGTTTGATTAATGTATCCCAATGCAGACAAAGTTCCTCATTAGATATATCTGGGTTGCAAAGCATTCCATTTTGGCAAATCTACTTCTATGATAAGCACAATATTTCATTAGCGAGCTTAGATAATTTTTTTAAAAAAAAATAACATGTACATACCAAAATTAAAGTCCTCCGGGGACTGCTAAGTGCAATAATTAAAGGTGACTTTTGTCTGTAAAAGCCCTTTCCTGTGGTTTATCTCAGTGCAGTCTGAAGGAATATTTCAGCACCATACAAAACAGATTTCGTAGATTGGCTCAGTTTTTCTTCAATTAAAGTGCTTGAGATTTTCTTGGCAAAGATGTCCAGACTGTAGCATTCGGCATCTCTAAAAGTCAGTGAGTTGCATTAAAAAGAGAGAGAGATTCTCGGTGTTGGATTAAAAATAACCTTTCAAAGTTTGACTTTCAAAAATTCAGTGGGGGAAAAAGGATGGGGTCTGGCATCTTAAATCCACCTTCGGAGAGAGCGAGGGTCTCAGGGGGGCACCAATGGTACCCTGCTTTGAAGTCCAACCAAAAAGCAATGGGAGGATTTTTTCACCCACTTCGCCACACTGATTACAGCACCGAGATATGCGCCGAGAGAGGAGTGACTAAGGTGCCTCATTGGAGTCGATGCTGTGGAGACCAAAAGAAAGGAAAAGAAGGGATGGGAAACATCCTATCCAATGGCTTCTTGCAGCAGAGAAAAAGATGCTGTCTCTCATTGCCACCTAGTCGCTGAAGGTCTGAAACAGTCTCTCGCTCGCTCTCCCCCTGACTACAGTCTCTCTCTCTCTCTCTCTCTCTCTCTCTCTCTCTCTCTCTCTCTCGATGCTGTTGTTGATTAATCAGGGATTCTCAAACAAAGAGCTATACTAGCCTACCTTCCTCTCTGAGCAGAAATCGGGTGCTCCACTCGTTCTGCAATCCGTTGGCGTTCAGCGGCCAGGCAGGCAGCATTCTAGCACCTTGGACAGTTCCCGTCGGCGGAGGCCCATTGGAACAAGGAGGCGAAGGAACAAGTGAAGAAATGACAAGAGACCGGAAAGCAGCAGCAGCAGCAGCAGCCTTCGACTTCAGCTCGCTGTCCCCAGGGGCGCAGCTGCTCATTAAAGCCTCCTATCCAGGCAACAGCTTCTCTCGCTTTTATCTTTGCGGCACTGAAGGCTGATTAGCCAAATAATCCAGCGGGGAGAGACACACAAAAATCGGGCACAAAGATCTCTGTCTACCTAAATCCAGGCGCTCTGTTTCTCCCTCTCTCTAGGTAGCCCAGCGTTCGCAACCATACTCTTCCATTCTTCTCCACTACTAAAAGGGAGGGAAAATTGTTCCTCCACAGAGAATGGGCAAGTTAACCTTTAGCCCATGTTATGGCTCCAGGAAATGAGCAGCCACTTAGAGGGAACGTCTAAGTCTCCGTTGGATACCTCATCTTGATGTATCGTTTGCACTCCTCCTTCACGGTACAAGCCGCGCAAGGCGCACCATTCCTGCTGACGCAGATGAAGCTGCTGCTTGGGGAAAGGTGGGCGGAGCTTCTTAACCTCATCAAAACAACTCCCACCACCTGCTCCCACCGCATGAGCACAGACCTCCCCGGCTTGGGCTGAGTAACCGTGTAATGTGCGATTTGTCAGGCAGGGATGTGTCGGAGATGGAAGGCGGCAGCGTCGCTTTCCAGCAGGAATATCTGGAGTGCAAAAAGGCACGGTGTTACTCCCCACCCCTTCAGAACGGCAAAGTTCCTCTCTTTGAAGAAAAATGGCTAGTTGCTGTATACTCATCTCAAGAAAGACGTTTGGTCCACACCTCTGCTGCAAGGCAGAAGCGATCAGCTGTCACAAAACTTTGACAGCTCTGTTGCTACCATCCCTGCGACACAAAGTCCCATTTTGGGGGGGACGACACTCAGAATAGTGTCTCCATTTCTGCGCTGTACACAATATGTATCGACACAGCAAAGAGCTTTAGGTGACTTGGGCAAGTGAGCTAAGCCAGTGTCACAAGTAATCCCCCACCTCAGAGTGATGCCTCCAGCCCAACTCATCCAACCCAGAGTTCAATCTCTCATCCCATCGATGGCAATTGAAAAAAAAATCCCAAGGCAAAGGAAGGGTATTTAGTGAGACTTCCCAAGAGAAAATTCAGAGGTGAATGCATGCCCCTCACCATTCTGTCACTAGCTATGGCAATTTGCAACCATTCAAAAGTGACGCAAGGATAACCTTAAGATTATCAGCCTATTCTGCTAGGGCCCACACACATGAAGAAACTATGCACGGATTTCTGTGTGCATGCAATGAGTTGCATGCAATGCCCAAGTCACCAGTCTAATTTTCCAGACTTTATCATCTATATCATCTGATGCAAAGGGCTGCATTAAAGTTACCCTGTGCGTTTCATATTCATAGCAGTTGGTGATTTCTCTCTCTCTCTCTCTCTCTCTCTCTCTCTCTCTCTCTCTCTCTCTCTCTCTCTCTCTCTCTGTGTGTGTGTGTGTGTGTGTGTGTGTGTGTGTGTGTGTGTGTGTGCGCGCGTGTGTCTTTGGTATGTGTGTGTGCGTGTGTGTGTGCGTGTGCGTGTGCGTGTGCGTGTGCGTGTGCGTGTGTTGCCTAACAACTTCAGCTCTATATAATTTCAGCTCAATTTCAGTGATGCTGGTAAATTGGATCAGATTGGGCCTAGTATAGGGCTATGCAGCCAGTTCCATTGTCATAAATTGTATACTCCACCAGTGACAATTTTGGGCGTGCCACTACAAATGGTTGTCCAAACGTATTTTATGATGTTCCTTGTGCTGGCCAAACTTTGCTGGCCTAAATGTGCCAGCCTAACTCCAGGTTAGGATTGAGCCCTGAGACTCATAGAAAATATTTGTAAAAACTCCATGGAAAAATAATGGTTCAGACTAGCCTGCCCTAACCTGCAGTTAGGTGGGCACAGTTAGGCCAGCAAAATTTGGCTGGCACAAGGGACATTCACAAAGTATGTTTAGACCCCTCTCGGAGTCAGAGAGGCCAGCACACAGATATGTGCCATCCCTCCGGACTCTGAGAGTGATCCAATCGTGTTTGCAATGGCCGTTGTGGCCCTTGCTGGCCAAACTTTGCTGGACTAACTTTGCCAGCCTAACTACAGGTTAGGATTGTGCTCTAAGAGGAGCAGGCAGGATCTGCAAAAGATCTTACTTAAAACTCTGAAGAAGGGGTACATTTCACTGAAAATTATCAAACACATCTAATGCTAAGAGCAATATTTCATTGTTTTTGTGTTTTAAGTAGGAATTGCTTACACATAAAGTCAGGCAATCCTGCCGGAAGCATCTGAATTTAAATGATGTTCTGTTTATTTATTTTTTCCTCATGCAGTTGGCATCAGGGTCGTATTCAGAACTCTGATCATGCTAAACAAATTACATAGTTCAGTGGAAACTTAATGATAACAGCATTTTGCCGTGAATAACAGCACAAGATGCACTGGAATTATGAGAACACTGAAAACATCAGTAGGTAAAAATTATGTTTTGATGGGTAAGACTGATGCATGCAACTACCATCTGAACATGTTACTTCCTCCAACATTTAGGTTTTAAGCGTATCAGCCTCAAGTTCTTCCCAGATATTTCAGTTTCTATTTCCCTTTGTTCTGATGAGCTGATAGAGAAGCTTATTAAGATACTGTGACTCAAACTGTATTACAATGGATTTCATGATCTACTTTTAATTGCATTCCACTAAATACAATTAGAATAGAACGAAAGCTTTCAGAAGGCTGGAGGATATAGTCTCGCGATCCCCAATGCATATGACCTGTTAATAGTTGATCTAGTCGGTAATATGAGTTTGAATTATGAATGCCAGAAAAAATGCTGACAAATCAAGCATTTTGCTTATTAAAATTGCCTTGTTCACACAATGTATATTGCATAGTTTATCTGTTACAAACTGATGGAGGGCATCTCCAATTTGGCAACAACTTTGAGATGTACGTGGAATAGCAAAGAACAATATCTATACCCCACATATAAGCAGCGTGACTATTTTTGCTGAAGTTGAGCTAGAGCTGTCCAGATGTTCTGACATTTTCCATGGTGCGATAATGAAAATGAGCAATTACCCTAACCCTGCTAGCCTCAGGAAACAGCTTTCCATTAAGAAACGGGAGTGCACACACATGGATGCATAGTACATAGTTTGGCTCCAGACACTCAGCTATCTTCCCTTCCAAGGGTATCCAAAGGGTGAATCAGACTTAAGATGGGAAAATTATGCATTTGTTATTAGCAGCAAAAGTCTGTATCAGCTGAATCTGGTTCTGTGCCTAAAGGCTAGAAACCTCAACCTCAACCCAGCAAACGTTTATAGATTAGGAGCTCTGATTCACAACACAAAAGGCTTCCAGGTTGATAGAGACTTCCCATTAATTTCTCTAGAGTGGATTAACAAGGAGGTCAGCCAGCAAGACACATACACAAAATAAAAGAGGACTGATGAAGATGCTTGACCTTGGTACAGAAATTTGGTGTTGGCGCAGAGTTTAAAAAACAAACAGAGCATAAAACGGGTCCCTGAATGCAAACAGCTGGATACTTTCCCCTGCCTTTAATGATGCACATTGTTCCAGGAGAAGTGGGAAGATCCAGTTTCTATACTTCTACAAGAGGTGGATGTGCACAAGCTCAGTGCAACAGTGATGAACAAGGGACAGCAACCCCAAACAGCTGTGTGCATGAACTTAAAAAAAAAGCTAGGGTTGATGATGCCATAAGGAAATCTGATCCTATGGTTCATGCAGTGGTATTCCAAGAAGGGGACAAGGTGCTACATTTGGCAGGGTTCCTCTTTTTTAAAAAAACAAACTTTTTTTTCCATTTAGTGTGACGGTATGGACAAAAACAGATAATGCATGATATAACCATATATATAAGAAAAACAAGATGCCCCACCACCACCACTGGATGCAGCATGTGCCTTTTTGGCATCTCTACATTAGCACTGTTGGGGCCTTGGTCAGGTGGGTTGCAGTGACCAATCAGGCGGCACACACCAATCCCAGCAAGATGGTTGGCCAGAATCCTTTGCCGGAGGGAAATCCAGTCCAGAAACAATCCACATAAGGCTTGTCTGGGATGCCATGTGGCCCTGCTATAATAGTCCTGAATGCAGGACAAGGGGGACTGCAGAAGAAATGGCTCTGTAGCTTTTAGGATGTGGAGACATCACTGGAGCCTCTGAAAAGACAGAAGTGTCCAAAAAGAAGGAAAATTTAGAGGAAAAGCAAAGATTTTTCCCCATAGGCATGATCAGTATTCATGTGCACATTGAGTTCCTCCAGACCACACCAAAGCAATCATTTGGAAGCAAAATGTAATGTGAATGCCTGCAGTTAGTTTGATAAGTGCAGTTAGTTTGATAGTTTGATAAGTGGGCCATCCTTCCTCATATAGTACATATGCGAGAGTTGCCCAGGTACCTTTTTGCATTAATGCCGCACTTCTACCTGACAGCTGAGCTACTTCGGGTCTCAAGGGGATGCCAGCTTGTTACACCCCTATTCCTATCTCACTAAATACTGCAGCCTGCCACTAGGGTGGGAATTCTTCTTTACACCCACAGTTTCCATAAAACAAGTCCCAATTTTATTGTCCTTAACTAGGCTTCCCTCCTGACCTCCTGCAACTATCTACATAATGATTCTGTAAATCAGAGGACTACATGACTGCATCATACATGAGTTTAGTAAGAGAAAAGTGAGTTGACAACTTGGCTGTAGGTGCAATCCTAACCAGGAGTTAGGCCAGTACAGTTAGGCCAGTATAGTTTGACTGGCACAAGGAACACCATAAAGCGCATTTGGACCACTCTTGGAGTCAGGCAGGATGGTGCATGTCTGTGTCCTGGCCTCTCTGTGGCCAAACATACTTTATGGTCCAAACATACTTTACGGTTGCCCCTGTGCCAGCCAAACTTTGCTGGACTGACTGTGCCGGCCTAACTCCTGGTTAGGATTGCGCTCCGAGTTGCATAGCACCCCTGTAGATCAGCTACCCACATTGCTGAAGGACAACTAACACTGGACAGTGGGCTCTCATTATTCATGGGGATCACATTCCAGGAACCCCTGTAGATAATGAAAATGGCAAATAATCAAGTCCGCAGTTCTGGGGCCCAGCAAACCCTCCAAACCCAACCGGAGTTCTGTGACCACGTGTGGCCTTGCCAGCCTTCAGAATGCCTGAAACAGAAACCAGAAATGACTTTGTTGCCCTTATAAGGCATTCGGAGGCCCAGGGAAGCCAGGGAAACCTGATAATAAAATCCACGGATGCCAACCCCACCCATAAAGCTGCCTTACCTATATATGATATAGGCACTTTCACTGTAGTTTATGGATAAGATTTCAAATTATTGCACTGCAGCTATTCAAGGGTGGGTTGGATTGACTGGCTGGAAGTGGCTAAGAAGCAATTAGGTTCTAACACAGAATCTTGGTTATCCCTTTATTTATACTAAACTCCACATGGTGCTGCTGGATTCTGACATACAACGTAAAAACATTTAACCTGTATTTACCATTTTACCATTTTAATTTTTCCAGGAAATGTCATTGGATTTGTTCTTTAAAATAGATTAAAAGATCTGGCAGCTTCCCAAGCTCTTTAATTATTGGATGGTATTTTCGAAATGAAAATGTTCTTCTTGATCTAGGGGCTTCCAGAGCTTCTCAACTATTTCCTTTATCTAGTCAAGTTTGTAAAAGCAAAAAAAAAAATTTCAGTAAGTGCAAAACCTGGATCCATAAGTAATGCTTTTGATGTATGAAGTAAATCATTCCTTTTAACAAGGTGATGACCTTAATTCTTGTTAGCAGAGCTGTGGGAATTAATCAGTTCCATACACAGTGGAACACTGTGTTTTAAAGAACTGTAATGTAACCAAAAAAAATTGCAGCCACTGGTTCTCAAGCAGAACAAAAACAAGACAGGAAAAGAAGCTAAACAGAAGACTAGTGAAAGTAGGAGAAAGCAATCCACAAGCCTCTGACCAAATTACAAGACTAGTTACAATGCCTCCTACTGGTGGAAACCAACAATTAACTATATAGTACTCTACTGGGTGTCACAACTCACGAGCTCTTAATCTTCCAACAATGATTTCTAACAAAATTTACTTGGAAGTATATTCCTATTTACAGTATGTCAATGAAACTTACTTCTCTCTCTCTCTCTCTCTCTCTCTCTCTCTCTCTCTCTCTCTCTCTCTCTCTCTTTCTCTCTCTCTCTCTCTCTGTGTGTGTGTGTGTGTGTGTGTGTGTGTAAAACTGCAGATGGACAGCCCAATCCTTGGGCTTGCTCTGAGCAAGTATGTGGTTCAACTGAGTTCAGTGGTGAGGGTGCACAGGATTGGAACCTTGACCTGTCCATTACATCAAAAGTACAAAAGCTGCTTCTGAACCACACTTTCCTATGTTGCCATTAGCACAATCTGGTGTGGTCCTAAAAGAAATAATAATACCCTCCCCCAAACAAAAATGGGCACAAGATGCTGTTGTGTGAAATTTTGAACAATATATACAAAGGTATCTAAAAAAGTCACACATTTTAATGAGCTCCAATCCATACATCCTTCATTGTAGAAAAGCTATAATGTGCGAACATCTAAGGGAAGCAATTGAAGAGATGCGTGGAACCAATCAAGGAGACACATTGATGGATGTCAGCAAACCTTTTAAAGTCCAATCCTAAAGTGGCCAGCGCCAGTGATATGTCCATACCACCAGTGATGGTGTCACAAAAGGCACTTCCACCGCTGCCAGTAAGGGCTTACTGCCAAGCGCCAACCCAGTGCCAGTCCCCAGCACCCAGAGGAGCAGACGCAGGGCCAGTGGGCAATAAGTTTCACCGCCATCAGTGGTAAGCTCCTTGGGGGGGGGAGATGGGTGGGTGGGGGGGAGAAGTGGGGGGTCGAACCAGCAATGGCCTCCACCACTGGATCCAAACTTCCATGTCGGCCCCAACATGGAGGCCCTCAAGCCCGTGCTGGCAAAATAGCTGGTGCAGACTTGAGGAGACCCATTGGCAGGCCTGTGCCCTTATCCGGGGGAAGGTGACAAATGTCCCTTTCCCTCAAGAAGGTTTCATTGGCTGCCGCAGTGCCCATAGGATGCCTCAGTAGCCATTTGCCTACCACAGCAGCTACGGTGCCCAGGCAGTTTAGGATTGGGCTATTAGGCATCCATCTCAGCAGTGTATAGACTATGGGGAACAGTTCAAGTACTTATGGCCCAATCCTGTATTTACCTTCCAGGGTTGCTGCTGTTTCTCCACTGGCTTTGTCTGCCAGTGCCAGTCATAAAAGGCACTCCTTCAGCATGTTACTCAGCATAGGGATGTATTCAGTGGTGTCATTCAAATGATTTAGGAACAGGAACTCACTTTTGAGTTCCAATTCAAATGTTGAAAAAAACAAACGAACAAAAAAAAACCTGGAAGCAGCCACGGAGCCTGTTAGGATCCGGAACGCCCGTTCTGGTCCATTCCCCCTGAATGACATCACTGGATGTATTTTTTTAATGCCTTTCTTGAATGACTTTGGCTTGGAATGATTTTCACTTACTCCCCACTGCTGGGCTTTGTGCAGTAGAGTATAGGAATATGATGCAGTAGCCCCATGTTGGCTGCAGGGAAATGGTTGGGCGAGAGAGACTGGTAAGCAACATGAGGGATTAAAGTGGCACAGTGAGGATGGGCCAAACTGAGCAAGTACATTCCAGCTTGGAGAAAACTGGGATGTGAGATGCTGGTGCCCTTCTGGAATAAGGCTCAATGGCTTATGGCTCCTGAAACTGCCAGAAGCCCCCTCGGCACCCCAGAGGCTGCTGGCAGTGAAGAGTAGGCATCAGATGTGCACTGAACCTTGGCTTGGAGCCAAGGTGAAGACGCTCAATCAGAATAAGAGCAGGAAATAGCAATCCTTGCTCTCTCCTTAGATTCAAGTACCTGCTGTGGGGTGTGGCGGAGAATGTCATTATTTCCCTTTGCAGGATCATTCAGTTAAAAAAAATAAGCTACGGCCCCAATTTCATCCCTCAATTCGCCTCTCATCTTCATTGTGGGTGTTTTTAAATCACAAGAATATAATGCTAAAGGAGGCGTCACGAGTTGTCACCATCTATACAGCATGTTCTGTTCAGAACCAACAGCTCAAAAAACAAAAATCCCTTCACATTGATTCTGTGCATCACAAAAAGATCTAGCAAAAGAGTCTGTCCATTTTTAGTTCCTTACTGTTTTCCAAGCAAATCTAAACCAAGTCCCTGTACCAGTGATGCAAGCAGTGATGTCATGCAGGGGGAACATGGGGGAACTCAGTTCCACTAGTTAAAATTAGGGCTGACTCCAACCACTTCACTCTCCCTCCTCCCCCCTCCCAATTCCTCTGCAAAGAGCTTTTCTTCTTGGTTGGCTGGCACTCAGAGGGTTAAAGGGAGCGACTCCAGATTCCTAGGAGGGTGAAGGCAGTGATGTCATTCAGGGGGAACCATGAAGGTTATATATTGACTGGAGGGAACATGACGTCACATTCTTGAAGCCATGGGTATAAACTCAGATCATTGCCGCGAAGAAGGATTGCTGCCGCGGAGTCACGAATCAAAATCTCCCTGCCCGTGTGTAAAAGTTAATCTCAATGTCTTTAATCATGCCTGCGTGTTCTGCATATGGGTGTGTGAATCGCTGGACGAAAAATGGGATTTAATTTCCACGGAAAGATTCATGTATTCACATTACATCAGTTCAATAAAACAACCGTTCAGTGAGTACAGAATTTTTGAAGCTGTGTAATTTATTGTTGTTCCTAGCAGTCTTATTCACCATTTTCTGACACCCACTGTTAATGGTCTAGAAGGTAAAAAATATATATTTTCCCCCCTCCTTTTTCCCCCCTTCCCGTTTACACTTTTTTTCTCCGCCTTCCATTTTCTACGGTAATATTTTTGAAATTCTGCACATTAACAGAGTTTGTTTTAGGGGGGGTGAGTGTAGAAGTTTAAAAAAAATACTCTTAATAGTCTAGAAGTAAAAAAGAATTACTCTCATATTGACAACTACTTGTGTTATGAAGAGATTTTAATGAAATTTTCCTACATATTTATCTAATTTTTGCCCACCCTCCCATTTTTTTCTTCCCGTTCACACTTTATTCCTGCTTGTGTAGATTTCAAAAAATAAGTCTGTCAAAACAGTGCAATCCGAGTTTAAATAGACAGCAAGTGGCATTTCGTCCGGTATGTTCAGTAATATAATTACGCAGAATTAAACCTTGGAATTGCATATTAACTCATAATATGGTTACCACTGATGTTTCTACACGATCACACGTTGTTATTTTGGTAAGTTTTTACTTCAGGAGTAAACTATTAAGTCCTAAACATCACGCGAAAACCAATCTGAAATGCTTGGAATCAGCATTGTTTTGAGTATAATGACGTCGCCGCTAAGCCCGCCCCCTGGCTTCACTTCGTTCCTATTCACATAACAAGCAGGGCCGGGCCCTGGGGGGGAACGGACCAGGACGGGCGTTCCGGATCCTAACGGGCTCCGTGGCTGGTTCCGGGTTCCTGACAAGTGCCAATCAAAAGTGAGTTCCTGTTCCTAAATCATTTGAATGACACCACTGGATGCAAGTGATATCCCACTCCTAAACCACATCCCATTCTGACCAAAATAAACTGATTTGGGGCCCAATCCTGAGCCCTACAGTGCCCGCGGGCACTGTACATATCACAGGCACTGGTGTTGCAAACGTGCAGTAAATGTGCCGTAAAGCATATTCAGCATGGGCAATAAGGCTTTACCGCCCATACTGGCCCAGCACCCGAGCTGAGCACCAGGAAACAGCAATGCAGGGCCGGCACACAGTAGGGCTGCAAGCCTAGCGACACTTACTTGGGAGTAAGCCAATTGACTATAATGGGATGTACTTCTGAGAAGACGGGCATAGGATTGGGGGCTCTACGTTGCGTGTTGTCCAGCTTGCTGGGGAGGATGTTCCTAGGCCAGGGGAGGGGCGGAGAGGGGTGGGACTGGCGCAACCTCTGCCACCTCTCTTATCCTCCATGTTGGGCCGCACATGGCCCAACATGGAGACCCTTCCATCTACGCCAGCAGAATGGCCAACCCAGATGCAAGGAGACCCATTGGCGGGTCTCTGAGCTTACTCAGGAAAAAGGGACAATTGTCCCCTTCTCCTGAAGTGTCTCTGGCAGCTGCCTGGCTGTCGCTAGATGCAGTGGTAGCCATTTGGTTACCTGCAGCACCTGCAGCACCCAGGTAGCTCAGAATTTGGCTGCCCATCCTCTGAATTCAGATCACTTTTTAAAAATCCAAATATGACTTGGATGTGTGGATGAGGCTGTCATTTGAAGACAGCAACTGGAAAACTAATGCAGTCTACTCTTCAGGATAAAGATTCTCAGAAACACTGGCTCAGCTATATCACACACACACACACACACACACACACACACACACACACACACACACAC
>JAJKFI010000002.1:40072007-40090992 GCA_029204185.1 Lerista edwardsae | reverse complement strand
CACACACACACACACACACACACACACACACACACACACACACACACTCACTCACTCACTCACTCACTCACTCACTCACTCACTCACACAGATAGGGGGTTAGTTGGGGAAGTGAATAAAACACAGTTTTCATTAAATATTACTCCGGACTTTGACCCATGTGAGTACTACTTGAATCTCTCTCCCTAAACACGAGCTACAACATTAAGAGCACAATCCTAACCTGGAGTTAGGCCAGCACATGTTAGGCCAGCAAAGTTTGGCCGGCACAAGGGCCACTGTAAAGTTTGTTTGGACCACTCTTGGACTACAGATGTGCGCCATCCTCCCTGACTCAGAGGGTGGTCCAAGCGTGCTTTACGGTGGCCCTTGTGCTGGCCAAACATTGCTAGCCTAACTCCAGGTTAGGATTGCATCCTCAATCACCGAAGCTGCAGTAAGGAATAAAGTACAGTTAGTTAAAGTGGTTCTTAATTTTAAAAAATTGAATAGATTTTGCAATGATGGATTCTTGACTATTTCTTCCTCGAGACCTGGTAGCGTTCAGTTCCACTGAGTCGATTGTCTAGTTCAATGGCAGTCTAGTTGAAGACAAGGAAGACACACTATTTTATGCTAACATGTTGCAGATAAGAACAGCAACTGAGAGAAGCTTTTAAATTATTGATCACCATGCTCCGTATTCCACAAAGATGTTTAAAAGAAGATGTTTAAACGGAAAGGGTTGCTTCGGGCTGAGCCCGGCTTTCTTGTGTTTGTTTTCCAAAGGGTGTTTTGCTTTACAGTATATTGAAATTTAAATAAAGGCTATTCATTAGTCGAGATCCTGGCTAAATGTTTCCTTTTCATAGAAAACTGTATATTTACGTTCTCAGTCCAATCCTGCCCTTCTAGAGAATTTAATCCACACCCCTTTGAAATATGGTTATGTTAACTGAACTATTGAAGGAGTGAAATGATGAGAAAATACAAGGATATTGGACTCCCTTCTATGACTGAATAAAGAATGCATGTTAAGACTTAAGAAGAAAACAATATAGAAATTATATTAGTGTAGTTGGAAATAAAACTACAAACATCAGAATATAAGTTTAAAGAAGCTATAATATAATTTGGTGTAGAAGAATATATTGAAGCATATAAAACAGTGTTGTAATTCTCATAGCTATATGTGAATCCCCTTTCCCTTCCTTTACCTACCCACCCTGGATGTCTTTTTATTGAAAACTGGAAAAAAAAGAAATGTAATTGTGTGCGCAGTAATATTTATAAAAAGTAATAAATATTATAAATAATAATAATAATAATAATAATAATAATAATAATAATAATAATAAATAGTAATATTTATAAAAAAATAGTAATAAAAAGTGCAGGCTTTTTCAAGAGGGGCAATCAGGTTTTTTCAACTTGCTTTCATTGCCATGAGATTATATGAGGCATCCAACCAATTTTTTTTCATGTGAAATAGTTGTTGTACTGTAGTGCCTGGAACAAGAGGTAAAGGAGTCAAGGAAGGGCACTTGAGTCTTGAGACTCAAGTCGAGCCACAAAAAAACACTTTTTTTGCTGACTCATATAGACTCAAGTCATGCATGTCAAGGACACTGGCATGACTCAAGTATGAAAAACTCAAGTCTGATAACCCATGAGTCTGGGAGCGCAATCCTATACTGGTGTTGCTCCAGTGCTGCACTATTGCAGCTGTCCAGCACTATTGCAAAAGTGCCATCCGGCATGTCTGTGCCAGCGGGTTGGGAGCAGTATCAGAGCAACAGCAGCACCGGTTCTCAGGTGCTTCTGCACCCATCAGTTGCACCAGTCATGCGCTGGTCAAGAGCCAGTGGCACTTGGTTGGCGCAGGACATTGTGGAGGGTGTGCCAGAGGCGTACCGGGGGCATAACAGGGTAACAATGGCCAAAGCCATTGCACCAAATCCTAAGCCCCATCCCTGGCCAGGACGGCCCCAATTCAGGCCGCTGCTACACACATTCACCTGTGCCTGCAAATCAGCAGGTGCAGATCCAAGCAGCCCCATAAGGCTGGCTGGGGCTTACCCGGACGCAAGGGGAAAACCTCCCCTTGCCCTGCGCTGCACTGCTGCTGCCTCCTACTGGGTTTAGGATGCAGCCCTGCTGTGCCGGCCTTGCTATGCCAGTGCTGCTTAGGACTGCGCTTAGTCTGGGTTTGCTTGCTTGCTTTTTTTGTGGCCTGGAAGGCCTCATGGGACTATCCAAGTGCAAGAAGTTCCAGCCAGAAGGCAGGGAAGGCTTAATGTTTTGCATCAAGCAGGAGGGGAGAGGGAGGCAGGAGCAGGCTCTCTTGTCCATCCGTCTGTCCGTCCATCCATCCATCTCTTGTGCTGGCCAAACTTTGATTGGCTAGAGAAGCCCAGGGAGGGAGGGAGCTTTTGCCTTATGATTGGCTAGAGAAGCCCAGGGCGGGAATTCTTGCCTTAGGAATAGCTGGAGAAACCCCGGGAGGGAGTTCCTGTGTTAAGAATAGCTGGAGAAGCCCAGGGAGTGAGTAGGATTGGCTGGAGAAGCCATGGGAGAGAGAGTTCTTGCCTTAGTAGAGGGAAGCCCAGGGAGGGATTGGCTGGAAGCCAGGAGGCAGTTCTTCCTAGTGATTATGCAGGTTCCCTAAGAGGGAATAGATCTTCTGAATAGATCTGCAAAGGATAGGATCGTACTCGTAGTGGAAGCCTCTCAGCTGCTGCGAGCAACCCTGCTCCTGCTTGCCACTTCTACCCCTTCATGCTGTCCATCCTGCCTCCTCCTGCCCTTGCCCAGTCCTTTGAGTCCGTGCCCTGGCATGCCTTCTTCACAAAACACAATGACGAGTCAAAATGACTCAGGATGGGAATGTTGGGGGAGGAATCGCCACGGGCATGTGCTAGGGCACATGCCTGAGTCGAAACATAGGGGGCAGAGACTCGGAACTCAACTCAAGTCTCGCCGCAGTGCCAAATCCCCATCCCTGAAGGAGCCTATGTAAAGCCTGGATCAGACAAACACCTTCATTTGTGTGAACCTGATGGCTGCCTGCAGCATCCAGGGGAGACCTGCATACCGTGGTGCATGTAGTGGGGAGGCAGAGTAAAGAGGGGATGAAGTGGGACAAGAGGAGCCACGAAGAGTGAGCCATGCCTGCCCGCCTCAGCAGCAACTCCAAAAATGAAAGTAAACCAGGAAATAAGAGAACCCTATAGTTAAAACATGCACAGAGCCTACGTGTAGAAATGTTTGAAAATTGTGTTATTTTATTCAGAAAGCCCATTATGTTAACTAAGGGTACAATCCTAACCAGGAGTTAAGCCGGCACAGTTTGGCTGGCACAAGGGCCACTATAAAGAATGTTTGGACCACTCTTGGAGTCATGAGAGACCAGCACAGATGCGCGCCATTCTTCCTGACTCAGAGCGTGGTCCAATCATGCTTTATGGTGGCCCTGGTGCCTGCCTAACGTTGCTGGCCTAACTGTGCTGGCCTAACTCCAGGTTAGGATTGCACTCTCAAAGCAATTTATAAGAAAACTAAACTGGAGGGCAAAAGGAGTAGAAGAAGCTGCTCATGGCAGCCAGGAAAGAAAAACTGGATAAAGGTGACTGTGAGAGTGCAATCCTAACCTGGAATTAGGCTGGCACAGTTAGGCCACTGAGGTTTGGCACAAGGGCCACCATAAAGCATATTTGGACCACTCTCAGAGTCAGAGAAGATGGCACACGTCTGTTTGCCGGCCTCTCTGAGTCCAAGAGTAGCCCAAACATACTTTATGGTGTCCCTTGTGCTGGCCAAACTTTGCTGGCCTAACTATACTGGCCTAATGCCAGGTTAGGATTGCATTCCTGATTGCATTCAATTTAGGATTGCATTCAAATGAAGAGGGATACTTATTTTGGAAACAATTTAAGTGAGTGTTTATGTAAACATGCTCCAATAAATGAACAAGACAGAATGGTTTCAGAGCTGTTCATTCAGGATTCCTCCATATGTTCCTGCAACAGATTCTGTACTGGCTTGATTGACATACTCAATTAAACTATACTTACGATTATTTTGACTCTTCCCTCTCTGGATCTCATAGTTAAGTTTTATTATAAAGGAGCCATCTGACAACATCCAGGTGCTTCTCGGCCGCTTCTTCCTCCAACTGATTGAAATGGCTTTTGGAATTGATGGAATGCCTCTGCACTGCCTGAAAGAGCGGAGGTGATGGGAGAGAAAAGGGACACTCAACCCACGAGAAAACTGGTAATTTTTTTCCTGCCATTCTGAAACATGAAACTCAAAGAGAAGAAATTAAATAAATTTGGATGACACTCTAAACATTACCTTAAAGGCTGTAATAGAGAGCAGCCCAGGATGGAGCCAGGATTCTGGGGTTCCAAGATCTGGGTTCAAATCCCCGCTCCGAGCGCAACCCTAAACTGGAGTTAGGCCGGCATAAACTAGGCCAGCAAAGTTTGGCCAGCACCAGGGCCACCGTAAAACGTGTTTGGACCACTCTCGGAGTCAGGGAGGATGGTGCACGTCTTGCTGGCTTAACTTATGCCGGCCTAACTCCAGTTTAGGATTGCGCTCTTAGCCTAATGTACCTTACAGAGTTGTTGTGAGGGCAAAAGCAGGGAAGGAACCATTTATACTATCCTGAGCTCTTTGGAGGAAGATTGGTGTAAAGCGTGAAAAATAAATAAACGAAATAAATGTATTGAGAGAAGTGGTATTGCGTCAAGCGTTTAGTAGCACAATAATCTCCATGGGTGACTAACGGCACAATCCTAACCCCCCTGTAGGCCAGCCAGAGACGTCATCCGGGCACGCCAGGAAGTGGAACGCCCGGATGATTGACAGCCCTCCGCCCCAATGGCGGAGGGCTGCCACGCCTCCCCAAGCCTCACTGCGCCCGAATCGCTCCATTTCAGAGCGATTCAGGACGCAAGGGAGGGAGGGAGGGCCCAGCAGCAGCTCGCCCGTCCTCCGGAGAGGCGGCACGGCCCGGGCCCTCCGCGGAACTAGCGGAACGGAGTACCGGGCCGTTCCGCCTGGATGACGCCTCTGAGGCCGGCACAAGTCCCTCATACCAGCCAAGAAAGGAGGCAAGTGCACAGACCTGTGATGCCCTCCAGGTGCTGCTTCTAGCATCAGGTAAGGCTGGCCTACAGAGGCCAGCACAGGGCTCAGGGCATGTGAAGGGAGAGTGGCAGGAAAGTGGAACAGGGTAAGGGAGGTGGGGGAGAGTAGGCCAGTGGGCAGGCCAGCCTGAGGATGGGGTGGAGCCAGAATCCAACACTTAGACTGGATCCCAAGTTCTGTTCTTGGTCCACTTGGACTACAGATTTGAGTAGCCCCATATAATAGGGGTGGCTGGAGCTTTACCCAGGGTATGGGGACAAATGTCCCCTTACTCTGAGTTGTGCCACAGCTGCGTCCTAACCAGGATTGGACATGGCACAAGCCAGATGGCTTGCTTTTTCCAGCCCAGGTTAAGACTGGGCTGTCCAGGAACAATCCTAGCAATGTCTACTCAGAAATAAGTTCCATTGAGTTCAATTTGACATACAGTCAGGTAAGTGTGCATAGGATTGGCTACTTGGGAGTGAATCCATGGAACTAAATGGGCTTCATTTCTGCGTAGATGTGCATAGGAAGACTCTGTGGATCCTCTGCAAATACAACATGCCACTTATTATAATCAATATTACAAGAGTTCTGATGGGCGGTTGACAATGTCTCCTCGCATATCTCTAAGTATTTTTTTCAAGCTAAGAGAAATTGGCCAGCACATTTTTTTTTAAACTAGAAAACTGAGATATTAATAGCAAGACAACAGAACATGAAACAGAAATAGAACACACTTTTTGTGTGCCTGTCAAGATGACTATAAAAGAATCAACTACCTTTCTGAGTAAGCCTCATTAATGGCATAATTTTCCACTTGTTTTCTTTAGGAGAATGTGATGATCCTTTGAATCCTTGTTCTATAATAGCCAGTCTTATGTGCTGAAATTGCCACCACTAAAGAAGAAAAGAATGCAAATGTGGCAAACCAATTAACCCCCTTACAGTTAAAAACATCTCTATCTATTAGCACACCCATTACTGATATTCTAGTTAATGGTCTGTCAACATTTCTATTAGACCTTTCCCTCCCACCCCAACCTGCACCAGTTCAAAAATTTCTGCTAATCACCTTGGAAATACATCTCTGTGGAATTTACGAGACACTTCGTCCAAGCTTTGAAGGAGTTCAATGTAGATTTGTGCTGTTACATTTCATTGCTTACACATTTTAAAAGCACATTCAAAACATACTGAGCAATTTGCTGGATGGATCTCTCTTTTAATTTTCTGCGCATTAGAATAAAAGATTATTAAAATGCCTGCCTTAAATTAAGAACATGTACCTATCATTTATGTATAGGGATGCTTTTTTTGGTGATCAACGCAGAATGCTAAACAATGAGTTCTACCAAAAATGCTACATAAAATGAAATTTAGGTCAAAATGCAAAAAATACCACTTTTGCTTATTTTGACAGAGTTTGACATAAATGTAGATCAATTTCACAAAAATAACACCACTTTTGTTTATTTTTGACACAGTTTTGAGGACTCCACAAATAGTTTTCAGTAAGCGATCAGGAGCAGGAGTGGCAGAACCAGGAGGAAGCTTGCTTAAACTTGCATGAACATGCATGTTCAGAGTTCACAGTGCATGCTGGACAACTTTAATGGAATGTGGAAGTAGTAAATAGCAGTTTCTTGATGCTCCAAGCAGCAATCAGAATGCAGGTTATTTGAGCAGGTTATTTTGGGCTGGGGTGTGTGTGCCAGTAATTGTTTGCCTTTGTAGGGCCATTCACCCTTATTTATTGCACTGTGTGTACAATTTGCAATAAAAATGTGGACAAAAACACATAACACTGCAGTTTGCTATTTCAATCAAGAAATTTTAGGAAAAAAAATCACCAAAAAAACACCACCCCTATTTGTTTATTTAATTTTTTTAATATAATTTTTTCTCTAGGTATTTTTGGGTGTGCAAAAACATGGTGTCCCCAGTCCTGATTTTAATTTTCACAACTTTAGAAAGCGAGTTAATTTTGAGAGATATGAGATCAAGAGATAGGAGATACAAAATTCAAGCTCATCCAGTGAGCTTCACAGCTGACCAGTTCTACCCAGTTCAAATCTAATCCTCTGTTCAGATCACAACACTGGCCTTTGATACACTATGCCTGTGGGTAGCGTGACTGTATTTTTCATAACTGAACTCTGAAAAAGCAACAGATTGGTATAGCCAGAAGTGTATAGCCGATGATATGATCTTTATTAAGAGATTTGGGATAGTAGGTTATGTTTTGTACGATAATGCCTAGACATCATGAGGTGATGTAAGGACAAGGTTTCATCCTTAATAGCGTGCAATCCTCTGACATGGTTACAGCTAAGCCACACTCCCCTTATTATTGTCATGTAGATTTTTGTGCATCAAATTCATTACAAATTTAACATGTTCATATATATTGCATTTGTCAGTCTTTTAAACTTTAAAAATGCATTTAAACATTTTATAGTGCCCTAGATAAGATGATCTTCCAAGAGCTGGCAACGCAGGCCTGGAACAAGGCACTAGAGATTTTTCAAAATACAAACTGGAAATTCTGATACTGAAGATGGTAAAAATGCTTTTTAAATCAACTATTTCCACACCCATTTTGTGTTCAGCCATCAAGGTAGAACTCTGAGTTTTAAAGGCCAACAACCAGCTTTGTAGCTCATCTGAACCAGCCTGCGCACACAACAAAGCAAATCTTTGGCAGAGCTCAAATGATTTGACTCTGGACAGACCAAGTATATCCCCTTCAGTTTGGCATCTGATTGAACCTTTCCTCTGTCACTGTTCTCTGCCTCCTATTTGTGGGTTTTTGTGTTTTTGGTCTGGAGAATTTGTCAGAATGATGACTGCAAATGGATTCTCATTAGCCCAGGTTAATCCATTTAAACCCCAGGAGAGTATTCGGTTCTGATTAATTGAAGGCAAGCCTTGCCCAGTCTCCCTAGGTATTAACACCAGAATTACACAGTGTGGAGACATTCATAAATCCCATTGGTAGTGTTGCTGTTGGTGGTGCAGAGTGCCTGTGCACTCTGTTTTGCAAAAGCTGGCATAAGAAACAGCTGGCATAAGTAGTGAGCAAACTGATAGATTTGGACTTAGGGAATTTGATTCAAATCGCAGTACAACCCATGCTGCCATACAGGCAAACCAGCCCAAGTAGCACTTGTTTAGGCTCATTGTTTTAGTTGGAAAACCAGTAGCCAACAGCCACAAAAGCAGGCTGAATGCTCCTCCTGATAATCCTACACTGTCTTCTGTCTGCTCTCACTTTTGTTGATGCCATCAGCTGATCTTAGAAGTTCTACCTTTAATCCAATCCCCTGCCAGCTCAGACCATGCAGTGCCACCAGTGGAACACACACAGCACGCTATGGACTAGGGGATGTGAGCTGGCCTCCGCCACTGTCACAATATGAGTCCCATACCAGCGTTGGAGGTACAGGTTGGATGGCACAAGGGAAGCCATCATGTTTGGCCTGTCTATGTGTCAGGGCCTCAGCATAGCACAAGGACCTGTGAAGAAGGAAAATGCTGAGTCACCCCTCTGTGTAAGGAGTGAGAGACCCAGGTATAATGGGGTGTGGTTGATGAATCAGATACTCACGTGGCTGCATACTCAGCACTGTGGGAGTGTTCTGCTCTGACAGCCACCAATGGTGGTTGTTCGCTTCATGCGCCAGTGGACACTGGATGCCCTCTGGGAGGGTGGGAGTCAGGGTGGGAGGAATAGGGATGGGGAGGAGGGTGGACAGGGTCCAGGAAGGGGGCAGGTTTGGCAGCAGTGGCACCCACCAAATCCAACCCACCTCCCTTTCCAGCCATTATCCACTTTCATGGGACCACACAGATGTGTGCCAGCAATATTCCTGGAGAGCTATGTAGACTTATGTAGAGCTATGTGGACTGCCCAGGGGCATACCCCTGGGCAAGGAAACAAATGTTCCCTTGCTCTGAGGAAACTTCTGGAGGCTACCTGCCCTACAGGATACAACAGGTACAAAATTGGTGCCACTAAATTGCAGCGTAGGAAGTTATGGGAATTTAGGCTGTAAATCCTCAATCCAATTACCAGTCGGTCCAGGAGGGATAAGTAATGTTTTTCTTAGAGCGCAATCCTAACCTGGAGTTAGGCCAGCACAGTTAGGCCAGCAATGTTTGGCTGGCACAAGGGGCACTGTGAAGTATATTTGGCTACTCTCAGAGTCAAGAAAGGCCAGCACACAGACACGCACCATCCTCCTTGACTCTGAGGGTGCAGTTCGAACCAACTTTCTGGCACCGGGGTAAGGTCTGAGGGAAAGGGAACA
Organism: Lerista edwardsae; assembly: GCA_029204185.1. Lineage (NCBI taxonomy): Eukaryota > Metazoa > Chordata > Lepidosauria > Squamata > Scincidae > Lerista > Lerista edwardsae. The sequence continues at coordinate 40,081,561 of JAJKFI010000002.1, read as the reverse complement.
AACATCCCCTTGCCTTGAGGAGACCTCTGCGACTACTACTCCACTGCAGAATGCAGCACACGCCCCATTGGCACAGCTATGTCAGTACCGGAAAGTTGGTTAGGATTGCACCCTGCGAATGGTCCAAACAAGCTTTACGGTGCCCCTTGTGCCAGCCAAACGCTGCTGGCCTAACTGTGCCGGCTTAACTCCAGTTAGGATTGTGCCCTTACGGAGAGAGGCGGGGCTTGCCAACATGGACGGTCATGCTTCTTCCACTGGGGAAGAAGGGACCATACTCTTGCCTTTTATCTGAAGCCCAATGGGGCATTCAGCCTGTGGTTTTCAGGAAAGGAAACCCAGGGCATAGGCATTTTCCAGCTAAATCCTGGGAATGGCAATCTCAGGAGGAACGCTGGGAGCCTGGAGCATAAGGGTGAGAAGATCCTGCACCATTAACGTGGACTGCAGGCTAATGTTGTTTGCCTCGTTAGAAAAGATCACGGACGGCGTCGAGAATGTTTCCATCTGGATTTGTAATCAAGCCTCTGTTGCAAATCTTGGCGCAGAGAAAGCAGAGAGCAGGAGGAGGAGAAGAATGGATGATAATTTGGACAAATAAATAATAGACTGAGAGATTGGAGTCGTTTTAATTGCTTTTGGCGAGAGAGATGGCCGCCAGAATCTCAGAGGGGTGAAGGAGGAAAAAGCCTGAAAAACATCAAAGACCCCAGCTGGAGTGCAAAAAGAAAGTGAAAAGTATTTGACAAGATAAATTTAAATTAATACAAAACCAACCGACTTTCATCTATTTGTGATTTAAAAAAAGAAAAGGAAAGTATGTTATATATTTTTTTACCCCCTTTAAAATGGAGTCTGTGGAATGCAGCTTGAAGAACAAAGCATTGGAACTCATTGCCAAAGTATTTGTATTGAATTTTCAGATGGAAGTTTATGGCTATGAGAATTTTTTAAGAAGATAACTCCCTCTTCACAATGAACTTAAGATTATGATGAAACAATTAGAAGATCAGAAGGAAAAGAAAACTTAAAAGGTTTAAATTGGACTATTTTATATCACTGAAATTTATGTGGATTTATAATTTACAATCTCTTTGGACTAACCAGTAACTATTTGTGATGAAAAAAAGAAGAGGAAACTATTTTATTTTATTTTTACCCCCCCCCCTTAAAGTGGAGTCTGTGGAATGCAGCTTGAAGAATACAGTATCGGACTTCACTGCCAAAAAAATTGTATTGAACTTTGAGAGGGAAGATTATGGCTGTGAGAAAATAACAATGAACTTAAGATTTATGATGAAAGAATTAGAAGACCAGAAGGAAAAGAAAACTGAAAACTTTAAATTGGACTATTTTAAATTACTGAAATGTATGTGGATTTTTAAGAAAAATGTTTAATGTGAAGGTGAGGAATCTGAATTATAGGGGTAAAATATATACTGATAAAATATAATGGACGGTTTTTAGAATAGGGGTAACAGAATTAATAGTAAGAAATTAGAATTATTGGATACTTAAGACACTATAAGAAAGTAAGATCAGATGTTTAAAATGAGGATCAGTTGGTGGAAGAGATGAAATATCAAATAGATTAATCTTTTTTTTAGCATAAAGTTTTAATTCTTTTCAGTTTTGAGTTTTAAAGTTAGTTTAATGCTTGGTTAGAAATGTGTGCACCCTATGGAAAGAGAATGTTAGAACTTCAACTGGGACAAGATTAATTATGCAGTTTGAATGTTTGAATCGAAGAATGTTTAAAGGGGCTATTTAGATTATTTGTGAGGGGGGGATGTTCTAATTACAGATAAAGTTAAGATTTATAACTAAGCGATATGTTAGGACCCCCTACGACCTTGGACTAATTTGAATGCCCAGACATACTTATAAGGTATAGGCTGATGGAATGTATGAATTTAAGATTATATAAATGTGATATTTGGATCGATTTAATGAAGGGAGGGGTGTCTTTATTCTAGATATAAAGTTAAGATTTATAACAAAGCGATATTTAAAGACTACCCTTCAACTTAAATGATAAGATATTATAACCAAGTGATTGATACTAGTGATTGACTAGTGATTGATAACCCAAGGAGAAGATTCTGCATTTTTACCTATCTTTTTTTTCTCTCTCTCTTTTTTTCTTTGGAATGTTGAAGTTTAGAACAGGGGTGTTACACTAATAGTATGTATTAGGTTTGGAAGTAAAAGATAGATAGTAGTTTTCTCCTCTGCTGCATTTTATATCACTTATTATAATAGCAAATGCAATCCTTTCCTTCTTGTCTTGTTTTTTTTCTTTTCTTTAGTGGTAATATTTGCTATGCTTTGCCTGCTCAGTGAGAAAGAATATGATAACATTTAGTCAAAACAAGGGAGAAAAAAAAAGGAGGCCAATGAGAATCAGGAATAGTGTAAGATAAGAATTGACGTCAATAATAATATATTTTTGCTGAAACTTTTTGGCTCCAAATAATCTTAAAGATTGAATTACACTGACAGACAATGGATTATTAAGACTACTAATATAGATTAATAAATTAATTTTGATGGATACATTTGTTTAACAATTTATGAGGCTTAACAGTATTATATTATTAATAATTGTTGAAGAAATGTATTGTAGGTAAAGTAGATTTCAATATATGCATGTAATCTCTCCATGACCTTATGTGTATACCTGTGTTACTATCCCCTCCCCTTTCGTATTAATATTTTCCTTTTCCCATTACTGTATAGTAGAAAATAAAATCATTTTGAGAAAAAAAGGATTGTGCCCTTACTTACATCCCAAAGGCCACCTGACTTCCAATGGGTCTCCTTGAACCTACTAAGAAGCTAAGAAGATCGAGGAGGCAATTTGGAGTGGAAAATGAAGGGATAAGAGCTGGATGTGTGCAGCTGCCATAAAAATCCTGCCCCTCACACCCTCGAACAACCTTTTGCCCTGAACCACACACAATCCACAATGCCCACTCACAATGCCCACAACCCATCCCTCAGTGTTGGGGACCTGCCATTACACCTGTGAGTCTTCTGGCCTTTTTGCACTGGTGGCCCTGGTGCACATGTCAGAAGCATGGCTTTTGCATCACTGGTCTAGGACTCATGGTAACAGATCATGAAATCCACCACTGTATGCCCTGGATAAGATTGGACAGCTATTCAATTATACCATCTTTACTGGTCTTAGAATTTTGTAGGCAGAACCCTTTACTTTTTTTTTGACAGGTGAGATTCACATAACCGACTTTTTCATGCTGTTCTACAATTCTTTCTACAGCCCTGGCATTCAGGCAATGGCGTACGTCTTATCAGCGGTCCACAACAGCTCTTGTCAAGCTTTGCACAGATAATGTTCAATGCACGGTAAAATGGCCACAACATATCTGGAAAAAATAATTTATGTGTGGTGAAGCCTGATTAAATATCCAGGCACTTCAGTGCAGAACCCTGTAAAGCAAAGATTTTTTGAATTTCTTCAATGGCGTTTTGGCTGAAGATCAAGCAAAGAATGGTAGTGAGATTTCAGCTTTGCCTACAGAAGTTTCAATTTTTTCTTTCTTTCCTTTTTTTTAAAAATTCAGTACTACCTGTAAGGCCCTGCTGAAAAGACAGTTGCCATGCTGGGGGTTGTTAATAGGAAATGAATTGAAAGTAACAGGGCCAACATTAGAATTTCCCATAGACTTTGAGGGTGTAGCTATATTTGGAATTCTGTCCACACTTCTGGTTTGCTACAATCAGTAGTGGAATTCAGGGGGTTCAACCAGGTTCTATTGAACCGGTTGTTAAATGGCCGGGCCCCACCCACTCGCTTACCTCGGCTGGCTTCGGTGTTTTTTTTTTGGCTCTGGCTATGGTGTCATAGAACCGGTTGTTAATTCATTTGAATTGCACCACTGGATACAATCCTTGATTATCTCATTTTTTCCTTCTTTCCTACCCTTGACCTTCCATCTGATTACCAAAATGGACAGGTCCATGAACAAGTGGCTATCATCATCATCATAATCAAAAATATGTATATACCGGCTTTCATCAACAACAAGAACAGCAGCAACAACAATGGTCACAAGTGGTCGGCAGAGCAAATCAAATAAGCAACTGCCTCCCTGTCCCCAAAGGGCTCACAATTTTAAATGATGCAGAAAAAAACACCGGTAAAACAGCCACGAGAAAAGACGATGTGCCGGGACAATTAGAGCCGGATCTAACCCTGGGCCGGTGCTGGTCTCTCATCCATTGCCCGGGAGATGGCCGTTGCAAAGTGCCATCAGGCACTACCCGGCAGCCAGATTGATGGAGTTGCCAGCAGGGAGGCTTGCACACTGGAAGAAAGCTAGGAGCCATTGGTGGTACGTTCCTTGCCAGGCAGCAGGGATGATGAATTGGGAGCAGGGTGAAGCTGGGTGGAGACAGGGAGGGAGGATGGTTCAGGCCCAGAAGGGAGGCAGGGATGGCTGCAGAGGCTGCTGCCGCATCCTAGTCTCCCTCTTATGCCTGAAAGCTCAACATGGGTTGTTTTGGATCTGCACCAGCGATTGGGCTGGTCCAGATGTGAGCAGACCCCTAGCAACCCAACACTACCTTGTGGAGCTCAACACAACGTAAGGGAACAAATGTTTCCTCACCTCACAGAGACCTCTGGCTGCCTCCCTGACACTGCTGTACCATGGCACAGGCAGCCCCATTAGGATTAGGCTGCCTGTCTTCCCCTGCTAAATATAAAATACTACTTGAAAACGTACCTTTTTGTGCAGTTAGCAGGGTGATATAATGAAGGAGCAGGCAACAGTGGTGAAGAATTAATTGAAAGAAACACTAATCTCTAGATGCAATACTTAGGAAGGGACTAGAACAGTGGTTCTCAAACCTTTTAGCATTGGGTCCCACTTTTTAAGGGACGTGGTGGTGCTGCGGGTTTAACCGCTGAGCTGAGCTTGTTGACCGGAAGGTTGGCAGTTCAAGACCATGCAATGCAGTGAGCTCCCGTTGCTTGTCCCAGCACCTGCCAACCGAGCAGTTCGAAAGCATGTAAAAATGCGAGTAGATTACAGTACATAGGTACCATTTCAGTGGGAAGATAACGGCGTTCCATGTGCCTTGGCATATAGTCATGCCGGCCACATGACCACAGAAGCTTGTCCTCGGACAAACGCTGGCTCTTCGGCTTAGAAACGGAGATGAGCACTGCCCCTTACAGTCGGTCATGACTAGAACATTCGGTCGTGGGGAAACCTTTACCTTTAACTTTTACCCACTTCTTAGGACAGTCTGTCCAGAGCCCACCAGAAGAGATGCCATGGCCGCAGGTGCCATCATTGTGATTCCAGAACCTGCTGCTTTCCTTAGAATGCAGCAATAAATGGGATTTATTTCTCAGCCACTTTCCAACAGCAAAGTGAATCAGAAAGGAAAAAGCCTATTTTACAACCTTGATACAAACAAAACAACCACACAGCCCTCCCCCTTTCCAGCATTGCATCTTCCCATATTTTCAGTATGGCTGCCCTAGGTGCTTTGCGACCCACATGAATTTGGCTTGGAACTCACTGGTGAACTCACCCAACCCACTACTGCACTAGAAAATAAGGAATGGGACTGTGTCATGTTTCTCATAGCTAATACCTAAAAAGTTTTAACTTCCAAGTATAGAATTATAAAATACAGATTATGGACAAATAATCCCAACCACCTCACATAGGACTAGAAACATGAAAATAAAGGGAGTGGCAAGGCAGCATATGTTAATTTTTGAAATATGATAAATACCTTACACATACAAACAGCACTCAGGGCACAATCCTAACCTGGAGTTAGGCCAGCACAGTTAGTCCAGCAACGTTTGGCCACCACAAGGGACACCAAAAAGCATGTTCAGACCACTCCCTGAGTCAGGGAGGATGGCACACGTCTGTGTGCTGGCCTCTCTGACTCTGAGAGTGGCCTTAACGTACTTTACGGTGGCTCTTGTGGTGGCCAAACTTTGCTAACCTAACTGTGCCGGCCTAACTCCAGGTTAGGAATGCGCCCTTAGTAAATGTACAATTTACATTTTAATTGAAAAACAATCTAAAATCCATCATCTGTTCCCAAAAGAGAAGAAAATGCTGAAATTCCACCTACTCCTCCCGCTGACCTTAAGCAGCAAATAGATTTCTCAAAGAATAGTATGGTGCCTGGTTTTCCCTTGAGCAACTTTAACAACAAGAGGCATGTAGGCCAAGGGTCAGGGTCTGCAGCACACATTTCAGCTGTCCATTTTGATTTTATCCTTCCTGTTCTAGCATCCGGATGAATGGCCTTTGAAAATATAGGAAGACAAAATCACTGCTTCTATAAGAGGTAGGTGGCCTAAATTCTTGGATGTCATAAAATACCCGCATATGTACATACTAAAATCATTGTAGATCAGCATTCAGATATCAGGGTGGTGTTGTTTTTACAACATTTGTGGTTACAATACTAGTTATTGTACTTGGACGTAAGCATCACTGAATCTACTGATTCATTACTAGTCAGTTATTCTGCTTGATTGTGTGTACATATTTTTCACATCCATTGTTACCGAAAGCCTTTGGGAGGTGTGAGATGAGAACTGAAATGAACAAACATTCTAGCAGAGTGTAATAGTAGAGTGGGAGGCTAGATAGCATAATTGGCTTGACACTTAACTCATGTACATTTTGTATTTGTACTAGTTTCTTATTACCAGCAGAAACAACCAGCAAATTAATGGGTGGATTGTAAGACAAGCTACATGGGGGGGTTGGGGTTGGGGGTGCAGTTGTGCCTTTTTGATATGTACAGAACATGCCCCTCTTACATGTTCTCTTTGGAGCGATAGGGCTGCAAGTCCCAATCCAAAACCACAGTGTGATATGAGCTGTACACCCCCCCAAATAGCCATACGAGACAATTAGATATGGATGAACGGGAGGCAGAATGACCCCCAGGTGGGGCAGCAACTGTCTCACATGGAGTGGGTGGAGCCAGCTAAGAATGAGCACCCAGTTATATGCTGAGCTCCGGATTCTATCCATGCATAAGGGATACTGGTGCAGCCTTAGTGGATAACACACATGGGTTTATTTCCTGCATTGGGCCAGAAACAATAGAACAATGTGTACTAACACAAAAGGTATAGTGTTTCAACCTAAAGAGGGGACATAAACTGACTTGAAACTGACTTGTCTCAAGGCAAACCATAGAAAGAAGCCTCTTGTCAATTTCACTTCCGCTACAAATCCACAGCAACAATACTCTAGCAATCTCCAGCTTCTAAGATGTATGAGTAAGGGAAGGGAGACTGCTGAAATTGATAAGGGGTTTCTTCACACCGATTAAAAGCATCTTTTTTAGTCCCCATACATGCCAACCCCCTATTTGCAGGCTGATTTTTAATGTAAGGATCCTGTCCTTTAGAAGAAGCTTTTCAAATGAAGTAAGCAGTACTGTAGTGCCTTTAGATAAACCTGTGGAGTGGCCATATTTATATGTGATAATATTATTACAACATAAAATTCATATACAAAAGTATCTGAGTAACTTGAGTACTCAAGGACTTTGAGAAACCTTGGAAGAATCACTCAGGGCGCAATCCAAGGCCCTCTGTAGCACCGATGCAACATCGTTGCATCGGCACTAAGTCACTAACGCCAAAGCAGTGTTGGCACTGCAGCTCCCAGGCCAACACTGTTGGCCTGGGAGTGCAGGCGCCAAGCCCAGTGGTGTCATCTACAAATAAGGAACGGGAATGCTGGGCAAGACTTAAGTGGGACTTCCAAGTGATTGGCTGCCCGCCCGTCCCGTTCTGCGGCTGCCCTGGCCTCGGGGGGGGGTGCCTGCTCACCGGGGGAGACGGGTGGGGGCGCGCTGGAGCCTGAGCAAGCAGTGGTGGGGTGCGCAACCGGGGGCAGCCCCCCCCCAAGGGCAGGGCAGCCGCAGAATGAAATGGGCAGGCTGCCAATCACGCGGAAGTCCCGCCCAAGTCCCACCCAGCGTTCCCGTTCCTTGTTTGTAGATGACACCACTGGCCAGGCCACCTCTGTGCCAGCCAAATTCGGCTGGTGTAGGGCCAGTTGTGGGAGTATTTCCTTTAGGGAGGAATTCTGGATCCCTGGGCCTTGGAAAAACCCATGAAACATTCTTTTGGCACGGCACTTCAGTGGAGCTGAAGTTAGGGTTTGTTTTTTATATTGCATACATGATGATGATGATGATGATGATGATGATGATGATGAAGAAGAAGAAGAAGAAGAAGAAGAAGAAGAAGAAGAAGATTTACACACTGCTTTTCAATTTCAACAGAAGTAATTAAAGCAGTTTACATAAATTAATAACATGCTTGCGTTCTTTCAGCAGGCACTGCTAGAAACTGTCATCACAATTTTTGCAACCAATAGGAAGGATGTGGCTTTGGGTTTCTTACCCTAAGGATCACCACATTTTTCTCTGTCAAACGACTAAAAAGGAAGGACAATCCAATGGTGGTCTCTCTCACTTCTTTTCAACAGGCTCTAATAATGAGACTGAGACAAATCTGTTTGTTTGCATTCAAAAACAAATTCTGCAAGATACTTGAACTAAACTCAGGATACTAAAGTTCAGCAATTTCACATCATTGTTACTGTAAACATTTTATTCATATTCTCCATGTCAGGCAGTCCAGGCAGAGGGGAAAGAAAGGACTTGTTTACCTTGAATATCGCCCTGCGATGGCATGCAGTTATTTTTAGATCACAATCCCCTTCAGCTTCTTTGAAGAAATCCTTGGAACTCGAAAGAACTTGGCAAAAGTCACAGAGTCGATGATATCATCATGTAGATAAAATTATGCCTGCGGGCAACCTAAAACTCAGCAATTCAGGTTGGAGGCAGATCTCATTGGACTCCAGGCTTTAAAATGTACTGCACTAGAGAACTCTCATTCCAGTTTCTTGTTGGGATGATGAGCCGTCCCCAAGTTGAGAGATGTCAAGTGCCTTCTAGACATACCCACAAACAACGTAAACCAAGCCGTACCTGTAATGCAAAGTGGGGCAAGGAAGAAAGGAAGCTAGAGATACCCATTTTTTTTCTGTACATAAGCAAAAAATCAATCTAAGTGCAACTAATAAATGTTCCATATAATAATTTTAATATGCATTATGAGGCATTTATCTGTAGTTTTACACATGAATATAGGAACAGCCCTGCTGGATCAGGCCAAGGTCCATCTATTTCAGCTTCCTGCATCTCACAGAGTGCAGTCCTAACCTGAAATTAAGCCAGCACAGTTAGGCCAGCAAAGTTTGGCCAGGTTTGGACCACTCTCGGAGTCAGAGAGGCCAGCACACAGAACGTGTGCCATCCTCCCTGACTCCAAGAGTGGTCCAAACATGCTTTACAGTGGCCCGTGTGCCAGCCAAATTTTGCTGGCCTAACTGTGCTGGCTTAACTCCAGGTTAGGATTACATTCTTGGATTGTGTCAAAGGCCTCTTCTTCTTCTTCTTCTTCTTCTTCTTCTTCTTCTTCTTCTTCTTCTTCTTCTTCTTCTTCTTCTTCTTCT
>JAJKFI010000002.1:39986190-40049074 GCA_029204185.1 Lerista edwardsae | reverse complement strand
AGAGAGAGAGAGAGAGAGAGAGAGAGAGAGAGAGAGAGAGAGAGAGAACAATCCTGACCTGGAGTTAGGCCAGCAAAATTTGGCCGGCGCAAGGGACACCGTAAAGTGCATTTGAACCACTCTTGGAGTTAGGGAGGATGGTGCACACGTCTGTGTTGCTGGCCTAACTGTGGCGGCCTTGCTCCAGAGAGGGGGGGGGTCTTTTTGGGTACTGTGTGTTTTATAACCAGCAGGGCAGAACACATGTTTTCCTCACATATTCTCCTACTATGGACTGAACTGGGGGTCACCTTGTCAATGACAGTTCCCCAGGCAGGTGACCAAGTCACTCAGCCATTGGCACTCAACCCCACTGTTGTGCACCACCGGAAAAATTAGGTCATATAAGGATGTCTATGCTGTTGTGTTTCCATTTGAAAAAAAAATACTGGCCTTACATTGAGGACATTACATCTTCGTAACATTGACCAAATTCTGTGGTTCGAGGATCATGGAATCCTACAACTACTTTAAAGAGTTCTACAACTGCATTGTACACAGGCATGCCTCGGTATCTGCTGGAGTTCCATTCCGGACCCCCCACCACTACCCTGTTGATACCTGAAACTGTGGATATTGGGGATGCCTTTTTAAAGGTAGAGGAGCATTAGTGGTTTTGCTGCAACAAGGTAAAAAAGGAGATTTGTTTAATGTTCTCCTATCTTTTTAATGTTTAATTTGTTTAATGTTCTCCTATCTATGGATACCATGGAGTTCTAGTGTCCATGGTATCCATAGATAACTGAAACAGTGGATACCGAATCAATGGATACTGGGGCACACCTGTACTCCTCTGGCTTTCACATTTAACATTATGTATGGAAGCAACTTTTTTTGTTTGTTTTTTTTGCAAATAGGTTTATGGAATGAACAGGTCACTTTAATATCAAAAGCCAATGATCCATACAATCAAGTAAACAATAATTTGCTTCTGCCAAAATGGCTTTGTTTCTAATTCATTCCAACCACAGTAATGACTTTCTCTCTGTTGTGTCTCTTCGGCTGGGATTAAACGCAGATTGCTTTCCGTCGTTGTCATCATCCTCATTGCATCTCTAAACAAACTGCAGCAGAACAAAATATACCGTATATGAATTAAGTATTCCTGGCTCCCTCATTATTGATATAAGCCAGAAAGCAAAAAAAAAACAAAAAAACCCCGATAAGTTATTTATGTTGCATCGTTTCATTCCATGGAATGGTCCCGGCATCTCTACGTACACCATTACCGCAGATCCCTAAATTGTTTATAAAAACCACTGTAATTAAGTAGGAATGTTAATGAAGTAGAACTTTTTAAAAGCCTTTAGTGTCCTCATTGGTTTTCAGCTGAGATTTGATTCCTGCCATTATTAGAAGCCGACGTTATACGTTGCTGTTCTGGAAATTAGGGGAGTACCCACTGGTCTCATCATTCCCAGAAGCCTCGGGGCTTCCCATTCATTCATTGCTCAGATGCCTCCTACCAGCAATTCTGTGCAGCCTGGCACTGTAGCAGGTACAAAAATCCAATCGAGTCTGATCAGAGCAGTCAGGCCTCTGATTTCGATCTCAAGACTCGGGGGATCAAGGCCTGCCTCTAGCTGAACAGGCAATCCTCTGGCCAAAAGCCCATAAATGCATGGGAAGCCCAGGAAACTGTGTGCTTTGTGTAGGCACAGAGGTCTAAGCATACCTTCACCACGAGCGAGAAAACCAGGAAACCCCAAGTTCTGATCAAGTGGCCAGTAAACACAATCCAAAAAACTAATTCTGTACCTTACATGGGCAGCTCAGGCTTAGCCAGGCTGGCACAGAAGGGCTGCATCCTGAGCCCGTTAGGAGGCAGCAGCAGCTCAGTCCAGTGCAAGGGGATGTTTTCCCCTTGCCCCCAGGTAAGCCCCAGCCAGCCCTATAGGGCTGCTCAGATCTGTGCCTGCAGATTTGCAGGTCCACATGGCCAGCAGCAGCCCAAATCAGGGCCACCCAGCCAGGAGATGGGGGTTAGGATATGGTGCAATGGCTGTGGTCAGTCTCCGTCCCCGTCGCCACCCATAGCGCCCCACCCCATTACACCTCTGGCACGCCTCTGGCATGCCCTCTTCGAAGTGCTGCACTGGCAGAGCGCTGCCGGCACTTGCCCGGCGCAGCTGACAGGCGCAGTGGCACCCATGCACCAGTGCTTCTGCTTGCACCGGTCCAGCGATCAATTCCGCGGCACACGTGCGCCTGATAGCTCATTTGCAACAACACTAGTCCGGCACAAGAGTGCTGTACCAGCACAACACTACCATAGGATTGTGCTCTGAATGATACATTAAGATCATTAATGTACATGTATCTGATGATACATGTATCTGAATGATACAACCATTCATGTACGTTGATGTATCTGACACTAGAGGCCTCACTGGGGCAAGCTTCCATTGCCCAGTGTGTCTGCTCAGAGTTGCACCAGCTATTTCACTAGCACAAGGCTAGGTGGACATGGGTAGGTGGATTGAGGCCGGAAAGAGGGATATGATATTGGCAGAGCTGCTGCTGCTGCTGAGATGTGAAAAATACATAAATTGGTTAATCTCTCTCTATAGGGCGTGATATTCCGCCTTAATTTAAGTAGTCTTAAAACAGCAACAGTCCAATTGTCTTCCTGACGTGTGCATCAAAGCTATACCATTTTCTACATTCTTGTAATGGTCCTCCTTCTGGGTATAATTTATATGAAGAAACCTTGCCTTCAGATGATAATACAGGGGAAACAAATGAAATGTGTGTGGGGGTGGGGGTGGAGAACGACTTAGAAACTACCATTTTGAATTATTGGTGAAAAGCAAAATGTACTCCTCAGAGCTTCAACGGAGAAATACCACGGGGAGCTGGGGACGAGCTTTCACAGTGTGTCTCTCACATTCCCACATATTGGAATCAAGAATCAAAGCCACTGATATGCCTCCCAGGGAAAGTGGATTTAATCTGACAAAGCTCCAAGCGCTTCTCTTGCCAGCAAGGAAATTAAAATATATGAGGGGTCCAAAGGAACATTTTTTTAAGTGTAATACTTGATAAAACACGTTTTGCTCTTCAAATTTGCAATCATGCATTTAAATGGCAACCACAGACAGACAGACAGACAGACAGACACAGAGACACACACAGAGACACACACACAGAGGGGATACATAAATCTGTATCAATGGCTTGCTTTAACATAAGTACTTAAATGCTCAAAATCATCTATCTAATTCTACAATGAAAAATATGCTGCCCTGTCCTGTAAAAACAAGCATACATAGATGCTGGCCAGTCCAAAATTTACATGACTACATCTTCCAATGATTTATGACCTGGAAAAGAAATCTAATAATTTGTTATTTAAAATGACAAGCCATCCTACAATATCAATCTGTGTAGGACATCATGCAGACATCATGCCCTGAATTATAACATACATTTTTATAAGCTCATGTTTGTACGTCTTTTCATCCCAAGAAGGCAGATACCCCTCTGTTGTTTTTCAACTTTTAAAAAGACATTTAAAAAGAGGGAGGGCAAAACCCACCCCTCTGTTGGCTCACAATAGAACCCCCACCATGCCCCTTTGATAGCAAAACAAATAGGGTAATGCAGTGGTTCCCCAACTGTAGGTTTGGCATCCACCATGAGTCGTAATCCAATTTTTGATGGCTCACAAAATTGACAGGGCAGATTAGGGCATGTGCATCAAGGGTTAAACAAGCTGTTACTGGGGGCGGGGGAATGGCCTGCTGCGCTATCACCATGAAAGCACACCTCTTGGCATTTATAAATCAGGCAGCAGCCCCTAGGGCATCTAAAAAGTTTGGGAACCACGGAGGTAATGGAAAAGCTAAACGGTTTATATACCATTAGCCTCAATCAAACTCCAATGGTATTCATTTCAAAATGAATGAAAATTGAATGGGTCCCATCCAGTGGTGGGATTCAAATAAATTAACAACCGGTTCTATGACATCATAGCCAGAGCCAAAAAAAACCCAAAGCCAGCTGAGGTAAGCGAGTGGGCGGGGCCCACCCATTTAACAACAGGTTCTATAGAACCTGAGTGAACTCCCTGAATCCCACCACTGGTCCCATCAATTCAACGTTCATTCTGAAACAAAGATGCACGTCCAATAAGTGCTCTGCACATCAAGGAAGTGCAGTCAGCACCATGCGGGTAGGTAGCTGTTGACTAGCTGGCTGGACCCACACAGCTCACTGAGACCGGCAGCCCTTGTCCATGCAGGGTGCAGCTCTCACATGCATAGCAAGATAGATATGGCCCAACACAATCACCCATCAGTGTGCCTGTTTCAAGAGCGTTAGCGGAGAGTCCATCAGTCCAGTGGTATTCCTCTCCTCACAACTGGGGACTGGTTCATTTCCAGCACCAAGAAGACCGCTTGGGGTCAGACCGCTGCAGAACACTACCCTGACTGTTCTGGGGCATTTCTGACACCATTGGAAGTGTCTGTAGATGCGTCTCTGAACCAACGTCTGACCCAGTCTCCACCTGCTTAGCTTATCAGAGTTGATGAGCTCACAGCTTGGGATTATTTGGCTGCAGGGGACAATTTGACTCGACTTCTGCTTTCGACTCGGCATGCGCCTTTGGTCTACGGAGGAGGAATATGAACAGGTGGTGAACTTCCCACAAGCGAGCAAAGAACAATTCACTTGTGACAGCTCACTTGCAATTGGAAGTGAAATTGCTTTAGAAGAGTTATATTTCTCCAAGGAGCTTTTCCGCTTCAATGAGTTGACCATTCCCAGGGTGTTCCATGAAAAATGGATCACATCTCATTGAATTTTTGCAAGTGTTTTCTTTCTGATTGTCTTCTTTACGGGCAGGGTAGATACACTTTGCTGGTACCTTTATGAGGTGCAAACGGTCTCTGAACCTTTTTTTTTTTTTACAACATTTCTGGCTTGTCCACTGAGGTTAAGATGGAGAAAATTATCCTGCCTTCTATCATTTTCTTTAATTACACACAGCTTAGGCTGGGGGTGAAGGATTAGTATGAACATTCATTAATAGAAGTCTTAAATATGGCAACCTGTAATGCAGACCATTTCAAGTGACAGGAGACAATGCTTGATAGTTAGAATGCTTGAATAGGGATGCTTCAATAGAGGTAGGTAAAAGATAGGGGTGATTCAATAATACGGTGACATCAGCAGTGCATCAGTTCATATACATCTAAAACCATATCAGCAAGCACTCTTCAAGTACCTGAAGGGCTGTCAAAGAAGTGGGTGAAGACTTCTGCTTCTTCAGAGGGCAGTCCCGGATCTACTAAGCTTAATTGGGGGTGCAATCCTAACCTGGAATTTGTACAGTTAGGCCAGCCTAACTCCAGGTTGGGATTGTGCCCTAAATTACAGGAGAGTAGATTTCAGCCGCACACAAATAGATACAGTTGGAGGCCACATCTATCACTGGCTACTAGTCATGATAATTATATACTAAGGTACACAAAAACGCCTTCAGTAAATCCAAGATTTGGCTTCAAGATGAAGTCCAATCATATCCCCTGCTGAATTACATCATGAGAAACTACCAAGTTTCCTGGTGGAACAGGCACATAGCCCTTTGTCACAGAAGATGCCCCAAAACTCTGGAGCTCTCTTTCTTTTGAAATATCATGCAGCATTAACCTTTCCCCACAAGACCCTTCTGTTTAAGCAGATTTTTCATGAACTTGCTTAATATTCATGTGTTTAGTTTATATTTTGCCCCACCTGAACCGTCATTGTAGTCTTCATTAAAGGTCTATATAGGAAGCCATTCAGGCTACTTCCAGGGCATGTATTTAGTAAGTGGAACGGCTGCCAGAATTGTACAAACTATTTAATCTGCTGGTTTTCTGGTTTTGACTTTCCAATTGTGTGATATTGAATTGACATAAGTCTATCACAAACAAGATGAAGGCCAACACTAAACCATTTTCACAGCCCAATTCTAAGCTGTCTGTCCCCCATAGGCACATGGTAGCAAAACAGCTATTGTGGCATCCCAGTGCCCTGGGGTAGTGACGTCACAACTCTGCCGTTTGTGCCCCAGAAGTGATGTCATGGGTTCTCCCCAGAGGAGGGGTGGGTACACAAAGGGGTAGCACCACCTCCTTCAGGGAAAACCCCCTGCCTTTGCACCACAAGAAGAAGCAGCATCTCCCCTCCAGGGAGAGTGCGAAGGAGACTGCCTTTGCACTTGTAGCGCAAAGGCACCTTCTTCCGTATTTCCCTGGATAGGAGGAGGGGGCGCGCTCAAAGCGGCAGTGCCGCCTCCTCTGGAGAAAGCTCGGAGGTGACTGTCTTCATGCTGCCTGCAGTGTAAAGACAGTCACCTCCGTAACTAGGGTGGAGCCTGGGTCCAATCCCGCACCCCCTTTAAGCACAGCACCTGGAGCGGCTGCTCCCCAGGCTCCACCCTAGTTTCAGTTCTGCTGCATCGTACGGGAGCTGGGCAGCTGCAGAAGCCTGACAATGGGCCTCCTCCAGTCTGTGCCAGCTATTTTGCCAACACAGGCTTGAGAACTTCTGTGTTGGACCACATAGCCCAACACGGAGGATAGGATATGGCAACGGCCAGTAGTGCTATCCAGCCGGTACGCTGGGCGGGACTTACGTTTGACTGGCATCCGCCCGTTGCGTCACGCTGCATTCCGCTGCTTTCCCGTCCACCGGGGCGTGCGGAAAAACGGTGGAACGTGGCGCGATGCAATGGGCGGACTGCTGATCAAACGTAAGTCCCGCCCAGCGTACCGGCTGGATAGCACTACTGGCAACGGCCCCCACTGGTCCCACCTCCCATTCCACCCCTACCCCTGCCTAGTTCTGCATTCCCTCCCCACTCCAAAAGACCAACTAGCGCAGGCCCAGCACCAAGCCCTTACTGTCAGTGCAAGAAGTAGCACTAGGGTCAATAGGATTGGGCCCTCACCACACAATGTGAAGAATCGTTGTCTTGTTTCACAATGCTGAGAAGGCTGGTTGCAAGAATGGTAGTCGGGTCAATAAAAATAACAGACTTTGAATATGGGTATGTCAGAACAAGCCCTTTAGTGTAACTTTGTTGTGCCTGAAGAATCATTTTCTGTTCAGGTTTGGGGTTTTATAGGGCCTTCTAAAGATTGTGAGTTCAGCGAAGTAGCCTAGATTACTGGAGCTGAATGAGCAGTATATTTCATAGGATTTCTAGGTTCTGTTATTTCCAGTGCTCTGGTTTTTTTCAGTAACTGGAGCAGAAAGAATTGTGCTCTACCTTAATGCATCCAAGGGAATACTTTTAAGATACCTTCTGCTTATGCAGGGAACCAGGTGGAGAGAAAGGTAAACCACAGCTTTTTCCAGGACAGAAAGCTTCAAATGTTACGCTGAAACAATTGTTATGAATGTTAAATCTTAACCATTTCCCCCCCCCAAAAAAGTCTTTGATACCTAACTCAAATACGTGGCATCTAGTCATTTATTCTGCTTTAGGAAACCACACACTCTGCCTCCCTCATTTATTTTTTAAGAGTCCCAACCAGCATGTGCTCCAAAGCATCACGGCAACATCGGCTACTGCACAACTGTGAATGAAATGTCAGAGTCCTTCATGCAATACATGCCTTAGGATGTAAACAATGAAGCAACTTAGCCCCCTCTCTAGAACGACTGGGAAAATAATTTTTAACTAGTTGCTTGGCATTGTTTTTATCCTGCTGGGAAAAAACAAAACATCAGAGTTGACAGTCAGGTCCTGAATCTTAGTGGTGGTGGTGTTTTACCTCTTAATTTGCTCCAGTTATTGAAAATGGAGCCAGGGAATCATGTATTTTGCTCCAGAATGGTGGAGGTCTTCAGGGTCGGCCAGATTGAAGATCAACATCTAACAGAGGGTTCACCTAATCAACCCAATTCATGGAGTGGTGGCAATGGTGCAGTGGTGTCATCTAAATGATTTAACAACAGGTACTCACTTTTGATTGGCGTGTGTTGGGGCCCTCCCACCGGAAGTGATGTCATAAGCCAGAAGTGATGTCATGGCAGGAAGTGACATGAAAAAAGCCCTTTTTGAGGCCTCAGACAATTTTAAACTGACCCAACAGTTGCAACAGTATTCCACAGCACCCCCAGAACATGTTAAGGAGGCCTGGCATCATGTTAAAGTGACCCAACAGTTCCAAAACCCCAGAGCAGCTCATTTTTCAGTGGCAGGGCAAGGCAAGGCTCCGCACGCTGCCTGCCTGGCTCTGAGAATGTGCAGGCAACTCAAACGTGCAGGAAATTCAAATGTTGCAGGGGGCGGAGTCAATGAGTGGGCGGGGCCAGCCATAATCCTAGAAACCGCTACTCGCGTACCCCCGCGTACCCCCTGCATGACATCACTGCAATGGTGCCATCAGGGTGTAAGTGGAGGGGGCATCGTGGGGGCTCAGCTTAAAACTTTGTCCAGCAATTGAGCACAAGGTCATTCAACTAATGTGACACATCTAGTATATTCGGAGCGCAATCCTATACTGCGCTGAAATGCTGAGGCCGGCCGGCCAATGCCATATCCCAATGCAGCATAGTGGAGGCTGGAGCTTCCCCACAGCAAGGGAACATGCACTCCCTTACCACTCCAGCCTCCCCTATGCACTCCTCGGATCTGAACCAGCTAAATAGCAGGTGCAGACCCGAGAAGACCACGCAGCCTGAATCAGGGCTGTGCAGCCTCCCGGACAGGCTTAGGAAGCGGCGGTATGGCCCGCCCATGTCCCATCCTCCCCCTGCCCACAATCTTACCACCACCAGCTTCAGTCGGCGCGAGAGAGGCTCAGCGCGGGCACAGCAGGACCAGCGCTGCCTGCAATGCCAGTCCTGCTCCTCTAGCACCGATGTGGGGGTGCCAATTGGCGCTCCCGCGTTGACTCTAATGATGTCGCACCATTGCTATGACATAGTGTCGGCACGACGGGCAGTGCAGGATTGCGCTGCCCGTAACTGTGGGCAAATCAAATTACAGGCATGCCCCAGCATCCGCTGGGATTCCGTTCTGGACCCCACCGTGGACACCTGAAACCATCGATATTGGGGATGCCTTTGTAATGATAGGGGGCAAAATGAGGCCCAGAAGTGATGTCACAACAGGAAGAGACATAACAGTTGTAGTTTCATTGGGGGGGGGGGAATTGGTCATAACTTTTGATAGAATGGAGATATTACACTCCACTTTGTTTCATGGCATTCTGCATTGTATGGTATATAGTGTGACCAAGGGGGAAAGCAGAGTAGGGTAAGCAGCAGATTCCCCCTTCGGACATCACCTCATGGGAACCTCCCTCACCCAGGCTGACTGCTATTAACAAAAGACGCATGAGGCATAAGCTTGGTAAAGATGTAAAAAGAAAGGTTTACTCAGTTCCATCCAGTGCATATCTACAGCGTCTGATTAGGATCAGAGGTACAACTAACACTTAGAAGGCAAGGCCCTTCAGCTGCATCGCTGTGCATGGAGGTGTGCTTAAGATGGCGGGGGCATCAGAGCCCTTGGTATGCACATCTTATCAGCTTGGTGGTCAGAGGACAAAAGAGGGACATGCTCAGAGGAAAAGGGAAGGAAATAAGTTCAAGGCCACACCCCCGCAGGAATCACAGAGAGGACAGGTAAGAAGGGTCTGGGTCATAGGACATCACATTGTGCCCCCTTCAGACATTAGACTGCCCCCTCTAGACAGCAGACGGAGTTGTGCCAACTCCAACAATTTTTACATGACAGTTTATATTTTCATTTTGTGGTTTTTTAGCCATAATGTTTGATAGAGTAAAGGTATTACATTCTGGTTTGTTTTACTGCATTCTGCATTAAATTCCACATCAAATTGTATATAACATGATGGTATTATTCATACATACCAAGGTTTTCACAATTTTGGCATGCACAGCTTGTTGCCCCCCCCTAAAGCTTGTTGCCTGGTGCAATTGCACCCCACTGCACTTCTTTCGCTATGCCCCTGGTATGGCTTGTGCCAAACAAATGCCATGACAATAATCTAATACCTGTGATGTCTACACTACACTTTTGCTCTACAAAGTGCTCTACAAAGCTCTACACTTTCATTCTCACTCCAGCGTATTGAAGCTGTCCCAATTTATCAATATTTCTTGGAATTCCAGAGGTTACTTGGCTGCAGCCTCCCCATGCAAATTGCAATTACATTGCTTTATTCAGTGTGGCTTGAGAGTTCTATACTATCCAAAAGAATTTTATTTGAGGGGAAAAAGTACTTTTAGAGATAAATCACGTGCAAATGATATCACAGCTAAATCTCTACTGACAACTAAGTCATTTGCAGCTTAGCAGAATGAGAATTGACACTAAAAGCAAGGCATGATTTAAGGGAAATGACAAGCACCTCATCCTGCAAGGGGCAAGGGACTGCACAGTTTAATTGATGAAACGGCGAAGAAGGGAGACCACATGGTCCAACCTCTCTGATTCATCATAAAAGGACTGCTTTTAAAAAGAACCACAATATGCAGCAGGAAAAAAGAATAAATGACTCATTAATACTGGATGAGAATTACAATGTGAGACATCCACATCTGTTCCCCATAGAAGTAATTCTATACATGATTATATGGCAGCTGACCAAACACCAATCACACCACAATGACCATTCAGAAATGAACAAAAGTAGTGGGGGGGGGGGTTGCAGTATAGAGCCCAAACATGATATCCAAACAAGGTGAAACACATGTGGCACCCAGGGGATGTTATTGGTTATATTGCCCTCTGCTGGGAGATCTGGAATGGTCTAAAATATTTAGCAGTTGCTGTTTGGGACCTGAATTCTTACTGTTCCATACACAATCCATGAGGCCTGTCCTCTCCAAATCACCTGCATGCATTTGTCTTACAATGTCATGAGATTTTTAAAGAAAGAAAGTTGATGATAGATTTACTTTGGCTTCCATGTCAAATAATCATCACTGATGCAATCACTCAAAGCTAGTATGGAGTGGTTTCAGTTTAACACATTTTAGTGAAGATTTTATTTCATTTTTCTTTTAAAGTATTAGCTAACTCCTTGCTGGTAGGTAATACAGTATGTATAATGTTTCCCCACAACATTAGGGACTAGCAACTTGGTTTATGCAAATAGAAAACCTGAGAAGGTCGTGTTTTCAGCATGAGAAAAAAAATTGCTAAAACTGAAAGAAGCATGTAGAGAAATTACTTCTGAAGCTGAATTTCTTCCTATCTCTATTTGATTTGATCGTTTTCTGTTTCCAGCATTCCTCAGTACAGATTTGTGCAATGCTTGTGTGCTTCAGTTCCATTTGAGTGACAGTGGGATTGCTTGCCACTGACCCTTTGCCACTTTGCCACTTTTGACCCTTTGCCACTGACTCACAGCCCAATCCTAACCTGTGTTGGAGCAGGCAGGCCAACTGCCTTGCACTGCATCCTACGCAGGGTAGGCAGCAGCTGGAGCTAACCTCGGGGCAAGAGGACATTTGTTCCCTTACCCTGGGGTAAGCCCCAGCCAGCCCTATGGGGCAGCTCGGATCTGCACCAGCGAAATCACTGGCACAACTCTGAGCAGCTGGATCGGGGGCCCCTAATGGCCGGATCTGTGCTCCACCCACCTCCCCGGGGTTGGCCTGCCCACAGGCTAACCCTCTATCCACCCTAGCCCCATCCTGTTCTGCCTCCCTCCCGCCCTCCCCAAGGCCCAGCAGCAGCTGAACTTTGTTGGCCCGGGGCCAGCTAACTGCCCAGCAATGTGGTGTCCCTGGGCGAACAGAGCCCTGCCACCAGTGGTGGTATCTAAAGCAGGAGGAACCGGAACGCTGGGCGGGACGTACAGTTGATTGGCAGCCTGTCGGTTCCGTTCCGCCGCCGGCCCACCCGCCGCACGGGCTGCCCCTGGTTGGCGCGCCCCACTGCTGCTCGCCCAGGTACCCGGTGCGCCCGTCTCCCCCCCCCCCGGCGAGCAGACACCCCCTCCAAGCTCAGGGCAGCCTGCATGGCGGGTGGGCAGGCGGCAGAACCGAATGGATGGGCAGCCAATCACACATAAGTCCCGCCCAGCATACCAGTTCCTCCCGCTTTAGATACCATCACTGCCCGCCACCCCTGCAGCTGCTTCAGCAGCACAGACATACCTAATAGCACATTTATGATCATACTGGGCCAATGCAAGTGAGATGTGGCAGCCCAGTATCTTATTAGAATTGTACCCTCAACGAACCATATTTAATGTAAATTCACAACTTTATATGATTAGAAACACCTCTGTTGTTTTAATGTGTCATTGTATCAGCTGTCTTTGCAAATATACCTTCTTTTTCTTTTATTCTAATTTCATCTGGCAGACCATGTCTAACACCTTCGCCAATTTGCATGCCCCTCGTGCTTGCTGACCTCATAGCATTTCTCTCCACGACGAGAGGCTAATGGCCCATTTCTTTCCATGTGGCATGCAGTCGTGTTAGCAGCTCAGGAACATCCACTGCCACTGAGAGAAGCTCATGTTTTAGTTCGGTGCCGAATCCCACAAAATGATGCTCAATAAAGACATTAATGAGGTGCTAACAAGACAGTTTCCCCAAGAGGATAACAAACTGCCCATTAACTTAGGTTTATGGAGCAAGGTCAGAGTCCAACCACATGAAAGGAGTGCTTCACCAACTGTGTAACAGACTGCTTGGGTTCTTTATCCTCATCACTGTGTGACTACAATTGTGGCGGCTTCTTAAAACAAATGCATGTTTGGTCAAATGATTTACTGGTCTTTTAACACAGCTTGTAACACGGCGGAGCTCCTTCAAATAAAAGCTTGGTACATCTGAGTTGCAGGATATAAAACATTCCCAGCAAAAGCAAAGAGCGGGAAGGACTGTCCCAGAAGAATACCGATTAAACCGACAAGTGGAAACACACCCTGCAGATTATTTGAACTTGAACCAAAGGTCTTGTGGTCCAACAGCTGGGCACCAAGTCACATCTGGAAGAGTAACCATTTCAGAGGCCATGGCGTGTCAGGAGCCTGATCGATAATGGCCAGTTCATCTTGTGATGCACGTCCAAAGCTAGCAGCAGGGTCATTCGTAGTTTGTGTGGCTGAAGTTTCTAATTAGGGTGATTCAGGAAGATACCACCAGGATGAAGACCAGGCAAAGCAGCACATCGGTAGAGAGAAAGGAACAAGAAAGGGAGGATAGAAAAGCAGAGCTCCAGAAGGCAGAAGCAAAGTCGTTCACTGCTTTGAGTCATGTCTCATGGGCAGCACATCATAAGAAGGGCTGACACCAGTGATGTCATGCAGGGGGAACGCGGGGGAACTCAGTTCCACTAGTTAAAATTAGGGCTGACTCCGCCCACTTCACTCTTCCTCCCCCCCTCCCAGTTCCTCTGCAAACAGCTTTTCTTCTTGGTTGGCCGGCACTCAGAGGGTTAAAGGGAGCGACTCCGGATTCCTAGGGGAGCGAAGGCTATGATGTCATTCAGGGGGAACGGACCAGAACGGGCGTTCCGGATCCTAACGGGCTCCGTGGCTGGTTCCGGGTTCCCGAGAAGTGCCAATCAAAAGTGAGTTCCTGTTCCTAAATCATTTGAATGACACCACTGGCTGACACCAGTATCAGAACAGTGTGCCAAATGCTGTCCCATAACTCAATGGTGACCTAATCTGCACCTCCTCTTCCTCCTTTTTGGCTTTGAGGAAGAGGGGAGCGGATTGGAGCCTTGCCCTGCACAATTCAGTGCCTTCATTCAGTCTTGGCATTCAGTTATCATGTGCCTCACTGAGTCCAAAAGCTGCCCCAACAGACAGCTGCCCACATTTTTAAACAGCTAACCTCCAATGAACAGCCTCCATCGCCTCTCTAAATAGCTCCCTCCGTTGCTGAACTGATCCTATAGTGACGTGTTTCCCCATCCTTAACCTAAATCAGGCAATCTGGAGTTTAATTGATATTGATTGCCCATTCTTCTCTTCTTCCTGGCATACTCTTACATATTCAGGGCGTAATCCTAACCTGGAGTTAGGCTGGCAAAGTTTGGCAGGCACAGCAAATTTGGCTGGCACAAGGGTCACTATAAAGCGTGTTTGGACCATTCTCAGAATTAAGGAGGATGGTGCATGTCTGTGTGCTGGCCTCTCTGACTCCGAGAGTGACATGATGGAAGTATTAAACATACTTGATGGTGTCCCTTGTGCCAGCCAAACTTTGCTGGCCTAACTGTGCCAGCCTAACTCTAGGTTAGGATTGTGCTCCTAAACTTTGTTTTTGAGATGAATAACCTCATTTCCCTTCGCATTTCTCTTTCTCCTCCTTATGGGCTGCAATAAGGAGGAGAAAAAATCTAAGCTGGCAATTTTGCTAATAAGAAAACTAATTTTTGATGAATTGTTTATAAGAATTCATCTTATAAACTCCATTATTCAGCTCTATTATTTATAAGAATTAAACTACAGAAGTACTATGTGAGCATTTTGCTTGTGCATAGCCTAAGAATATTTCTGGTTGTGATATTCATGCCAACATCATTAAATGCTATTTTTGCCAGGATGTAAAAATATTCCTTCAGCCAGATAATGAAATGGGCTGCTCATCTGACATACAATTTCTTTTCCTTTGAAGTTTTAATCTCATATTTAGGGGGTTTGCATGGGAGAACCTCCTTTTAATCTGACAGCTAATAGTTATGAACCTAAGGCAGGTAACTATTTGGGGTTGAGCCAGGGAGCAAGTTTAATAATTAAGGACTCTCAGGCTGCAATCCTATCCATAGTTCTCTAGGAGTAAGCCCTGCTGACCATAACGGGTTTACTTCTGAGTAGATATGCATAGGCTTGGGCACACAGACTCCAGAGGTACCAAGGAAGAAAACAGTGTGATCTCTCTCTCTCTCTCTCTCTCTCTCTTCCTCTTCTGTAGGGCCAGGGAAAGACAGTACAGTGAAACCCTTCCATCATAAGCTGCATCTGCCCAAATTCCCTCTTCTATACAATAGTTAAAGGTATAGACACTTTATCCCAGTTTGTATCTGGCAACCCTATTTAAACAGAATTCTGCAGTTCTGTCCATGTTTAGTTAGAAGGGGTTCCAAAGGTCAGGGTGTCAGAGGATATAGTTGTCTTCAAACCCTGCTCAGTTGGCTGCCGAGCCTTCCCTGATCACCCAATACAAAGAGTCTCTTTTTCTAAGTTGGTCTTTACAAGGCCTCTTGATAGGGTTACCAGATACAAACTGGAACAGAGCGCCTATACCTTCAACGATTGTATAGAAGGGGGAATTTGGGCAGGTGCAGCTCAACGTGGAAGGGGTTCAAAAGCTATACCTGCCCACATTCCCACTTCTATACAATGGTTGAAGGTATAGGCACTCTGTCCCAGTTTGTATCTGGTAACCCTACTTGAGCTTCTTGGAGTAGGCCAAATTCTAAGGGATTCAGTAAGTGTGTCTCCTCTTTTTTCTTCATTTATGCCCCTATTCTGTTCAGAGAGGGGGAGGGCATTGATTGACTACCTTCTTTCTTTTAAGATACAGTCACCCCAAATCTTCAATTTTTTTTTAAACACCCACAGAGAAATGACACATAGAGCTCCAACTTGCTCATCTAAGGAAAATGAGAGTAAGGCTGACACTTATTTTGGAGTAAGCCCCATTGAACTAGCTTTGGAGTAAATCCCATTGACTTACTTCTGAGTAGTTGTGTATTGAATTGTATTGTTTATCTGTGTGTCTTGGTCAGAGGACAATTAGCTTTAAGGTCAACAACAGCCATAACTATATACGTACTTCAGTAGGGCAACAGAACATCAAGGCATTGAACTCTGCATGGGGCCTCTACTGATGAGCAAAGAGTGTAAAACAGCCCCACCATGTAAAATTCCTCAGACTGTTTTATGTTCATTCTCATGCTACCACTTTCAGAAACCAGTGCAGCCAGTAGTGCTATCCAGCCGGTACGCTGGGCGGGACTTACGTTTGATCGGCAGTCCGCCCGTTGGGTCATGCTGCGTTCCGCCGCTTTCCCGCACGCCCTGGCGGGAAACATAAGTCCCGCCCAGCGTACTGGCTGGGTAGCACTACTGAGTGCAGCCCTGTCCTTTTCTTTATTCAGTAGCACAGCCAGCCGGGGGCGGGGGGGAGGGGAGGCAATGTGATAAGTACCGCAGGTGCCACAATGCACAGTGTAAGCGGCCCCTCCCACTCACTGTAGCGACTGCAACACACAGGCATACTTACTGCTCTGCCGCCAACTATGCTACCATCTTTATTGTTGTCCATCTGACTAGATGGGCCTTTGGCCTGATCCAGTGGGGCTCTTCTTATGTACTTAGAATCCTGATGGTTAAGCCAAAGGCGGCCCAATTTCAGAGGGTAGGAAATCACAGCATGACAACCCCATTCAAACCCACGCTAGCCATCCATTGTCAGCCTGCTTGCAAAAGCCTGAATCTTGATTTCTGTTATTTTCAATTGCACAAAACAGAAAGAGCCATCTCGTAACGGAAAATCAATTTTCCTCAGAAAGGGAACAGGCTTTACCAGGTGTTACAACTAATTGCCCGAAATAATGAGAAGCTGTCTCAGAAAGGCAAGTTGTCATCAAGTGGTTCCAATTAACTGCTAAAGATCGAGGTCATCACAAGAGGAAAGCTGGTACCAGGGACTTCTAGAAATGTCTTATTTGCAAAACTAACTATTCCCCTCTTCCTTCCAAATTTGATTGGTTAATTGCACTGCTTCCTGAGCGGGGTCTCAGGAACATGGAGATCCTCCTCACCTAAGGATCAAACTATGTGCTTTTGACCCTTGATTTTCCCCCCCCTTTTTTAACACTTGATATGGACAGACATGCAAAGTAGCCCCAAACCACACTGGGATGCAAAGGGCTTTAGCAGTCATCAGAGACCGTTTCCAGTAGCATTTTGCAGTGTACATGACAAAATGTCAACAGAAGCATCCTTATTCCTTGCCATAGTTTCCAATCTGATTGTAGTCTCCCCCCCCCCCAACACTATTTATTGTTTTAAAATGCATCTACTGGATTTTTCATTAGAAACTTTTTTCCTTTCTTCTTGTCTTTACTACAAACAACACAAAAAAGGGGCATGACCAGGCTAGGGACAATGAAAGGGCCAAGTGCTAAAGTTCCCGTCTTGTCCATCAGTCCCCAGGTTTCAAGCTGTTTTGCTAAATACAGGTATAATCAATAATACAACACAATCAATAATGATATAATAATCATTAATCATCTGATGCCTTGCTTGGATGATGTTTGAGAGTCAGAGACAGCCAGACTGGCTAGTGGCTGGAATAACTCCCAAATGGGATGTGGTGGAGCTGCGGGTTAAACCGCTGCTGCTGAGCTTGCTGACCAGAAAGTTGGGAGTTCGAGACCACAGGACGGAGTGAGCTCTCGTTGCTTGTCCCAGCTCCTGCCAACGTAGCAGTTTGAAAGCACATAAAAATGTAAGCAGATAAATAGGTACCACTTCGGTGGGAAGGTGACAGCGTTCCATGCGCCTCGGCATATAGTCATGCTGGCCACATGACTACAGAAACTTGTCCTCAGACAAACACTGGCTCTTCGGCTTAGAAACGGAGATGAGCACCGACCCCTAGAGTCGGTCACGACTAGACCATTCGGTCATGGGGATAGCTTTTTACCTTGATGTCTTTACCACTGTAACCTATTTCAATAAATCAAACACAGTAGGTTAACAGTGTGTAAATAGTATGGATTATTTATTTATCATTGTCTTCCTGCACGGTTAACATCATGTGAGACTGCCAAGGGCAATTGCAGACCTGGCCGATTCTTCACCCCGGGGCCAGGTCCACAAATCCCCTCCCGCTGGCACCACCTCTGTGCCTTCTGCGCCACCCTCACCACAGCCACAGCATCCACAAACGCTCCATTTCGGAGCACTACAGATGCAGGGTAGGCGGGAGAGGCAAATGCTTGCCCCTGGCAGTCCTCCGTGCTGTCCTGTTCCTTCCAGTGGTATGGCACCTGGGGGTTCTTCCTCCCCCGCCACTGGCCAAGGGTTCTGGAACGCTGCTCCAAAGGTTTAAGAGCTGCTCCCATACAGCAAAAGGCTACCCAGCACTTTAGGGTCCAAGACACTTTCCCTCATAGGAGGAGGCTCCAGTGCTGCATAATGGCATAAGTAACTGTGGGTTTCAACAGTACACTCCTGCACAAATAGAATCCTTGCACGTTGCGTGCCTGTGGCAGGAAGGATCGTTTCAGATAAAGACTTAGCACTGGAATCCTGACCCAGGAAGTGGCAATATTGTTCCCAACCCCAATAGGAAATTCATTCTAGAAAGTGGCAAATGTAGCTGAATATGAATCTGACAAGAGAGGAGGCCGGTCTGCAAAACTTCAGATGTACTGCTGTCTGTTTGGGACATGGTTCTGCAGTCTGTCTATAACTCCAGGTTCTCAGGGGAAGATGTTTGGCTCTGAACATACAGCAGAATGAGGCAGTAAAATGTTGGTGGTTGAACATATTTGAGTAGGAAAGTATCTCTTTTGAACACTCACCTATTAAAAAAAAATCATGGGGGGGGGGAGTTCAAAGCCAGCCCTTTTCCTGTTGTGTTAATTTCTGTTTATGACTATTTTTGATGACAGAAAAGACACCCCCAACTCTATTCTGAACAACCTCACCATGGCAGCATCCTGCCCTCTCACAGCCCAATCCTAACCTGACGTGGAATAGGCAGGTTGGCTGGCCTGTGCCGTATTCAGCCCCAGTTAGGAGACAGCTGTGGCCAGGGACGAACCGAGCCCCGAGTGCGCCCATGGCAGGGCGACGAAACCATGCCCCCAGCATGTCGCCCCGCCCCCATGCATTGCCCAGCCACGCCTCCCTGCGCCCGGAATAGCTCCATTTTGGAGCGGAACGGACGCCAGGGAGGACAAGTGGGCCAGACAGTGTGCAGGTTCGTCTGCAGACTCAGCGCAATGGCACCCCGCTGCTGACGGCGCCCGTGGCTCGTGCCACCCCAGGCTATACCCTTCTTCCGCCTCTGGCTGTGGCAGAGTAAGGAGAACAGGCTACAGCCTCCATGAGGCAAGGGCACATCGAGCTCCTACTGAGCAGGCATTTAACAGGCACAAGTCCAAGAACAC
Organism: Lerista edwardsae; assembly: GCA_029204185.1. NCBI lineage: Eukaryota > Metazoa > Chordata > Lepidosauria > Squamata > Scincidae > Lerista > Lerista edwardsae. The sequence goes on along the minus strand of JAJKFI010000002.1, from coordinate 40,029,906 downwards.
TGTGTGGAGGGGGTTTGGATGCAGCCTAACGGCTGCATCTAAACTCAACCCTTCCCATCACTGGAATGCCCTCCCTCCGGCCTCGGGCTGCCTGCCCTCCTGCCTTCCCCCATCCAGCAAAGCCCCTGCACTGGCCAAGCAGCTTACCTGGTGCCTGCTCTGGCACTGCGGCATTGATGGAGGTTCCTGATTCAGCGCAGCCTGCCTTGTGCTGGTGCCCATGTGCTTTATGGCATGTGCGCGACAGTGCTTGGCTTGCATTGGTCAAAGGTGGGGCTGGATTTGCCTGCCCCTGTGTTTGGATCCATCCCTTCCGGCTAGCCATTGGTGGAAACCGCCCACTTAACTGCACTTCTGCCAAATTGCCTCTTTGTGCAGGGCAAATCTTTGTGCCTCTCTTTTTCCTCTCCTCTAATTATCAGTTTGCCCCTTTGCAGATTAAGAGCGTGTGTAAAATGAAGAAACTGCATATGGAAAAAGTCATTTGGCAAATTGTTTGGCTAACAGGAGGTGATACGCAGGCATGCTAGTGGGTAGTTTGGTTCTCATCTCTGACTTCGTTAGCGGTTTTATGATAGCGCATAACATTTTACTATGCAAATTCGTTCTGAAATGACAGGAATGACTGCACCATTGATTTCAAAGGGGTGTTTTGTTGTACCAGAAATATATGTTTAGTGGAGTGTCTTATTTCATAAAGCCCTTTATTCCCTGCACAATTGGTGCATCAGTTTCATTACGTGATATTTTTATTATGCCATTTCTGCCACACAGCTGAGTTCCCTCACAATTAGAATGGTCCTTGTACGATTGTCTGAAGCAGTATTTTTCAGAAGTATATGTGTCAAAATGTTATTTTGGTTTGATAGCACTCTGTCCCTCGCTACCATTTTTTTCTTCATCCATAAATTCTTATTATCTCATGAGGCATTATGTCAGAGATTGTTCATATTATATCAAGTTAGCCTGAAATCTTCATGATCCTGTCTATGTCCTTATAACAACATTGTATAATATATCCCACTCCATGTTTTGGTTTAAGCACCAACAGAAAAGTTGTCTGGTTCCAAATATCATCTGATTTCTTCCTCAAAACATCACGCTTTCCTGATGCCAACACAGGTAGATCTGCTTTGGAAAGCCTTGGATTGTTTATATATTATGAGAGCGAAATAGGAGTTGTGTGCCCCATGGGCGAGGCTCCTGGGGAGGGGGCTGGATTCAGCATCTGGATGTTAGGCCAGATCGTAACCCCTGTCTCTGGGCCATGTGACCCCGATCCAGGTCACACCAGGCCATTCAGACTTGCAGCTGCTAGTGAGCAGGCACAGGTCTGAAGAGTCCCATTGGGCTGCTTGGTTTTTAGCCTGATTGCTCTTTGGAAGAACAAATACTGAAACAGAAGCTCAAATACTTTGGCCACCTCACGAGAAGAGAGGACTCTTTAGAAAAGACCCTCATGCTGGGAAAGATCAAAGGCCAAAGGAGAAGGGGGCGGCCGAGGATGAGATGGTTAGATAGTGTCACTGAAGCAACAAACATGAAATTGGGCAAACTATGGGAGCTAGTGGAAGACAGAGAGGCCTGGTGTACTGTGGTCTATGGCGTCACAAAGAGTCAGACATGGCGACTGAACAACAATAAAAAGATTTAGCCGAGAGGGTTAATGCCTCCGTTTGCCCGAAGATAACACCTGAAGATCTCAAGGTCGTGAGCTCGGGACTGCCGGAAGTCTCTGCGAGCAGCAGACCTTGGAAACTGCGGCTGATTAAAAGCTGAGTTTCAGCTGCCTTGTGGGAGGAGGAGTGTGCTGAAGTCAGCTGCGTCTCTGGTGGGAGCAGGGAAGTCTCTTATCAGCCAGCAGAAGACAGACGGGTGGCTAAAGAAAGAAGGCTAAACCCAGAAAGAAAGATCTGTAGGAGTGTTGTTCTTGGAAGATAGAACATTCTGTAAATTGTAAAAACCTTCGGGTTTGTGAGAAAGTCTGCCTATGTAAACCGCCTTGAGTTCAATCATTAGAGAAATCTAGTGATATTAAGAAAGGCGGTATATAAATAAATGTATTATTATTATTATTATTATTATTAATATTATTATTATTATTATTATTATTATTATTATTAAACGCGCCCTTGCACTGCGATGTGTACCAGCGGCAGCCAAACCTGCATTGGATACAATGCAGGCCAATTGGCCTGCTTGCTCTAACACAGGTTAGGCTTGGGCTGCCCATTGCAGTGCACACAGCAGAGTTTCAATAAACAGATTCAATGTAAAAGAACAATTGCATCTTCCCAACCACACAGTATCGCAAAGGACGTATGGTTTTCTGCAACACAAGCACTACAGTGAGGACAAGAACATCTGGATCCTGTTCAAACCTGAATTGCAATCATTCCATAGAAAAAAAAAATTGTCTGGAAAGATCCTGGCACGTACGACAGCTCCCTAAAGTAATATGCCCATGACCTCAAAGACTGGAGTCTTGTTTGCATTAAGCGTCAGTCTGAGGATTGCTTTGTCACAGAATGCTGGAGTAGGCGGAAGCCGGTCACTTCGCAGAAGCCAGATGATCAGCTTATGCCACACAAAGACGAGCAGATCAAAAGGGATGTCAATGATCCTAACAATATGCAAAGAAGCTGCTACTTTGCATGCATGACTTTGACACGCAGCTTCTGATCCGAAGCAATTAAGAACAGGGGAAATATACAAGCGGCGGTGAAATATTTTGCTTTTTTCATATGGTTGAAAATGATAAAATATTGGTATTTCTCACAAAAGTGTTTTTAGTGTGATCATGATCTAAAGATCCTCTTCCAGACCTTCCTACTTTGTACCCCCAATGCTAGTGTTGCTTCTCATCAAGAGGACCCAAGAGTTATGTGGAGCATTGATATCCTGCTCCCCAGCACAGGAAATGCCACTCAGCCATCTTTTCAGGCTCTGAGATTTTATTAATTTGATGTAAGGGCTAGTAAGAGCTAGAAACTTAAATAAAATATGAAAAACTGGGGTTTCTATGCCTGGCACCATGTTCAGTGTGTTCTCCTCCTCCCTATGAAATTGCAATATGCACCCCATCCTATCCAGGAGGTTGCAATGTGCACAGCACTCCGCTTTAGCTGAGAAAGCTTGCTTTAAAATAAAGCTTTGGATGATGGATAAAGCTTTGGATAAAGATGGACAGATTTCTGGAGGAAAAGTCCATCATGGGCTATAGGCCATGATGGGTTGTGCAACCTCCTTACATTAGTAGTAGGCTACTTCAGAATGCCAGGTGCAAGGCAGTGGCCACAGGATGCAAGCATCTTGCTGGCTACTGAGCTCCCTTAGGCACCTAGTGGGCCACTGTGAGATACAGGAAGCTGGACTAGATGGGCCTTTGGCCTGATCCAGCAGGGCTCTTCTTAAGTTAAAGTTGGGAAAGAAAAAACTGTGCATATACATCTCCAGTGTAAACACAAGAATTGTGAACACAAGAATTGTGACATCAAAGACAGATTTAACAGACAATGTGAGTGTAATCCTAACCTCGAGTTAGGCTGGCACAGTTAGCCCAGCAGCTTGGTCGGCACCAGGGCCACTGTAAAGTGAGTTGGGACCACTCTCGGAGTCCGGGAGGATGGCACACATCTGTGTGCTTGCTTCTCCTGTTTAGGATTGCACTCTGTGAGACACCCTCTTGCAGAGGCCACCTATATGCACATCAGACACTCTACATTTTTTTTGTCTCCATCCTTCTCTCCCACTTAGATAAAGTAAAAAATGGTGTTAAGTAAACTGGCAGAATTTCATTGCCTCTTGCATTAAAATATGACCATCTTAAAAAAAAGTCAAGCTTTCTAAGAATTATTAAATATTTAACGTGCAGTTAGTTAAGAGTCAGAGAGGGGGGAATAAGAATCTAAGCCGTTTAATCCTTTCATCTGGTCTGACGTGAACTCCGGGGCTTAATGAGAGAAACCCTGGGATACTTGCTGATAATGCATCTGTCAGCTTTCCTTTCCAGTCTAAAACACACAGTAAGTAAGGCTAATTTTTCAAACAGTGACAGTCACTTTTGAGAAAGGACTTTAGCATGTGGAAATAAATCTGCAAAATGTAAAGAATATATTATGTTCCAAAGGAACGGGAGACCTTTTAAGCTGACTTGCATTTAGCAAACAGCATGATTAAGGGCATTTCTTGCACATCTTGGGCATTTCTTGCACATCTTGCACATCTTGGGCATTTCTTCTTCATCTGTGCTGTTGTGGCTCTTTTGGTGGAGGTAAAATAATAAAACAAAGCAAGGAAAGGACGCAATAGGAAAGAATAGGGTCATTAAAACAGTTTCTTTTCAATGATTGTTTCTGAGTAGACTGGTAGGCAAAAAGAGAACCTGTGAGATAATGTTGGGGTTTTACAGATGTGCACACGTTTGTGTATGTTTTTAAAAAGGACTGTGCTACCCATCACTGAATAAGTGGTTCAAAGCTGGGTTGCCAATGTACAGGACATCCCTAGACAGCTATAGATTGCAATCCCAATTAACTGTGTATTGTTTTCAGTGAGGATAGGATGGCATCCTCAATCTTTAGCACTACATTGGCTTCCTTAATTACAGATGTCCGAGTTATGGATGGCTATGTCAACTCATGCAGGTACCGTACATCCTTTGGTGATGCTATCACACAGGTGTGACAGTACTGTGCTGGCAAGAGCCAGATGTTGTGAGCTACTTATATTTCAACTTCCATATAGACCCCTGGGACCTCAGCTATGTAGATAAGGGGCAGGCAGCACAATCCTAAGCAGTGCAGGAGCAGGCAGGCCAGCTGGGCAAGGGGACATTTGGGGCTGCTCAGATCTGCCTGCTAAATAGCAGGTGCAGGTCAAAGTGGCCCAGATCGGGGGCTGCAGAGCCCTGGAACAGCAGTTAGAATCTGGGCAAATGGCCAGATCCGAACTCCACCCCACACCCCAGGCTAGCCCACAAGTGTAGGATCTCCATTTTTAGAGTTCTGACAAAACCTTGACCTGAACATGATGTGCTGCAGACTTTTCTATTCATCTGGCACTGATGTGCATGTATTTTACTGCAATTGTTTATAAGATGTAACCCAGGCTTAAAACCCAGGATAGAAGTGGCTAGAAACAGGATACGCAGATGACAAATGTGGCTTCCTAATTTACAGAAACTGAATCTTTGACTTCTGCTGTACTAAACTATGGTAATAGCAAGGTAGGAATTGAGCTACAATCTTTATGTAAAGGGGAGAAACAGTACCAGATTATAAATGGGAAGTTAGATTCTAATCAATGAAAATCTCATTACTCAAAGTACTCACACTTTGTTGTAGCTCCAGCAGAAAATAAGGATGTCACTTCTCTGATAGCTCCAAATTAATCCAACACTGAACCAGATAAAACACTATAATGTGGAGCACAATCCTAACCTTGTCTTCGGCGGGTGCAAGTCCTGGGAACGTCACAGTGCCATAAGGCACATTTGCATGTCCTTAGGAGTCAGCTGAGCCAATGCACAGACATGCACTCATTCAATAAGGCTTCATCCAGGCTACCGCGCTACCCAGAACAGGTAAGGTTGCCCCAGCCGAGCTAGGCCAGCACGGGGGGTTGGAAAGGGTGGAATGGGGGCATTTTGGGGCGGGAGAGGGCAGACCAGTGTGCAGACTGAGTCTAGGCATGGTGAGACCAGCCTGGGTGACTTAGACTGGACATTAACCCCTCTCCCAGCCAGCCCAGCATTGGCACAAATCCGAGTAGCCCCATAGGGGTGGCTACCTCATGACATGGGTAATAAATCCCCTTGCTCTGTGATTATCACCTCCTACTCTGCCCTGGATACAGCGCATACCACTTGGCCTGCCTGTTCCAGCGCAGGATAGGATTGGGCTGTTAATAATTGTCAGGATACCCAGAGTATCTCACTACAATGTTAATAAAGTGCTTAGACTGACCATTGATCCACCTAGTGCAGTATTGTCTTCAATGACTGGTGGCAACATTCTGAGTTTTCAGACAAGGGTTTTTCCTAGACCCACCTGGAAATGCCAGGAATTGAACCTAGAAGTATTCTGTAGGCAGGGCAGGTACTCGACCACTGAACTACAACCCACCCCCATCCCCAAATAGAATAGAAGGGCCATTCGATGTATTTAAAATTAACTTCAGGCCATGTGTACATATGCAGAACATCATGTGCAAATAGTCTATCCAATGATACAACTGAAATCACTCAGTAGCGACTCCTGCAAATGCAACAGTGTGATGAATGTGTAAATTACTTCTTAGTATACCAATGACTGGACCAGTTCTTATTCCAGTTCATCTTCTTCCCAAGGTGGCTTCTAGGGGGACTGACAGGAGACTTGGCTTGGAGCTGATTTTGACCAGGTGAACCGCATACATATCTGCTGTGTTAATCATTAGGGCTAAAGATGTAGTCCTAGTTAATTTTGTGTGACTAAGAGCACAATCCTAACTTGGTTAGGCCAGCACAAGTTATGCCAGCAAAGTTGGCCAGTACAAGTATGTTTGGACCACTCTCTGAGTCAGAGAGACTGGCACACAGACATGCGCCATCCTCCCTGACTCCGAGAGTGGTCCAAACATGCCTTACATGCTCCCTTGTGCCGGCCCAACTTTGCTGGCCTAACTTTTGCTGGCCTAACTCCAGGTTAGGATTGTGCTCTAAGGGTGCAATCAGCACAAGTCCCTTGTGCCAGCCCAGTATTGTCACAAATGTGGTGTAAAGCATGTCTGTGACAAATGTGCGCAGGCCTCCCCCTGCTGATTACCAGGGCTGGCAGCACCCAAGCTGGCTGAGTTTGCTGGCATGGGGAGTTAGGGAGGTTAGGGAGGAGGCAGAATGGGGTAGGGGGAGGATGAATGGGATAGGGGAGGGCAAGCCTGTGGGAAGACCAGCCCAGGGAGGGTAGTGGTGCCAGGATCTGGCACTTGGGCAGCAAAGATTCAAGTAGCCCCATTCAGGCCACTGCCGTATTACCTGGGGAAAGGGTACTCGATTCTCCTTGCCCTGGGTCGCGCCACAGCCTACCCCATGCTAGATATGGGGCAGGCCTGCCTGTTCCAGCATGGGGTTAGGATTGTGCCCTTACTTCTGGGAAAAATATATTTACAGTTGAACTGTAAGAGATGTAAATTTAATGTCTGGTCATCTTTGCAACGTACCTCAAAGGAGCTTGATTGTATAAGCAAATCACACACACACACAAACACAAGAAAGTGCATACAGTATTCAAATGTCACTGATTCATTAAATGAAACATTAACAAGTCTCCTTGAAATTAGAAAGGTGACCAAGTCTCTAATTTATTCTTATCTCTCTGTCTGTATCGTTAGCATAATACTGAATTCATAGGTTACTGTATTCTGATGATGATGTACAACTATAAAAGAACTGTCCTTTGCTTTCTCTAATGACCTGAATATTGATAGAGGGCAGTCAACATTAAGGAAATACATGAATTTCTTTGTGTATTGAGCAGAGAAGAGATTTGCAAGGCTGGGAATGTAATCCCACAAGGTGCTTTGAGTTGTCTAATGCATTGGTTGTGGAAAGCATTTCGCTCATCTAAAGTACTTGCCCCTCCACCTTTAAATGTTTGGGAAAGCACACAGGGTTGGAATCATACAAATTGCATAGGAGTCAGCCTTGATGGGTTCTGTTATCGGAATCCTGCATCTTTTACTTAAGAAACAACTTGAGTTTCACTCTGGAATAGAAAAAAAGAAATCCTCTTAAGCTGAGTGTCGAAACATACAGTCTATAGGATACAAGTGCTGATGCAATCAAAAGAGTTTGCTACCAAATACTACGTCCAGGACTGCCGCAGCTCTCAGAACTTAGTTTTCATTCAGTGGTTGTTCTTCTTTTGGCCTTGAATGCTTCTAGCTCAAGTACAACTTTACAGAACTAATGGCTGAACCTTTCAGAAGAACAGCGCTGCCTTATTCATCTAAACGGAAGGAGGTTAAACTCATGCCATTTGTCAAAAGTGAATGAGACTTTTCAACCGAGTGAAGGCCACATTTCATTGAAATCAATGATAAAACGTTCTTTGAATGGGTAGCATCCCAGCTAGTGTTCTCATGGTCAGAGGCTCCCACTGTGAATAGAGAGTCTCCCCAGAATCCTTTGCACAAGTTGAGCATGGAAGGAGCTTCCGTTCATGGAAGCAGGGCCAGCCTTAGGGCAATTTGACCACTTTGCACCTGGAGAGGCCCTGCACTTGGGGTGGTGAGAGGAACGCCCACAGCTGGCACCACGCTCCGCAGCTGACGCTCCAACATGGACTCTTTGATGCTGAGGTGTCACAAGGAGAGCGTGGTGAGCAGAGCATTGCTGCTCGACAGCCCAACCTCCTGCCCAGTCTTGGGTCTGATTAGCTTGAAACCGCCCCTACCCGGAAGCAGTTGGCAGTGACCCCGCTGCTGGGTGCCTTGCCGCCACCGCTCATCCTGGTGAGGAGGGCCCCTCTCAAAAATGTTTTGTATTGGGCCCAGTAGGCCCTAAGGCCAACCCTGCAGGGAGGCGGCTCCTAACGGTGGAAACGTTGGTCAGGATGCTGCCCAATGGGCGTGGACTGCTTCCAGAGGGTAGAAACCAGCCAGAGGTCTTATTGATTTCAGCAAGAGATTAAATATACTTACTTCACTCCGTTTTTGAAATTATTTTTTGCTCATAGCATCCATGGGGAGTCTGGTCTGGATCAGAACCACTGGGGGTGGGGAAGGGGGTTAATAATTTCTGTCTGCTCCCCATAGCTGCTATTTGCTCCCTGAGAAATTTCCCCTTGGTATCATTTTTAGGGGGTGAGGGGTGGAACAAGCCACACACTCCAATCCAATTTTGAGACCAAAGCAGCGGTGTCACGCTACCGGTACGCTGGGCGGGAGGAACGGGTGAGCGGCAGCCCGCCCGTTGCGCGGGGGCGGGGAAGACAGCAAGACGGAGCGTGATGCAACGGGCGGGCTGCCGCTCACCCGTTCCTCCCGCCCAGCGTACCGGTAGCATGACACTGCTGGACCAAAGCAGGAAAAGGGGTTTTAAAAATCGACCCTGCCACAGTCTCAGGACCAGCCAATGAGATGCCCTGTTCTTCTGGCAGTTACCTCACTGACATAGCTGTGCCAGTGGGACATGGGCTGCGTCCTGCAGTGGAGTAGTAGCCACAGAGGCCTCTTCAAGGTAGGGGAATGTTGGTCCCCTTACATCAGAGCTGCATTGCCCTAACCCAATGCTGGAAAGTTGGTTAGGACTGCGCCCTTTATCACCTGCCTAGTACACCTTTAAAGCATTTAAAATTTAAAAAATGAAAACTTGGAACAAAAACACAGAACACCACTTTCTGCCATTCAAACAATGAAATCTGTGGGAAAAAAAAATAACGTTTCCCAACGCCCCTACCCACAATGTATGCATCACTGCAGACCGGTGAGTAAGTAGCAGGGGCGTAGCTAAAGACGTGCAGAGATGTGCAATTGCACCAGGCAACAAGCTTTAGGGGGGCTACAAGCTGAGCTTGGCACTAGTGGCAAAAATTGTGAAAACCTTGGTATGTATGAATAATTCCATCTTGTTATATACCATTTGGTGCTGAATTTAATGCAGAATGCTATGAGATGAATTGGAGTATAATATCTTCATTCCATTAAAAGTTATGGACAAAAAACCAAGAAAATGACAGTACAACTGCAATGTGTTATAATCAATCAATCAATCAATCAATCAACAGGTACTTATATACCGCTTTTCAACACGAAGTTCACAAAGCGGTTTACAGGCAAATAGTAATAATAAAGTTAAATGGCTCCCTGTCCCAAAAGGGCTCACAATCTAAAAAAAAGTTATAATGTCACTTCCAGGGCATCATTTTGCCCTCTGCACTGAGCTACACTTCTATTAGCTACACCAGTGGTAGGTAGCTAGCCAGGTAGCTTTTTAAACAGATCCTGTTTAAGCAGAGCCAATCCAGATCAGAACTGCAGAGGGAGAGACTTTAATCCTTTCCTTATGCCATTTTCCTGACAAATTGCCAGCCTCCCACAAGAGGGAAGCTGCTGTTGATGCCTATAGGAGCTTGCCTCCTAGGACAGTTTGGAGAATGGCAGTGGGGGGCTTAAATGATTAAGCCCCCCACCTCAGCCCACATGTCTGGTTTAAAAAAAAAAAAAGTACTACAAAGATGCATTTAACATGATGTGTATTTCGACTCCCTCCTTCAAATGCAGGTGGTTTCTAAAGCCTCTGTTAGCCATTCACATTGGGCAGGCTTGCTACACTGTATTTTGGCTTTGTGGGTCACCAGTGATGTAGGCTTGATATATCGTATGGTTGGTAACATACGCAACCAACAGAAGCATCTTGGCTGAAAACAGATCGCCTTCATTCAGTCCATGGTCTTTTGCCAGCTTTCTAGCCATATAACTAAAGAAAGGGGTGTGGTTTTTGTTCACTCAAATATACTTTGTCCATAGCATTTTACCAAGGTGTGCTTGCTGTCTTTTAAATTATGCCTCTCAGAGATTCATATCCTAGCAACCGCGGCTATGTTAGAAATAACTATCATAAAATAGCAGTTTAAAAATACATGGCTCTTTACCAATATGGATTGACTTTACAACTGGCCGCAGTGCTATAGTTTGGTTGGCAGCAGAGAGGATGTTAGAGCCCAATCCCCTATTATTATTTCCCAACCACCCCGCCCTTACTCAGGGCTAAGCCTCCATGGAGCGGGGAGGGGGGGGGGTAAACTCAAACCTGCATTAACTAAATAGCTGGCACAGGTCCTCATGGACCCACATCACAAGATCAGGACTGGGAAAAGGTTAAGATTCAGTGGCAAGCGGCTTCCACTGAACCCACCCCCATCTTGGACCCCATCTCCTCCCTGTTTGGCCCTCTCCCTGCCCCTGTCACTGCCTTGCTTTGTCTTCCCCCACCCCCATTCTGCCTTCCCGCCACCCCTTCCCAACCATCTTACCTGGATCGACAGGTAAGATTCACTGGCACCAAAGGGAAGCCTCTGGCCATTCTGCGAGCATCCACAGCAGTGCACTGAAAAGCACACTGCCAGAGCACCTTTTACAACTGGCGCAGCCAGCTTTATGGCAGCGAGCGCTAGTGGACAAGGAGCAAATATGATGGTCAGAAAGTATAGGATTGGGCTATTGACAATAACCATATTATTATTTAGCTGTTGGAGTGACTTCAAAAATCACTTCCTGGTAAGTACCTGTAATCCGTTATTGAACAATGTTTCGCAAACGCAACAGCAGCAGTATCTGTTTAGAAAATCTTCAAGATGGGCAGACCAATCCTAAGTCCGATACCACCCCCTGCTTTGCCTCTCCACCCCGCCTCCAGCCGCCAGCGTTATGTTGCTGCCTGGGCGGTGGGCACCGCATTAGGCCAGTGCCGGCAGTAAGGGCTGACTACCTGTGCCAGGTGGCACATCTGCAACACCAGCACCCAGGATATGCTCGTGCCGTGGGCGCTGGAGCACGCAGGATTGGGCCTTTAGTCATATTTTTTTCCTTTTCATCCGGTAATAGCTAAGCTGCATGCTAGTAAAACCATATTTTTGTTTGAAATTTTCTTGGGTGTAGTCAGCTTTTTGGCATGATCTGCATAGGAATTGGTAACACTCAGACTTCACTGCAGCAACATCAACACTTTGTACTGTAGTTGCAAAAATGCAACATTCTGCCTCTGGTATATGGAAACACCTGGAAGTTTTTCTGAGGCAGTTTTCTCTTTTTGGGGTTCACCTGAAGGTGCTCCAAATATGCACCATATGGAAGAGGTGCGCAAATGCAACTATGGTACAAAATGGGTTGCAATCTGTCATCCTTGGCCTCATCCTGGCCTCTGTTTCCAAGGGATGCTGCTATTATCTTACTACCTACTCCTCTCCTCTCCTGCTTGCTGTGCCTTTCTGGTGGCTTAATTTCACATACAGCAGGTGGTTACATTGGGCTGGAGAAAAAAGTGGAGACTGTAACTTATTCCATGCTCCAAAGTGGTGTTGAACACAATACTTGGGAAAAGCTGGGTAATCTGAATAAAACATTTATCCATACAGCAATGATTGAGGAATGGATTTTTACAGTGATGCACCCTTGCCAATTACCTATGTGTCTCATATTTTAAGCAAAAGTTATCTTGTGGAAGGGCAGATTTTTAATTGATCATAACAGATGGTGAGCGCAATCCTAACCTGGAGTTAGGCTCGCACAGTTAGGCCAACAAAGTTTGGCCAGCACAAGGGCCACTGTAAAGCACGTTTGGACCATTCTCAGAATTAGGGAGGATGATGCATATCTGTGTGCTGGCCTCTCTGACTTTGAGAGTGGTCCAAACATTCTTTACTGTTTCCCTTGCACTGGCCAAACTTTGCCAGCCTAACTCCAGGTTAGGATTGCACCCTGTGTGTGCGTAGGGAACAAGCAGTGATCTAAAAGTCTGCTTACTTATATAGAGATGAGGGATTGTTTAAAAAAAAATTAGTTAGCTGCTTGTGTTCTGCACATTCTGAAATTTTAGAATGATCCCAGGAGCATACCTTGGGGAGGTTGAGGGGCCCTGTGGCCCTGGGCGACATGCTTGGGAGGGCACAGCTATCCACTGCCCTGTGGCTCCTGAGGATTCACCCACTTCTTTTTTTTTTTTAAGCGAAATAAGTGGGTGGCCACTCAAACTGGCAAACTACCGCTCCAGAACCTCCGAGTGGCTGTGAAGGAGGCAGGAGAACCTGGCCTCTACACAGTCACTTGAACTGGTTTATGCTGGTCTGAGTGGTATCCTACGTCTTTGGAAAAAGCACAAAAGCAGGTTCAGAGCAGTGTGCAACTGCTTTGAGCATGCTGGAAGTAATTGCGGTGACATCATTATGTTGCAACAATTACTTCCACATCTGGGAGGTGTGGCATTTCTTAGGCACGGCCCTGGGGTAGCAGAAGAGCCAGGTCCACCTCATGTCCCTCATGTCACAGTTTAAGGGTTATCCTGGATTCGAAGTTGCTTCTGGATGCCCAGGATGCACACCAGGCTGTGGCCAGGAATGTCTTTGCTTAGTTTTGGCTGGTGCGCCAGCTGCAGCCGTACCCGCCTCAATCAGATCTGGCCACAGTGGTCCACGCCATGGTGACATCAAGATTAGATTACTAAAATGCGCTCTGCGTGGGGCTGTCCTTGAAGATGGTCCGGAAGCTGCAGCTAGTGCAGAATGCAGCGGCTTGTGTGGCCACTGGAGGTTGGCTGTTTGACTCCGTGGGACCGCTGTTTCAATAGCTACATTGGCTGCCAATTCACTTCCGGAACCAATTCAAGGTGCTGATTTTGACCTTTAAAGCCCTTTAAAGAAGGCGGTCTTTAGGAAGCGGTCTCTTTAGGAAGCGGTCTCTCAAGTATGCTGGGCCCTAGTCAAACTGCTGACACTCACAACATTCAAAATTCAAACTCTAACACTCACGAAAGGAATATAGCAGGAGTAAGGAATATAGCAGGAGTAAGGGCAGAAGATTTAGTCGAGAGGGTTAATGCTTCCGTTTGCCTGAAGATAAGAGCTGAAGATCTGAAGGTCGCCAGTTCGGGACAGCCGGAAGTCTCTGTGAGCGGCAGACCTCGTTAATTGCGGCTGATTAACAGCTGAGCTTCGGCTGCCTTGTGTGAGGGGGAGTTGTGCCGAAGTTCAGCCGATTCTCTGGTGGGAGCAGGGAAGCCGTTTATCAGCCAGCAAGAAGGCAAACGGGTGGCCAGAATGAAGGACTAAATCCAGAAAGATTCATCTGTATGTGTGTAGTTCTTGAAAGATAGAACATTTCTGTATAAATTGTAAAAACCTTCGGGTTTCTGAATAAAGTCTGCCCATGTAAACCGCCTTGAGTTATAGTCATTAGAGAAATCTGGTGACCTAAGAAAGGCGGTATATAAATCCAAGTATTATTATTATTATTATTATTATTATTATTATTAAGGTCTGCAGTTTCCAAGCTCCCAGCTTTCCGCGACCCACCTGACAGCAGGTCGTGACCCACCAAGTAGGTCCCAACCCACAGTTTGAATAACACTGCCCTAGACACTTTGACAGGAAACTAAGAAGCAAGTTACCCAAGCACAGAGACCAACAGCCGAGTTGCTCGTTTGTCATGTCGTCTGAATTATGCCACTAACTAAATGCCTGCCCTCCTCATTCTCCAATGTGCAAAAATAAGTCTGAAAATGGGCGAAAGCCCAATGCGTATGCATTGTCGAATGCCAGATATAACTTATACACTCCTCATTATTAAGGGAAATTGAATCTTTTAAAATGAATTCTGTCACCAGCCAAGAAAATAATTGTAGGGAAATCACTTAATATTGTTTCCAAAGGAACAGAAATTTTCTAAAGCACTGAGGTGCAGGGTTGCCAAGGCTCCAAAAACCAGTAGTAGTGGATACATTTTATTTATCTTTTTTATTTATAACTAGCTTTTTGTTACCCGGAGTTGCCTGGGTAACAAAATGATCTTCCAGAGTTTATGAGTTTTGCACCCCTTCTCGCCCCCCACGCCGAGAGGGGGGCGAACCTGGACTCCAACGGCGTCGGGAGCGTCGCTGCCCGTCTCGATAACCCCGGAAAGTACAGACTCAATGCCGATTTCGGCTGTTTTCGGCCATCTTCACGTGGGCCCCTCTGCACCCCCCACCCCCGGGGGCGCTGGGGGCCCTGACCCCCGCAGTGCTTGTTGCCAGGCCGCAAGGCACGCGCGTGCCAAGTCTGGCGCCAATCGCTCCAGGCGTCGCAGCGGGGCATGGCGGACGTGTTGTTTCACACCCCTTCTCACCCCCCACGCCGAGGGGGGGCCGAACCCAGACTCCAACAGCATCGGGAGCGTCGCCGCTCATCTCGGCGACCCCGGAAACTACGGATTTGATGCCAATTTCGGCCGTTTTCGGCTGTTTTCACGCAGGCCCCCCATGTACCCCCACCCCTGGGGGCGCCAGGGGGGCCTGACCCCCGCAGTGTTTGTCGCCAGGCCGCAAGGCACACGCATGCCGTGTTTGGTGCGCGTCGCTCCAAGCGTTGCGGAGCCTATGCGGCACATACAGACATACATACATACATACACACATCCGATTTTATATAGATACTTATCTCCCTCATCTAAAGAAGACTTGGAGCAGCTCCCATGGAGCTTCCAGGAGTTCTTCCTCTAGGGAGTAGTGTTGCCAACTGACCAAAAATGACCAAAAAGGCATTTGTACCTTTCAAGAGTAGCTTGATTTGATCAGCAGGTGACATCTCCCCATTCAGGAATATACTTGCCAATATTTGAACAATGACCACAGTAAAAAGCAGAGCTACAGACGACATTTGAAAATTTGACAACCCTCTCTGACATCAGTCAGACCTGCACCTGCATAGCTTCAACAATGCTACTGCCGCTAAGGCTTCCAGTCTATTTGAAAGACAACATGGCATGTCAAGGATTTAGTAATGATCTGTACTTGATTACAACACAGGGTCGTGCATGTCACCTTATATCAGTGGTTCCCAAACTGTGGGTCAGGACCCACCTGTGGGTCGCGAGCCAATTTTAGGTGGGTTGCAAAGCACCTAGAACAGACATTTGGAAAATAAGGGAAGATGGGATGTGCAGTTGTTTTGCTTGTGTCACTATTGTAAATATGCTTTTTCTCTTTCTGATTCACTTTGCTATTGGAAAATGGCTGAGAAATAACCCAATTTATTGCTGCATGCTCAGGAAAGCAGCAGGCTCTGGCATCACAATGATAGCACTTCTGGCCATGACCTCTCTTCTGGTGTGCCACAGACAGATTGTCATTCTAAAAAGTGGGTCCCGGTCAGTGGTGTCATTCAAATGATTTAGGAACAGGAACTGCTTTATACCATTCCATCTTGTAGGTATGGCAACAGTAGCTTTGCCCAAAGTGTTGTCTCTGTGATATCTTGGGTGAATTTATTTAGGGCAGGCTATAAATTGGGAAGAACATGACTTCTTAAGAAGTGGAAGTCACAATGGATCCTGAACCATAATAAGAATTATTTCCTTTTTGGGTTCAAAAACCATCTATTTCCCATGTTTACGTGGCTATCATTTGTTTCATGTCCATGCCATTCCCATATCCTCTGACACAATATGCCATGCCATACACTAACTCTGTCAACCATACAGTTAAGAGGCTTTTTGACATCCTTCCCGAGTTTCCTTTTGCAGAAGTAATACGAAATGCAAATGTGGAGAGATCTCCATGGAATTTGTTGTTGTTGTTGTTCAGTCGCTAAGTCGTGTCCGACTCTTCGCGACCCCATGGACCACAGCACGCCAGGCCTCCCTGTCCTCCACTAGCTTCCGGAGTTCACCCAATTTCATGTTCATCGCTTCGGTGACACTATCTAACCATCTCATCCTCTGCCGCCCCCTTCTCCTTTTGCCTTCAATCTTTCCCAGCATGAGGGTCTTTTCTAAAGAGTCCTCTCTTCTCATCAGGTGGCCAAAGTATTGGAGCTTCAGCTTCAGCATTTGTCCTTCCAGGGAGCAATCAGGCTTGACTTCCTGTAGGATGGACCGATTGGACCTCTTTGCAGTCCAGGGGACTCTCAAGAGTCTTCTCCAGCACCATAATTCGAAAGCATCTATTCTTCGGCGCTCTGCCTTTCTTATGGTCCAGCTCTCACAGCCATACATAGCTACTGGGAAAACCATAGCTTTGACTATGCGAACCTTTGTTGGCAGGGTGATGTCTCGGCTTTTGATTAAGTTGTCTAAGTTCGCCATAGCTTTCCTCCCAAGAAGTAAACGTCTTTTAATTTCATGGCTGCAGTCACCATCTGCGGTGATCTTGGAGCCCAGGAAGATAAAGTCTGTCACTGCTTCCATTTCTTCCCCTTCTATTTGCCAGGAAGTGATGGGAGTGGTGGCCATGATCTTAGTTTTTTTAATGTTGAGCTTCAAGCCAATTTTGGCACTTTCCTCTTTCACCCTCATCAGCAGGTTCTTTAAGTCTTCCTCACTTTCTGCCATTAGAGTGGTGTCGTCTGCATATCTGAGGTTGTTGATATTTCTCCCAGCGATCTTGATTCCAGCTTGTGAATCATCCAGCCCTGCCTTCCTCATGATGTACTCTGCATATAAGTTAAATAAGCAGGGTGACAGGATACAGCCTTGTCGTACTCCTTTCCCAATTTGAAACCAGTCGGTTGTTCCATGTCCAGTTCTAACTGTTGCTTCCTGGCCCACGTACAGGTTTCTCAGAAGACAGATAAGGTGGTCTGGTACTCCCATCTCTTCAAGAACTTGCCACAGTTTGTTGTGATCCACACAATCAAAGGCTTTAGCATAGTCAATGAAGCAGAGGTAGATGTTTTTCTGGAACTCTCTGGCTTTCTCCATGATCCATCGAATGTTGGCAATTTGATCTCTAGTTCCTCTGCCTCTTCGGAAACCAGCTTGTACATCTGGTAGTTCTCGATTCACATACTGCTGAAGCCGAGCTTGTAGGATTTTGAGCATGACCTTGCTAGCATGTGAAATGAGTGCAATGGTGCGGTAGTTTGAACAATCTTTGGCATTGCCCTTCTTTGGGATTGGAATGTAAACTGATCTTTTCCAGTCTTGTGGCCACTGCTGGGTTTTCCAAATTTGCTGGCATATGGAGTGCAGCACTTTGACAGCATCATCTTTTAAGATTTTCAGTAATTCCACTGGAATGCTGTCACCTCCACTAGCTTTGTTGTTAGTGAGGCTTTCTAAAGCCCACTTGACTTCACACTCCAGGATGTCAGGTTCAAGCTCAGTGACCGCACCATTGTGGTTATCAGGAACATTGAGATCGGCCTTATAGAGTTCCTCTGTGTATTCTTGCCACCTCTTCTTAATCTCATCTGCTTCTGTTAGGTCCTTGCCGTTTTTGTCCTTTATTGTGCCTACCTTAGCATGAAATTGTCCTTTGACATCTCCAATTTTCTTGAAAAGATCTCTAGTCTTTCCCATTCTATTGTTTTCCTCTATTTCTTTGCATTGCTCATTGAGGAAGGCCTTCCTATCTCTCCTTGCTGTTCTCTGGAAATCTGCATTCAGTTGGGTATATCTTTCCCTTTCTCCCTTGCTTTTGGCTTCCCTTCTTTCCTCAGCTATTTTTAAAGCCTCTTCAGATAGCCACTTTGCCTTCTTGCATTTCTTTCTCTTTGGGATGGTTTTAGTTGCTGCTTCCTGTACAATGTTACAGACCTCCGTCCAAAGTTCTTCAGGCACTCTGTCTACCAAATCTAAGCCTCTAAATCTGTTTGTCACCTCCACTGTATATTCGTTTGGGATCTGATTTAGGTCATACATGGAGGGCCTAGTGCTTTTCCCTACTTTTTAAGTTTAAGCCTGAATTTTGCAATAAGAAGCTCATGATCTGAGCCACAGTCAGCTCCAGGTCTTGTTTTTACTGCCTGTATAGAGCTTCTCCACCTTTGGCTGCAAAGAATGTAATCAATCTGATTTCGATGTAGACCATCTGGTGAAGTCCATGTGTACAGTCGCCGTTTGTGTTGCTGGAAAAGGGTATTTGCTATGACTAATGTGTTCTCCTGACAAAACTCTATCAGTCTTTGCCCTGCTTCATTCTGTACTCCAAGACCAAACTTGCCTGTTACTCCTATTACCTCTTGACTGCCTACTTTAGCATTCCAATCCCCTATGATGAGAAGGACATCTTTTTTGGGTGTTAATTCTAGAAGCTGTTCTAGGTCTTCATAGAAACGGTCAACTTCTTCCTCTTCAGCACCAGTGGTTGGGGCGTAGACTTGGATTACTGTGATGTTGAAAGGTTTGCCTTGGATCCGAATTGAAATCATTCTATCACTTTTGAGATTATACCCCAGTACTGCTGTTCTCACTCTCTTGTTCACTATGAAGGCTACTCCATTTCTTCTAAGGGATTCCTGCCCACAGTAGCAGATATAATGGTCATCTGAATTAAATTCTCCCATTCCTGTCCATTTTAGTTCACTAACTCCCATGATGTCGATGTTCAGCCTTGACATCTCACGTTTGACTACATCTAACTTACCTTGATTCATAGATCTGACGTTCCAGGTTCCTATGCAGTATTGCTCTTTGCAGCATCGCACTTTCCTTTCACTTCCAGACACATCCACAGCTGAGCTTCCTTCCGGTTTTGGCCCAGCTACTTCACTCTTTCTGGAGCTACTAGTACTCGTGTTCTGCTCTTCCCCAGTAGCATAATGGACACCTTCCGACCTGAGGGTCTCATCTTCCAGTGTCATATCGTTTAGCCTTTTAGTTTTGTAATCCATGAGGTTTTCTTGGCAAGAGTACTGGAGTGGGTTGCCATTTCCTTCTCCAGCGGATCACGTTTAGTCAGAACTCTCTACTATGACCTGTCCATCTTGGGTAACCCTACATGGCATAGCTCACAGCTTCATTGAGCTACTCAAGCCCCTTCGCCACGACAAGGCAGTGATCCATGAAAGGGCTCCATGGAATTATCCTCTGTTTAATCCGGTAAGCTAATGTGGGCGATAGCAAACCAGCAGATGCTATTTTTAGGGAAACGGCCTAAAGTTCTCATAAATGTGGAGAGATGTTATCAAATATCAGAGGAAGACTATTATGCAAGGAAGACTATTGAGCAAGGACCGAAAGAACAGCATGTGTCTGACAGGAATAACTTAGGAGCTTCTTCCCAACCTGCAAAAGATATAGGTTTCCCCACGACCGAATGATCTAGTCGTGACTGACTGTATGGGGTGGTGCTCATCTCCGTTTCTAAGTCGAAGAGCCAGTGTTTGTCCGCTTCTGTGGTCATGTGGCCGGCGTGACTATACGCCAAGGCACACAGAACACCTTCCCACCAAAGTGGTACCTATTTATCTATTCACATTTTTAGGTGCTTTCGAACTGCTAGGTTGGCAGGAGCTGGGACAAACAATGGGAGCTCACTCCGTTGCATGGTCTCGAACTGCCAACCTTCTGGTCAACAGCTCAGCGGTTTAACCTGCAGTGCCACCACGTCCCTGCAATGAAACTTATACGCTTGTAATTTCTATCTGGGCATGGGTATCACTTCACAATATATCTGGCCCAAATCAATTTTGATTCGGTTAACTAGCGCATCACAGTGACTAATCTCTGGACTTCCATCTCTCCTGAAAGAGGAATGGTGGTGGTGTGCTTGCTCTGTCTCCAGGCATCCCCGCTTTTAATGAGTATGATGAGCATTCTGCTGTTGTCCTCACTGATATAAAAGGCATCATTTTGTAGTATCAAAGTCAATAAGTATGTTTGATAGGTTAACAATGTGCCTTTGCAATTCATCAGTTAACAATAAAAATCAATCCATGAACAATATTATTAATGGATCAATCACCTTTTAATATTGAGTACAGCATACTTTCCATTCTGATGTTCTGTGGATATATTTTTCTTGTCCACTAGTCATCGCCAAACAGCGAAGCCCATTAAAATCAGCTTTATTGATTACAATATGGCATGCTAAGCTGCTACATCTTTCGTACCCACTCACTCTCACACATTTTTTTTTCAACCACTGGCCAGAAAGTTCCAGTTGCAACCAGTAGCGTAGCCACAGAGGGGCAGTGCAGTAAGTGCCCAGATGCTGTCGGAGCCATTCTAGGCAACATACTGGAGACACTGTTTGGTTTGACAAGTGCCTATGCACTGCTGTCATTGCCCAGAATGGCTCTGATGGAGAGTGAAAGGGGACACTTACACACTGCATTGCGGCACCTGTTTGGACCACTCTCAAAATCAGAGAGGCCAGCACACAGACCATCCTCCCTGAAGGTGCAATCCTAAACTGAGTTAGGCCAGCATAAACTAAGCCAGCAAAGTTTGGCCAGCATAAACACACCGAAAAGTATGTTTGGACCACTCTTGGAGTCAGAGAGACCAGCACACAGACGTGAGTCATCCTCCCTGACTCCGAGAATAGTCCAATAATGCTTTATGGTGGCCCTTGGGCTGGCCAAACTTTGCTGGCTTAGTTTATGCCGGCCTAACACCAGTTTAGGATTGCGCTCTTATTCTGAGAGCGCAATCCTAACCTTGAGTGAGGCTGGCACTGTTAGGCCAGCAAAGTTTGACCAACACAAGGGCCCCCATAAAGCGCGTTTGGACCACTCTTGGAGTCAGGGAGGATGGTCACGTCTGTGTGCTGTATGCTGAGAGTGGTCCAAACATGCTTTACGGTGGCCCTTGTGCCAGCCAAACTGTGCCGGCCTAAATGAGCTGGCCTAACTCAAGGTTACGATTGCACTCTGAGAGTGGTTCAAACAGGTTTTACAGGAGCCCCTGTGCCGGCCAATCTTTGCAAACTTTGCTAACTATGCCAGCCTAACTCTAGGTTAGGATTGTGCCCTCAATTTATTTATTTATAGGTAATAATGACCAGAAAAAAGACCCTCCAATATTTATCTCCCACTATTTACACATGCTTGCAAACTGTAGGAGCTCAGCTCTTTGCAGGGTAGTTAGCAGCTATCTGATTTTTGACCAGCTTCAGTGCTTGGGTCAATTTATCTGCCCAATAATATATGACCCTCTCCCAAACTCCTGCAGACCATTCATGACTCACCAATGTGCCATGGCACACTGGTTGAAAAAAGGCTGCCTAGGGTTTTTCAATCATGACTTCGCGTTGACGCAAGGGGCATGCTAGGATTGCGCTGCCCGACACATTGCTGCCCCATGCAGAGAGAGGATTAGGGGCAACTTTTCCGGGTGGTGAAAACCAGAGAGGATTGTGAAGAGCTCCAGAAGGATCTCTCCAAGTTGGGGGAATGGGCAGCCAAATGGCAGATGCGTTTCAACGTAAACAAATGTAAAGTGATGCACATTGGGGCCAAAAACCAAAGCTTCACCTATAGGCTAATGGGTTCTGAGCTGTCTGTGACAGCTCAGGAGAGAGATCTTGGGGTGCTGGTGGACAATTCCATGAAGGTATCGACCCAGTGTGCGGCAGCAATTAAGAAAGCCAATTCCATGCTCGGGGTAATTAAAAAAGGGGTTGAGAATAAAACAGCCAATATTATCATGCCATTGTACAAATCGATGGTAAGGCCGCACCTGGAATATTGTGTCCAGTTCTGGTCGCCGCATCTCAAAAAGGACATAGTGGAGTTGGAAAAGGTGCAGAAGAGAGCGACAAAAATGATTACGGGGCTGGGGCACCTCCCTTATGAAGAAAGACTGCAGCGTTTGGGGCTCTTCAGTCTAGAAAAAAGGCGCCTGAGGGGGGACATGATTGAGACATACAAAATTATGCATGGAAGGGATAGAGTTGATAGAGGGATGTTCTTTTCCCTCTCTCACAACACCAGAACCAGGGGGCATCCGCTAAAACTGAGGGTTGGGAGAGTTAAAACAGATAAAAGGAAGTACTTTTTTACCCAGCGGGTAGTTAATCTGTGGAACTCCTTGCCACAGGAGGTGGTGATGGCATCTGGTCTTGATGTCTTTAAGAGAGGATTAGACCGATTTCTGGAGGAAAGATCCATTGTGGGCTATAGGCAATGATGGATTGTGCAACCTCCTTACAAAGGTGGTGGGCTACAGGTACCGGGTGTAAGGGAGTGGCAACAGGATGCAAGCATCTTGTTGTCTCCTGCCTCCCTGGGGCACCTGGGGTGGGCCGCTGTGAGATTCAGGAAGCTGGACTAGATGGGCCCTTGGCCTGATCCAGCATGGCTCTTCTTATGTTCTTATGTTCTTATGTTCTTAACTTCTTCAGCTGTTGATTTTTTAAGGTCAGTGGCTTTGGGCCTAGTGATTTCAAAACATGTTTGATATTATTAGTCTGCATATTTTTATGAGATATAGACAAATCTAGGGATGCACTTCTCTCCTGAGAACCTCTCTGGAGTTCACACGTCTTGTTTCTACAGACTTCCCTACATGGATTTTTAGAAAAAACAAAGTTAGGGAAACATAACATCCAATGCAACTCTCATGTAAGTAATAGCCTATACGATCAAGGCCAAGAGCATGACACCTGTAAAGCACACCTGAGCAGCACAGGTGAGAAACTTTAGGGATGCCATTGCTTCAGGTTGGAAGTTCCTGGAAGGCACAGGCAGAACTGAGAGTGTAGCAAGCCTCTGTTGTTTTGTAAGGGAAATATCTGCTATCTCTCTATCAGCTCAGGCTTACCACTGAGTGCATATTGATTATTTAATAGATGGCATGCTTCATGGGTGACAGACTCAGATTCTTTAATGTGCTTCGCTTACTTTTCGTAAATCAGTATTGGCACGAGGTGGCATTATTCTAGACAAGCTGGCTGAAAACCACATCCAGAGAACCAAGCTAGTTACTAAACTGGTCCAAACCAGGATCAAAACAAAACTGGCATTGCAGCCAAATCCACATAGGAATGGAAGTGAAATGTTATAGGGTGTTGGAAAATGGTGTTATTTTTTCTCAGATTTTGTTATTTGAAAGGCAAAAAGCAGTGTTGTGTGTTTTTATTCTCATTCCAACTGTTTATTGTATTCTTCAAACTTTTATTAAGTTTAAATGCTTAATGATATTAATGCTTAATATAGGTGATACAGTATCAGCAGATGCAGCCACGGTATTATTTCTAATTGGAAGAGTAATCGATTTTACTTTCTGGAAAGTATCTTTAACACCAACATTTGGTGTTTAGTGTTTTTATTCAGACATTTTAACTCCAAAAGGTGGTGTTTTGTGTTTTTATGAGTTTTTAACAAAAAATATAACACCCTTAGTTATACATTTAGCTATTTGGCTATGGATCAAGGACATTTTTGCTATTTTAGCTACCCATTTATTTTGAGGTTGCTTGTTATTATTTTGAAGTTATTTGTTTTAGGAGCTCCCACTGTTTAAAATTGCTTTGGGGCCCAATTCTGTGGGTGCATAATGCCACTGGAATGTTTCCTCTGTGGTGGGGCTTTCCAGCTATTGCAAAAGGCAACACGCCTGAATGCATGGCTTGGCATCCACCACAGGTGGGGAGCAGGCACCTTCACACAGAACCTAACAAATGAAAATTGTGCCTGGAGCAAGAAGGTATTTGGCACCCTCCCCCATTTTCCAAAACTCACCAGCCACTCAGTGGTTCCAAACAGGAGTTGCGATGACGTCACGGCACTGCCCACTTCCTGATTTGGCGGCTCCCTCTGGCAAAAAGTTTAACCCTCACTTAACCCTAACCCTCACTTCAATCCTGAGCCCTTCAGCATGGATTTTCAACTCTGGAAACTCTGTCAGAGGATAGGCAGGCAAGCCAGACCAGCCACAGCAGCGGAGAAGGCAGCACTCAAAAAGAGACACAGGCTGCAATCCTATCCACACCTACCTGGGAGTAAGCCCCATTGAGTATAATGGGACTTACTTCTGAGTAGACATGGATAGGTTGGGTTTCTCGGAGTCACAACACCTTCCCCATTTCATTTGCCTGCCCTCCTGATTACTCCTCAGATTCCCCGTCCTAAGGGGTTAAATTAAGAGCGTGCGGCTGCCGGGCTGCTCGTCTCTCTCCTTCCCTCCTGAACAGCTTCAGCCGGGGAGGGGGCCTCAGCATTAGCGCTTTGACTCCCGTTTCTCCTGCCCCCCCCCCTCGGCGATGGAAAATGCTGCTACGGCAACAGAGAAGCAGAGGGTGGAGCCTGAGGGAGCAGAAAGGTGCGCGATTTTTTAAATACTGTAAGTAATTTGCTTTTTTAATCTGTAAAAATTGCGCCCGTCCTTTTAATTGCGTTTCATTCCGCCTAGAACGGGTGCTGCTCCTCTGGCTCCACCCCTGTTCCGCCTCTGCCTCCACATGCCAGCAGCTGACAGACACCCGCTAGTCCTGGTGAATGAGCAGAAAAGGGTGGAAAAGGTCCGGGTTGGATGGAACAGGGCATTGATGGGGGCAGGTCGGTGGGCGGATCAGGACTGGGAAGCGGTGGAATTGGAAGCAGTGGCTCAAGCTTGGATCGCCCTCCATAAGTCCACACAGACTTGTGGCAGCTATAGAAGGAGAACAGGTCCGAGGAGACCCAGCAGCCCACATGGGCTTACCCCGAGAAGGCCTCTGGAGGCCAAAACTCCACTGCAGGATACATCAGGGGCTGAACTGGACCACACACTGCGGGGGAGTGAGTTAGGGTTGAGCTGTTAATCATTTTGGAATATTTTTCATTGTCTGTTGTAAGCCACTGTGGTGGTAGTTTCTTTACAGAGGGCGCAATCCTAACCTGGAGTTAAGCCTGCACAGTTAGGCCAGCAAAGTTTGGCTGGCACAAGGGCTGCTGAAAAGCACATTTGGACCACTCTTGGAGTCAGGGAGGATGGCGTACGTCTGTATGCCGGCCTCTCTGATTCCGAGAGTGGCCCACACATATGTTACGGTGTCCCTTGTGCCAGCCAAACTTTGCTGGCCTAACTGTGCCTCCAGGTTAGGACTGCACTCTGAGATAAATAGGTGACAAATAAATGTTTTGAATTTAAGAAATACGGTTCCCATACATGTAGGAACCCATACACGGTTCCCATACATGTAGGAGGTATGCACTGGAGAACCACATCCAATCAGGGCATTTGGGGTTGTGTCCCACTGCCTCCAAGTGTTGAGGAATGTGAGTTTGCCCTGCTTGCAAATGGTGATTTAAACATCACCAAATAAATGCCACACCAGGTGTTAAAAAAAACAAATGCCACACCTTGTTAAAAAAAAAACCAAGGTGTCTGTGATGTCGGTTTTTTAAACTGTGTACATGGAACACCCATTCATACAGTTATGTTTTCCCAAAGAGTGTGCTTTTCATTTTTGTGTGTTTCATGTTGTCAGTTTACCACTGTTGTTTTAGCCAGTCCGTTCCAGGGTCCATCTGGTAGTCCATCTGTCTTGAGCCTCCAGCGTTCATTACATAGTGAATGATATATGCAGAACTATTAAAGAATAACAAATTGGTTACCATGTAAACATCCAGCGTTACATTATATGGTCTATTTAGTTTTGAAATGAGAAGTAAGGAAATTGAAAGTTGGTAAATGGGGAGCTAATATTTCATGTCATTTAGTGAAATAAATATGTAGGTCAGATAAATTACGCGAAGTGTCTGGGATTTTGTTTTTCCTCTGGCTGTTAGAAGAACAGCTGTTGGATGTATGACTTTTCCTGCAATATATAGGCTTTTTTTCCAGAGCAGTGGAAAGGTCAACACCGCGTGGTATTAGCCAATTATTATTGAGACACAACAAATGAAACTGCGTCATGATAGTACACACCAGTCTATAAATTAATGACTCGGGCATTACTGTTTTGCAAATAAACATGTGACTGTTCTCCTCCCCCACCCTGTCTCCCCTCCAGTTCCATACATATACACAACCCATTTCAAGGGACCAAGATATTTTTTCCCCTTCAGCACCCCCCCCCCCAAAAATACTTCTGGACTTCACATACTTCTGGACTCTGGGATTATACACTGACTGATCTCCAATGCAATGAAGGGTGCAATCCTAACCTGGAGTTAGGAAGGCACAATTAGGCCAGCAAAGTTTGGTAGGCACAAGGGACACCAGAATCAGAGAAGCCGGCACACAGATGTGCACCATTCTTCCTGACTCCGAGTGGTCCAAACATACTTTATGGTGGCCCTTGTGCCAGCCAAACTTTGCTGACCTACCTGTGCCAGCTTAACTCCAGGTTAGGATTGCGTTCTAAGAGCCAAACTGATGATAGCGTAGAAGCAGCTTACAGCTGTGAGGCTTGGAAAGGCTTCAAGGTCGCAGAGCTCTGGCAAGGAATCACTCAGACAACAGAGATTAGGGTAGCAAGAACTTGTATATTCTCAGAAGAAGGCTTCTTGCAGCAAACAGGTAACGAGTACAGCAAAGCGCCTCCAGCAGCAACACTTACACCTCCAGCACCTAACCACAGGTGTTTCTGGTCCTGATTAAATAGTTCCCAGCATCCAATCAGAGATCAGATGATCTCATCCCCAGTTGAAGCTGAGTCAGAATGACTCAGCACTTTACTGCTGGTCTGCTAGGCCTAAATGACTCAGCACTTTACCAGCTGAGTCGGCCTAGTGTTAGGCCTTTCCCCATTCAGGCCTGTAAATTTCCAGGGACTTCCTTCAGTATCCCAACACAAACTATGTGGGAAATCCATGATTCAATCTCCTGATGTCTTTTTCTTTTCTAAAAGCAGCCCTGGCTGGTGGCAGTGCCATTCCTGCCATTCATCCAGAGTGGGGGCAAATGCCCCTGGGCAGAGTGGGGATGGTGCCCGCTGCTGCTACGAATCATCATGCCCACCCTCCAGAGCCCTCCCGAGGATCAGGAAGGCCACGTGTGGCATTCTCGACGAAAACCAGAAGTAATGTTTAAAGCCTTGAGGACATCACATGGGCCTCTGGAGTCTCTAGGTGGGTCAGGGAGTGGCAGTCTCCATGGGGGTGGCAGTCTGCGGTCGTGAATTTCCTTTGAAAAAACTTGTGATGGGGCCTTTTGGGTAGCAGCCCCCAGTACGTTGAAGTATTATCTCCTGGAGGTTCGCTTGGCCCCATACTGGTGATTTTTGCCAGGTGGTGAAGACAGTTTTGAGTAAGCAAATGCTTCAGTTAAAATAATACCCCATAAATGTTTGTGTCCTTTGGTTCTCTTCAATTGTTCCTCCGTTCAGTTGGTTATTTTGGTTATTGTGTTGGATTGTCTTATTGTCATTGTTTATTGTGATACTTTTGGTGATGTGTATTAGTGTCTTATTTTTTAAGTAACATCAACCACTTTGAGGAGAAGACTAATAAATGAAAACAATTACTGAGTGAGCTCAACAATCTTTTCTTCTGGAAAGGCTTTTGGCATTTGGAGTGGAGTTTACTGGCATTTGGAGTGGAGTTTACAAGAGTGCAATCCTAACTTGCGCTGGAACGGCAAGGCCGGCAGGCCTGCGCTATACCCAGCGCACATTGGTGCAGGCAGGAACCTGGGGCAAGGGCACGTTCATGCCCATGCCCTGGGGTAGGTGCCAGCCACCCCAATGGGCTTGCTCAGAACCACACCTGTTATTTAGTAGGCTCACTCCGAGCAAGCCACATGGCCTGAATCGGGGCAGCGTGGCCTGGGGACGGGAGCTTGGATGCGACCTAATGGCCATATCCCAACTTCCCACACCCCCAGACTGGCACACCTCCTGGTTTACCCACCCCATGCCCAGAAAGGCTCTCCTGCCCTCCATCACGCCGCCTGGAACCGCTCCTGCGCCAGCCGAACTTGGCAGGCGAAGGAACTGTGCAGTGCCAGCTTCTGCTGGCACCATGGGCCGACGCTGCTGCCAGTATTGGCCCTGCAGATGCAGCGCCGGTGTGGCGGTCTTTGAGTGTGCGCTGAGTCACTGACTGCCAGCCCAATCCTATCCTTTCCCCACCATAGCATGCAGTTGTGCCAAAACAGGCTATGCTGTATGCTGTGGTAAGTGGGGGTGGTGGTGGTGGTTTGCTGATCAGGAGGCTTGGGAGAGTAAGGGAAAGTTCCCTACTCCTCCATCGTTCCCTCAATTGGTAATGGATCTGCTTGAACCTTGGCACACGTCTGAAGAGACATGTTCAGAGGCTTTGGAGGGGACAGCGTACACTCCCACCTCCAACATGACCCATCCCTCTCCCTGACTTGCCTTATTCCTCCCATCACCTCACCCCGTTCCACCCACCCTGCCAACTTACATAAGCAGTCTGGGCCTCACCTGGCTACCATCACATGAGCCTGCAGCACTGGCCTGGGAGCATTCGGTTCCACAAGCTTCTATAACAGCATTTACAATGCTGTAAAGGTTTTCCCAGTAGCAATGTATGGCTGTGAGAGCTGGACCATACGAAAGGCAGAGCGCCGAAGAATAGATGCTTTTGAATTATGGTGTTGGAGAAGACTCTTGAGAGTCCCCTGGACTGCAGGGAGATCAAATCGGTCAATCCTACAGGAAGTCAAGCCTGATTGCTCCCTGGAAGGAGAAATCCTGAAGCTGAAGCTCCAATACTTTGGCCACCTCATGAGAAGAGAGGACTCTTTAGAAAAGACCCTCATGCTGGGGAAGATTGAAGGCAAAAGGAGAAGGGGGCGGCAGAGGATGAGATGGTTAGATAGTGTCACCGAACATGAAACTTCATGAACATGAAATTGGATGAACTCCAGAAGTTAGTGGAGGACAGGGAGGCCTGGCGTGCTGTGGTCCATGGGGTCGCGAAGAGTCGGACACGACTTAGCGACTGAACAACAACAACAAAGTGTGCTCCGCCACTGGAATGCTAGTTCTGTCAGCAGAGCCAAAGAGCAGGATTGGGCAGTGAAGTTAATAGAGTAAGGTGTGTTGGAAGCCACTTAGGGCTTAATCCTGAACCCTCCAGTGCAGACGGTTTGAGCATGCCGCACACGCTGATGTCACAAACATGCCGTAAGTTCAACTTCCAAGGCTGTAAACATCATCTGTTCTATCCATTTTTTAAAATAAATAAATAAATTGTGAGAAACATACCCCAAATAATTGGGAAACATGTTTGCATATTTCAATATTTTCACATTGTGTTTTCATGAACAAATGTGCATTTTAACAGGAAGAATTTGGTAGACTTGGCATTTTTTTCATGTGAAAGGTGTTTGGGTCATTTGGTGCATGAACTGAATTCTATGTGAACTTGCCTGTAACTTAAGGAAATGAATGTCAGCTATACATTGTAATGTAATCATTCTGGAGATGAAACCCAGATAAGTTTTCAGAACTTCCCTCCCACTTTATATTAGCTTAGTCTATTAGGCTCCTGCTTCACTACTCGTTAAAGTAGTGTGGATTTTATAAATGAGATAGAAATTTGATAATGCTTAATGTTATTCTTAATACAAGCTATTAAATACTTGATCTTCTTAAGAACATACTTAATTAGAATATAGACAGTGCATTTTTTTTCACATGTTCCATTTCTGCTTCCAAAAGTTAACGTAAGACTGCTTTTCTTTTTGCTGCTCCTCATAGAGAGAGCCTAAATGTTGCACTAAATTTATTTTTCTGCTTGAATGATGAATGTCAATTTGACTGCAGGCTACATTTTTCTGTTAGCTAGCCTTTCTGTAGCTGTACATAAAATCCTAGGCAAATAAAAGAAACTCTGCCATGTCGAACTGAGAGCTGATATTGTGACAAAAGCCCTTGATTAAGCACCAGACAGAAAACATCTGTCATGAGTGTTGTTTGGCTGTTCATTGTATCCCATCCTGTTGACAGTTTATAGCGCTGTTAGCAGATGTAGCTTCCAGAACTGGTCTCCCTAAGCTAGGAATAGCCACCATTGCCAGATGTGGAAACACAAAGCAAAATTGTGGTGATAATATACTGGACACTTAGAGTACACTTCAAGTGTTCAAAAATATAATGAAATGAAACAGATGCTGGGTAACCAATCTGGAGCTTACAGCAGTAGATCCCGCAATCTGCTGCCATGAACCCTGATCTGGTGTCATAAAAGATGTGTTATTGTCCTTCGCTGCAGGACAGTTAGTGCAAATGGTTGGAGGCCCTGCACAAGCACCAATAGCTCAGATTGCACCATAACAGATAAGGTGGTAGTAGGGGACGTTCATGGGAGGTTTTGGGGAGGATCAGGGAAGTATTG
Source organism: Lerista edwardsae (assembly GCA_029204185.1). Lineage (NCBI taxonomy): Eukaryota > Metazoa > Chordata > Lepidosauria > Squamata > Scincidae > Lerista > Lerista edwardsae. Next base: position 39,999,220 of record JAJKFI010000002.1, on the reverse strand, counting down.
GTATGGGGCAGGGAGTGGGGCATGCAGGAGGTCAATTGATAGCATCTTGGTGGATCTTGGAAACAGTCATGCATGTTGGGAGCCTATCTCCCTTTTCTAGGCCTGTGACTTCTCAGACTTAAATAACTGGTGTAGGCCTGAGTAAACTGGTGAGGGAGGGGCGGTGTGTTCAGTAGATTTCATGTTTAAAAATTGGTTACTTGGGTTTCATATAGTGGCCCTTGTTAATCCCTGTCACCCCGGCCAGGACCGGGAGGGCTGCAGCCAAGGGGGGTTTACCAGGGGTAACCCTGGGGGACGATTTCACCCTGGATGGGGGCAAGGCGCCGGGACTCCACCCGGGTCAGGGGACCGGAGACTCCCAGCCCGAGGGAAAAGATGAGCCTATACGGGCCTCTGGCAGAGAGGGCAGGTGCAGGAGCCAGCCCCTGGCCTTACTCTAGTGCAAGGGGAAACCTCAAAGGGAGACTGGGAAGCCTCTGGGAGGAGGAGGCGGCGCAGTAGTGTCATTCAGTAATGAGGAAGCGGAACGCTAGGCGGGACTTACCCCTTGATTGACAGGGAGCCCGCAACGCGTCGCCGCCTGCCATTCCGCCGCAGGGGCTTCTTCCGGGTGGTGCGCCCCTCCGCGGCTCTCTGCAGCACCCAGCGCACCCCCCAGGCAAGCGGGCACCCCCTCCGAAGCCAGAGGTGCCCGCGCAGCGCTCGGAAAGGCAGCGCCGCGTCAGCAACGCGCAGCCAATCAGGCGGTAAGTCCCGCCCAGCGTTCCGTCTGTTCATTACTGAATGACACTACTGAGGAGGCGGAACCAGGAGGAGGAGCCTGGGCCTTAAAAGGAGGCCCGGCTCAGCTCAGGAGGGCAGTCTCTGGCTGGCCGACTAGGGAGCAGGACGTCCAGGGAGGCTCGCAACCGCCTTACCTGGACGGGCTTTCCAGCCCATACTGGAATGTGACACGAGGGATCCGGGGGGGGGGTCTTCCTCGGCAGCAAGCCCGGGGCAAGAGCGGAGAAGCAAAGGTCCTGCCTGGCCTCATATTGGGGGCACCAGGGGAGGCCCCCCTGCTGCCCGACCCAGAGACCCTGGCAGTCCGGTTCAACCCTACCAGACCACCAGACACAGGAGCAGCGAGCAGAGTGAACCCCGGAGGGAAGGCAGGAGCAGTTGGCATCATCGGAAATCGCTGTATGCTTCTTCGGCCCTGTGAAGTTCACAGGGCCTCATGAATGCTAAGAACTTGACGCGATTAAACCGCCTCTGTAAACCAGGAGCCCATGTCGAGAGGTTCCTTTGGCGTCGAGGGGAGCTGCGTCCGACCCATGACATGCCACCGCCCCCCGTCTCTCCGGGGGACATTGCCCCCCCCGGGTCGGTGGAGATGACAATCCCAAACATCAGTTTGTTGTCCTCATTGGGGGTGTGAGGATAAATAGACTACCTCAGAATGCCAGATGCAGGGGAGTGGCAATGAGATGCAGGTATACCCTGAGGCACTTGGTGGGCCACTGTGAGATACAGGAAGCTGGACTAGATGGGCCTTTGGCTGATCCAGTGGGGCTCTTCTTATGTTCATATGCTCATTGGCAATGAGGCAGCTTATAGGGAGGTAAGTTAAAATAGTTTTATTTACCATCTCCCAGATCATCTGGTCATTCTAGCCCCCACTGTAGTGTGTCCATTATGTTTGCTGCATCAGATAGGCTGGTGGGGAGTAAGACTGAGGCACGAATCTTACTGACATCCCACTGCTTTTAAGAGGAGTTTCTTTTTGTTATTCTGTTAGAAATCACTATGTGTTAGCTGTCTTCCCAAGGGTGGTGTACATAAAAAAAATTACAGAGCCAACAAAACAGCCAGACTACCCCACTGAGCCAAAGGCCAAATGGAAAAGCTGCATTTTGTGTCTCTACTAATAAAGACAGAGTGGATCACGTGGTAGGAAGTTGTTCCCAAGCTTTGTGGCAATTGCTGTTATGCTTTTACTTTTCACTAACTATGAGAGTTCTTATTTCACAGTGAGCTGGAACCCAAAGCAGGATCTGAAAACAGGATTGGAGCTGGCCTGAGAACAGCTATAAGATCATCTAAGAAAATGGCTCCTGGGTGACACACTGGCAGAGAGGCCATCACTCAATAGAAGAGCTATGCGTCCAAAAGGTTTCAAGTTCAAGTACCTGGCATCTCCAGGTAGGGCTGAGATTATCCCTTTCTGAAACCATGGCGAACCAGTCAATAATACTGACCTAATGGTCTACAAGGCAGCATCATATATTTGTATGTGTAACATAGTTACTAGTTTTATATAGAGCAGCGGTTCCCAAACTGTGGGTCACGAACCAATTTCAGGTGGGTTGCGAAGCACCTAGGACAGACATATTGAAAATATGGGAAGATAGTATACAAGAAAGGAGAGTGGTATGTGGTTGTTTTGCTTGTGTCAAAGTTGTAAATAGGTTGTTTTTCTTTCTGACTCATGTCGCTATTGGAAAATGATTGAGAAATAACCCAATTTATTGCTGGATTCTCAGGAAAACAGACTGTAGCATCACAATGATGATGCTTCCAGCCATGACATCACTTCCGGTGGGTCCTGGAGAGACTGTCATTCTAAAAAGTGGGTCTCAGCGCTAAAACGTTTGAGAACCACTGGTATAGAGGATTTGGGTGTTCTTACGTCATACAGAGCTTTTTTACTGTACATTAACTGAATGGTCAACCATCCCAATATAGAGCCAATGAAGAATGAGTGGATGTGTTCCTTTTTCCTCTCTACATCACAGCTTCATGTTTCTCATGTTCTGTAAGTTTCTCCCCATCCCCCACCCAACACACCATGTCTGCTGATCATACTGCATTGCCAATTTCAAATGCAGTTGAGAGAGATGTTCCTGGATGACTTGTGACAGCATGTCCAAACAATCTCTTAAAGCAACAATGCTAAAGAATTAGTATAGCGCATGGTCATTCTTCCACACTCGGCTCTAGCTGCATCTCCCCGCTAATCACATCAAAGGGCCCTCTGGGTGAATGACTTGATAATAAGCCACGCAGTAAGCTTTGGAAGGATGAGGTGAATAGAAACCTCAAAGGTTTTATCCACATTCACTCAGGTCTATCAGACTCAGTGGCCAATGCTCAGTGATTTGTGAATAAAGACGCCAGGTCATATTACATTTTTATTTGCACAGATCCAGTTCGCACCTTCATGGAAGCGCTCAAAGATTCAGAGCATGTTCAAGTTGGGGCTGTCCCCTCCATGAAGACCAAGGGCTCATGAGATTAACCCATTTGCATTTGGAGAAGTTTATATTATTATTTTACTTTAAGCAAACCTGATTTTTTTCCTATGTCCATTTATTTATCAGAAAATACATGCAGAACCTGATCGGCAAGGATGGTAGAGTTCTGGGAAATGGGAGTTGGAGATTCTAGCCACCAGTCCAAACAAACCTAAAAAACAAGCGCTCAGTATCACGTAGGCAGAGATCAACAGAAAAAAAAAATCTGAGTGCCAGGGTGGCATCAGGGATCAGTCAGTTTGGGCCATCAGAATGCCTGCCTGGCCAAGCTGACCCCTGAGCTTTCAGAACTCATGGCAGTGGTAATGACCAATTCACCCATGGTGCAGACCCAGTAGTGTAGCCAGAGGGGCCAGCATGGTCCAACAGGTGCTGCAACATGGTATGTAAGCAGCTCATCCCCCTCACCATCAGCCATTCAGGATCGCAAGAGCAATGTGCAGGCGTTACCATCGTTGCCCCAATGGCTCTGACGGCAAGGGGGCACTTGCACAGTGCATCGTGGCGCCTGCCGTACTTATTTTACCACCCCCTGACTATGATACTGAGCAGACCCGCCCGCCCCCCCGCAAAAAAAAACCTGCCACCAGAATTAGGCCAGAGGCAGATACAAAGTCGAAACCAGGCAAGGGTCACGTTCTAGCCAAGAAGGACAGGAAGCCAATTTTACGGATTTATTTTGATTTACATTTAGATTGGTAATCCACCAATCTTGAAAAGGTCCAAAGCAATTTACAGGTCAAACATTTTTATCCATGATCTGCAGGTAAAAAAAAAAAAATCTGCAGGTAATTAAACCTGAGGATTTAGCCCACACTCCCACACTCCGAATCCCGGTGGGGTCCAGAGTGCATTCTGAAGCCCATCAAGGCCACACAAGTCATCCTGCGGCCTTAGTGGGCCTCAGAATTGCCGTTTCAGGCAATGGAAACCTTATTTTTGTTTTGTTTTTGGCAAAGGTCCAGCAGAACAAATGGGTCTGTAAGACCTGAAGGGCCAGGAGGGGGAGGGCTGGCCAAACCCCTTATGGGAGAGAGATTCAGAACAGGGAGGCAGCCACTGAAAATTGTTTATATGTTCACTGAGCCAATGATGGCATGCAGAGCAAGAGCCAAGAGCTATGAGGCTTGGGCTTTATGAGGCCAGTATGCAGGGATTAGGAGTTGGGGCCAGCTGACAAGGCTTAGGCAGGGTAGTACTGAAGTAGGGCTTTCAGGCTCAGTATCTGGTTTCAGCCTCTGCCAGCATTCCTGCCCCACTCCCAGGCCTGAACCTTCCTCCTCCCCCTTCCACACCCTGTTTCACCCCTCCCTGCTTCCCCCACCCTCCCCTGCCCCAATATGCTGCTCGGTGACATAGGCTGCAATCCTGTACTCACTTTCATGGGAGTAAGCGGCACTGAACACAAAGAGACTTACTTCTGAGTAGAAATGCATAGGATGGTGCTGATACTCACTGCTGTCAGCTCCTGGGCCTCCTTCAATCATCACAGAGATCCAGCACCTATCCTCTGCACCAGCACCTCCCTCCTTCCGGCTTCCACCAAGTGCTTTACGGCCCCTTTGCCATGCCTGTTTCCCTTGCAGTGTATGCCACACCGGCATTGCAACAGAGCAGGATTGGGCCATTAGCTGATATATGTCTAAGGAGACCCATTGAAGACCAGGCGGGCTTATGGAGAGGTATGTAAAAATGTTCTTTCCTTTCCTTTCCTTGGTTGTCTGGGCTCCTGCCAACCCAGTGAATGCAGTGCACACTCTGCGGCTAGTGGGGGCCACGATGGGGCTACAAATCTATACTACTGTGTCTACTGCGCTCAAGTAACATTTCATTGCACATGACTTTTTCCAGATCTGACCCATTATGTTAATTTCCCCAGCACTGTCAAATAATAATAAAGTCATATAGAGGGCCTGAAATTAGGTTGCCTTTTAAACTATTCAATACAAATCAAATGAAAATTATCACCATTTCTTAATAAGAGTTTCACTTCCTATTTGCTTACCCTGACCAACTGATTATATAAATTCTGGATTAATCCCCATGATTAAAAACGTTATAATGTGTTAATGACAAGCTTAAACTACATTCTATTGCAATTTAACATAAATGGAATATGTTATACTGATGTCATTCATTAATGAGGTCACCAATTGAGGGCTGCCTCAAGCAAGCAATTGTGTCATCAGGAAATTTTAGAATTAGAAGGAAGCATTAAAGGAGGGGAAATGGCTTGATTTTAACATGCATGGTAACTGACATGGCTTGGCAGAATGTAGAATATTTTATTGTGCGGAAAGCACAGAAACAACCCTAATTTATAAAAATTACTCTCTGAAATCTCAGTGCAGTCACTATATATCATATGTTGATCCTAAAATAAGCTGTGTTATCAACACTGTGACATAAATTGAGTAGTACTTTTGTTTGCACAAACATAGATGCGCTTGTTTCATTCAAAGATCGCTATCAAGTCCTTTCATTTGCACGTCGTTCTCTGTACATAGATAAAAAATATACCAAAAACGCTACGTATTTTTCCCTTTATAGGAAAAAAAAAGTTTAATACTGATTTATTAATGGTTTGCTTTTACCCAGATATGTCTGTTCATTTTAAACATGCCTGATGCACGAGCATATTTCATAAGGCGAACCGTATATTTTCTGCAACGGTTATATTTGGGATCTGGGTCAAACCAAATGTTAAACTGAATTAAATCAAAGAGGACCCTGATTGGTATGAAGAAGATTCTGCAGACTCCAGTGACCTCACGTGTTGCATGGAAATCAACAGAGCATTGGTTGTCTGGTGCAGCTGTGGTTGCTATGGCAATGTAATCATATGAGTATTCCATCTGCCGAGGTAGGGACGGCTTGGAAACCCCCTTGGAGGTCTGAAAATAGGAATGCAGTAAACAAATGACTCATCTGATTACAAAGGCGGATTTTGAGGTGCAGCTTTTTTGACAGATCCTGTTATGCTAATAAATATTTTTTTTAAAAAGATCCTGACTTGGAAACGTAGGCTTTGTTTACAGCTTTCTGCTTAAAAGGAATTCCAAATGTCAACGGTTGAGACAAAGACCGAGTGGTTGCGTGCAAGTGTGCGCATAGCCTCCGTGGTGCCCCTTGCAACATTTCACATTTCATTGGTCAAATTCCCAGTTGTGGGATTTTGATGATAAAGGATATTAAGCTCAAAACATGCTCAGTTCTGCTTCAAGCAAATGAGAGAAAGCACGAAGGAAGAGGTCCACACTTTTGGGGTTGCTTAGATTTAAAAGATGTAAACTTTTGGCGTTGCTCAGATTAAAAAAAATTCCTGTTTTCTATTTGTGCCCAATGCCCTTTTGAAATATTATTTTTATTCCTAAATGTTTCAAGGTACTCTAAGGTTAAAAAGAGGCAGCAAGGTTTTGCATTGTCTAGGGTGATTCAAAAGTCACATTACCCCCCAAGGATGACAGAAATCATTGCTAATTATCCGCTGCTATGAAAATGACAGTGAGCATACAGACACTCTGGAATAAACTGCTCAAGATTTCTGGTAAAAGTCATTTTCTACCAATGATGCATTAGAGCAACATTGGTAGAAATGCAATCTCCAATGCATCATTGGTAGAAAATGTTAAACCATTTTCTATTAGTATGGTCACTACTGAAAGGACCCTTTTTTCCTTTAACTAACAGCTTTCTCCCCTTTCCACACCTCATTGCCTATGCCTATCTTTTTACTGCGCTCCAACCGGCTTCAGTGAGAGTTGAAGAACATCTGAAAGTGCTAGAGGGTCTGTGAATGGAGACACTTTGATAAGAGCCCAGGTTTCCATGGTGTTGCACCTCACAGGCAGCCAATCCTGAGCTGCCTGACCATTGCAGGCACAGTGGGAGCCAGGCAGTTGCCAGAGGCTTCTCTGGAGAAGGCTCTTCGACTCGCCACCAGCTATTTTGCCCACAGTTAATCAAGCGGCCCCAAGTCAGGCTGCCCTGTTTGAGGCCGGCATCAGCTTCCACCACTGGGTCCCACCCCCTGGTAGGCTGGCTCCTCCCCTATCTCCACCCAGTCCCCCCCCCCGCTTACCCCACTTGAAACAGATTTACTGGCGGTCGGCACTGCTGGAGTGCCGGCTATTCCATCTGCCCGCATTGGGGCCAGGCACTGACTTTGTGCCACCCCAGCATGAGCAGGGCAGTGTCAGGGATATGCTTTACAGCGTGTTCGTGACACATTTAGCTGGTGGTCTGCACATATGCTGGGCCTATGCACATATGATAAGGGCCTCAAGATAGGGCCCTTAATCAGCAGATACCTTCAGAGAAAAAGCTGTGAGGAAAATGCCAAGGCAAAACTAGACAATTTAATTAAAAGCCAAGACATCACCCTGCCAACAAAGGTTCGCATAGTCAAAGCTATGGTTTTCCCAGTAGTAAGGTATGGCTGTGAGTGCTGGACCATAAGGAAGGCAGAGCACCGAAGAATAGATGCTTTTGAATTGTGGTGTTGGAGAAGACTCTTGAGAGTCCCTTGGACTGCAAGGAGAGCCAATCGGTCAATCCTCCAGGAAGTCAAGCCTGATTGCTCCCTGGAAGGACAAATCCTGAAGCTGAAGCTCAAATACTTTGGCCACCTCATGAGAAGAAAGGACTCTTTAGAAAAGACCCTCATGCTGGGAAAGATGGAAGGCAAAAGGAGAAGGGGGCGGCAGAGGCTGCGATGGTTAGACAGTGTCACCGAAGCGATGAACATGAAATTGGGCGAAATCCGGAAGCTAGAGGAGGACAGGGAGGCCTGGCATGCTGTGGTCCATGGGGTCATGAAAAATCAGACACGATTTAGCGACTGAACAACAACAATATGTGGCTTGAACAATATGTAGCTTGGGTCTAAATCCATAAGGAAAGTTGGGGAAAACACACCATGGCCACGCAGCGTATTTTTCCCATTTTGACATTTATTTTTATTCAGAAAACAGCTGGGAGAGGCTTGTGAGGTAGTGGAATCTGTGGTGGAAGATAAGGTTTCTTTACTTATTCTTGATGCATTATGAGAAAAGCCAGAAGTTACTTTCCCAGGTAAAGAGGATGCCTCACAGGCATCCTTTTAATAAAGCCAAATCCCAAATCAAGTCTGTTCGGGAGATTGCTGAAATCTTCTAGCATGACAACTCAAATGAAACCTGACGCTTCTGAACTCTCTATACAGTCTGGATAGAGTGACTTTTCAGAGCTATTGTCAAATACAAAAATGCAGTTGTTTGCTGCGGGGGAGCGATAAATAATAATTCAGACTGTCTGACACTTCAGGAGGCTCAAAGACATCAAAGTCCATGTCACACAAATAGTTAGCGAGTGGCGAGAGCATTCACGGAGTCTAGACCGCGGAGGGGAAAAATTATACACACCCAAGTCTCAGACATCATCGGATGTTGTGATGTTACATACAGCATCACAAAGCACTGCACTGGACTGACACCAGGCAATGAGAGGAAGACAAATGAAATGAAATGGAATGTGAGATAAATTTTCCAAGGATGCCTGAATCAGCCCAAAGCCACGTGAGGTATTTGAAGACCGATGCCCGCATATTGTGGGCTGTCAGAAAGTTAACATTTCAACCAAAGAAGTGTGTTTGCAAGAAACAGACTAGAGATATTGGGGCTATGGAAAGACACAATGGCCCAAAACATTTAATATAAATAAAAACTGCTCAGAAGACTTGCAGGATGAAGAGAGATGGCTTTTTTTTTAATTGCTGGTTATTGCTGAGTAACCTCTCTCTTTTTTTTTTTTACTGTTAAGCTCCAATGGAAGAAACATACATAGATTAATTACGTAAACCAAGGTCCACATTTTTAGCATCTACTTATAACAACTATGTTGTTTTCAAATGCGCTACATCCCCACTGGAAGCTCTTTCGAAATAGTTGCCAGTTTTCAATCACGCTCGCGTACTTGTTCCAAAACATCAAATTTCCAAAATTTGGAAAATGCATCTTGAACTAGTAGCCCCCATTCCCACACTCAGGGCCCGATCCAATGGGCCTTAATGCGGGCGGTACATTCGTACCTCCCGCATCACTGTTATTAATGGTGCCGTAAAGGGCCTCCAATGCCAGCGGTAAGCCTGTACTGCTGGCATTGAGGGGGGGGCGCCATGATGACATTGCCTGTGTGGGGGTATTGGCAACAATGCATTGCCGGCAAAGGGTGAGCTCGCCAGTGATATGTTGTTTTGGGGCAGGGCAGGAGACTGTTCCGGGGGGGCGGGGTGAAGGGGAGCAGGACTGGCGGCAACTGTTACCACTGCTTTCCAACCTCTGAGGAAGGCCGCGTGGCCACGCAGGAGTGAGGAGACCCATCGCCCACCCTGTGTCCTTACCATGGGGAAAGGGGACAAATGTCCCCTTTCTCTACAGAGGTTCCCACAGCTGCCTGGCTGCCTGAGGGTGAAGCAGTAGCCACCTGGCTACCGCGGCACTCCCAGGCAGTTGGGCAGCATAGGATTGGCCTGTCATGCTCAAAGATACAGCCAAACACCACTTTGGTTCCATTGTCATTTCTACAGAACAATTTTTATGGGTAGAGAACTAAAATAACATTTTTCAATTTGATTGGAGTTTATTGTATATACTACATTTCTGTTTCAATGAAAACTCCAAGCAGTTGGCAATAGCAAACGAAGAAAGTCGAAAAAGCATGCTAAATATTTTCAGTTAAATACTATGAAACAATTCAGTAAACGATTAACAAATGATTCAAAGTTCAACATAAGCAGAAGCAAAAATTTAAGTTATGCTATAATAACCATCAGATCTGGACAACAATTCAGTACTACTATCAATGTTATACAGCAGAATTGATTCCTAACTACTTTACATAATCTTCTATATATATAAAAAAGGATGTGTGTGTGTGTGTGTGTGTGTGTGTGTGTGTGTGTGTGTGTGTGTCGCATATGCTCCGCAATGCCTGGAAGTCCTTTGCAGCCCCATCTAGATCGGGGTCCTTACCATGAACTTCACTGTGGGTGTTGAGTTGCCTTCAATGAGAACCTCACCAAGCAGGATTGTCTTTTGGGGTTACCACTTTTCAGAGTAGCAAAGATAAGGGCATTTTTTGTTGGATTGTTGGCCATTCAATGGAGCAGGCTGACTGGCCAATGATGAGAAAGGAGGCATAGTGTGGAAGATTTGGAGAGTAATAGCTCATTCACCTTTGTGGCATCTTCAGGTTGACCCTTTCAGGGGATAATTAGAGAGAGTGCATGTAATGGTCTTGGTATATCTGCTACTAGCTTTTTGGTGCCTGGCGTTGCCCGAGTAGTTATTTATCCCAAGATTCTATTACACACAAAATTACCAAATTAGCAATCAGCTCAGCCAATCGTTCCAGGCGTTCCAGCAGGGCATGGTGGACGTTTTGTTTCGCACCCTTTCTCGCCCCCCACGTTGAGGAGGGCCTGAACCTGGTTGAACACCTTGCTTCAGGCAGCTGGTTAGCAGGTCCTTTTCTTTGCCTGCTCCATTTTGTGGCACCGTTTGGCTTGTAACTTGCACTGTAAATCTTTTCTCAGCTCTTGACCTGAAAACCCTTGCCACGCTGTCCTGTGGCACTGGACTTTTAGAGTAATCTAATTGTTTAAAAGCATACAATGAACCACCCACAAACTCTGCCAAATCAGTTGCAGCATGCTGCCAAGCTCAACCCCCAATCCTAAATGCTATTCCCAAAGAGATACCGCTGCCTCAGGTCAGGAAGACCAGCTCAGGATGTGTTCCAGCGGGCAGTGTGCCATCTGCCACTGGCAGTGCAGGGCTTCCTAGCTGCTGCACCAGCCCTGGTGGACTGAAGAATGGCAGTAAGTCCGGGGTGACAGCCTATTGCGCAAGATCCATCAGAGTATTACACTCAAAGACTTGGCCGTCAGTGTGTATAAGACGGCAGCCTAAACTCAATATTAGATCATGTGCCTTTCAGCGGGTCACTCCCCCATTTTGTGATGAATGAGTAATCAAATTTATGGTTCAATCATGGGTTTATTCAGATTAATCATTCACTGTCAATGGGATGTGAGGGGAACATGCTTTGTAGCACGGGAGCTGCTTTACAGGGGGGGAAAAGGGAAAAACAAAGCAGAGTTCCAAAATCTATTTTAATTCAACTGTTTGGTTAAAAATATATCAACACAGCTGTAAGGAAAATGCAAAGTGACGGTTCTCACAGCAACTGTAGACAAGACTATGCATAAACACACACAGACTTGGTATTCAGTGCCCAAACGTTCATGGCAATGAATGTGAAAGGCGGCAGCATCCCCACCCCCAAGTAACAGAGCTACCACTTGGCACTGGTGGGTGCTGATGGGGGTGGATGGGGAGGCCCAGTCATGAGGCTGGTTGAACGCCTTGCTTCAGGCAGCTGGTTAGCGGAGATGGCAAACACGTTGGCCTAGGGGGACCACTGCCTTCTAGCTGAAGGCTCACTGGGTGCTATCACCGGCACTGGTACAAAGAGTTCAGGGAGCCCAGCCAGGTGAGCCCCTCATAGCACTTGAGATCAACAGCCCTTAGCAACCCTTTCTTCTAAAGAATAGGTTTTGCTATTTTATTATTCCATTTATTTTCGTTATACATTCATTCAGGGCAAAATCCAAATCCGAGTTTGGCTGGCGCAGGGGCATTTCTGGTAGGAGGTGTCTGGCCTGGGAGGTGTGCCAGCCTGGGGAGGGGGTTGGAGCTGGGATGTGCCCATTAGAACACATCCAAACTCCCGTCCTCAGGCCGAGTGGCCCCGGTTCAGACCATGCGGCATCCTCGGCTCTGTGCCTGCTAAACAGCAGACGCGGATCTGAGGAGCCCATTGGGGCGGCTGGTGCCTACCCTGGGGTAAGGGCGCAAATGTGCCCTTGGCCCATGGAGGCTCCAGCCTGCTCCCAAGCTGTGCTGGGTACAGCGCAGGCTTGCTGGCCTACCTGTTCCAGCACAGCTTAGGATCGCGCCCTTAGTTACTTATTTCTTAAGACCATCATTAGAAATGGGAGAAAATGGCTTTATTTTGTAATGGTGTGAGATAGGACTGGGCAGATAATGTGGTATAGGCTGCAATCCTAAACACACGTTCCTAGGAGTAAGCACCATTGAAAAGAATGGGACTTTCTTCTGAGTAGACAGGCAGAGGATTGGGCTGATAATCTATGTCTGTTCACATCTAGGCCTGGCCCTTTCTGCAGTAAGAGCCAAAAGATAATGAAGTCACAGATAGGTCATGTACATAAATAATATAAAGGCACTGTTGCATTTTGGGACCTGCACACTTCGTTGCTGACCTATAACTTTTCACTCGTGTAGCTCCACTGCAGAGAATTTACATTAAACAATAAAACTGCCAGTTATTTTTGTACGTTTCAGATGTACAAAGCGCACAGAGATAAATGAACTGTTTTTTTAAAAAAACTGAATCATTAGCAAGTATGTTATTTGAGTGGAAGCTATTGAGTAAGCAGTTTCAATTAAAACAAATCGAGGGTCGTGTTTTCTACAGCTCTCACAGGAAGATCTAGATATTTATGTGTATGTAAAAATAGCTGTTAATTAAGGCATTCATTAAGACAGGTTATATTATTGCTTCTAGGCTGCTTACTATGTTGTTTAACCAGAAGCAAGACCATAGGCAAAAGCCAAAACACTCTCTCTCTCTCTCTCTCTCTCTCTCTCTCTCTCTCTCTCTCTCTC
>JAJKFI010000002.1:39976148-39986180 GCA_029204185.1 Lerista edwardsae | reverse complement strand
TGTGTGTGTGTGTGTGTGTGTGTGTGTGTGTGTGTGTGTGTGTGTGTCCATCCATCCAGTTTTAGAACAGTTAACATAATTTAAACTACAGATTGCTTACGTTATCATACCCCTCTCCAGGATTAACCCAAACAGGTTAGACAGTATCAAGAAGAAAACCTTTTCACATAGAGTCTAACTTAAGAGTGTATTTATTAAAGAACCAGATAGGCTAATGAGTTGCTGGAATGGGCATTGTGTCAAGCTTTCTGCTGCTGGCTGTCTTCTGTTTTCAATCGCCCATCAAAATCTATCCAGTAAGCAATGACAGACATTATCAAGTGCACATCAAGTCAGCAGAAAATTCAACCAATTCCGCCTTTCAGGCCAATCCTTTTCCTCCTTGTCATGAGTTTGTGATTCATGGCATCTGGTATTATTAGGGGCATGATTCTTCCTGGTGCTTCAATGCTAAGGCTTTCCCTTGCCGCCAGTACTGATGCAGTTGTCCAGTGGTCTTCAACCTTTTTCCTGCCGTGACCCCAATAAATAGATAAATAACTGAAGCATGAGGCTGGAGACACACTGCCAATCCCGCCCAATCCTGGAACGTGATCTGCCCCCATTGTCACACACACCCTGCTCCCACCTGCTGCATTTCCCCCTACCAAATGTGTCTTTACAACAACCCTGTGAGGTAGGAGCCTGAGCAGGGCTGGCCTTAGGAGTTGCAGGGCAAGGCAGCAAGAAGAGGCTGTGCCGTATTATAGCAAGAATATATTTGAGAAGGCAGTCCCATGACTGGATTGGATCCAAGCCCTCTCTTGCACAGGCTTTGAAAGGTTGCTGCGACCCCATTGGGGTCCTGACTCACAGGTTGAAGAACATGGCAGTAGCCAATAAAGCAACTGAGCCAAAACTGCGTCCAGGCCTTTCACTTGCAGGTGAGCAAGAGTGTGCTTTTCTCTGAGTTTCCAGCAAATGGGTCATTCAGCAGCCGGCAGAGAACAATAAAGACATCTTGGATAACTTTGCTGTGTCAAGTTTCCTGATTGGAGCACTGAAAGCCACCTGGCTTCTCCGTTCCGCCCCTTGGACTGAAACAGGCAGGTTTGCTACCCAATGGGCAATATAGCTCTACGGCTAAGGAGAAGTGCTGCCCCAGACAGGAAAACGGACCCTGAATTCACATCCAGTACGTGGCTGTCCTGGAATTGCATTTTTTAATCCAACGAAGAATGCTGCAGGAGCATTTTATGCACGCACACACGCACACACACACACACACCTCTTAGACTGCTGGCTTGATCTGAGAATAGGCAGTGGTAGGGACAGCTCCGCTGCGACACCTGCGCTTACCATTCCACCAGAGAGCACAGAAACAGCCACGCCGACTTGTCCCAAGTGTTGCTGTGGCCAGCCACTTCAAGGTTCGATCACCTCAGCAGCCTGAGTGCCCGGCATTATGGGCAGGCACAGCTGGCCATGGCAACACTTAGGACATGTAGATGCAGCTATTTCTGTGCCCCATAGCAGAACAGTAAGTGCGGGGCACTGGGTGAATGGAAACAGTGGTCACCAGATCTGGCCTGCAGGCCAGAGTTCGGAGAGTGCTGGTCTAGGGGTATGATTCTTGCTTTGGGTGCAAGAGGTCCTGGGTTCAAATCACTGACAAGCCTGTGATATGAGGGGATGATGTAATTCCTTCCTGTTTTAAAAGTTTTTTTTTACCCAGTAGGTAATTAATCTGTGGGACTCCTTGCCACAATAGGCAGTAATGGTGACTGACTGACAGTAATGGTGTCTGGCCTAGGTGCCTTTAAAAGGGGATTGGACAGTTTTCTGGAGGAAAGGTCCATCTCAGGCTACAGGCCATGATGTGTGGTGCAACCTTATTTTAGAAGTAAGCTAGCTCAGACTGCCTTGAGGCATCTGGTGGGCCACTGTGACATACAGGAAGCTGGACTAGACGGGCTTTTGGCCTGATTCAGTAGGGCTTCTCTTATGTTCTTGTGTTATGAGCTTTTGAGGAGTTAAAAGTGTTTCATGGAAAAATAGACAAAAATTAGAGGGAAGAAGGGCATTTATCATAGCCATGGAGCCCATTGTACATGCCTTGGATGGATGCATTCTATGAAAAATCA
Organism: Lerista edwardsae; assembly: GCA_029204185.1. Taxonomy (NCBI): domain Eukaryota; kingdom Metazoa; phylum Chordata; class Lepidosauria; order Squamata; family Scincidae; genus Lerista; species Lerista edwardsae. The sequence continues at coordinate 39,984,057 of JAJKFI010000002.1, read as the reverse complement.
AGGGAAGCATTTCTTGACCTGTTCTAGAGATGCCACAAGTCACTTCCTGCTGGTCCAAGTGAGAAGAGGACTGGATCTTCCTTCTGATACTCATGTCCACAGTCCTACAGTTGTAAAGAAAGAACAGGATGGTGGCAGGTAACAGGAGTACACAGTACAAAGCTATGACTTGCCATCCTTCTGATGGATAAGCCATCACATGACAGGCTGCCAAATTCATTAAGAATGAATTATTTGGTACTAATGTTAAATAATGATTCAAACCTTGTTAGAGTAAAAAGAGGGAGAAGATGTTGAAGTCTCCTCTTCAATGAGGAGGGAGGAAGTTGGCAGGACTCTCAGCACTTTATCATAGTTTCCAAATCCCTCCTCCTCCTCCTCCTCCTCCTCCTCCTCCTCCTCCCTCTTCCTCTTCTCTTTGCTGTCTGTGATCAGGAAAAAATATGGATATGGAAATCAGGCTGGAAACTATGACAATGTAGTATTTAATAATATTTCACCATGGCAATATAATGATGTGTGAGAACAGCAACCAGAAAATGAACGAAAATTCAAATACAGCTTCTAATACCTCATTAGTACTCTGATCTTAAGCAGACGGGTCTCCAGTGGATAATGTCGGGCTGCAGCTTGTTCTTTCCATACTATATTATTTACTGGCTCAACTTTATTAAACAATTGCTTCAGTTCTGTTACACCTCACAATAAATATGGGAGGAAATAAAAGGAAGACAGGTAGCCCAATCCTAACCTGTGTTGGAGCAGCCAGGCAGACCAACCTGCACTGCATCCAACACAGGTATAGCTGCCACAGGATTGCGCTCTAAGTGGAATCGTGCCTTAGGTTTCATATCTGGTTGAATAGAATAGCAAGGTTGTTTGTTCTTATGTTGTTTCTGCAATCCTATGCATGTCAACCAAGAGAACCAAGATCCATTCTGTTCATTGGGGCTTACTCCCGGGTGCATGACTGTAGCTTCTGTTATTGCTAGACCAGTAGTTTTCAAACTTTTTAGACCAGGACCCACTTTTTAGAATGGCACTCATGTTGGGACTCACCGGAAGTGATGTCATTAACCTGGAAGCGATGACATAGCAGGAAGTGACATCATCAAGCAGAAAGTACCGCCAGTGTGACGTAATCACGTGACACTCCTAGAATACAAACTGGCATTCTTGGACTGAAGCAAGTGCACAACCATGAAACATCTCTGACAGAAAGCAAAATTAGGACAAAATATTATATCAAAGCACTGAACTAAAAAGAACATTTTAAAAATCCTCATTTGAAAATTCAAACTGTTAACACTCACAAAAGGAATATGGCAAGAGTAAGGTCTGCAGTTTCCAAGATGGCTGCTCCCAGCTTTCTGCGACCCACCTGACATCAGGTCGCGACCCACCAAATGGGTGGTGGGTTCCAACCCACAGTTTGAATAACACTGTGCTAGGCAATTTAGGAAAAAGGGGGACAGGTTGCGTCAGGCAAGATGCAACCATGATGCAATGCAAACTAATTTGAATGTGTGGGAAACGTGTAAATAAATGATGCAGGGGGAGCCCTTCAGGGAATCCAGGGGAAATTCCCTAAATAAAAGACCAGGCCATGTGGCGGGAAGAGCATTCCTCAGAGTGGGGGAAATCCCCTAAATAAATGTCGGACAGCTGTGGCTTGGAAATAATCAATTTGGGAGAGCTCAGAATTGCCACACACACAAACACGCAGGGGAGACTAAATCTGCTGCCTTCTACCCTAAATAGATAGGTAGCTTCACCACTGCATGAGGCTTGGGAGTGAGAACTTGCCCAATGTGAGCTGTCATACTGACAGGTGTGAGTGAGCGATGCCTGGAACTCCCGTTGGCATCCCTGCCTATTCCAGGTAACAGGCACTGAGGTGGCAGTACTTCCAGGGCCCCCAACGAGTCCCCAGCTGGGCCAATACTTACAAAGAACATCACAGAACATACAGTTGAACATGCAGTAATAATAATAATAATAATAATAATAATAATAATAATAATAATAATAATAATAATAATATTTATATACTGCCTTTCTTAGGTCATTAGATTGCTCCTCTGACTTTAACTCAAGGCGGTTTACATAGGCAGGCTTTATTCATAAACACAAAGTTTTTACAAATTACAAGGAAGTTCTATCTTTTAAGAACGTACAACATACAGTTGGTACTTTCATGGTGTAGTCTTCTTTCTGGCCTGCTGGCTTCCTGCTGTATCAAAAACAAACCAACACCACAAAGGTGGCTTGAAAGTATTTGCCACATTTAATTTACTTGATTGCTCAACTTAATCAATCAATCAATCAAAGAGTATTTATATACCGCTTTTCAACACAAGTTCACAAAGCGGTTTACAGGCAAATAATAATAAAGTTCAATGGCTCCCTGTCCCAAAAAGGCTCACAATCTTAAAAAAAAATGCAAGAATAACACCAGCAACAGCCACTAGAAAAGACACTGTGCTGGGGTAAAGAGGGACAGTTACTCTCCCCCTGCTAAATGTAAGAGGGACACCACTAGGAAAAGTGGTGAATGTAAATGTGCCTGGATAAATCTAGAAACAGGATATGATTTGATGCATAGCTTAAATGAAGGTGAGCAGCTTAGCTTTGTGTGTACCTCACAGGCCTTAACAGACTTTCTCGTAGGCTAACAACACGTGGTCAGTTTTTGTGTGTAAAGTGGTTCAGCTTTCACTTGGGCATCACACATTTCCTTCCTTTCCCTTTCAACAAGATAATGATCCAACATGTGTGATTAATCGCTCATGAATAGCTCAACCACTTAATGAGATATACCATCAAGAGCAATCTAAAAGTAGGGATGCTTCCAAGAGTGTCTTAATCCATATTTCTGCCCAGATTTTAAGGCTTCTAATTGTTTGGCAAAACTACCTGAGTATTTTATCCTTCTATGCAAAATGATTTGTTGCCAGTTCTTTTTTCATCCCTCACTGTTTTTAGCTGCCATTTTACCTGCCTGCTTGCATGTGTGTGAGTGCATGTGTGTGAGTACATGTGTGCGTGCGCACGTGTATGTGTATTTCTGATTTTGATCCATGGTTGTGTTTGTGTAACGTTGTTTCCCAATTGTATATAAGATTTTGTGTTGATAAGGTGGGATATAGAATCTTTTTAATTGATTGATTGATTGATTGATTGATTATGTCAATAACATGGTGCAGGCACCCCTAAAATGAGCCAATCTGTGTTGTTCTTCCTCTGTGGCAGAGGTATCCAAACCCTGGCCTGGGAGCCCCTGGAGAGCCTCTATTCATCCCGTGGCAAGCCTCGGGTCCCTTATGAGCCTCTGGCCCTTCTGACCTTGCTGGCATGGGCTGCACCCTCCAAGCTGTGCTCTGGTTGTGTGCAGAGGGTGTTCTGAAGGCCGGGAAAGCCACATGAAGCCTCCAGGGCCCTCAGAATGCCTCCAGAAGGCCAAAAATTGTCCAAAAACTTCCTGGTTTTCCCGAGGGGCCCAGGTGTTTTTAGGCCCTCTGAAGGCCTTAGATGGCTCTCTGAGGGTCAGGAAGTCCACCCCACTCCAACCCTCAGAAATATTTCCTGTGATCTACTGGTTCTGAGATATTTTGTTGTTGTTCAGTCGCTAAGTCACGTCCGACTCTTCACGACGCCCTGGACCACAGCATGCCAGGCCTCCCTGTCCTGCACTAGCTTCCAGAGTTCGCCCAATTTCAGGTTCATCACTTCGGTGACACTGTCTAACCATCTCATCCTCTGCCGCCCCCTTCTCCTTTTGCCTTCTGTCTTTCCCAGCATGAGGGTCTTTTCTAAATAGTCCTCTCTTCTCATGAGGTGGCCAAAGTATTTGAGCTTCAGCTTCAGGATTTGTCCTTCCAGGGAGCAATCAGGCTTGACTTCCTGTAGGATTGACCGATACTCCAGTATATTTAAGCAAGTGGCTTGTGGGGTGGGGGAATGGGAGTCTATTAAAGTGTGCACTATATTTCTATAGTGTGTGTTGGTGCTTGGGGGAATTCTGGAACTTTGAATACATTGTCCCTCTTCACCCCAGCACAGTGTATTTTCTAGTGGCTGCTGCTGCTGGTGTTCTGCATTTTTTAGATTGTGAGCCCGTTTGGGACAGGGACCCATTTAACTGTATAATTATTTGCCTATAAACTGCTTTGCGAACCTTGTGTTGAAAAGCAGTATATAAATACTTTTGATTCATTCATTCATTCATTTATATACGTTCGGTCTCTGATGTATTTATTTAAATTTTATATTTAAATGTATTTATTTTTCCGGCCCTCAACACCATGCCAGATATTTGATGTGGCCCTCTGGCTAAAAGGTTTGGAGATCCCTGCTCTATGGCCATGCAGTTTGATGCATGTGTACTCAGGAGGTAATTCCCACTGTGTTCACTGGTACTTACTCCCAGATACGAATACATTGGACTGTAGCCTTAATGAGAATAACATCCCGATCTTATCTTCTTTTACGACAGGGGAACCCGTGTTCCATTGTTAATGGCACATCACTGCTGAGCATGAAGGTGCTGGCGGCAGGAGTAGGCTGTGGCTCTCTCTGTGTGCCGATCCAGCCCAACTGCAGTGGAGGAGATAGGACAGTAGAGGGGGTGGGTCATGGTAGAAGAAAGGGAGGTTTGGATCAATGATAGGGGAGTGGGCTGGAGGGGGTGGCATGCTGCAAAAATGGCACACCCTGGATCCTATCCCCAGTTTTCATACCCAACCCACCCTCTTCCTCTCCTTGGATTTATGCCAGCTACATAGCTGGTATGGGTCTCAGGTGACCCACAGGTGATCAGGTGGCCTACCAGGAGATAAATTAAAGCATTTTTTTACATACCTCTCATTGACCTTTTATGGGATGTGGTGGCGCTGCAGGTTAAACCACTGCTGCTGAGCTTTCTGACCGGAAGGTTGGGAGTTCAAGACCACACAACGGAGTGAGCTCCTGTTGCTTGTCCCTGCTCCTGCCAACCTAGCAGTTCGAAAGCACGTAAACATGCAAGTAGATAATAGGTGCCACTTTTGTAGGAAGGTAACAGTGTTCTGTGCGCTACGGTGTATTGTCATGCTGGGCACATGACCACAGAAGTTGTCCTTGGACAAACACCGGCTCTACAGGCTTAGAAACGGAGATGAGCACCGCCCCTTACAGTCGGTCACGACTAGACCATTCGGTCGTGGGGAAACCTTTATCTTTACCATTGACTTTTTGGTTGCCCCTCCATAGCATGCCATGTGTACTCCATTGGCACAGCTGCATGCTATCAAGTGGTGGTGGATGGCTTTGGGCTGTAAATGATGTACAGTTTGCAGCACCTGAAACGTGGCCATCTAAAAAGCAACATCTGTTTGTTGCTTCTTACCTGAAGAAGTCCATTGAATTGGACAGTCTTGCATTGGATACCTCTGGAAGAAATTGGAGACATGCACTCATATGACAGGACATCAAGAAAAGAATAACTTGATACTTGCGGGGGGGGGAGAGTTTCTCGTCAACAATAAGGGTCCCAGTTGTGGAATACAAATGAAGTTATACAGCTGGTCACTCTGCAAAGCCTATTAGAATAAGCTTCATTAGCTCTTTTGTATGATTTCACTAAGGGCTAAGCAACAGTCTTTATGTCTTTGTCACTGCAAACGCATGTCTATGCAATCTAAATATAGGAACCTATAGATATGCCATGTATTGCCAAGGCACAGCTGTGAAGTTACCGCTTACGACCAAATTAGAGGGAAAGAACAATTGAAAGGATCAGGGACCCTGCTAAAAGCTATTGGAAGCTTTGAAATACTGTTCCCTTTTCATCTTTATTATTATTATTTTTTGCCTTGCGCATGCCAATATATCATCAATGGAGAAAACAATGCTGCATGCTAGCATTATTATCAAAGGAATAATTAGGTTTTTGCTGCCAAAATGCCAAATGTCACTTTTTTTTTTGGATCACACACTAGTTCATAAAAAAAATATCTCACAGATTAAATATGGCTCTTTTCCTCCTCCTTTTTATCTTCTCCTCCCAAATTTACTGGATTACATACAAACATAAGAAGAGCCCTGCTGGATCAGGCCAAAGGCCCATCTAATCCAGCTTCCTGTATCTCACAGTGGCCCATCAGATGCCTCAGGGAGCACATGAGACAACAAGATGCCTGCATCCTGTTGCCACTCCCCTGCACCTGGCATTCTGTAATTACAGCTTTAGGCAAAAAAAATTCCACGATTATTAAGGAGGCAAACTTCCAGTACTGAGCTGTGTGCCTATGTCTGAATCTAATAAGTGTGAGCATCTCAGAACTAGCTTTATCATTATTGAATTAGGCAACAAGAAGTGTAAATGTAACATTAGGATTACTCATATTTCACTATAAAATATGAAGCCATAGGTGTGTTTATCTGTGTATGCAAGAATGTGTGTATTTAAAATCCAACTACAGCCAAATGAAAGGACGTGGAATTTTATATTTACTCTTGTGCTGACTTCACTTACACGTTTTGTCACATCTTTTACATGTTTACCTGTTCATAACAAAATTTTAGGGATCAAATTTTAGCTCTCTGCCACCCCCTACTGGTGCTTCAATGAAGCACACATTTAAAAATCTAATTTCCAATTTTTCGAATATATGAGTTCAAAGAGTTGAAAGATTGTAGCTTTAGGGATATGTTTGCATGAGGCTGTTCACACAACATGTGTGCCCAGGTACACATTTCCGTGTGAATGGCTGTTCATTTTTACAGATCAAGAAGCCACGTGCACAAATATCAATCCCATTGAAATGACGACTAACTTATTTCATAAATTTCAGCAATGTTTAGCCATAAATAATATTCATTGCTTACATCCCAATAGCTACAACTGTGTTGCCACAATGAATACAAACTGAGTCATGGTTGATGTTTTGTGCTGAAATAGCATCATGTGATACCAACACTGAAATCTGGTAGGAGAGACAAAAAAGAGCCTTTTCTTTTATGGCACCACTGTCTTAGAATCCCCTTCTCAAAGAGACCCACACAGGTCCCATGGCTGAGTTTTTTTTCCAGAAAAGCTGAAACATTTTTTGGGGGTGGGGGGAGGTAAGGCCTTCCTAGCTCCAAAATAGCTATAATAGCTATTTTTAAATATTGTCTTTTTTTTCTTTATAGAAATTGTTTTACATACCTGTTTATGGTTGCTACTTCTGTCAATTGTAAACTACCACACCCCTGGAACGGCAAAATACAGCACTGCTCAGAATATCATACTGTACATACTATGTAAATATTTGGTTGATACCTAGGTATCTGATGAAAACCCATATCAGACCAACAATACCAGTCAGTGATATTTTTGTGATCTTTTTGCTCATTTATTGACTTATTGTTATTATTATTATTAATAATAATAATTAATAATAATAATAATAATTAATAATAGTGTGCAGAAGATTTAGCCGAGAGGGTTAATGCTTCCGTTTGCCCGAAGAACAGCTGAAGATCTCAAGGTCGTGAGCTCGGGACTGCCGGAAGTCTCCATGAGCGGCAGACCTTGCAAACTGCGGCTGATTAAAGCTGAGTTCTAGCTGCCTCGTGGGAGGAGGAGTGTGCTGAAGACAGCTGCGTCTCTGGTGGCAGCAGGGAAGCATCAGCCAGCAGAAGACAGACGGGTGGCTAAAGAAAGTGGGCTAAATCCAGAAAGAAAGATCTGTATGTGTGTAGTTCTTGAAAGATAGAACATGTCTGTTAATTGTAAAAACCTTCGGGTTTATGAATAAAAGTCTGCCCATGTAAACCGCCTTGAGTTTCAGTCACTAGAGAAATCTAGTGATCTTAAGAAAGGCGGTATATAAATACATTTATTATTATTATTATTATTATTATTATTATTATTATTATTATTATT
>JAJKFI010000002.1:39941490-39976138 GCA_029204185.1 Lerista edwardsae | reverse complement strand
TTATTATTATTATTATTATTATTATTATTATTATTATTATTATTATTATTATTATTATTATTATTAGTGTACATGCTTTCCTGGGTGTGTCTCATTAAACATAAGCATGCATAAGATTGTGCTGTAAGTTACCTGCAATGGTCTGGACCCTGAAAGTGACAGTCAAGGATCGACACAAAGCACAGCACTAAGAACAACATGGCACCACTGCAAATGCCGCAGAAGCAGGAGCAAGAGATAGGATTCTGGAATCCTGTGCTCCAGGCATCTTCTTTATGAAAGTTATCCCAGTGCTGCCCAGCTTCTAATGCTGGAGGTGCCTGGCCCCTTCCTTCCTGACAGGCTTGCCTGCTGTTTTCATCTGCAGCACATCTTGAGTGTTCAGACGCTAGAGAGAGCGGCCATGGCCTTGCAGGTTTTGTAGTCTCCATCCCTCTTTTCTTTTACATAAGGAAAGGATGCAGTTCAAATTGGCTGGTCAGGCTATGAGCCACACTCAAGCAGTTGCCACAGTGTGCAACGCAACATAACCATTTTAGCCTATCGGCCTTTTTTTTTTTTCCTTGAGGGTCACATTCATATTTAAAACTGTCAAGTGAAAATTACCGAGGAGGACACTGTGTCAGGAGACAGTTTAAGGGCTATCCATCACCCAACATTGCCAAATTAAAATTAATGCAATTTGGTCATTGCACAGTGAGAATTGGTCACTCAAACACTTACAAAGATTGGGATCATGAGGACGTAATTTATGCATCAGAAATTTCACTGAACGAGAGCAGAGTGCTAACATACTCTGGGACTTCTCTGACCCAGAGATTTATTTCTGGAATACAAAATGTATTCATTAGTATGACAAAAGCAGAGGTCCAAACATCTGCTATAGCAACTGGAAAATATTAGCCACGCAAAAATGAATGACTTCACCTCTGAGGATAATGCAAATGTTGCTTCAAACCTAATGGTAGTGAATAAAATCATTCTGGCACAAGCACAGGCTGACATGGCAAAAATTACCATATGAGTTACAGGAGAAACAGTAGATTCTTTGGGAGGAAATATTATTGGAAGGATGTGAGAACATGTGGCCTGCATACCTGAGAAGATGTAATAAATAACACTGGTTTCAAAGTGACAGAGTTGAAGAAAAAGTGCTATGTGATAAGTGAATGTTGTGATCAATATTGCTCTACATAAATAACAAAAAATACAGAAAAGGACTTTTGATTTATTTGTACTTATTAACATTCTTTTGTACCGGTATTCCTAACATTCAAAGCAGTTTACATCCAATAAAAATACAATGAAAACAGAGTAAATGGTAGCAACACCAAATCTTCATAGGAATTTAAACAGCCATAGAATGGGATTTCAATCAAAGCCTCATGGAAACGTTAAGAGTGCAATGCTAACCTGGAGTTAGGCGGGCACAATTAGGCCAGCAAAGCTTGGCCAGCACAAGGGACACGGTAACGTATGTTTGGACCACTCTCGGAACCAGATAGGCCAGCACACAGATGTGCGCCATCCATTAGGCCACATCCAAGCCTCCGTCCCCAGGCAGCGTGGCTGCCATTCAGGCTGTGTGGCACCCTCGACTCTGAGCCTGCTATATAGCACATGGGGCAAGGGCGCAAACATGCTATTCCAGTGCAGCTTAGGATTGCACTCTGAAAATGGGACTTTGAACTGGGTCTGGAAGCAAATTGGTAACCTGTGTAACTGGGGCTGAATAGATATATGATACACATGTCTTCCAATAATGGCTCAGCAATCGTAGAAGTGTTTGAATTCTCTCCAAGGGCAGCCCCACATAGGGAAATGTATAGCACAATTATTTCAGTATCATTTTAAAGGCACGGGTTGCGGAAGGGAGAATAGGTTCAATCAGAATCCAGACAAGGCAAAATGAGTGTTGATAAGAAAGAGCCATTTTTAGGATGGGTTTAACCTACCTATGACTGATGGGTCTTTGTTGCCCTTTCAGATCAGATACAGAGCTTAGGAAGGGCCAATAGAATAGCTGTGGGGGGAACAAAATAGTAAAGACTGTAGGCACTGCAATGCACTGTGTACACTTGCCATTGGAGAGCCCCACTCACCATTGGAGCCCCTCCCACTTGTCAATCCGAGCAGCGACAGCAATGCACAGGAGATGCCGTTAGCTTTGGGGAGTGCTTGCGCGTTGCACCAATGGCTCCAATGGCAAGTGGGAGGGGCTGCTTACACGGCACATTGCAGCACCTACACAACTTATCATTTTGGCCCCTCTCTAGCTATGCTACCGGGCAGAACTGGCCCGTCCATGAGCCCAACAGAAGCAGATTGGCAGCAGTGTTGTCTCCACCAGTTTCCTCTCCAAAGTGCCTGTCTGGTAAGTCATTTGGAACAGACAGCCCCCAAAAGAGGAGGGGATTTGGTGTTTTTATGGAGTGACTGTGTGGCAGATGAAGTGCTTCCGAGACAGAGCACCAGCCTAATCGGAAGGCAGAGCCAAAGTCGAATGAACCCGGGCAGCGAGCTGGGCGTGTTGCCAAGCAGACAGATGCCAATGTGAGCTTTTGCCCCCACAATCTGGTGTCTGCCTACACAGCTCCATTCTCCTCCCCACCCCAGTCTAGAGGAGAAATTTTGCAAAGCCCCATATAGCATCGTAGGAGGAACTTGAGCAGCCTCAGCCTCAAACTTTGGCATTTTGCTTTTGTGTATTGTTGCTGATTTTGCAGTCAATGTGTGTGCGTGCCATATGGTTTCTGCACAGACGGTGTGTTTGTGCACTTAAAAGAGGCTGGACATCATTGTCCTGCATCCTCAATACATGAGTTGTTTCTAAATTTAGAAGTATTTATATCAGCCAGATATGTTTGTGTGTGTGCACGCAAGCAAATTTTTTTTCCTGTACTTTTACCCTGGTGAACTTGACCCAAGGCCTGGGTAGCACCACAGCACATGTAGCAAAATGAGGAGAATGAAGTGACAGAGTTCTGGGGTTTAAGAATGGATGCTACCATGCCAGCCGGTAGATGGGGAAAATCACTTTTTGGCTGTTGCTCTCCTAAAAAAAGAGACTCCCTACATGTACAAAATCATAACAAGGAACACACTGGCCTAGAACCTTCCTCCCTGACCACTGCTGGTTTCAGATTTTTTTGGGGAGGGGGAGTGCCATAGGCCTCCTCCCTGTATGGCCCCAGTTATTGGACCTGCTCCTTGAATGACCTCACTTCCTCACTGCCTGCCTTTGTGCCTACTCTGCAAGGCTTATGAAAGGGAGGAGTGGCTAGCAGAGGCTGTCATGCTCCTTGCTCCTGGTACTACCCACCTACTCAGGAGGACAGTTGAACAAGAAGCCATAGCATGGCTAGGGGGCTCCAGGGACTATCAGTGAAATCTTTGCTGAAGTATGAGGTACCCTCAAATGCTGATGCCTGAAGTCATGCTCTGACATGATTGGATTATTTGGGCAGCTTGAACCTGAGCTGGCCTACCACTTGCACTACAGCCCTAGTGCAGGCAGTACATGTTGCAAAACTTCTGTAAGATATGCTTGCAGACCACCCAGGGCGCAAACCTAACCTGCGCTGGAATAGGCAAGCCAGTTCACCTGTTCTGCACCCTACCATCGTTAGGATATTTTCCCCTTGCCCCTAGGCAAGCCCCAGTCAGCCCTATGGGGCTGCTTAGATCTGTGCCAGCAAAATGGTGGGCACAAGTCCATGTGGCCAGGAGCGGCCACATTGGCCTGCCCAGCCTGAATTGGGCTTGCCCAGCCTGGGGGTGGAGGGGTTGGATACAGCCCAACGGCCATGTCCCATCTCCACCCATGACACCACCCTATTACGCCTCCCGCCCACCTCTGGCACACCTTTGGTGCGGCCCTGCACCAGAAGAGCTCAACCAGCACTCAACCGGTGTTCAACCAGCACAGCTGATGGGTGCCGCGGTGCACATGAGCCTGCACTGTTGCTTGTGCCAGCCCTCCGACCGAATCTGCGAGGCAGACGTGCCTGATGGCACATTTGCAGCAATGCTGGTCTGGCGCAAGAGTGCTTTGCCGGCACAACGCCAGGTTAGGATTGTGCCCCCAGAGAGGCAGCAGCACCAGTGGGGAGGACCGTGTTAACCTGTTGATGCTGCAGATCGGCCCCCAGTGGGGCAAAACTATGTAGGGGCCTGGGGAGAGTGACAGGTGGGCAGGGAAGTGCTGCTTCTGAGTGGGGAGGGTAGAACAGGGGGAGGGACCGGCCTCGGGGAGAGTGGAATTGGTGGAGGCCTCTTCCTCCAGATTCTATCCCCTGTGTTAGGCTTGAAAGCTTTATATTACTCAATGTAAGGGAATCAATATCCCCTTCCCCAAGGAGACTTCCAGCTTTCTTCAATTCAGCCCTGGATCCAGTTATAATTATTTGGAGCTACCTCTTCTGTGCTGGATAGGATTGGACCCTTAGGGCACAATCCTAACCTGTGCTGGAACAGGCAGGCAGGCTGTCCTGCACCGCATCCAGCACAAGTTAAGAGGCAGTTGGTAGTCACCTTGGGGTAAGGGGATATTTTCCCCAAACTTCAGGATAAGCCCCTGTGGGGCTACTCGGATCTGCGCCAGCAATTAGCTGGTGCAAATATGTGCAGCCCAGATCAGGGGCTAAATGCCAGATCCTGGCTCCACCCCCTTCCCTGGGCTAGCCACCACCCATGGGCCCTCCCTCCTATTTCATACATGTTTTCCCCCTGGCAGTTTCACACATGCAAGCTTTCACTCAGGACGCAATCCTAACCTGGAGTTAGGCCGGCACAGTTAGACCAGCAAAGCTTGGTCGGCACAAGGGACACCATACAGCGCATTTGGACCATTCTTGGAGTCAGGAAGAATGGCGCACATCTATGTGCTGGCCTCTGACTCCGAGAGTGGTCCGAACATACTTTACGGTGTCCCTTGTGCCAGCCAGACTTTGTTGGCCTAACTCCAGGTTAGGATTGCACCCTAACAGAAACCATCCACTGATGAATATACATGTGTGAAATTCGGCTCAACCAAAAAGTGGTATTAGAGATTGACCAGATATGGAAATAATTACTAACAAGTATCAAAGGTTGTTTCTTGTTTCTGTTTCCTAAAATATATACCAGATCATCATAGATGCATGGATACATAAACATGCATGGATGTGTTTGCCAAAAGAGCCCTTTTCTGGAACAAGGATACAAATATCCCTTCACTCAAAATAGAGATACATGACTACAAATGTTCTCATTTCCCTCGAATGCTCCAAGTGTCTACACCATGTTCAATTAGAACAAAATATTCTTGCATAGTGAAATCATTGTTGGGATTAGCCACTAGAGGGAGATGAAAATACACACATTCATAAATTAACAAAACGTATTCGAGAGTTAGTAGAGGAGGTTATTTGCAAGTAATACATTTCTTCCATTGGGGAAACATTATGAAATGGGAAAATTAACATTTTGGTGAATGGTGCTTACGAGGATACTTATCTTATCCAGTTTGATAAAGACAGAAAATAATATGTGAGAAGACTCAAAACATTTTCCATAATCAACAGAAAAATCTACAGAAGTCAAACAATCTGCCCCCCCAAAAGGAATTAATTTACTATTTCCTCTAAAGAACAAGGTTTTCAAGATTTGCTTTGCTTCAAAGAATCTTGTCACCCAGAGAGCTCTAAACAAAAATGAGGTTTTTATAACCCAGATTTTTCCTGCAATGTATGACATCCATGGAAACTGAAAATGTGCCACCGATTAAAGCCCCAACCCTATCTCCTGCCACATTATATCATGCAGACACACCAATGGATCCTTCACTGTATGCTACGCTGGCGGTGGGAGGGGTGGTCAAATAGCCTGCAGGAGGCAAGTAAAAATATTGTTCACTTGCTTCCTGGTAGGCTGCTTGATCCCTTGTGGGTCTCCTTAAACATACACCTGCCATTTTGGTGGCATGTGTCCAAGGAGAAGGAAGGGGTGAAGAGATTTCAAAATGAGCAGATAAGATCGGCCACTGAATCCACTCCTCCCCACCCCAACGTGCCCCCCTGTTCCTTCCCCAACTCACCCTATTACTGCTCTTCCCCCCCCCCACAAATCACCTCAGCGCTGGTGTATCTGCTCTAGTATCACTAGCTATGGTGGCAGTTCTCCAGTGCTGCTATTGCTTTGCAGCGGTGGCTCAGAAATGGCTGACGGTGACATCACATTTATGACATCAGGACAGTGTGCCACTGCCATCCTGGGACAGGATTGGGCAGTCAGGGGATAAACCGTAGACTTTTGCAAGATTTGAAGTCGCACGGAATAGCCTTGCAAGCAGGGCCAGCTCTAGGAGTAGTGAGGTCCATTGCACGGCATTCCTGCGGGGCCCTCACCCTGTGGGACACCCCCACTCACTAAGAAGAGTGCCCGTGATGAAATAGTTGGCGGTAACATGATGACATCACCACCAACTGCTTCCCAGAGGCCCATTTTGGGCCATTGGGAGGGAGGGCCCAATGCAAAGCTGCTCTGCTCAACCCACTGACTTACAGCCCATAGATATTCCGACCGCAGCAGCAGGTGATATGCTTTCCGTGCTGGTGCGGGGCCCCTCAAAACCCAGGGCTCAAAGCGACAACATTGGGGCTCTGCTTGCAAGTCGACTATCACCCAGTATAGGTTTACAACAAACTACCGTAGATTCCGGTTGCAAATGCAGGGTAGAGGATTCCATGATGGCCCCAGCGGCACTCAGCCGTGCCACATCCCTTGTCTATCATGTTTGTTCAGTAAATTGAGAGAAGATGGCAAAGAAGAATACGTAGCAAGAAATCCTTTTTAAAACCTAACCATTTTCTGTTGTTAGGCTATTTGGTCCCTTACCCCGTGCTGAGCCCCTGCAGCCTCCATGGGCTGACTTGGAGCCATGCCAGCAATTGCTGGTGTAGAACTGAGTAATCCCAAGTAGGGCTTTCAGGCCTGGGATGAGGGTCAGGGTGTGGCAGAAGCCTCCTATGCAACCCCATTCCCCAGTGGTGTCATTCTATAATGAAGTGCCGGAACGCAGGCGGGACGTACCCCTTGATTGACAGGGGCCCCGCGACGCTTCGCCGCCTGCTGTTCCGCTGCGGAGGGCTTCTTCCGGGTGGCGCGCCCCTCCGCGGCTCTCCGCAGCACCCAGCGCGCCACCCAGGCAAGCGGGCACCCCCTCCGAAGCCAGGGGTGCCCGCGCGGGGCTCGGAACGGTGGCGACGCGTCAGAACCACGCAGCCAATCACGAGGTAAGTCCCGCCCACCGTTCCGGCACTTCATTATAGAATGACACCACTGCCATTCCCCCTCCTGGACCCGGACCCAGACCACCCTCCTCCCTGCCCTCTGCCACTCCAAAACAGTCCCTTCCACCTGTTCCACCCTCACCCCACTGCTGGCATTGGACTTATCCTGGGCGGTGAGCCTCTCTGCCGGTGGCAGTGACTTCTGTGTGGGCACCATCTGCTTTATGGCACATTTACGACAGCACGTGTGCCCATCCTGCCTGCAGGAGCCAGCTTAGGGACAGTACATTCTCAAGTCACCGAGGTCTCGTGGCACTGCGTTGGCAGTGGCATATCTCAGGACTGAGTGAATTATTGATTCCCTATAACAACGTCTATAATACATCAGTCTCAGGATGCCTGATCAGTAAAATCACTCCTATAAATTACCTAGTCAGTTTCATTGTACGCAGGGGCAGCAAGGAGACTTTTTTTTCTGTTTCCTCTCTTAAAGTATGAATGGCTTATTACAAAGTTGCAAGACGTTCCCTAATTTCAACAAAATTACCAAACAGCATCAAAACCTGACAGAATTTAATTGCTTGGGAGGAATTCATCACTGCCCTAATAAAGGTGGAAAATGAGGGTCTTGGATATATCTGTGTCAGCATAAGATTATTTTTTTCAGTGGAAGGTATTCATCATCAATTAACCAAAGTGGTTATCTGAACTAGTGGGAACAGTCCAAGATCCCCCCTCCCCCCAAAAAAACAAACCTACCACCAGGTGTGCTAGTATCCACTGGGGATAGGTTTATTCTTTTTTCTTGCTTTTACAGGTCACTCAATGGGAATGTGATAACCAGGCAGGCAGAAGGCACGATAATGGGATAGACGACCAAAACATTAACAGAAAGCAGCTTCCTGTTTATTTTCCATCAGTCTCTCCCTCTAACATGCTTTCTGCTGGCATTCCCATTTTGCGACTTGTAAAAGCAAGGAAGTCTTTTAGTGACTCAAAGTAAAAAGAAAGCCCCCCCCCCACTGATCCATGGATAATTGAAACCGTGGATATGGGATCCATGGATATGGGGGCCCACCTATAGTTTGAAGATCCAGTAATCATTGAAGTGTCAATAATGTACTTTACATTCTACCCAGTTATGAGTCTGAGGGCACAATCCTAACCTGGAGTTATTTTTATTATTATTATTTATTCAATTTCTATCCCGCCTTTCTGCCCAAGGGCACCCAAGGCGGCTTACAACATTAAAAAGCAGTATAGGAAATCAGAGTATGTACAATTAAAACAAACAATATTAAAAACAGTAAAATTAAAAAACAACAAGCCCCATGGATCCCACAGTTTAAAAAGACAGAATGTAAAAAATGAGTTAGGCCAGCACAGTTAGGCCAGCAAAATTTGGCTGGCACAAGGACCACCATAAATCGCGTTCGGACCACAATCTGAGGCCAACACACAGACAAGCACCCAGGGGCATAGCTAAAGAAGTGCAGGGGGTTGCAGTTGCACTGGGCTACGTGTTCCCAGGGGGCAACAGTCTGGCGCTGCACCAAGGCTGTTGCCCCCTTCCACCATCTGGAGCAGATGAGATGAGCATCTTGGAGAGATCCACCTGCAGTACAAAAGAATTCAATGAGAAAGAGAGAGGTAAGACATAAAATGGCATGGGGGGGGGGCTACAAAATCTTCTTTGCACTGGGCAGCAAATAGCATAGCTACACCACTGCATGAACTACCTGACTCCAAGAGTGGCACAAACGCACTTTACAGTGTCTCTTGTGCCAGCCAAACTTTGCTGGCCTAACTGTGCCAGCCTAACTCCAGGTTAGGATTGTGCCCTGACAGCCCAATCTTGTCCCCCAACAGCATGCAGTTGAGCCATAGAGGCACATACTGAATAATAATGGTATTTATATACCGCCTTTCTTGGTCATTAGATTGCTCCTTGGACTTTAATTCAAGGCAGTTTACATAGGCAGGCTTTTCTAACCCCGAGGGGTTTTACAGTCACAAAGAGGTTCTATCTTTCAAGAACTACTACATTCAATGAAACTTTCATAATCCAGTCTTTCTTTCTGGCCGCACGATTGCCTTCCCGCCGGCTGATAAATGGCTTCTTTGCTCTCACCAAAGAAACAGCTGGCCCAGCACAACTCCTCTCTCACAGGCAGCCGGAGACAGCTCAGCTCAGATTTATCAGTCATATTCTCAAGGTCTGCCGCTCACGGAAACTTCCGGTGTTCTCAAACTGGCAACCTTCGGATCTTATCTTCGGGTGTAACAGCGGCTTTTACCCTCTCGACTAGACCTCCTGCCCCTGAATGCTGTGGGGGGTGTGTATGGGGTAATCACAAGACCTGGTAAGGGAAAATATTTTGTCCTTATTTCTGCATAGACATCCTGATGTCCAGTGTCTCATAGGACCTACACCAGCTATATCCAAGGAGAGAAAGGGGGCAGAGTAGGTCAAACGATGTGGGATAGGACCCAATGTGCATGTGTGCCACCAAGATCCAACCCCTCCAGCCCACTCTCAACTTGCCCTTCCCTACTCACCCAGAAACTCCTCTACCCTCCCTCTCCCTGCCCACAACTCCTCCTGCCAACCTACCTGACCTGATGCTGTCCAAGGTCCACAACAGTGCAGCTCCAGTGCTGCAGCCGCTTTGCAGCTGTGGCTCAGACTGGCTTGGTGGCTCTGTGCACCTTTGCCAGGCTTTGTACAACAGTGGGATGCTCATCCCATTGTCATAAACAGGGGATACAACTGGACTGTGATTCTGTTTTGCAAAGCATAGACAATGTGATGCACACCTTCTTGTGGCCAAGAGACCTGAAGAGATGCACCCAATCAAATTCGGCTTCTGTCGTGAGTTCAATAAGCTTGGTTTGGCAAAAACAGGAAAGTTCTCAAGCCTCTGAAAAACCACAATACATTGTTAATGTGCTTCATTTGGTTTTGAGGCTCACAAGTCACAGAGCTCTTGTACAGGGAGAATTCTGACACTATCCAGACACTTGGGCTAGCTAGAAGCTTTAGGAGGAGTTACTGTACATCCATTTCCAGCAGGGGGGGGGCACTTACCCCTGGGGTGTCAAAGCTAGGCAGGTCTAGGTGAACCGTGCAAAGTTGGGTACGACGTGCACGGAACTTCTCCATACCAACTTTCTTTCTGCAGAGACGATTTATTCGGGTTAAGGATTTAACATTCATCAGGGCCAGTTATGCCACAGGACCTGGGACGCTTACTCAGACGTTCGGCACGGGCATCCCTGCCTACCCCTCTTTTCTCCAGACATGGCCCTCGCTGGCCCTGCAGGACTCTTCCTGGCCAGTTCAAGCTCACCCGTCACTCTTCCTGGTTTGCACTAGTGGCAAAGGTCTTCCTGCCCCACTCTCAGGCCTCCCAAGGCAGCTTGGCTTGGCTTGCCTCCAAGGCAAGGACCCCTGAGGCCTTCTCTGCCCCTTCCAAGTGTGGGTTTGATAGCCCATAAAGGAAGGGAGATTGCAAGCCTCCCTTATATGTTCTTCCTCCAGCCTTCCAGCGAGAGACTGCCCCTCTTGGCCAAGCTAGGCCTCCTTTTAAGGCCCTGTCTCCTCCTCCTGTCTCCACCCCTTCCTCCTGGAGGCCTCTGTCAAGGCCTCCACTTACTCTGCTGTAGGGCCTGGGGCTGGCTCCTGCACATGCACCCTCTGACAGAGATCTGGATTGGCCCGTTCAGGGGTTGGGCGCTCGCCTCCCCTGAAGGCCCCCGAACCAACTGGCCCCGGTGGGGTCCGCCGCCCAGCCTCCTCCCAGGGAAAGGGCATCCCCAGGGGTCGTTCCAGGCAACTCTCCCCAGGCTGTGGCCGTCCCAGTCCGGTCCAGGATTACAAGGACCCATTCTGGTTAGAAATAAATAGAAGAGAGAGATTCCAAAGGCACAATATTCACATAACACCCAATTATCATTAGATGTGCAGAAACATATTCAGCAACTGCCAACACTACAAATGCACTGCACATGAAAAAGGAATGGATAACACAAGTCTACATCAGTGATGTCATTCAGGGGGAATGGACCAGAACGGGAGTTCCGGATCCTAACGGGCTCCGTGGCTGGTTCTGGGTGCCAATCCAATCAAGACAAGTGCCAATCAAAAGTGAGTTCCTGTTCCTAAATCATTTGAATGACACCACCGGTCTACATGTGTCAACTTAGAAGTAAGTCTCATTGAATTCAATGCACTTACACTCAGGAAAGTATATACATATAAGATTGTAGCTAAAGGCCCTTAAATGAGAATACATCCCACTGAATGCACTGGAATGTATAAGATTGGGCAATTAGGCCTGATTTAGTTCTTTGTGTTCTACGATATTTACAATATTATCCAGTATAGATGGATTCACAGTCATGTTGCTCACTTGACAGCTTGCCTGTCAAGTGATGGCTTTCCAGGTCATGGACTTTTCAGTATGTGTGGCCATAGGACCAACTGGAGCAAAGATCACATTGTAATAAGATTATTTCCAACTGAATGAATACTCTGCATGCACCTTACTTCAAATCAGCTATGTTTGATAAACCATTTGTGCTCTGTAGGCCTTGGGCCCTTTTCCACATAACATGCGCCGTTTAAACTACTTTCATGCAAGCAGGCATCCATTTTTGTGAGTGGCTTGACTCCAAGGAGTTTAGCATACTGTATGTGTCTGAAGAATTGCTGCTGGCAGTCGTGTGTGGTTGATACCATATCCCTGTTGTTCAGTCGCTAAGTCGTGTCCGACTCTTCGCGACCCTATGGACCACAGCACGCCAGGCCTCCCTGTCCTCCACTAGCTTCCAGAGTTTGCCCAATTTCATGTTCGCCCAATTTCACGTTGCAGAAAATATGCTGCAAAAGCACTGAACTAAAAACAAAATTTAAGAAACCTCACTTGAAAATTCAAACACTCACGAAAGGAATCTAGCAAGAGTAAGGAATCTGCAGTTTCCAAGATGGCTGCTCCCGGCATTCCGCGACCCACCTGACATTAGGTCGCGACCCACCAAGTGGGTCCCAACCCACAGTTTGAATTGTTGTTGTTGTTCAGTCAGTAAGTCATGTCCGACTCTTCACGACCCCCTGGACCACAGCACACCAGGCCTCCCTGTCCTCCACTAGCTTCCAGAGTTCATCAAATTTCATGTTCATCACTTCGGTGACACTATCTAACCATCTCATCCTCTGCCGCCCCCTTCTCCTTTTGCCTTCGATCTTTCCCAGCATGAGGGTCTATTCTAAAGAGTCCTCTCTTCTCATGAGGTGGCCAAAGTATTGGAGCTTCAGCTTCAGGATTTGTCCTTCCAGGGAGCAATCAGGTTTGACTTCCTGTAGGATTGACCGATTGGATCTCCTTGCAGTCCAGGGGATTCTCAAGAGTCTTCTCCAACACCATAATTCAAAAGCATCGATTCTTCGGCGTTCTGCCTTTCGTATGGTCCAGCTCTCACAGCCATACATTGCTACTGGGAAAACCATAGCTTTGACTAGGCGAACATTTGTTGGCAGGGTGATGTCTCAACTTTTTATTGTCTAGGTTCACCATAGCTTTCCTCCCAAGAAGTAAATGTCTTTTAATTTCATGGCTGCAATAACCATCTGTGGTGATCTTGGAGCCCAGGAAAAAAAAGTCTGTCACTGCTTCCATTTCTTCCCCTTCTATTTGTCAGGAAGTGATGGGAGTGGTTGCCATGATCTTAGTTTTTTTAATGTTGAGCTTCAAGCCAATTTTTGCACTTTCCTCTTTCACCCTCCTCAGAAGGTTCTTTAGGTCTTCCCCACTTTCTGCCATTAGAGTGGTATCATCTGCATATCTGAGGTTGTTGATATTTCTCCCACCAATCTTGATTCCAGCTTGTGAATCATCCAGCCCAGCCTTTCTCATGATGTACTCTGCATATTAGTTAAATAAGCAGGGTGACAGTATACAGCCTTGTCGTACTCCTTTCCCAATTTTAAACCAGTCGGTTGTTCCATGTCCAGTTCTAACTGTTGCTTCCTGACCCGCATACAGGTTTCTCAGAAGACAGATCAGGTAGTCTGGTACTCCCATCATTTCAAGAACTTGCCACAGTTTGTTGTGATCCATACAATCAAAGGCTTTGGCATAGTCAATGAAGCAGAAGTAGACGTTTTTCTGGAACTCTCTTGCTTTCTCCATGATCCAGCGAATGTTGGCAATTTGATCTCTAGTTCCTCTGCCTCTTCGGAAACCAGCTTGTACATCTGGTAGTTCTCAATTCACATATTGCTGAAGCCTAGCTTGTAGAATTTTGAGCATCACCTTGCTAGCATGTGAAATGAGTGCAATGTTGCTGTAGTTTGAACAATCTTTGGCATTGCCCTTCTTTGGGACTGGAATGTAAACTGATCTTTTCCAGTCTTGTGGCCATTGTTGAGTTTTCCAAATTTGCTGGCATATGTAGTGCAGCACTTTGACAGCATCATCTTTTAAGATTTTGAGTAATTCCACTGGAATGCTATCACCTCCACTAGCTTTGTTGTTAGTGATGCTTTCTAAAGCCCACTTGACTTCACACTCCAGGATGTCAGGTTCGAGCTCTGTGACTGCACCATTGTGGTTATCAGGAACATTGAGATCGGCCTTATATAATGTATTCTTGCCACCTCTTCTTAATCTGCTTCTGTTAGGTCCTTGCCATTCTTGTCCTTTACCTTAGCATGAAATTGTCCTTTGACATCTCCAATTTTCTTGAAAAGATCTCTAGTCTTTCCCATTCTATTGTTTCCCTCTATTTCTTTGCATTGCTCATTTAGGAAGGCCTTCCTATCTCTCCTTGCTGTTCTCTGGAAATCTGCATTCAGTTGGGTATATCTTTCCCTTTCTCCCTTGGTTTTTGCTTCCCTTCTTTCCTCAGCTATTTGTAAAACCTCGTCAGATAGCCACTTTGCCTTCTTGCATTTCTTTCTCTTTGGGATGGTTCTAGTTGCTGCTTCCTGTACAATGCTACAGACCTCCGTCCAAAGTTCTTCAGGCACTCTGTCTACCAAATCTAAGCCCCTAAATCTATTTGTCACCTCCACTGTATATTCGTATGGGATCTGATTTAGGTCATACGTGGAGGGCCTAGCGGTTTTCCCTACTTTTTTCAGTTTAAGCCTGAATTTTGCAATAAGAAGCTCACGATCTGGGCCATAGTCAGCTCCAGGTCTTGTTTTTACTGCCTGTATAGAACTTCTCCATCTTTGGCTGCACAGAATGTAATCAATCTGATTTCGGTGTAGACCATCTGGTGAAGTCCATGTGTACAGTCGCCATTTGTGTTGCTGGAAAAGGGTGTTTGCTATGACTAATGTGTTCTCCTGACAAAACTCTATCAGTCTTTGCCCTGCTTCATTTTGTACTCCAAGACCAAATTTGCCTGTTATTCCTATTACCTCTTGACTGCCTACTTTAGCATTCCAATCCCCTATGATGAGAAGGACATCTTTTTTGGGTGTTAATTCTAGAAGCTGTTCTAGGTCTTCATAGAAACGGTCAACTTCTTCCTCTTCAGCATCAGTGGTTGGGGCGTAGACTTGGATTACTGTAATGTTGAAAGGTTTGCCTTGGATCCGAATTGAAATCATTCTATCATTTTTGAGGTTATACCCCAGTACTGCTGTTCCCACTCTCTTGTTCACTATGAAGGCTACTCCATTTCTTCTAAGGGATTCCTGCCCACAGTAGCAGATGTAATGGCCATCTGAATTAAATTCTCCCATTCCTGTCCATTTTAGTTCACTAACTCCCATGATGTCGATGTTCAGTCTTGACATCTCGCATTTGACCACATCTAGCTTACCTTGATTCATAAATCTGACATCCCAGGTTCCTATGCAGTATAGTTCTTTGCAGCATCGTACTTTCCTTTCACTTCCAGACACATCCACAGCTGAGCTTCCTTTCAGTTTTGGCCCAGCTACTTCACTCTTTCTGGAACTACTAGTACTCGTGTTCTGCTCTTCCCCAGTAGCATAATGGACACCTTCCGACCTGAGAGGCTCATCTTCCAGTGTCATATTGTTTAGTCTTTTTGTACTGTAATCCATGGGGTTTTCTTGGCAAGAGTACTGGAGTGGGTTGCCATTTCCTTCTCCAGCGGATCATGTTTAGTCAGAACTCTCTACTATGACCTGTCTATCTTGGGTAACCCTACATGGCATAGCTCACAGCTTCATTGAGCTACTCAAGCCCCTTTGCCACGACAAGGCAGTAATCCATATCCCTAGGGATACTTTAATATCCTTCCTTTATTGTATTATTTACTTAACATACTTTTAAAAGAAACCTTTTCCCAAAGCAGTGAATGAGAATTAGAACACACACACACACACACTTAATTCTAAAGCTGAATGTTACAGATTTTGAATTTATAATAGAAATGACCAAACAAAATGTTAAAATCACAAGTGCTGAAATCAGGGCCGTCAGCTGGTCAGTTAATAGTCAGAATTAAAAAGTTAGAAAGTTCACGGAAAGCTGGTCAAGGTGTGGGCCTCACACCAGTAGAGTAGCTAGCAGTATCAGTAGATCACTGCACTTATGTTTTGCACTGAACCTCAACACACTGTACAAGTGGCCCCTCCCCTTTGGAATTCCTGGAATGGCTCTGAAGGGGAGGGGCTGCCTTCATGGCGGGTTGAGGTGCCATCCAAAACCTAGTGCTGTGACCCCTTCTAGCTATGGTACTCAATAGCATATCTATGCTATGCTCTGAAAGGTAAAGAGAAAGCCTAAGCTGGGCCTGGCCTATTGATCTTAAGAAATGGAAGGACTCACACAGCTCACACATAAATATTTTTACAGCCCAACTGAGCTGCCCAGCACTGCCCAGAACTCCAGCAGCACTGAAATGGTGACCACTGGATCCTGAGCCTGCTACTGTTTGAGGTCTCCTCAGGGGAAGGGAGCAGTTGCTTCCTTCCTCTGGGAGACTGCAGTGGGTGGTAATGGGTCTCCATGTTTGAATAGGCACAGAGTTGAATAGGCACAGAGCCCATGTTGGGCTACCCGAGGAGATTCAAGATATGGGTGTAGAGGCTGCCACCATCTTGGCCCAATCTTCCCCTCCCGCTGCTAGGTTCTACCCCGTTCCCCGCCTCCCCCCGCCCCAAATCACATTACTATTGGCCAGTGCTCCTGGAGCGCAGGCCAGCCTCCGGCTTGGCGCTGAGGTCCAGCACTGACTAGCGCTGATGTCGTTTACTCACGCGGTGTCACAAACGTGCTTTATGGCACATTCGCCATATGGCACACTTTTAGCCAGCAGTAGGCACAAACCACTGGTGTTAGGGCCTTTAGGATTGCGCCCTTAATAAATAATACAAGAGATATGCTTCCTGCAGCTGAGTCTTCACAAGGTGTCTAGAAATTTAGATACCTGGAGCCAAAGAACTGGCTAGGTCCAGTGCCAATGCGTCAAGTTACTGGGAGAACTGGAGCAAAGTTAGCACCACATATCACCTCCCATGCCACTCTCAGAGAGTGTATTGATTGCTGCTCCTGCCAGCAGAATGGAGGGTTAGGGGTTAGCACAACCAGGTGGGCTGTCTGATGGATGTCCAACCTGGCCAGCCCCTCATGTCACTCCTAGCTAAATCAAAATGTGAAAAATAAATGCCCTCCTGTTTTTACAATCTACCTTCATTGTGACCTTTGCATGGATACTGATGCTCCATATTAGGGATAGCTTCAATTCTAGGTCTGAGACAATTTCTCTCAATTCATCCAGGGACTCCTAGGCAATGGGTAGTTGCTCATTCATGGAGTCTTCAGCCTTCAAGTTCTCAGCACAACGACAGACCATCAAAGCTCCTTCACTTGATCTGGAACATATTGTTCATTTGGTATAATCTGAAAGAAGAGAGGATAGCAATTGCCAGTAAGAAGCCTGTTGAAAAGGCACCACAGATGGTGTAATCTGGAACATCACAAATCAACATGTTGTTCCAATGCTTTGAGCTGCAGAGTGAAACATTATCCTAAAACAGGGTGATTTTTCTAGTGAGCTAGCGTTTCCCCACCCCTCTGGAAATTCTTATGTAGAATTAATCTTCATCTTATATACTGTCTCTTCAAAGGCAGTTTATTTATTTATTTAAGTTATATCCCGCCTTTCTGCCCCATGGCACCCAAGGCAGCTTACAACATTTAAAATACAATAAAAACACAGTATTTGACAGTTAAAAACAATAGTTAAAAACAATAATTGAAATCATTAAAATTTAAAATTTGAACAGCCAGCCCCGTGGATCCTAAAAAAAGAATATAAAAACCAGCCAGCCTGTCAACAATTAAAAGCTTGTTGGAATAAAAAGGTCTTCAGCCCTCGCTGGAATATAGTTCTAAAGGGAGGGTATTCCAAAGTCGGGGGGGCCACCACTGAGAAGGCCCTATTCGTGGGCTATTATATGCATTGTATTTTGTTGGTAATTATGCACAGTTTTCCTACACTGATACATATTTGTGGAAACAAATTGTAAGGCATGTATAGTTGCTGTTGCTGAAAAAACAAGAGCAAAGAGAGATTCTCTAGACTCTTCCGGCATCTTACGTTTATCTTTGTTATGACAACAAACTAGACTAGAGATATGGGAAAGGGAGGACAAAGTTCAGTTGCTTGATATTCCACCTTTTGTTTTGTTAAAACAGAGGTTTAGACAGGAACGTGTCTAAGGGCGCATCGTAATCCTAACCTGGAGTTAGGCTGGCACAAAGGACACCATATGTTTAGACCACTCTCAGAGTCAGAGAGGTCAGCACACAGACGTGCACCATCCTCTCTGACTCCAAGAGCAGTCCAAACATTTACGGCGTGCCATGTGCCAGCCAAACTTTGCTGACCTAACTATACCGGCCTAACTCTAGTTTAGAATTGTGCCCTAACTTTATTGCAAAAGCAGGAAAATCATTCATTTCAGATTATTCAGCACTGCATCCAAATAATTCCCCATACAAATCAAATATCAAATCAAATGTGGTTTTATATCAAATGTGGTTTTATAAAAGAAAGCTCTTCTACAGTTAAACACTATTCACTGTTTAGTGGTACCTTATTACTAATCTGGATATTACTTTCTCATAGGGACCCATAAGATACACTATAGATTTTTGCTATTTGACATCACGGAAGTGGCTTGGACTGGATGGGCATAGACTCTCCTTCTTCCAGCACATTCACTGGAAGATTCAAGCAATGCAGGCAGGAGCATAGCCAAAGGGGGTGGCATGCTAAATATTGCAGGCGCCTCAATATGAGCTCCTCTTCCCCTCCTCACTGTTGGAGCTCTTCTAGATGGTGACAGCAATA
The DNA here is from genome assembly GCA_029204185.1 of Lerista edwardsae. Lineage (NCBI taxonomy): Eukaryota > Metazoa > Chordata > Lepidosauria > Squamata > Scincidae > Lerista > Lerista edwardsae. Next base: position 39,957,524 of record JAJKFI010000002.1, on the reverse strand, counting down.
CAGGGACCTCTGCAGTACAGGGACCTCCAAACGCCCCCTTTTCCTGGCGCTCCCAGGCGGTCGGGCCTGATATTTATTCTAATCATCCATCTCAACCTTTCCCCGTCATCCCCGTTCTCTTTTAGCTCACCTGTTGTATGCTTGATGACCTGTATTTTCATTGTGATTTAAGTGCCATGCTAACGTAATATATATATATAAATTGCTCTGAATGCATTCACTCAAACTCTATAGATTCCTGAAGCCAGCAGAGAACTTTCCTAAATAAACCCCATGCAAGCATATAGGTAAGTCAACATCATCCCAACATACTTATTTTACTCTCTTTGATTTGCTTGGTTTATATGGTGAGCAGAGTATGGGTGCCTCTCAAGATTAAGCTTATGCCTTGTTTTCTCTTCCAGCCAGAATCAATCTGTTGATTAAATGAAAGATTTCCTGATCCTGCTGCAGAATTGGTTCTTCACTCAATTAGCCATGCAAAAGAGAGTTGTCATCCGATTTCAGGTTTGGAAGACATTTTTATATAGATTTTTCTGACAAGTGTGATATATGAAGTACAAATGGTAAAAAAACTTACATGAAGAATATGGCATCTCTCCCTGGTGGGGAATGCCCTATACATGGCTACAACCTGCCAGCACCTACCCCAGATATGGCTTCAAGTATTCCAGAGTTTGAATATTTAACCATGGGTATAACCATAGAAATGCAAGAGCTGTAGCCTTCTCTAGGATGTGCAGGATGGTACAGCCTTCTTTGTGCAGGATGGCTTCCAAAGCAGTGGTGTCATCTAAATGATTTAAGAACAGGAACTCACTTTTGATTGGCACGTGTCAGGACCCGCCCACCGGGAGTGACGTCATAAGCCGGAGGCTGGCGGAGCGCAGGTCTACCCGCAGCTGGTTCCTATGGGTAGACCTGGGCTCCAGAGGCTGGTGGAGCACAGGTCTACCTGCGGCTGGTTCCTAGCCAGTGACGACGTCAGTGACGAGTGGGCGGAGCCAGCCGGTTCTGTACAGCGCCTGGCGCCTACAGAACAGAAAGCGAAGAATTCCCCCCTCCCCAATTGCAGCTCCAATAGCGATGGGGACAGTCTCCCAAAGAAACCTCACACCCAGAGCGCCAGTGAAAAGCTCTGGACTGGAGAGACAGCGGCGAAAGCCTTTCCTTAGTCTTCACGGCTAGGCGAGGGGGAGTTATTCAAAATTGCCAGGGAAGTTGAAAATTGGCACGGGGGCAGCAGCCTCGAAGCCGAGGCTGGCTGAGCAGAATGAGGCAGGAACCTGTGGAAGGGGCTGAGGGGCGGAACCACTCCGAACGACACCCTTGGGCGCTTCCCCACACCAAAGCCTGCTTATGCCGGGCAGGTCAGGAGGGCAGCTTCAAAAAGTCCCAGCTCCCCTCCGTCCCCTCCAGGCCCCCGTCGATTCGCCACCGCACCCCCAGGACGCCCCTTCTCCCCAGTGGGTGCAGACTCACCAGAGTGGCTGCTGACTCCACGTGTGTGGCTGGAGGGAGCGAGGAAGGGGGCTGTGCAGGACGGGACTTCCCCACTGCAGCCCTTCCCCCTTCGCCCCCTAGGAATCTGGAGTCGCTCCCTTTAACCCTCTGAGTGCCAGCCAACCAAGAAGAAAAGCTCTTTGCAGAGGAATCGGGAGGGGGGAGGAGGGAGAGTGAAGTGGGCTGAGTCAACCCTAATTTTAACAAGTGGAACTGAGTTCCCCCGCATTCCCCCTGCATGACATCACTGTTCCAAAGTCCATAGATGAGTTATTGGAACATTTCTAATTTTACCATATAAGAATATACTGTATTACCAGGCATTTCTAAGGCACGTGTAATATAATGTGCATTACACATTTGGGGACATTTGTTGTGTGTGCTGGGACCTGCTCTGTTTGATTATTTGGACAGAAAATTCTGAGTTCATATAAAAGAGCTGAATATTACACCCTCTTACTTCTCCTTCCAGAACCTATTCTGGAGACATCCTATTCAGATATGTGGATATTTGAAAGGAGGAAGAAAATTCAGAAAATACAGCCCAATTCAAATGTTACCAGCAATAGTGTGTGTTTGTTTGATTGATTGATTGGATTTATATACCACTTTTAAAAAATTCATAGTGTTGGACTGCTATGATGTGGTGATCTCATTCTGTTCCTGCAATGAAAGAACTGGTCGTATGATGGTGATGTTTTACTTCCCATGACAGGAAGTAAACGGAGCAAGGCAACTCCCTACTGTATGGGAACCAAGTAACTATGTTATCAAGCCCGCCCATGATAATACCCATTTCTGTTAAATGTTATCAGAAATGTATGGAAGCAGCCATGCTTTGGCTGCTGTTTATGGAACTGGATGCCTGGCAGAGATTCCCCACTGATTCGTGTTACATTTGCCAGGATCACTGTATCCCTAGAGTTATATCATATATCAGAAACATATCTGAATAGAAAAAAGCTCAATACGAGCTGTAGTGATCCTACCTACCACACCAGCTGTGGCCGGAAGTTGGCCCCCACTGTTTAACATTGGATGTTTTCAGCTGTGTTTTTAAACACATAGGCTGGGCAGGAACATTGGGAGCTGACCAGAGCAGAACTCTGCTCCCAGTATGCTCCACCCAGCCTGTGTGTTTGAGACTGGTCAGACAGTAACAAGCAGGAGGTGATGCTCCAGGATCTCTGCATTTTCCTGGCTGCTTCTTCGTTCCTGGCTGCACCCACTACAGGTGGGTGAGGAGAAGGGGTCATTGCAGCAATGATGGTGGTGGGGTGTGGGACAAGCATCTAGCGCCACAGAAATGGGGTGTGTCTGCAGGAGGCAGACTTGCTGGATCCGGTTCGAGAATTGAGCCCCCACCCCGGTTTCACATGTTGAAAGGCCTGAGTCGCAGGTAAAACCAGGGCTGCCCCCCCCCACCTCTAGGCGCTGGAGGCAACCTGTGTCTCGCCCCTTACTTGGTGACTGACTGGTCTCCTGGATAGGTTTCTAAAGTCAACGTTCAAGCCCCGAGCCACACAGGCTCTTCAAGTCGTTTCCTATAAACTATTTTTATGACTCGTAACCTGGATGGAGCAGATCAACCAGCACGTCACAGTGCCTCTGTACAACGCGGGCAACGCGGCCGCACCTCGCAGAACTAACGGGTCACGTGACGCACGCTCGCTCTTCGCCGGCTGCCAGGAGATAGTCGGGCTACCCGAAAGGGCAGCGGAGCGCGGCCCGTGACGTCAGGACTGGGACAAAAACCCTACAACAGTGTCCTGGATGATCACCTGGTGCGCGCGTGCGCTGCTGTACCTGATGCATAGTTGAGAATTTCTTTCTGGGAGAACCTGTGGGAGTAAATTGCAATACTTGTTGCCCCCATGACTGGGACGCCCCCCCCCCCGCCCCGCCCCCGCACACATGAGTATTTCGGAGCCTTTCTTGCCAGTGTTTGTAACGAAAATAGAGGGAACTCCTGTTTGGTGCCCCGGGCTGCAGTGGGGCAGCCTCAGCCCAAGACAGGCGCGTGAGAGCTGAGAGGAAGCGGCTGAGGTGGGAAGCCAGCCAGCCAAGCCTTGCTCTCAGTTTCACTGCTGCCGCTGCCGCTGCCCCCGCTCCAGCGACTTGACTGCGGGGACCTCCGCGCCTCCAGCCCCATGAACTCGGAGCTCCAAAAGAGCCGCGCGAGGGGGTGTCACGCCTTCGCTTGGCGAGAGGAGGGGGGGAAAAGCCCCGAGTTCCGCTTCCTGAAATCGTCTTGAGCGGCAAGAGAGCCGTCAGTCCCCGGCTTCCAGCAGCAGCACGACCGGGAGCTCTCCGGCAGATGGCTGGCGAGAAGACGCGGAGGTTCACTCGGAGCTTGTTGCGACCCGGCTTGGCATTGGAGCTTCGCCAGAGCGTGGCCGCCGCCGCCAACCCCAACTCCTGCCGGCTCCAGCAGAGGGTGAGTGAGTTCAGTTCGCCTCTTCGGGCCAGCGCGGAAAAGGCGGGAAGGCCGTCCGTGTGCCAGGTCCGAGGGGGGTTGGCCGTTCCTTTGGCGCGCGCACGACCTGCTCGGGGGCTTGACCGGGCAGCGGAGTGCTGGGGGAATCGGGGCCTTCTGGTGCTCGCAGTGGAAGGGGGGGGACACTCAGCAGTGTTCGCTGGAACTCAAGGCACGCCTGGAGCGCCCTGCCTAGAAGGGGCATTTCCCCTCTCTCCCTTCATCTGCACGTCTGATTATCCAGCAGAGTTCGCCTGCTGTAGCAGCGACACTTCCAGACGCGCTCCTTGTACTGTCAGCCTGGCAAGTGCTGCTTTTCCACGCGCCGTCACACGTGGAATGACAACGTCTCTTCCGCAACGCCGTCGATGCCGTGTGTGTTCGGGAGCACTTGTTTGGGGTGCTCTGTTGGGCGGTTTTGCTGCATTGACAAATGTGATGATTGAAGGGAGGGGGGGAAATACAGGTGGGCAACAGGTGGAGGCTGCTGCTGTGGAAACGCCCCCCCCCCACGAACTTCGTAGGGCAATTCCAGCCTAAACTGTATGGAAGTGCCCTTTCCACCAGAGCCAGCCCAAGACCCCTTTGCACGCCAAATGCTTTCTCCCTATGCCTGGTGATGTTCCAGCCTCTGCTCCTCCTACTCTTGGGATTGGAAATTGAAGAGGGGGATGGAGAAGAGAGTGGTGAGTAGTTAAAGCATTGGAGACTCCTGTCCTCCTCAGTTCCTCTTCCTCTCAGTTACTTTCCCAAACCAAGGAGGGGATGAGGACAAACAGTGGAGGTGAGTCAGAGATGTCCCTACACCTGTCTGCTGCCTGAAGCAACTGCCTCAGGGCGCAATCCTAAATGTGCCAGCCTTAGGCCAACAAAGGGCCACTGTAAAGCACGTGGAGGCAGGGAGGATGGTGCACATTCTGTGTGCTGGCCTCTCTGACTCCGAGAGTGGTCCAAACAGACTTTTTGGTGTCCTTTGTGCCGACCAAACTTGGCCTAACTGTGCTGGCTTAACTCCAGGTTTGGATTGTGCTCTTAATTGGCCTCAAGGATAAGCCGACTGTGTGTGAGGGAATCAAAGCACTTTGTACTCATTATCTCAATAATCTTACAGTACAACAATACCGTAAGACAGGTCTGTAATTTTTATCCCTGTGTATGAATGGGCATGGTACTGAAACTGAGGTCCATGGCTTGCTTAAAGTAATATGTAATGCAATTCTGTGCATGTCTACTCGGTAAGGCTCTATTAGTTCAGGGGATTATCCCCATATGAATATGCGTAAAATTCCAGATGTACAGTTCTATGCCTATTCACCAAGGTGTCCCATGAAGATCCATTAAATATACTCCTGTCAGCAAGTTTAGCAGCCTTATTTATCTGAGATATTAATCCCTGCCATTTCTCTCAAAAAAGAGGCAGCCAAGATGAGTTTCTTATTCCTTATTGGGTTCCTGGCTGATAGTTCTCTTAAGAGTAGAATTCTATGCAAGTCTTCTCAGAAGTTCCATTGAGTTCAGTCTGATTGTGCCCCAGGTCCTTCATATGTCATGTGCTGGGTTTTCACACCAATAGGACCTTAACTTTCATCGAATGCTCTTATGCTGAAATGTTGCTTTCAAATTGAGGTCTCACCTGACTGCTCCCATTGCATACGAAATGGATGCAATTATTTCATTTCTTGCTGATGGCCATAAAACCATGATAACAGTGTTTTTAAAAAATCACCCTTTTGAAACTACTTTTAGCTCCAAATGGGAGCTCCACAGCTTAAAGACACTTTGAGATTGGGCAATTTAGATTGGGGCCATAGTGTAGGGACAAAGGGCTAGATGCATACATGCACATGCATGCCATGCTGTGAGTCCTATTTAGACTGGTGCATCCTGTAGCTACTTTGCAAAAAAAAAGAAAAAAGAAAAAAAGAAAAGATTCTGGGAGTTAGCTCATAGAACTTCCACTGGAGATTCAGTTAGCCTCTAAGACCAAAATGCTCTTGTTCTGTTTTTGCCTATCTGCAAGATTCCATGGCTTAATATAGAGATCTAATCCATCTGTTCAAACTGTGCCACTTAACAGTCAATAACGTGTGTCCCAGGTCTGTGGTGACAAAACATTACTGCTCTATTCCACATTGCTGAATTGTTGGCGCAAAAATAAAACAGGCTATTTTAGATGGCACTTAAATTGCCCCATGTAATTAAAGACACACATATTCTAGCCATCCTCTGGTGAATTCAGCTTAGTTTACTTAATGGGATATATGCGTTTGTCCAAACTAAGATACTAACATAGTATGAGAACACATAGCTTCAAATCACATGAGGGTAGTGGGCGATGTAAGTATTGCCCAAACTGGTCCTTGGCAGTGGGCAGAGGTGGATTCAGATCATCCATTCATAATCTGCGTACATGAGAAGTTATAGGCAAGCTTTATTCTCATGGATTTGCAACATTTGCCCACATTTGTTAAAAACTTCCTTATGGGGCAATCCTAACATGGAGGCCTTACATGGAGGTCAGGAACTGGTGGTGAGAGTCATCACTTCGTTGAAGAGGTTGGCATAGGGGGCTGTGGGCCTCCCAGATCCTGCCAGAGGCCGGCATGAGGTAGCAATTGCTGTCAGGCACCCCACCACCCCAGTCCCTGGCCCTGCGGGCACTTACAGCAGTCCCAATGTCTGAGTAGGACTTTAGGAACTGCTGTGTCAAACCATAGAATTGTTTCACTTTTTTAATGAATAGTGAGGGTGCGGTGGTATGCAAAATAGCACAAAACTTTTTAAGGACTTGGTTTCTACCATTATTCCTAGGGCACTGTCGCATCCACCCTGCACTATTTAGGGTAAAACAAACAAAAGACCTTCTGTTGACTTTCAGCACTTAATAAAATACCTTTAAGTTTAACTATTAGTGTGTATACCAGTGGTTCCCAAACTGTGGGTTTGGGACCCACCAGTGGGTCGCAAGCCAGTTTTAGGTGGATCGCAAAAGCACCTAGAGCAGCCATATTGAAAATACGGGAAGATGGGATGCTGGAAAGGGGGGAGGGCTGTCTAGTTGTTTGCTTGTGTCAAGGTTGTAAATAGGCTTTTTTTTTCCTTTCTGATTCGCTTTGCTAATGGAAAATGGCTGAGAAATAACACAACTTATTGCTGCATTCACAGGAAAGCAGCAGGCTTAGACTGATCACAATGACAGCACTTCTGGCCATGACATCACTTCCAGTGGGTCCCAGACAGATTGTCATTCTAAAAAGTGGATCCTAGTGCTAAAACGCTTGAGAACCACTGGTGTATACTATATATGAAATGCATCAATTTTGTACCAGGTTTTTTTCCTCCAAGAACTCCCTTTGTCTTTGACTGTGGCCAGGTGTTGCCATACATCGGGGGTAGACAACGTGGGGCTCATGAGCTACCGACAGTTCGTGGTGTTTTACCGATGGCTTGTGGCCCTTTTTGGCTCAAAGGAGCAGCCACTGCTGAGCAGCCAGGAAGAATGGGGAGAGAGCACAGAGCCAGCCAGCCAGCCCTGCCCTTCCCAGCTACCGCCCTGAAGCTCAGGTTCCTGGCTGGCATGTTATGTGCTCTTGCGAGGTGGCTGCTTGGTGACTGTGGCCAGACCAGGTGGCAGGTGAAGCGGCTTCTCCACAATGGTGAGAGGCAGAGCAGGCAAAGCGCGGAGGGAAAGGAAGGGAAGTGAAAGATGGCTCCCTCCTCCCTGGAGTATCATGGGTGGGGACCTTTTTTAGAAGTTCTAGATTTGCCAGGTGTCCTTTATGATAAGGGACTTCCCGTATTTAAGATTTAAAATTGTGTCCCGTATCAATGTTGAACGGGACTTAAAAAAATCCCATTCTAAAATTCTGCTGCTGTTGCTGCTTGCTGCTGCCTTGCCATGGCTAACTGCATAATTTTTATATTATTTCTGGTAACCATGGAGTGGTTTGATAGAAAGCAGTATCCCGATACCTGTGTGTCCCTTATTGTCATTTTGAAAACCTGGCAAGTCTATCTCCTGCACTACCCTGAACTCTCTGCAAGAAGGGATATACAAGCAGTAAACAAACAAACTCTCCAAAGCACACCCCAGTGACCTGCCCTGCTGCCTTACTATGGTGGGTTTTTTTCCTACAGTTAAATATGGGGGGATCATAATAGCCAGTTAGTCATTTTGTTAAGCAGCTCATGTGTATCCAATGGTTGCCTATCCCTGCCATATATATTCATTCTGAACAGTAGCACCGACTTGGGTGTGGCACTTGGGCCAGTGGCTCTCCCAATGTTTTGTGGGTGTGGCTGTGCCACCCCAATATCTGCCCCCTGCGCCCCCCTGCAAAGAGCGGAGCCAACCGCGAGCATGCGCAGTGGTCGCGATGCGAGGCAATCATTGCGCATGCTTGGGCCTTGTGTCACGACTACTAAACATGCTCGCTCCAGAAGCAGTGAGAGTGAATGGGATGCAGCTGCAGCCCAATGATTCCTCCCCTCTGGCACCCTGATTGGCTGGCTGGCTGCCCAGAGACTTATTAGGCCAGCAGACCCCTTCCCGAGGCCGGGGCGCATGATCACAGCGGCGACCACAGGCCCCGGCCTTGTCAGGCTGGCAAACCCCTTCCTGAGCCCGGGCGTGTGATCGCAGCGGCGATTGCGCACCCCAGCCTCGGGAGATGATGGGGCGTGGTCACAGCAGGGGTGTAGCCATGTTGGGGATGTGGCCACGTTGATGTTGGGGGCGTGGCCATGGGCACCCCCGATCTTAGAATGAAGTTGGTGCCCATGATTCTGAAGGTTCATTGTGTTATTGAAGAGGCTTCATATCCAGCCGCATTATCAAAGGGGGGCAAAGCGCTATGTTTGTTAGGTGCCATTCACGTTAGTTCAGAAGGCCGCTTTACATGGGTGTTCAGTTGCCTGAAAAACCTAGCCTTTGCACCCCCCTGTGAATGCCTCATCTTTTACTGAAGTTTGAAGATTCAATTGCAAACAGAAGTGCTTTATTAATAGTGAAAGTTTAAAATTTTAATTTGCAAAGGTTTTTAATATGTAGAAAGTATTCCTCTAGACCTTTAGAAATGTATTTTATAAAATTTTCCATTTCTCGTCCATTTAAATAGTTTCCTCTGCCTCTGTGCTTCTCAGAGCGCAATCCTAAACTGGAGTTAGGCCGGCATAAACTAAGCCAGCAAAGTTTGGCCAGCACAAGGGCCACCATAAAGCATGTTAAGACTACTCTTGGAGTCAGGGAGGATGACTCATGTCTGTGTGCTGGCCTCTCTGACTCCGAGAGTGGTCCAAACATACTTTATGGTGGCGCTTGTGCTGGCCAAACTTTGTTTGCTTAGCTTATGCTGGCCTATCTCAGTTTAGGATTGCATCCTCTGTGTGTGTGTGTGTGGGGGGAGTCTTATCTCCTCCAGTGTGTGTGGCTTCTTATGCTGGCACTTGTGGGCAGGCTTCCTGCTCCTTTCTGCGGAGCATGCAGTTGCAACATGCTTTATGGCATGTTTGCAATAGTGCATGCTGGAGGAGTGCATGCTCCACCTGGTGCAAACAGTGCATAGAATTGTGCCATAAGAAACCCAACAACCTTGAGATTTTAAAGGACTTTATTATGAGATTGTGGTTGCATTATACATAATAAAGTGCTTGAATCATACCTCCCACCTTCCTTTAGTATCTTTATTTATTTTGTAGTTCATGACATAAGTTGTTAACTATGAATGCTACAATAAACTCATTACTATTGCTCACAAATTATAAATGACATGGAGGCTGCTAGAAACAGAACTGATATATAAACATCTCTACACATTGAGCTGTCTGCCTACAAGGGTTTGTTGCATGGATCAAAACCATGTGTAAACAGTTGCATTGTAAGGCTGGTATGTGTGGCTAACCTACTGCAACTGTTAGTCTGGATCATTTGCTGCAACAGAACTCACTGAGTGCATGATGGACGTTGTGCAGGGATCACCCATGTTTACACAGGAATGTATCCCACTGTGATTGAGTTACATTCATGCATGTTTGCATGGCATTGAGGCCTTAAACTACAATCCTAAATTTGCTAGAGAGTAAACCCAAGCAAGACATACACAGGATTTTACCATTAGTCTCTCAGGGTACCACTTGCTCTCTGCACTTGCTCTCTACATAACATATAATAGAACAAATTGTGCCTTCTGGAAGCATTTGTGCTCTGAGCTTTGTTCAGGAATGCAACTGCTAATTTGGAGTTATCTGCTAGAAAATTTCAAAATGTAGAAAAACCCATGCTTGCTTTCACACTGTGAGTAATTAGCCTCTGCAGCGTTGCCTCAGGATGTGGTTGTGAGACTCAATGGTTTAGCAATATTAAACATGAATTTCATGTATATGGAAGACCGGATAAACTGAAACAGTTATTGCAGCCCAGAGCCCATTCTATGGAACAGTCTCATTAGCAAATTCACTGAAATTGAAATATACACTGTTTTTCTGAAGTGCCTGAATTAATGTCATATTTTGACAAAAAGGAAGCAGATGTGTAGGGTAAGGAAAGCTGAACTGTGTGCCTAAAAAAACACTTGTCCTCTACCTACCCCTCCAAAAGCTGTGAGATACAGATGACCTGCATCTAATGCGCACTTTTTTTTCTTATGAATTCAAGTATTTGTGCTTGGCTAACAAAATGAATTTATCAGATACAGGTTTCCCCAAATGCCTTTTTCAGATTTGTTTTTATATTTCTGACAATCAGTCATAACCTGGCATCTTCTCTAGAAAGGCCTTTTATTGAATTTTAGGAAAATGATATGTATTTTGTCTTTTAGATTGTATGCCTTAATGCAGAATCTGTATCTAAGAGTGCAGTCCTAACCTGGAGTTAGGCCGGCACAGTTAGGCCAGCAAAAGTTTGGTTGGCACAAGGGCCTCTGGACAGTATTTTTGGATCACTCTCGGAGTTAGAGAGGCCAACAGTGTGCTCTGTTAATGTGTTAACTCTGTTAACGCTATTAGGATCAGGCTGTAAAGGCCAAATCCTATCCAATTTTGCAGCCCTGATGCAACAGTCCAATGGTGGTGGAATTCTGTGGTGCATTCTGTGGTGGAGTGGGAGTCAGGGAAGTCTCTTAAAGAAAAGGGAACTTTTATTTGCTTACCTTGGGGCTGCATTGCAGCTGCATTAGTACCAGAAACCTGGATAGGATTGAGCCCTAAAGCTGCCATTTTGCACCCTTTCTTGAGAGTAGTTCTATTATTTACTGTGGATCTTTCTTATGAGTATATAAGTATGGATTGTGCTGCATGTGTACTTCCCAGAAATAAGGGCTGGTAGTTGATGGGCAAAATAGTGGTTTTATGACTTATGTAAATGTCTATTTTGTTTGGTTGGTAGAACTATAAATACACATAATTTGGGAAAAGAACACGTTGCACATCTTATGTCATTGGAGGGCATAGAATAATAGCACAAAATCAGCTGTGGTAGCTGAGAATAGGATCACAACTCCATTATTTTAGTGCCTATGATTACTATCATCCCTTGGTCCAGTAGGAAACCCAGTGATGATTAATGTAATAGGAAGCCACAGTACATGGTTTGTTGTCAGTTATAAAGTTTGCAGCCCAAACCTATTCAGTGTGTAGCACCTCAGCCTGCTCAATGAGGCTGCTTGGTTCTGCACCAAATAAATAGCTGGCGCAGAACTGAGTAGCCCGTGTAGGGCTTTCAGGCCCAGGATGGGGGTCAGGTACAGCAGAGGCCTCAACCATCATCCCTGCCCCTTCCCAGGCCTGAACTTCCCCATCTCTTCCTTCCACCCACCTCAAAACACCCCTCACCACCTCTGTTCCACCCTGTGTTTCATGTTCCACTGAGGACACAATCCTAACCAACTTTCCCGCACTGACATATCTATGTCAATGGGACATGTGCTGCATTCTGCAGTGGAATAGTACAGTAGTCACATAGTCCTTCTCCAGGTAAGGGAATGTTTGTTCCTTTCCATCAGAGTTTCATTGCCCTTACCCTGGTGCTGGAAAGTTGGTTAGGATTGCACCTTGAATCCAGATATTCCAAGTTTGCAAAAGTTTTCTTTCATAGAGGATCTCTTTACCTTAGTTAACCGTGTTAAAGCAGTCAGTTATCAGAACGCAGTATTGTGTCCCATTCATATTGGCAGAAGGCTCCATCTTGAGTAGGTGGTGTTAAACATTGTCATGTTTAACAACCCATCTGCCTATGTCTGTAGATTTCTAATAGCAGATTGGTGACTACTGCATTGTACTTAACCTTGTGTCTGAATTATATTTGAATTTTGATCCAACTGTGTTCTCAACAGCATGTTTGAAATGAGCAAGAAAAGCAAATTCTGTTCAAGTTTGGAGCTTAAGTATTCTGGATACATTTTAGGTCTCATGAATAAGTGAGTGGTTCTTGGTGATCCTAAAGGAATAGAGTGAATATGTAAAGCTGAGAGGCCCCATTAGGCTTGCTAAATACGTCTAATGCTAGAATTCTTACAGTTCTGCCTGGGCCATATATTTTCGTGCTTGAGAAAAAAAGCATACACATACAACTTAAATCTTGACATCTGGGAAATATAAGGTTCATGGCTTCTTTTTTGCCAAAACCATTATTAGCATTTTCCTTGCAACAATGAAACTGCCTTTTGCCATACATTGTTGTAAAAGGCATGGAAATACAACTGCACCATTTTTTCTTTATTAATGAAAATGATTATTGTTTTAGATTTTATTGCCAACAGGAGCAAAATTGCGAGGGCCCAGATGATTCTGAGGAACAGTGGAAGAGCTGCTTCTATGGGTTGGGAAGTTTAACATCAGACAACCTCCAATTTCATCTGCAGCTAGACTTCTGCACATATTCACCTAAATATTGTACCTATAAACTATTAATTGAATTGAAAACCATTTTAGGAAACTGTTCAGGTTAAAAATTAAAGTACAGGTAGATTATCTCTAATCCAAAATCCAGACTATTCCAAAATTTTTGTCCAAGACTTTTTAAAAACTTTCTGTAATGTGAACGCTTGTACTCATTCCCACGTATGGTGCAGGTACAGGGTGTAAGTTCTATTCTCTGCTCTGTGGTGTGTACTTGTACAGACATTGTTGAAAAATGTCCAAGAGGCCAGCAGACATGGGTAATGAAAAGAGTGAGAGGAAGCATTTCTCATTATATTTATGCATTAATTTCAAAATCTAGACAAATCTGAAATCCAGACACCTGCCTATCTCAAGCAATCCAGACAAGGGATACTCAACTTGTACATTGTTTACTGATGAGTATGATGTTTAGATGTTGATTAGTATTTGACATGATAGCCTTTCTTATAGAAAGAAAGAACAGACAAAAGAAAATACTTCTTTACCCAGCAAGTAATTAATCGCTAGAACTCCTTGCCACAGGGTTTTGTGATGGCATATGTCCTAGATGCCTTTAAAAGAAGATTGAATGGATTTATGGAGGAAATGTCCATCACAGGTAATGAGCCATGATGACTCTATGCAACCTCAAGGTTTTTGTGGTAATCTATCTCTGATGCAACAGAGTGGCAACAAGATATAGGTATCATGTTGTCTTTAGTGCTCCCTGAGACTCTGGTGGGCCAATGTGAGATAACAGGAAGCGAGATGGCCTGTTAGCCAAATCCAAAAGGGCTCTTTTAGGCCCCAATCCTATCCAAATTTCCAGCACTGATGCAGCTAAGCCAACAGGGTGTTGGCTTGTATCCTGCAGTGGGGAGGCAGTAACAGCAACTTCCTTTAGGCAAGAGGTTTTTTTCCTTACCTGGTGGCTGTATTGTGGCTATATCAGTGCTGGAAAGTTGGATAGGATTTTGGCCTTCAATATTCTTTTAAAGTATTGTATCCCATCTGAATGAATGAATAAATTTATTACAGTCTTAGACCAGTACAAAGCAAACTAAAACAGCTCAATCACATAGCAAAGCTGACATACAGCACCATATAATATATTAAAATAGAAGGGTTTTAAAACAGTGCATAAAACAGATCCTTACTCAGGGGCTTCCATAATAGATTTCCGAACACTTATAGAAGCAGCAAAAAATTTAGCAACATTACGTACTAAAGTCAAATTGCCATCAGCCAGAAGTAAATATGTAAGTTGTTGGTCTAGTCGGCCTGGCAATTTGCTCAGCAACGGCGAAGTAAATTTATTTCGAATATCCTGATAGAAGGTGCATCTCAATAGTACATGCTCCCATCTGAAAAAAAAAATTGTTACCACACTTGATCAGACAAACACTAAACAAGCATCATTAAAATTTGCCCCATCCTTTAGATTGAGGACTGAAATTTGGTTCTGCCTTAACCCAGCTATCTCCAAACTGGAGACTCCTGCAGTGGAGAAAAGCATCCCTGGTACGAGCAGCACTTTCTGTTCTGCCAGGAGCGCTTCTAAAGACCCTGACTGCAGACCCCAGGGGCCTTTTATTTGCGTTTAGCTGCATCTGGGGTCTGCTGCCCTATCATGCTCCGTGCATGGAGTTCCATGCAGAAGCAGCTGGCAGCAAGGACCCCGGATGCTGCAGTCAGAGTATTCGGAAACATCCCTGGAGGAGTGGTAAGAGCATGGAGTTATTATCAATCAATCAATCAATCAATCAACAGGTACTTATATACCGCTTTTCAACACGAAGTTCACAAAGCGGTTTACAGGCAAATAGTAATAAAGTTAAATGGCTCCCTGTCCCAAAAGGGCTCACAATCTAAAAAAAGGCAGACCACCAGCAACAGCCACTAGAAAGACTGCGCAGGGGTGAAGAGGGACAGTTACTCTCCCCCTGCTAAATATAAGAGGAACACCACTGGAAAAAGTGCCTCTTGTCCAGTTAGCAGGGGTCATACACTGGAGAAGCCATGACATCATATTCTTGAAGCCGTGGGTCTAAAACGATGGCTGACTCAGATCATTGCCGCGAAGGAGGAGGCTTGCCGCGAATTCACGAATAAAAATCTCCCTGCACGCGTGTAAAACCTTTTAATCATGCCTGTGTGTTCTGCTTACGGGTGTGCGAATCGCTGTACGAAAAATGGGATTTAATTTCCGCGGAAAGATTCATGTATTCTCATTACATCGGTTCAATAAAACTACAGTTCAGTGAGTACATTATTTTTGAAGCTGTGTAATTTCTTGTGTGTTTAATAATGTTTCTACACGATCACACGTTTTTATTTTCGTAAGTTTTTACTTCAGGAGTAAACTATTCAGTCCTAAACAGTACGCGCAAAGCAATCTGAAATGCTTGGAATCAGCATTGTTTTGAGTTCAAAAACATGGCCGCTAAGCCCGCCCCCTGGCTTCATTTGGCTCCTATTAATTCTTAAGGCAGGGCCATGGGTTGGGTAAGAGCCTTTCATGCTTTCCGGTGGATGCCAGATCCAGCCCATAGGTCGGGGTTTGGTGACCTCTGCCTTAATCTAAAGCTTTGTTATATGTTGCAAACATACGTTATATGTTTTAGATTGTGAGCCCTTTGGGACAGGGAGCCATTTAACTTTATTATTATTATTTTCCTGTAAACCGCTTTGTGAACTCGTGTTGAAAAGCTCGTGTTGAAAGGTATATAAATATTATTGATTGATTGATACTGGTTGATTACAGTTTTGCATGCTGGGATCATACTGTTCCCTAGACTTGTAAACATTGCAGTATAAGTGTGAGAATCGTACATCATGTCAAACTATACTTTTCAAGGACACATCTAGAAATTTAGATGTTTTGCATCAATGCAATCATACTTTAATGTTTCATTCAGATACTGGTGGTAGTTGCTGCAAAATGAAAAATTGTTGTCCTGAGCTCCTTTTATCATATACTATAACTCCTAGAGCTGTTCTTTAGAGCCAACCAGCAAAGGGCAGGGACAAGAATGTGCTGCTTGCAAATTCCCTGGCTGCTGTACTCACCCTCTAGAAAACCAGACAAAGGGTCAACTTATTTCCCTCAACTATATCCAACCAGCTTGACACCATGTTGCAGTTTCACATCTCACAGTCCAGAACTGGTTGAAACTGGCAT
>JAJKFI010000002.1:39894374-39941480 GCA_029204185.1 Lerista edwardsae | reverse complement strand
GGTCAGCAAGCCCCCAACTCTGCTCTAATCAACACAAATTCACAACACACCAGACATGAATTTGTTCCCCAGAAGAGGAGGAGGTAGGGAAAAATGACAGCTCAACAAGTGAAGTAAAGCATAACTGACATGGGGGAAAAAAGAAAAGAAATGGCAGGAAAAGAGAGAATCAAGAAGTGGAAAAGGAGGAAAGAAACAAAGAAAGCTGCATCAAAGTTTGAGCAGGTGGGTAGATGGTTAATGAAACTGATCCTTGATTTTTTTTTTGCAGTTTCTGAGCCTTATCTGAGCCAAATTAATTTGCAATTGAGAGCAGTTCAAAAAGACTGACTAAACTTCACCAGAAGTTCTAAACTGATTTTATGCTGCCTTTCAAAACCTATAATCCTTCTGCTGGAAATCAGATTTGAAATGCAAGAAATGAGATAAGCAATTGACAAATAGCCAGGCTAGGGAAGATTATCTTCAGTGATAAACTGAGCTGGTTTAGGTTTTGCAGATGAAATCCTTGGTGGAGGGAAAAATGCCCAGTACTGTGGAAGAATGTAATAGACTACTACTGCTTTATGCAACTTTTATAGTTCAGAGTTAGTTCAAAGTTTCAAATATTCACTGTCAGACTGAGAAGTAATGAAGAAATCAGATATGAGTGGCATTCTTAGCCTTTTTCTGTTTATGTGATGTTCAGTTGCAATGACTACATTCTAAATGTAGGACCTACACTGTTTACACATGCAGCAAATTTATATCAGCCCATAATGCAATTTAGCATGTTTTGTGTTGGAACAGGGCATTTAGACTGTTCCCTAGATCATCTGACCAACGTATAGCCTATATCATGGTAGGTGTGGAAGCACACTTTGTCAGGTAGAATTGTGAAATTTTGAGAGCTATAGTTGCTTTTTCAATGATAAATTGTTTCAGTATTGCAATGACCACATGAGGCTGAAACTAATCCTGGTTTCTCTTTCAAAGCTGTCATCCTGCTGTTTGAGCTGTTATATTGTATTTTTATTAGCAGATGCAATTCACTTAAGTTGCAGCATTATTAAGTGTATCTAAGATTGTTGGCACCGCTAAGTTGGTTGTCTACACAACACTTTTGACTCGTGTAGAAGTAGTGCGGTCTAACAGCGCCAGTAGGATTGCGCCCTGAGTCAGAGAGGCCAGCACACAGACGTGCGCCATCAGTGGTGTCATCTAAATGATTTAAGAACAGGTACTCACTTTTGATTGGCACGTGTCGGGACCCGCCCACCAGAAGTGACGTCATAAGCCGGAAATGATGTTGTGGCAGGAAGTGACATGAAAAAAGCCCTTATTGAGGCCTCAGACAATTTTAAACTGACCCAACAGTTGCAACAGTATTCCACAGCACTCCCAGAACATGTTAAGGAGGCCTGGCATCAGGTTAAAGTGACCCAACAGTTCCAAAACCCCAGAGCAGCTCATTTTTCAGTGGCAAGGCAAGGCAAAGCTCCGCTCGCTGCCTGCCTGCCTGGCTCTGAGAACATGCAGGCAACTCAAACGTGCAGGAAATTCAAACATTGCAGGGGGCAGAGTCGACAAGTGGGCGGGCGAATGGGCGGGGCCAGCCATAATCCTAGAAACCGGTACTTGCATACCCCCGCGTACCCCCTGCATGACATCACTGTGCGCCATCCTCCCTGACTCCGAGAGTGGTCCAAATGCGCTTTATGGTGGTCCTTGTGCTGGCCAAACTTTGCTGGCCTAACTGTGCAGGCCTAACTCCAAGTTAGGATTGCACCCTTAGTGTAGTGGTTGGACCTGGAAGATCCAGGTTCAAATGCTTGCTCAGCCATAAACTTCTTGGGTGACCTTGGGCTAGTCACCCTCTCTGATCACTTACCTCACAGAGTTGTTGTGACGACAACAGGAGGGAAGAAACTATGCACCCCACCCTGATCTTCTTTGAGAAAGGGAAATATGAAAACATGAAAAATAAATGTTTGTAGTAGTTGAAAAGCAGCATATACATATACTTAACAATAATAATAATTATTATTATCATTATTATTAGTGAATATTTTGTGAAACATGTAAAAATGTATTGACAGCGCAGTATGTGGTCTTTGCTTAAAAGTGATTAAACGGTCTTTGCTAACAGGGATTGTTGGGGTTGGCTGTTGATGTGGGATGCCACTTCTCTCTCCTTCCAGGAAATGATGCAGAGGGAGAACAAACATATAGTACTAATCTAGGAAGATGCAGGGCTTCCTTACACACACAAATTTGCTAATTTACTGGACAGTACAGTATCTGTACTTCATTACGATGGCACACTGCACCTTTGGAATGTGAGTTGCTGTTCTTGGGTGGAAGTGTTTAGTATTAACGATGGGTAAAATTCACCCATTTTATTCCATAATTGGCTCAGGCCCAAGCCTATGGACACTAGCGCCAGTGGTAAGCCCTTACAGCCGGTGCTAGTGTCGTGAAAAAGTCATAAGGTATTTCCACTACCAGTGGAGATCGCTTCCTGCCAGCGCTTCCCCAGTGCCAGTCCCCAGCATCTGGAGTTGCTGACATGGAACCAGCAGATGGTATGTTCCACTGCCACTGTCAGTGAGGTCCGTCTAGGCACAGGGAGGGTTTGGAGAGGACGGAACTGGGCAGGGGAAGGGGGGCAGCGGGGTGGGACTGGAGATGGCCTCCATTGCTGTGCCCTCATGTCTGCCATGGCCAAATAACTGTCATTGACTTGAGAAGACCCATAGGCGGACATGTGCTCTTCCCCCAAGGAGTCTCGTATGGCTGCCACGGCACCTGTAGGATGCAGTGGTACCTGTTCGGCAGCGGCTGTGCCTACAGCTCTGGGGCAGCTTAGGATTTCTTGGCTAATACTTGTTTCCCCTCGATATAAGCTCAGGAAGAACCAGAGTCAATGATGGCTTGTTTGCTGTCTCTGACCGGTATTCTTCCCCTTTCTCCATACTTTCCCAAACTTATTTCTGGAGTCGTTAGTGGAGTCTAATTACAGAGAAGCAGCAGAGAAGACTTGTGAAACTTTCATTCTATGTTCCCATGGTTTCTTGCTGTAATGAAGGTTTCTGTGCATACATTTGAGAAGTTATAGTTCCCAAGTGTCGCATCAGCAATAAAGGCCCCAAAGTTACTGGGAAGCCTTTATTGTAGAGAATAACAATGGAAATATAGGAGGAATAATCAGTTTTCACCAGTCTTTTTGTTGCCAGTTATCCCACCCACCACCTAGCAGTATGGAAACCTGGCATTGCTGAAATGGTGCCTGAGCTGAACCAAAACCTGGATTAGAATTGGCTTAACTCAAAAATTTACAAGTTGGGGCTGCTCTTGAAGACCTTTAAAAAAAAACTTCAGCTGGTACAACAGGAAGCTGTGTGAATGCTAACTAGTAAGAGAAAGTTTGATCATGCCTAACCATTGTTATTCCAGCTGCCTTGGATAGCACAGCAGTTTGTTTCTTGGCACAATTCAAGGTGCTGGCCACTCTAAACAGCTTGGGGCAAGACCCTTGGAAGCCACCTTTCTCTATATGACTCTATTTAATAAGCTCAAAGAGGGAAGATCTCTTGTGTGTCTCACCATCCTCTGTGAAGTTCCATTGGCAGTGTTACATAAGTGGGTCTTCCTTGTAGTGGCCTAAAAACATGCAAATCATTTCCCTGTATCCTTGCCAGTTTCATATTGGAGATTGAAGACTGAGTGTTTTATGCAAACCTTCCCTGAGGTTTAGTCTTCTTTTGTTGTTGTTTGGCACTAGTTGTACTTTTAATTGATTTAGTAAGCTACTATTGAGACAACCTAAAGGGAAAAAAATTCTAGATAGAATTTTTTTAAAACAATAAATAAATAAATAAATAAATAAATAGAAGACATATTCTGACCTCTGCATTTTGAAAATCCATTGCTATCACTTATGACTGTTGCATTTATCTTTTAAAAACAATGCATAGATCAAAATAAAATCACATGCTACAGATGTCACAAGTACTTTTTATGCTAGATCATCTCACTTATTAATTCCTTTTTGGAATATAATGTTGAAGGTATTTCCATTACTGAGTCCAAATATAGATTGTTTAGCTGTTTCATACTTGAGGATAAGAGAGTCTTGACTGAAAGCAAATATGATCTTGCCTGACTATGACATGTTGACCTAAATTAAATGATGCAGATATAATGGTGTTTAATGAATGCGGATAGCTTACAAGCACCAGAGGAATAAAAACACATCTCTTCAAAGTGGAGGCAACTGATATCAACATAGATGTGAAAGAGAGAAATTGCATCTGATCAGCAAAGAAACACTTCTTTATTTCACTCCAGTTGATTTGGTTTACATTACCGTAAGTATAGATGTGTTTGGCAGTTGCTTGTAAAAAATTTTTTTGTTCAGAAGGATTTCTTTCTGCATTCATATTGATAATTATAAGTAGTAGAACTCCAATAGGTTGTGAAATTCCTCCTCACTTAGGGTGAGAAAACCGGATGGGCACTTTGAGTGCAAAGTGGGACTTTTGCTAGCTTCAGGGAGACCCGCTTAGGGGGCTGCAGGCCTCCCCAATGCTGTGCAGGCCCCCTGACCACTTAGGTATGTGTAAAGATCCTTGGATGCCTGCAGTGCCACAATTGCTGTGGTGCCGTCGGATCACCCAAAACTGGGCCACTCCCCTGAAGGGGGAATGGCCCAGTGTTGTTTCCCAATAGTGGGTCACTCACACCCACATTTTGGGAAGAACTGGCCTAGTTAAATAAAAGCACACCAACGTTTAAGCTGGCATCGAATATTTGTAAATCAAGAACAAAATGTTCACAGCAAATTTCAACTTTTTGTGAGTTTTTTTTTTTTACTGTTGCTAGTTCTACAATTTTTGTGATAAATTGTAATAGATCTGCAAAATTGAGGGTCATAAAAACTTTTTAAAAAATTATGGTGTTTTATATGAATTTGGGGTGCTGATTCCAAAGATGGAATCAGTTTTGCCCTGTCATGTTTTGGAGATACAGCGTTGCCACAGTGAATGGTTTAAGCAGCTTCCTTCTGAGGCTTCCTCCATAGGACAGGCTTTCTCATGTGGAAGCTGCAAACAATTTACTAGTGAGGCTATGCTGTATGTTATGTGTGCTTTTATGTGCTTTTTTATGTGTGTATGTTATGTGTGCTTTTCATGTGCATATGCCCCACTGCATATATTCCTTTCTGTTTTTGTTGCAACGTTTCTGAAAGAGACGGGTGAAGCCCTAAAATGTTGCTTACATGTTGTTGTTTACATTTAGTTAATGAGAAGATTGCATTTCCTGAAGACTTCAAGTCTTTTTAGAACATTGTCTGAACTTTCTAGTCTGGAAAAATTGTATATTCTTTATCTTCTCTGATTGCATCAATGCCGTTTGATAGATTTAACTCAGACGAGTTTAGTTACAAAGACAGCTTGAAATAAAAAAATATAAAACGTTCCTTTCATTTTTGGATTCCAATAATACAGAGGGTTGGTAATCTGAAAAAAAATGTATGGGCATTTATCTTCTGCACAAAAGAGAGTCTGATGAACAAGATCAAGTGTAATGAAATGGGAATTGTTAGTGCAGGGCTTGTGTTGGGAACCTTTTGTGAAAGAACTATTGTAACTGGACGGCTAAATTAAGTTTCCTTAAATAAAGGAAACTATTTAAAAGAAAAATAAACTAGCACAAACAAATAAATGGTGAATGAAAACCACAATCAAGTATGGAGGAAAACAGAATTGTGAAAAGTTTATACAGTTCTGTGTTTCAGCACAGCCTCTTTACTTGTTTCCTCTCTGGATTCTGGCACTGCCTTAGAGGGTCTTGATGCATTTCAACCACAGTCTATCTTTGTTCTTGAGATTTTGATTCTGCAGATTCAGAATTTATCGTGCCTTCTCTTCCAATTGCTTAACTCAACTTTTCTCAAACTGTGGGTCAGGCCGCACTGGGTAGGTCGCGACCCGATTTCTGGTGGGCCCCACAGAGCCTCCAGTGAAAACACTGGTGATGGAAAGACCAGATAACTAGTTGTCTCAAGCTCCGAGGCTGTTCAAAAGTTTGCAAGTTTGTGTAAATATAGGGAGTTAAATGTGTGAGCATCTTTTTTTCTGGTGTTTTTTTTTTTCTCCCAAGTCCATCCATGTCAGGTAGTGGGGACAGGTGAAGGCTGGGTCACATAATCAAGCTCCTTAAGCACTGAGGCTATTCATTAGGGCTGCCTCATTTTGATGAATTAAGTTTTATTTTGGCAAATGCATGAATTAAAACAAAACAAAATATTATTTGTAAATAAAAAATATCATTTCTTTCCAGATTACCTTTTTAAAAGTCTCGTAGAGCTAGGTAGGTCCCAATAGAATGTCATTTTAAAAAGTGGGTCCCAGAGCTAAAACGTTTGGGGAACCACTGGCTTAACTGGTGTCCTGGAAAGTGCAGTCATAAGATGTGAACGTTTCTGTCAAATAATGACATGTAACGGCATTTGATTGCATATTTGTTAACCACTAAGCCCATAAATCACTCTCTTCTGCAGCTGTTTGAATTCTGAAATGTTCTTTCCTGCTAACTGGCACTTTGTTAGACTCCAGCATATGGAGTGTGCTTGCCTTACTGTGGGGAAACACCTATCCTTCTGGCACCTTGAAGATAAAGTGTACTTGTTGAAACATAGCTGTTTGCCACAACGTATCTAATTCAGGTTGCAAGAACTCATTGAAGGATAATAGCCTGTTAAAATAATGATGCATTTGAGCTTGGGTCATGCACAATCACCACGATTCTTATAATGCTGTCACATTGATTGGTCTTTGTAACTATTCAGGTGAAACTGAAAGTAAAATCCATAGACGGGAAAATAATTTTTTCTCATTCAGTGGTTTGGCCGAGTCTGCAGAAAGTCTTTAGTGTACAATAAAATCTGACAGAGTAATGTGTATTTTTTTCCAAGCTTCTTAGTCTATCACTTGGTTCAGGAAACGTGAGTGAAATCACCCAGTTCGTCCTAAAAAGAGGTTAAAGCTGGATCTCAAAGTAGACTTCATGGTATCCAAAACTTACATTGTGTGCCATTCACACAGTTTTCCCAAATGGTGAGTTCTGCATCTTTGTTGAAAAAACAGTAGCGTAATGGAGCTGTAATTGAATTTTCCTATCATCATGCTAACAAAATAAACCACCACATAAGAACATAAGAAGAGCCCCACTGGATCAGGCCAAAGGCCCATCTAGTCTAGCTTCCTGTATCTCACAGTGGCCCACCAGATGCTTCAGAGAACACACAAGACAACTAGATACGTGCATCTCGTTGCCATTCCCCTGCATCCGGCACTCTGAGGTAGCCTACCTCTAAAATAAGGAGGTTGCACTAACCATCATGGCCTGTAGCCTGCGATGGACTTTTCCTCTAGAAATCTGCCCAGTCCCCTTTTAAAGGCATCTAGGCCAGAGCCATCCTGCAAAGTGAAGTAATACAATTTGGGCTGGGAAGTAGCACATTGCTAGCACAATCCAAACAACTTCATGAGTCAGCGCAGCCATCCTTGTGCTAGCTCAGAGTGTTGCAAATGTATCATAAGGCTCAAAGCCCTACTGTGGCATGCTGGAGTAGCACCGACTGGAGCAGGTATGCTTGTGCTGACTGATGCAGCGGTATGGGGAGGGTGGTGAGGAGGGGGCATTTCTGGCTAGGGAAGGGTAGAAAGTAGGGTGAATCTGGCCCTGAAGGGGGGAGGAATTGGTGGAGGCCTCCGCCACCATATCTTAACCTCCTTCTTGGTGTTATTCTTGGCTTTCTGAATTTCTGGATCCAAGAAACACCATAGGGCAGGCTTGGGCTCAATATGGGGTAAGGGGAAAAACATTCTCTTATCTGAGGAGACCTCCAGCTGCCTTCCAACCTGCACTGGATACA
Organism: Lerista edwardsae; assembly: GCA_029204185.1. Lineage (NCBI taxonomy): Eukaryota > Metazoa > Chordata > Lepidosauria > Squamata > Scincidae > Lerista > Lerista edwardsae. The sequence continues at coordinate 39,933,559 of JAJKFI010000002.1, read as the reverse complement.
GTGTAGGCTATGTGGCCTGACTGCCGGTGAAAGTTAGGATTGGGTTGTGCCGATCATATATGCACAATTTGATACAATTCATAGGGCTCCAAAGACGAGTCTGCCCATGAAACAAAACTGCTACTCCTGGCACAAGCTGATGAAAACTGCCAAAAGTGAGCAGAATTTTGCATCTTTGCCCTGTGAAGTGTAAGCCGCTAGCGAAATAGCCAAATGAACTGAATAATTTTCTCATTCTTGTCCTAAGTATGTAATGTGATATATTTTTAATGCACCTTCTCTCATCATTTAGATACTGTTACTAATTATTTTCTTAACATTTATTGGACATAAAGACATGAAAGTTTCTATAAAAACAACAATGGAGAACTGAGCCTTTGTTGGAACACAATAGCCTTTCTGTACTTCAAGAATGTGCAGCAAATCATCATTTTGCTCCATATTAAATCTAGAGGCCAGCTACCATTGTTTCCCAGAAATGTCAGCGTGTCTGGCAGCCATGCATTTTATACTTAACTCCGAATTACATTTTATACTTCGATTGCCAATTTCATATCCATTTCAGTCTTAGTCCTCGCAATGATTTTTTCCTGTTGAATGCAATTCTGTACCCCTATTAATGGTTTGAGAATCTGTGACTTTAAGTCATGCTTGTAAACAAACTTGCAAGCAAATTCCACTGTTTTCATTTAAACTTTTTGACAAATCAGATGTTTAGAACTGGAATTTATACTGGAGCTAGCTCCACTGAAATCAAAGGGGCTATTCTTCTATTCATGTTGTTTGAGTATTTACTGGTATTTCATCATATGTGTTGGAAACTCCATCTCTTCTAAAAGCCCATGTTTTATAGCAGTGGTATTCAAATTTTTTTGAGACCAGGACCCACTTTTTAGAATGGCACTTGTGTTGGGACCCACCGGAAGTGATGTCATTAACCTGGAAGTGATGTTGCGGCAGGAAGTGGCAGGAAGTGCTGTCATTGTAACATAATAAAATGACACACCTGAAATGCAAATTGGCATTCTTGGACTTCAGCAATTGTACAACCATGAAACATCCCTGACAAAGCAAAGCAAAAGTAGGACAAAATATGATATAAAAGCACTGAACTAAAAACAATTAAAAAAAAACCCCTCGCTTGAAAATTCAAACTTAACACTCACAAAAGGAATATAACAAGAGTAAGGTCTGCAGTTTCCAAGATGGCTGCTCCCAGCTTTCCGTGACCCACCTGACATCAGGTTGCGACCCACCAAGGGGTCCTGACCCACAGTTTGAATACCACTGTTTTACAGGAACTCTTTATTTGGTTCTCTAATTAGTACCACCACCACCCCAAATATACACACACACACAGTCCGTTCTTCACATGAATCTTCACTGAACTGTTGATTGCTGTCAAGTCTAGTCTTGTCTTACCGACGTTTCTTCTGCGTAACCTACATTTTGTATCCTTTATATCTAAGAAAGCATGCTTCTCTGTCTATATATTTATGCTGTGTCAGGCTTTAATAACTTGATGGGAAATAACTAATGCAGCTACTGAAAAAAAAATGCATGCTTAATATTGTATAGGTAGCTGATGGATTGGTTTTTTTAATTATTTAAAATATTTGTTTTATTCACTTAGGTACAAAAATCAACTATATAATAATACTAATCAGAAATCAGTTAAAAATTGATAGTTGTATAGTGCATTTTATATATTAAAATAACTTCATATGCAGGCATCCCTGTATATGAAGGCTGTATCTGCGATTTCAATTATCTGTGGTTTAAAAATCCCCCATCACACAAATGAATTATCTGAACTGTGATCGCATCCTTCCTGTGGCTCACTAGCTCTTTGCTGTCTGCAAATGCTAATAGGAAGCAGGCAGTGCTCACAGGATGTCAGAGAGGCCAGCACACAGATGTGCGCCATCCTCCTGACACTGAGAGTGGCCCTTGTGCCGGCCAATCTTTGCTGGCCTAACTGTGCCAGCCTAATTCCAGATTAGAGTTGTGCCCACAGTCATTGACATGTTTCTGAATGTTTTCCTCAACTCTTTAACATACAGAATAGCTAAAGTCATTATGAAATCTATGGGTTCTAGGTACTGCTGACAAACTCACAATCATTTGAAACCTTTCTCAAGGCGCAATCCTAAGCTGCGCTAGAACAGGCAGGCCACTGGGCCTGCGCTGTATCCAGCACAGCTTGGGAACAGGCCAGAGCCTCCCTGGGGAAGGGCACGTTCACACCCTTACCCCGGGGTAGGCACCAGCTGTGCCTATGGGCTTCTCAGATATGCGCCTGCTGTTCAGCAGGCGCAGAGCCGAGGACATCACACGGCCTGAATAGGGGCAACACAGCCTGGGCACAGGAGCTTGGATGTGGCCAAGTGGCTGCGTCCCAACTCTTCCCCGCTCCCCGGGCTGGCCTGCCTCCTGGCCTGCCTACCCCTGTCCAGTTCGTCCCTCCCTCCCCCTGCCCAGAACCGCTCTTTCACCAGCCAAACTTGGCTGGTGCAGGAGCAGCGCAACACAGGCTTTGGGCGGTGCTGGTTGGTTGACGCTGCTGCTAGCACTGGCCCAACAGCAGCAGCACTGATGTGAGGGTGCCGGTCAGCACTCTCGTGCCAGCGCTGCTGCTGTTAGGTCGACCCTAGAAGCTAGTGTTGGCCGAATGCATGGAGTTGGAGTGCACCTTCAGTCTCTGTTTCCTAGCAAAGTAAAATTATTTTGAAAGCAATGTCAGGGAAGAGTGGGCCGTTATAAAAATGTACATTAAAGGAAAATAAATAAAGTGATGCCAAAGAACAGTGCTGTGCATTTGGTTGGCTTTAGATAACTAAACAGGAAGTAGGTTTGCTGCTGCTTCTGATAAGCGTGTGAAACATTCTTAGAAATGTGTTTCCCATGTGATTTTTTTAATACTTGCACTGTTGTGGCTCAACTGCTGTTGTATAAGAAAGAAATGGTATTTTTTAGAAGTGAATGCATACTTGTATGTGTAAACTAGGTTGTGAACATCTAGACTAACTAAACTAGTATGGTGGACATCTGCATTTTGTACATAGCTATATCAAGTCCAGAATACTGTGTTCCTGAAGTGTCTTTAGAGATGTAAGCCTTGTTAAAACATTATTTATAACACAATCCTAATCATGTCTACTCAGAAGATGTGAGGAAAAGTTGTGGTCTTTTCTGGACAGTGTTCAGAGATGATGAGATGGACAAATATTAAGAGGGTGTTTTACAATCAAAGGAAAGTTGGCACAGATGAGGGACTGCCCTGTACTAAGCTTTTTTTCCCCTAGAGTTGTTGCAACTCAAGATGGATGAGTAGTACCTAGGATCCTTTCCCCCCTTCCAACTGCATGCTTGAAAAGCCTTGAGTTGCTTTTGAACTGTTTGATCAGACACTCAAAAGGCCTCTACCTCTGCCATCCCTTCTCCTTCCTAAAGACATCCTTACCTAAAATAAGGGAAAGAAGAGAGAAGTGGTGGGTCTCACACAGATGTACAGAGTAGCTTTTACTGTCACAAATTCTGGAATTTGACTGTGTACCTTCCAAGAAGAAAATCTCTCAGTATCCTAGTTTGCTTCTGCTGCTACCAGAAAGCAGAAGCATAATGGAAGGTTGCTTGGTTCTGCTTGCTTGTGTTTGAGAAGGTGTGTTCTCTTGCCCCTAGTCCTTACTTCAGATTGTCTCACTTTTCCCTTGTGGCAACTCAGGGTTAGTCTTTATAAACGTAAAGGTTTCCCCACGACGGAATGGTTTAGTCGTGACCGACTGTAGGGGGCGATACTCATCTCTGCTTCAAAGCCTGTAGAGCCGACGTTTTTGTCCGAGGACAAGCTTCTGTGGTCATGTGGCCGGCATGACTATATGCTGTAGCGCACAGAACGCCGTTACCTTCCCACCGAAGTGGTCCCTATTTATCTACTTGCATTTAGGTGCTTTCGAACTGCTAGGTTGGCAGGAGCTGGGACAAGCAATGGGAGCTCACTCCGTCACGCAGTCTTGAACTCCCAACCTTGTGGTCGGAAAGCCCAGCAACAGCGGATTAACTCACTGCGCCACCACATCCCATATCTTTATGGTCTATACAAGGGCGTATTTGAACGAAATGCATTCTAACATCTATTAAATGAATTAAAAAATTGAAAATGACGCTGTATATAAATGAGGGGAGAAGGAGCAACCATAAGTGCCACCCTCAACCAAGTGTAAGGGCAGCATACAAATAAAAACAAAAAACATTAGAAATCAATGATAGCAAAAAAGGGAATGGCGAGCACAAGTACCTTAATAATCCATTAAGAGCACAATCCAGAGGGCATTCTAGGCTGTTACAAGTCCCTTGTGCTGTCCCAGTTGTGTCATAAATGCACCATGAAGTGCATTTGCACTGATATAATGGAAGAAAGGCCAGCATATGAATGTGCACTGGCCTTCCTTTGCCCAGCCCCAGCCCTGCGGATGAGAAGGCAAGGCCAGCATCCGGAGTCTGACACAAGGACTTAAGAGAGGGGCAGAGGGTGGCAGAACAGAGTGGGCAAAGGACAGTGGGCCTGTGAGCAGGCCAGCCCAGGGAGGGGGGAGAAAGGATCTGGCACTTGGGCTAGATCCTAATTCCATCCCCATCCAGGTCAGCTCCAATCTGCGGTGTTTGGAGTTGCACCAGCGATTTCGCTGGCGCAGCTCCAAGTAGCCCCATTCAGGCCACTGTGCACTACCCGGGTGAAGGGGAATGTTTTCCCCTTGCCCTGGATTGTGCCGCAGCCAGTCCCAACCCCAGGCTGAATGTGGGGTAGGTGTGTCAGCAAGCCTACTGCAGTATGGGGTTTGGACTGCGCTCTAAGAAGCATTCATATATGGAATCACAGTTCCTCATGCAGATACTCCCTACCAATTGGGAATACGGCTGAGGCCGCAGTCCTAACCAACTTCCCAGCACTGACATAGCTGTGCCAATGGGGCATGTGCTGCATCCTGCAGTGGAGTAGTAGTCATGGAGGCCTCCTCAAGGTAAGGAAATGTTTGTTCCCTTACCCAAGACCTGCACTGCCCTTACCCCGGTGCTGGAAAGGGATTGCACCCTGATACAGAATGGGCTATATGACCAATATGCCCATATGCCACTTTGGCACTGTAAGTGCCAAAGTGCCCTAAAGGTGCTGTTCTGTGGTTGGATGGATGATTGAGTCCAGGCTTTCCCTGTTTTTGCCTCTTCTCCATTAGTTTCTTCCTCACAATGTGATAGAAGATCACGTCCTAATGGCCATTTCCCCATACACTGTCATGTGGACGACGGGCTCATTTAGAATTGCATGATTTAACCATGTATTAATATTTTATTAATGCAAACGAGTTAAATAACCATAACTACAAAATTATAAGCTACTTATTTGAAACAATTCATGGTGATGGATCTGCCTTTCAGAAGTTACTCCCTAGAGGGTGCCATACACTAATTTTCTGCAGTCACTAATTTATCTGTTTACTCTGTGACTGTATTCTGAAATTATGTCACTGCAGAGCTGTGAAATATTACGATTCCCTAGCATTGTGATGCTGTTGATGAATTCCAAAGAAAAGGGGAGTTTGCATTCACATTTCACAAAGTGTAAATAGAAAGGTTTAAAAGAATGTTGAATGATGTCTGGCCACACATCTAGTAAAACGGAAGAATGCAGAATTCTTTTTTGTCTGATTGACAAAAAAGCTTTTTGTCTGATCTACGTCTTTTGAACAATGAATCACCAAATGGTTCCTGTGGTGGAGCGTGTTTCAGCTTGTGAATTGAAAGGAAGCCGACCTTCAAAACTATGGTTTTAACTGTGCATAGTTGAAATTACGTTGTGATTATTATAATTGAGTTTTCTTTTATAGTGGAGAGGAAAAAAAAAAACAGCAGTAGAGATGCCAAAGGAACCTGTAATTGGTCCTGTTCCAATTCATCACTAAGGGCCAAACAAGATGTAACATGGCAGTTTTGCGACTAGAACTTGTTAATTTTTTTATTTTTCAAAAAGCATATATGTGCAATTGTGTATGACAGTTTGAATTGGAACTGTGATATTGAGGAGGAAGATTTAATTCTTTTCTCCCTCTGCCATGGCCTTGATCCAGACTTCTTTCTGAAGCAGCTACTGACTGTAGAGAGGAAACTGTACAAGCACAAAAACTAAAGGGGGAATTTAAACGTTCTCCCAGCCACGTAGAAGCTACTGTCCCATGATTGTAAGAAAATATACTCAAGAAACTGTCAGAATACAAACTGTAGCATGTGCACGACCTTACAATTCTGTATGCATTGCTGTGAATAAGTGAAATGGCATGTTTTATTTATTGAATACCTGGCAAAAATACTGCAGCAAAATAATTTTGCACCCTGATGGTGGGAGGTGGGAAAATACAAAATTGTAAATTTATAGTAACTCCCACTTCATGATGGTAATCTATTTTAGAGACACCATTGTGAAAATATTATAATGTGAACCTAATAATGCATTTTTGGGATGCAATTCGTTCCAATACCTCCAAAGTTGAATTTCCACCACAGAACCAAGTTATTTACCTTCCTAAATTATGATTTTAAAAGGGCCTACTGCACTGTTTAAGGGCAATAGTTTACATCAGGGGTCTCCAAACTATGGCTTGGGCCCACCACAAGATTTTATCTGGTCCTCAGCAACTTGTTTTTTTGTCAGAGCATTTGCTAATGTTTGATATTTTTACTCATTATATATCATTTCTCAGGTTAAGTGCAGCATTGTTTCTTTGTAATTGTCACATTTCTCCTTTGTTCTGAATTATAACATTCAGACAACAATTATAATGTTCAGGTGCTCCTAGAGTTGAAAAAAAATATAATGAATTGATGCAAACATTTTCTATGATTGAAATCTATAAGTTCAAGGCCATTTCAAGAAAATAGCAAATAATAATTGCAATAAAATAATAATTGAAATAAAGTAAACAAAAAATGGGGCATGCATGCAGCACAAAAGAATATCTGCTTTAGAGTTTACAGTGAAGAATGAAAGACATTCAGCACAGTCAGAAAGGAAAAAAAATGAGCTGAAGAGAAAGGAACCTGCTTTACTGCACAATTCTGAGAACATAAGAAGAGCCCTGCTAAATCTGGCCAAAGGTCCATGTAGTTCATCTTCCTCTCACAATGGCTGATCAGATGCCTCAGGGAGGACACAACACAACAAGTTACCTGCATCCTGTTGTCACTCCCTTGCTTCTGGCATTCAGAATAGTGCCATAGCTAGAGGGGGTGGGGAAGCATACTGCACCAGGTGACACACTCACATCTTGGGATATATGTGACACCACTAGTGGCCCAAATGGTGGAAACCATGGTATTTATGAATAATACCATTGTGATATCCATCATTCAATAGATAATTTAATGCCGAATGCAATGAAACAAACTGTTGAATTATCTGTATTCTATCAAACGTTATAGCCAAAATAACTCCAAAACTAAAACAATTGTGACAAAAATACATAATGAGGGCTCACTGTATAGGTCCACACCTATAGCACTGTATAGGTCCAAAACTATAGCAAGTTTTGCTTGGATCCACACTTGAGTTTCAAAAGGATTGTCTTCCTCCTTTTGGCATGTTTTTGTTTGTCTTCTCAGTTCTTTGGAAGATTCTGTGTTGCAACTCTGCTTACGGTTTTCTCCTCAGTTCTCTTTATGGAAGTGTTTAACGAGAATGGACCTCATCCCATACAGTTCTATGGTGATTTTTCCTCCACTACCTTCTGGTCCAAAATGGTCTAGAACAGTGGTTCCCAAAATGTGGTTGGGACCCACTGGTGGGTCGCAAGCCAATTTCAGGTGGGTCATAAATCAGCTAGAATGGTCATATTGAAAATATGGGGAGATGGGATGATGGAAAGGTGAAGAGTTGTGTGATTGTTTTGCTTGTGTCAAGGCTGTAAAGAGGCATTTTTCCTTTCTGAGTCACTTTGGTATTGAAAAATGGCTGAGAAATAACCCAATTTATTGCTGCGTTCTCAGGAAAGCAGCAGGCTGTGGTGTCACAATGACAGCACTTCCGGCTATAACATCACTTCTGGTGCATCATGGACAGACTGTCAATCTAAAAAGTGGGTCTAGAATAAAAAGTGGCTAAAAAGTTTGAGAACCATTGGTTTATTATTATTTGATGCACATTTACATGGCAGATGGGTCCTTATTACATAAAAACCAAACTTCACACAAATGAACAGAGGATTGCAGAAATTGAGGCAAATAAATCTCAGGAGCTTCCAAGTTGTTTCCAGACCGGGGGGGGGGCACACCATGCACACAAATGAACACAGGATTGCAGACATTCAGGCAAATACATCTCGAGCACAAAAATTGGGGAAAAACCAGGGGCTTCCAAGTTGCTTCCCCGTCCCCCCCCCCCACATTAGTAGATAAACTAAAGATAGTAGGGAAAGGATCTCCTTTGAGGATCTCACCAAACACCCAAGTAGAGCAAAGTGATAAAGCGCAGGTTAAAAAGTTAGCTCATATTCACCCGCCATTAGTAGATAAGCAGCAATACAGTATATCACTCACAGCCAGTGTCTGCTTCCCCAGGTGCTCCAGATCTCAGCAAGGCTAAGGCTGGAGCTCTTGCAATACAATGCCTTCTACAGGTTGTGCAAGTGCTAAGGAGGACTCAGTCCTTGTGCAGGTCAGGCAAAAGCTCCTGCAGCCTTGTGTCCCCACCAGCAGGGTTGGGACAAATGTGTCTAGTGGGCCATTGGCTTACTCATGAGTAAATGCAAACATAGCTCAGTTTCACTTTCCATAAGGTTTCTCAACATAAAGGGGCTTCCTTCTCGAGTGTTTTTGGGGCCTACGTTCATCAGATTGAGACTATTCTGGTAGCAATGCTTGTCTCTCGGCCTGCTCTTTCCAATGGACCAAGGCACAATCACCGACTTGCAAGTAAACATGCAGTGTTTCACTTTCCATAGGGCTCCATGAATTTTCCTGGGCAACGGCTAAGCATGCTCAGAAGACTACAGCTGGTTAGAGCTTTGTGGCTTGCACTCAGAACATCTGGGGCCTTGCTCTGCCCAACATTTGCCATATTCCCCCATATGTAAGTCGATGTCAGATTTTCTGGGCAATTTTAAGGCATAATTTTTTTGACTTATACATGAGAATATACTGTAATGGAAATGTGAATGATGTAAGCAAGAGGAAGTGAGATTTCCCATTTGATATAGAAACGATGCAGTGCACTGGCACTGCATTGCTGGGATTACAATTTACCAAAAGCCTACCTTATACTTGTGCAGTGCATACTTACCTATGCTCAAAACCATGGCACAAGAGTGTCTAGTATCTTATAAGGTAAGGGAGGATAAATGTCTGAACAGTGCTAACAAATCTCAAGACAGATTGATGCAGTGTCTACCATATATACTGTATGTAGACAGGGAATTTAGTATATATCTAAGCTAACACAGGATGCAATCCTAACCAAGTTTCTAGCACTGACATAGCTGTTCCAATGGGGCATGCGCTGCATCCTGCAATAGAGTAGTAGTCGCGGAGGCTCCTCAAGGTAAGGGGATATTCGTTGCCTCACCTCAGAGGTGCATTGCTCTTACCCTGGTGCTGGAAAGTTGCTTAGGATTGTGCCCACAGTCAGTATACTTGTAAGAGCAGAGTGAAACATTTGGCAGTGATCACAGTGCTTCTAAAGAACTCACTTTATCTCCTTGGTAAATATTTTCATTAAAATGCTGCTGTATTGTGACAGATTACAGAGCAATTAAAGCCTAATCGACCACTGTGTAAAATGGTTCCGGAGAACAGTGCTGAGCGCCATTCTCCTTCCCCTTTTCAGCAATTCATTTCATGAAACGGCCGTTCCAAAGATGACATCAACAGGAATTACAGGCTTGCTCAAGTCCCCATGAAAGTCAATGGCAGAGCTCCCAATGCCTCCAAGCAGCAGGCCCCTTTGTGTGGGGGTCGGGGGGGGGGGAATATAAACAACAGAAAAGCGAAGGCAGATGTGACTGCAGATAAGAGAATGCTGTTCCATTGAAGAAGAAGAAGAAAAATCTCTGCAGCAACCTTGGTTCCCTTCATCTGCGAGAAAAGACAGTTTTAATGCCAACTTCCTCTGAAGTGCGCTGTTACCTCACTTGAATATACCATTAGACCTTGATATTCTTCCAAGTCAAGTCATGTGATTTCTAAGCACCTCTTTAGCTGCTCTCTGAATGACTTCTCTGCCAGCGGTTAAGAATGCTAAGTTGTTAACTGCTAACAGCCTGCTGCTATTTTTCCCCTTTTCGCTTTGCCTACATTCTTATCAATAAAACATTTACAAATCCTTCTATTCCCAGTTTGTTACATTGCTTGGGGGAGTGGGGGAGGAACCTCAGCTGTGCTTAATTTCTTGTGAGTGAGCCTTCATTAAGAGAACTCTGCAAGCACACACACTGCCTCTGCCAACGTCAAAATGCCCCAGTCTGTAGAACAACTGCATGTGTGGGATCACACACAAAAAACTACTATTTGAAAAGCATTTCAGAACTAAACAGTGGTGTTTCTCATAAAACCAATTATGTTTGGCCATGAGCTCAGAAATGCACATTGTTGCATTTATTCTGTCCATTATGCTTTAATGGTTCACCATATTACTTAAAAAAAAAAAAAGTCTTACCTCCAAAGTTAGCACCTTGTATATTGGGTGGTTTCCAATTTTAATAAAGCATTATAAGAAATATTTGTATTTATAGCTGCTAATACTCCTTATGGTTGTCATTTCAGGTTTTCTTTAGTCTGTTAGGCTTTTGAAGCAGCACTGCCAGGTTTTATTCAACTGCTGATTATACTTTTGAGCACTGTGAATCTGGGATCAGGAGGAGGATTAGAGCAAATAAAAAGGCAGGGGAAAATTGTTCTCCTGCGTTTTTAGACTGTTTCTGCATTCAGTGAAAACGAACCTTAATGCCCTGTGTGTGTGTGCGTGTGCGCGCGGGCTTGTAGTTTCAGTGGATCAAATCTTTCCTATATCTGCATCCAAGCTATTTGGTTTGTGATCAGATGATTGCCTCTCAAGGAAATGATTGGAGAGAGCTGGCTGGCTGCAGCTGCACTGTAGGCTGTTTTCAGGGACAAGGAGCCACTGTTTTTCAAACACAGCATAAACATAGAAGTTATTTTGTAGGCTTCAGGATGCAGCTATGGGTTGTGCTGCAAGCATTGTTCTCCTTCAAGCCTTTCGTTCAGTGGTACAGAGGAACTGTCCGCATATTTGTAGACGACGCCAAGAGGAATTGTCACATGAAATCCTGCCTCTGGATAGTGATGATGAAATGAGCAGACCGAGAACTCTCATCATAATGGTACGGTATACTTTTTTAGCAAACAGGCATTGCTGACAGGGTTATTAGGTCAGATATCTTGTGATTTCTTGCATTGCAGGCTTGAGAGACGGGGAAAGAGCATTTGCTAACATACTTGGCACCATAATAGAACCTTTAATAAAAATGTTGTGTGTTATCTAACAGAGCCGAATTTTCACTTTCCTCTGTTATGTAGCTGAAACTGAGAGGCTGCTTTGCAATCCAGAAAGCAGTATTTTGCTGTGTGACTTGTTTCTGTTTTCTGTTCTTACTGCTGTGAGATTCTGTGCATGTATTCAGATCGTAAAATGCTGTACCTTCTTACTTTGAATGCTCAAATATAACCCGTGCGTACACAGTGTGTCTGTGATCTTTCCCCAAAACTTCTGCCTCAGTGTTATAGACACAACCATATTTTTCAAACAAGGTGTTTTCTGATTGCTTCCCCATAGTTCCATGCAGGCAATTGCTGTCATAACAAACCATTCCTTGTTGTTTTCAAGTCGAAAAGAAAAGAGAGGAGGGATTCTTTGCCTTGCTGGTAGGTTTTTCAGCAACAGGCACCAGCATTTTGAGTGATTAAAAGCTTATGAATGAATATGATATCTGCTGCTTTTTAATTTTGTTTGCTTGAAAAGAACTGTGTTGAGTGTACCGCCACTCTTATTTTGTGTGCACTGCAATTTAGAAAAGATGCAGCAGGTTTCAGTGAGACTGTAAGGAAATGAGATCCCCTCCCCCTTTTACTCTCTTAGAGCATTTACTCCAAGAACTTAATTCCTGGATCACATTTTCCTGATCTTTCTGATCTGGATATAAATAAGAATAGCTGTGATTGTCTGTTTTCAAGCATTTTAACCCCAGTTACCATGACCACAGCATAGTGTTGTTTTCAGATGCACTAATGTACTGCATGAGCTATTGCAAAGTCTCAAAGCAGGTATGATGTTGCCTGATCTTGCCTGATACCATGGCACACGGAGACGAAGCATCACTGAGTAGAATCTAGATTTTGTTTAAACTATAATTTAGGGCCCAATCCAGAGCCCTCCAGCGTGGAAGTGGCTACCCCTGCATCCGAAGGCAGCGATGCAGCCGCAGGACCTTCTGCAGGGAAAGGGGATGTTTGTCCCTTTTCCCCGCGATAAGGGCGCAGAGTGGGCAATGAGTCTACTTGCTTCTGCGCCATCTATTTAGCCCGTGCAGAAATGAGGGCCTGTGAGTAAGGTCATGTGGCCTTACTCGGTTGGGAATCTGTGGTGAGAGTCAGCATCAGTCCCTCCTCCGCTCCACCCCTCCCCCCACTCAGGAATGCCCTCCTGCCCCACCCCAAAAGGCCGCGTTGCCAGTGCTTGCCAGTGACCGGTGCTCCCTTTGCGTGGGCATTGTTGCCATGGTGCCACCCCAGCACCAGCAATAAGGATTTACCACTTGCATTGGAGGCGCTTTACAGTGCCAGGTGCCACAGTTGCCTATACTGTATGAGTGTACTGCCTGCGGTAACGGGCTTTGCATTGGGCCTTTAGTGGCCTTTGAGTTCAGTGATTGATTCAGCACTGAGAACATTGCACAGAATTCATTCTCTGTGCCATTGCTGATCAAGGTGGGTAAAGCCAAATTTTAGATAGTCTTCAGATTATTTATGTTCCTCTTCCCCATGTGCTGAAACTCACCTAGGCATGCTCATGGAAGGCATGTCATACTCGTTCAGAAAGAAACCTGGGAGAGATTTCTGCATATGCACAGACCAAGATGGGCCCATAGCAAGGCAGCCACAAGCATTGAGGAAGTGGCATTTTAATGGTGAAGCTTCTTCCCTAGCCAAAATGCAACTTCCAAGGTGCCCAGTTTTTTAAGATGGCTGCCCCAGGCTCTTTGCAATGCCCTGAAAATCAGTTTGTGACCTGCAGGTTGGGAACCATTGGACTAGATGATACTGGCTCACTGAAAATATGGCAGCTTCACATGTCTAACCTTTTGATGTCAGCGTATTTCCAAGATAAATGTTGAGTTTATACCTTTTGGGGACTTCTATACAAACTTTAACCTACTCTTGTATGAATGAATGAATGAATGAATGAATGAATGAATGAATGAATGAGAGTGCAATCCGAACTTGGAGTTAGGCCAGCACAGTTATGCTAGCAAAGTTTGACCTGCACAAGGGCCAGCGTCAAGTGCATTTGGACCTCTCTCGGAGTCAGAGAGGATGGTGCATAACTGTGTGCTGGCCTCTCTGACTCAGGGCGCAATCCTACCTGGTGCTGGAATGGCAAGGCCGGCCAGCCACCGCCATATCCGACACTGGGTTGGAGAGGCTGGAGCCTCCCCGTGGCAAAGGAACATTCATTCCCTTACCATAGGGGAGGCTGCAGCCTCCCCAATGTGCTCCTTGGATCTGCACCCGCTAAAGAGCGGGCGCAGATCCGAGGAGACCACATGGTCCAAATCGGGGCTGTGCAGCCGACCAACAGGCCTAGGATCTGGCCTTATGGCCAAATCCAAGGCTCATCCATGTCCCGCCCACATTCCGCCCTCCTCCCACCAATCCCTGGGGCGTGCTGTCATGGCGCCTCCCTTGCGCCGGCCGACTTCCCTTGTGGCAGCGTTGCACACACTGTAAGATTGCACTCCCTGAGAGTGGTCCAACCATACTTTACGGTGTCCCTTATGCTGGCCAAATTTTGCTGGCCTAACTCCATGTTAGGATTGCGCCCTAGATGAATATAATCCTACCCTGATGCCGAATAGTCCTGGTTGAAGCAAGATAATCTGGAGTAAATATGGGCAGATTTCTCTGTATGGTATTGACCAGTTTCTCTTTGCCAGTTTCTCTGTTATCTTTTAGGAATTGCTTGAGGTCAGTCTCCTAAATTGCCATCATTGACACTCATCTATTCAGTGTATCTATCAGAAGGTAATCAGCTGACTATAGACAAATTAGCCATGCTGTTAATGGAATTGCTTAAATTCAGAGTCTTTCCAAGTTTTAAAATTTCACACAGTTCATGGTGTGGTTCACAATGCCTCTTCAAATAATGAGCAATTTAACAGACTTCGGCTCCCAATAACTGAAGGAAATTCCAGTGCAACAAAAAAGCAATTCCAATTAGCCTTTTTGTCTGGATTTCACCTCTAAGGAAGGGAGGATTGTCCTAGCTCAGCCAAACATCTAGCAATGAAGAGCTATTCTCAGTTAAAACATGTCTTCCAGTTGGGCTCATCCACATCCTTTTCTTTCAGGCTGTAGCTTTGTTGGTTCTCAGCAGCAGTATCTCTTTCCTTAATTGCACATATCCCAGGTGAGAGTCTCTTAAACTGTGAAACATTGCAAGTATTTATAGTATTATCACACACAGAGACACATCCAAATGGCACGTGATTTTGTACTCTTACAGAGACATTTTAGAAAGGCGAATGCGCTGTAGGAAAATAAGTAAGCAATTGCTTTCTTACACTGAGCTGACTGATTAAAATACACCACATGCACACAGTGCAGAGTTTGCTCTGACAAACAGATAACTCATCTGCAGGCCTACTTTCTTATGGCCTGTTGCTCATGTCCAGAGTTGTTTGAATACTGAAAGGCACATGTACTTCTTCTGAACATTAAGTCCCTTAGGTGAACTGCATATGCAAATGTGATTCACATGGAAGTCCCACGTATTCAACAGAACACCTGTTCCTATAACCAATTACTTGCTTAGGACAAACTGCAGTCCAAATCCTGCTAAAGTGAGTGAATATTCAGATTTGAACTTAGTTCCATCACTGCCCCCCCCCCCCACAGTTTTATCCTTTAAAGCACAGTCAAGCATGGAAGCTTTTCTCTATATACAAACTCTATTTGTATGCTGGAAAAAGCATCACTTCCTTAATTTTGGTTCATTATCCTGTTAACATCATAGGATCCCTGCAAGATAAAAAGAGGCAACTCTATTTGCCACCGATTTCAGTAGGACATGGATTACATATGTGTAATTGTGTGCCCTCATGCTGACACTCAAGGCACAATCCGAGCCTGGAATTAGGCCAGCACAGTTGGGCCAGCAAAGATTGGCTGGCACAAGGGACACCGTAAAGTATGTTTGGACCACTCTTGGAATCATAGAGGCCAACACACAGATGGAGCCATCCTCCCTTTGGAATGGTCCTGACACACTTTACAGTGGCCCTTGTGCTGGCCAAACTGTGCTGGCCTAACTCCAGGTTAGGATTGCATTCTCAGTGAATGATATCAGAAATATCTATAAAAAAGGATGTGTATGTATGTATGTATGTATGTATGTGTGTATGTTCCATAAAGGCTCCGCAACGCCTCGAGCGACGCACACTAAACTCGGCACGCACATGCCTTGCGGCCTGGCAACAAACACTGCGGGGGTCAGGCCTCCATAGCACCCCCGAGAGTGGGGGTGTGCGGGGGTCCCAATTGAAAACGGCCGGAAATGGCATTGAATCCGTAGTTTCTGGGGTTACCGGGACGAGCGGTGACGCTCCCAATGCTGTTGGAGTCCGGGTTCAGCCCCCCTTGGTGTGGGGGGCAAGAAGAGGTGCGAAACAAAACGTCCACCATGCCCTGCTGGAACGCCTGGAGCGATTGGCACCAAACACGGCATGTGCATGCCTTGAGGCCTGGCAACAAACACTGCGGGGGTCAGGCCCCCCCTATCGCCACCAGGGGTGGGGGTGCGAAGGGGGTGCCATGCAAAAATGATCTAAAACGGCCGTTATCAGTGTCAAATCCGTAGTTTCCGGGGTCGCCTAGAAGCTTGGGATATTTTGTTACCCGGGCAACACCGGGTAACAAAAAGCTAGTAGCTTTATAAGCTCAGATAAATCTGATTTAGAAGATAAATCTGAAAACTCAACTTTCCCTTTTGAATAAAGAAATTTGCAATGGCACCTGAAGCAAGTTTTTTGAACTTGTTTTAATTTTTTTCCCTTATAAATGAAGTAGGATGAGAGAGAGCTCATCTGACCAATTAGATGAGCTGAGAGACACCTGAGAGAGCCCTGACCAATTAAGATTTCTATGTAATACTTGGTGGTTGCTGGTGTTGGACTAATACAACTAAATTTTTGCTTCTGAATTCTTCAGAATATGAGTGCACATTGGATTCAGAAGGTTGGATTCAGTGCCTTCTGTCATCAAAAGCTACTTGTGTGATGTTGGGAAAGTTTTGCTGTTATTGTTTAGCTCCCACATTGGATTCTGTGAGAACCTAGTAACTAGAGTTATTGCATGGAGAAAATTTGCAAGGAGCCATTTTAGGGCGCAATCCTAAACTGAGTTAGGCTGGCATAAGCTAATACAGTAAAGTGTGGCCAGTATAAGGGACACCGTAAAGTATGTTTGGACCACTCTCGGAGTCAGAGGCCAGCACACAGACGTGAGCCATCCTACCTGACTCCGAGAGTAGTCCAAACACTCTTTATGGTGGCCCTTGTGCTGGCCAAACTTTGCTGGTTTACCTTATGCCGGTCTAATTCAGGATTATTCAGGTCTAATATGGTCTAATTCAGGTCTAATTAAGGATTGCTTGCTTTTAGTCTTGTTAAAAAATAAAATAAAATGACAGAATCATTGAAAGACTGCTCTTATTTTACTATGTGTTATACCATCCTTCATCCAAGAACCTCAGAGTGTCCTCTAAAGCAGTGTTATTCAAACTGTGGGTCGGGACCCACCTGACATCGTGGAAAGCTGAGAGTAGCCATCTTGGAAACTGCAGACCTTACTCTTCCTATATTCTTTTTGCGAGTGTTAACAGTTATGGTTTAAAAAAAAATAGTTCAGTGCTTTTACATCATATTTTGTCCTAATTTTGTTTTCTGTCAGGGATGATTCATGGTTGTACAATTGCTGCAGTCCGAGAATGCCAGTTTGCATTTCAGGAGTGCTATTTTACAATGTTACAATGATAGCACTCCCTGCTTGATTATGTCACTTCCTGCTACAACATCACTTCCAGGTTAATTACATCACTTTTAGTGGGTCCTGACATGAGTGCCATTCTAAAAATTGGGTCCCGGTCTAAAGCGTTTGACTGCCTGGCTCTAAAGCATAGTCATACACATGTTTACTCAGTAGAAATGCAATTTACTCCCAGATAAGTACAGGTAGGATTCCTATACATGTATACTAAGAAGTACGTCCATAGTGTTCAGTGGGGCTTCCTACCAGGTTTGTGTGTATTGGTTTACAGCCAGGTCACACAACTCCTTTATGGGGTACAGCTGATACATGGTGATTTGCCCAAGGCTGCTTATGCTTGGGTATTTTCCATTGCTGAGCAGAAATTTTAACTTAGGTTTACCGTACCTTAATCCCGTATTTCTTGATCTCAGAGTAAGAATTCTTTCTGTACTTTTGGAACTGTGGTTGTTTTTGTCATGTGCTCCATTTTTTGCATAATATTTATTAATTATTAAAGTTGATGCATGTATTGATTGAATTATAATGCATGCATTACTAAGATGTTCTAGATGATGTACCTAATAAACCTGTCTTAACAACAGTTCTATATACATTCTAATCAATAAATAGTCACTCTGATGCCAACTCCAAATGCCACTGTGTGCTATCTAAAAATTCCTAGTACCAAACAAACATATTACAGATTGAGTATCCCTTATCCAGACTGCTTGGGATGGGAGGGTGTCTGGCTTTTGGATTATCCGGCTTTTGGAATAATTACATAAATTTAATGAGAAATGTTTGCTCTTTTCACTGTTACTCATATGGATGTTATCTGGCCTTTTTGACATTTTTCAGTAATATCTGTACAGGTACACACCACAAAGTAGAGAATAGAACTTTCAGCCTATACCTTCACTGTACGTGGGAATGAGCACAAGGCTTTCTAATGTTCACAGTACATTTATTTTAAACAAATGTGTGGATTTCAGAATAGTATGGATTTTGGATGTCCAAATAAGTGTAATTACCTATATTCAGTGATGTCATGCAGGGGGAACGCGGGGGAACTCAGTTCCACTAGTTAAAATTAGGGCTGACTCCGCCCACTTCACTCTCCCTCCTCCCCCTCTCGATTCCGATTCCTCTGCAAAGAGCTTTTCTTCTTGGTTGGCCGGCACTCAGAGGGTTAAAGGGAGAGACTCCGGATTCCTAGGGGGGCGAAGAGGGAAGGGCTGCAGTGGGGAAGTCCCGTCCTGCACAGCCCCCCTTCCTCGCTCCCTCCAGCCACGCACTTGGAGTCAGCAGCCGCTCTGTTGAGTCTGCAGCCCACTAGGAAGAAGGGGCGTCCTGGGGGTGCGGTGGAGAATCGATGGGGGCCCTGGAGGGGACGGAGGGGAGCCGGGACTTTTTGAAGCTGCCCTCCTGACATGCCAGGCATAAGCGGGCTTCGGTGTGGGGAAGCACCCAAGGGTGCCGTCCGGAGTGGTGCCACCCCTCAGCCCCTTCCACAGGTTCCTGCCTCATTCTGCTCAGCCAGCCTCGGCTTCGAGGCTGCTGCCCCTGTGCCAATTTTCAACTTCCCTGGCAATTTTGAATAACTCCCCCTCGCCTAGCCGCGAAGACCAAGGAAAGGCTTTCGCCGCTGTCTCTCCAGTCCAGAGCTTTTCACTGGCGCTCTGGGTGTGAGGTTTCTTTGGGAGACTGTCCCTATCGCTATTGGAGCTGCAATTGGGGAGGGGGGAATTTTTCGCTTTCTGTTCTGTAGGCGCCAGGCGCTGTACAGAACTGGCTGGCTCCGCCCACTCATCACTGACGTCGTCACTGGCTAGGAACCAGCCACGGGTAGACCTGGGCTCCACCAGCCTCTGGAGCCCAGGTCTACCCATAGGAACCAGCTGCGGATAGACCTGCGCTCCGCCAGCCTCTGGCTTATGACGTCACTTCCAGTGGGCAGGTCCTGACACGTGCCAATCAAAAGTGAGTTCCTGTTCTTAAATCATTTAGATGACACCACTGCCTATATTGTATATAGTATAGTGCCTTAACACTATGCCCTAGAATAGTATAGGGAAATATGCAAACAGTCTTCCAGTAATGGCAGCTGAAGCTTTCCAGCCAGTTTGACTTTTACTCTGATGTATATCAAGGGTCTCCCAACCCTGGCCCCCAGGCCACTTCTGGTCTTCCAGAGGAGGACCAGCCTGTGCTCAGCCTCTCAGGGCTAAAAATAGCAGAAATGATGCATTTCTGGGTCTCCCAACATGCGTATATACTGCATTCAGCCACTAGAGGTGCTGAATGTAATGCAATGTAATAGAAAGAAATTATTCCATTACATTTCATTACATTCAGCACCTCTAGTGGTTGAATGATGTATAAACCAATGCTGAGAAACTTGGAATATAAATATAAAATGAAGTTAGTGTCTACATTAAACTTACACGGAGCAGAAACCGAAACAAAAAAGTTTGTGATTCGAATTGTATGTTGCTTGATGCTTTTTCAAAATCCATTCCCCCCTCTTCACATGCAAGCTCCCTTCTCCTTTCACCTCCACCCACTTATTGTATTCAAACTGTTAGCACATGTTCTGCCAAATTCCCTGCTGGGCGTCCCCAAGGGCCCAAATGCCAGCACTAGGCTAACTAGTTTCCCCTCCAGAGAGGCCTCAGAGATAGGCAAGAGGGAGGGGGTTCAGTCACCCACTGGGCCTCCTCTATTCCGGCAGCTTTGCTTGGGATCATCGGCTGGCCAGCCTCCTCCAGACTGCCCTCATCACTGGCTTAGCTCCAAATTACCCTAAGTCTAACAATCCAATAAACCCCACCACCAAACAATAGGCAGTCAGCTTGCCTGAGCCATAACTGCCTCCTCCACTTGGTGGCTCCAGGGGCGTGGCAGACATACAATTCCCAATTGTCCCAAAACAACCTTACCTTCGCCAGTTCCTCAGCCAGTTCCTCAGGCAGGCAGGCAGGCAGTCCAGCCAGCAGTCCGTTCAGCCAGCACTTCATCCATCCAACACCTACCTGGTGCCCTCCTTCAGCACCTTCCCAGGGGCTTTACTGTAACGCCTGCCTCCAACTTTATACTGAGGTCAGCCAATCAGTGGGCAGGCTTTAATTCATCAGCCACAACCACCTGCACCTCTGCTAACCTCCCTTCATTGCCAGGGGCCTCATCAGCCTATGGCTGTGCTCCCGAGGCTTGCAAAGACCTTGGGGGTTAACCCTGTAATCCCTGGTTTATTTGGACAAGGGGCCATTGCTGATACCATTCCCTATCTCCTTGGGGTATCTCCTACCTTTTCCAATACAGCACATCGGTTCTCCATGTATGTATTTATTTTCTGGCTCTTGACACCATGTCAGATATATGATCACACCCTTGTGCCTAAAAGTTTGGAGATAACTGACATATACAGTACAATCTTTAACTAAGAGCGCAATCCTAACCTGGAGTTAGGCCGGCACAGTTAGGCCAGCAAAGTTTGGCTGGCACAAGAGACACTGTAAAGTATGTTTGGACCACTCTTGGAGTCAGAGAGGACTCTGAGAGTGGTCCAAATGAGCTTTATGGTGGTCCTACTGCCAGCCAAACTTTGCTGGCCTAACTGGGCTGGCCTAACTCCAGGTTAGGATTGTGATATGAGAGTGATACAACCCAGTTTTAGCAAACCTTTTTTTTAAACTGTCTCCATTACTCAGTGATTATGTTGTAAAAATGTTGGGTTATTTGTTTAAATTGCCATCATTTTCCTTTTCTCTAATTTGATTTGACATAGTATAATGAAGGGTGCAATCCTAACCAACTTTCCAGCACTGACATAACTGCCAATGGGGCATGTGCTGCATCCTGCAGTTGGGGGTCAATCACAGAAGTCTCCTCAAGGTAAGGGAATGTTTTGGTCTCTTACCTAAGAGCTGCATTGCTCTTACTCTGGTCCTGGAAAGTTGGTTAGGATTGCGCCCTCAGAAGATGCTTTCAGGACTCTGGCTGGTTTTGTGAGTTTGTAAACTCAGTTTGGAAGCAAATAGGTACTTCAAGAGATGCACTGAGTGAGAAAGAAGGCAGTAAAGAAAAAGAGACGAGATGAGCAAGACAACCAACCAAAAGATAATGTCTGAATAAGGCGCTATTGTGGGAAAACTAGAGGGGAATAAACCAAAATGATCTGGAGGCAGAGACCGTACAGTATAAGAGAACTGAACAGCTCAGTGAAGAAGCCAAATGTAAAATGTTTCACTCTCCCAGCTCTAATTGAATTGTTACACTGTGGTTGAAAATATGCTTTATTGCCTTTTGCTTTTCCAACCACTGTTTTGCGCTGGTCTGCCTTGATGCACCATTTCTATTTTCCCTTTTCATCATTAGTCTGAATATTTTCTCCTCTCCACTCCTCAGTACCACAAAATCCATAAGAGGCTGTAACAGAGGATTTGCCTGCCCAGTTTGCTGCACTTTGGGGGTTAAATGTTTCACTAGTCCCCTTTGGACAGCTGAGTAGAGTGTGACAAAACTGTTCCTGATGTTCCTGGCTTAGATGCTGGGGCTGTTCTTTGCCTCAAGTAATCACCATCTTGCATGCTTCTCCGACCCTTCACTTCTGTGTCCTTCAAATAAATACGGAGTAAACTCGACTGACATCAGCATCGCAGCTTGGAGTTTGAATGCCTGCAGCCAGCCTCTGCTTTTTGCAGCCTGGCAGATTTAGCTTTTGAAATGGTGTCCTCCAGCTTTCAACTCCATAACACTACCAAACGGCCTTTAGACATGTGGAAATTCTTTATTCCCTAAAGCACATCCTCAAGAGGAGGCCGAGGGAAGCAGATAGAAAAGACAGAGGTCAGTATTTTTCATCAGCCATGTAGTGTTTGTTTGACAAAAAAGGACGAAAAACACAGATAAAGGGCTGTAATGATTTTTTACTTCTTGACTTTATCACGCAACTGAGGGTTGAGTAGATGAATGCTGCAAATTCATTGAAAATCACATTATTTTATTTATATATTAAAAAGTTTTTTTTAGCATGCCTTTTGAACCCAAAAAGTTCCATGAGGAAGTGATCAGTCAATTCAGGTGCTTATTAAAACATCATAAGATACTATACGATGAAATAATACATAAAACAGTGGTAAGGGCTTATTGCGGGTGCTATGCCACATGGGAATGAAATTGCACCGCTAATTAAAACCAGTACTTTCTGGGGATATCTACCTGGTTTCAGCCGTGGAGGTATTATACACTGGAGAAGGCATGACGTCATTTTCTTGAAGCCGTGGGTATGCAAATATGGCTGACTCAGATCATTGCCGCGAAGGAGGAGGATTGCCGCGAATTCACAAATAAAAATTTCCCTGCACGCGTGTAAAAGTTAATTTCAACCTTTTTAATCATGCCTGCGTGTTCTGCATATGGGTGTGCGAATCGCTGTACGAAAAATGGGATTTAATTTCCACGGAAAGATTCATGTATTCACATTACATCGGTTCAGTAAAACTACCGTTCAGTGAGTGCATTATTTTTGAAGCTGTGTAATTTCTTGTTGTTCCTAGCAGTCTTATTCACCATTTTCTGACACCCACTGTTAATGGTCTAGAAGGAAAAAAATATATATTTCCCCCCTCCTTTTTCCCCCCTTCCCATTTATGAAGATATTTTAATGTAATTTTCCTACTGTAATTTTTTTAATACTTATGAAATTCTGAACATTAACAGAAATTTTTTTAATGGGGCATGGCCGTTTTATTTCTGCTTGTGTAGATTTCAAAAAATAAGTCTGTCAAAACAGTGCAATCCGAGTTAAAATAGACAGCAAGTAGCATTTCGTCAGGTATGTTCAGTAATATAATTATGAGGAATTTAACCTTGTAATTCCATATTAAATCATAATAAGGTTACCAATAATGTTTCTACATGATCACATGTTTTTATTTTTGTAAGTTTTTATTTTTATTCAGTCCTAAATTACGAGAAAAGCAATCTGAAATGCTTGGAATCAGCATTGTTTTGAGTACGCCAACATGGCAGCTAAGCCCGCCCCCTGGCTTCAATTCGGCAGCATTACTTCTTAAGGCAGGGCCATGGGTTGGTTTCAGCAGCAGGAAATGGGCCTCCTACAACATGTAGCGCTTCCCTCTCTAAACATAACGTTTGTTCACATCAGCCTTCCTTGTATCAAGTGGAGCTGTGGCTTATTCAAACTTTTCATCTTTGCGACTGTTCTGTGTAGTCAGCAGAAATCTCAGTCATTACAGCAGAGGCTGGATTTCTGTGGCACTTTATTATTGTAACAAAATTAGAACAACTGTGTGAAAATATCTAAATTTGAACTAGAGACAGCACGTAGAACTGAATCATTTCCTGAACTCTCACATGTACCTAATCAGATCTGCTGCTATGTTTGTATAAAAGTGAAAAAGAGTGTGTGTGTTTGTGTGCGTAGAAATGAAACTAATCAACTGTGTTTAGCAACAAGTAAACAAATGTGTTTTTTGCTTTTCCCTGATATTGTTACAAGAGACAGCTAATGTTGTGGAGAGTATTTAGCACATTGGTTTTGGCCCACAAAGACCTGATTTCAAATTCCTACTCACCCAGCGGCGGCATTCAGCCGGTACTCTGGGCGGGAGGAACGGGTGAGCGGCAGCCGCTCACCCGTTCTTCCTGCCCAGCGTACCGGCTGAATGCTGCCACTGTACTCACCCATGAAGTTTCTGGGTCACCCTGACCTAGTCATGAGTAGTTATGACTTGAAAAGGAAAAGCAAATACAGGCATGCCCCGGTATCCCCTGGGGTTCTGTTCTGAACCCCACTGTGGATATCTGAAATGGTGGATACTGGGGACTCCTTTTTAAAGATAGGGCAACGTCAGTGGTTTTGCTGCAACAAGATAAAAAAAAATATTTGTCTGATGTTCTCCTATCTTTTTAATGGGCGTCCCAGTATCCATGGATAATTGAAACTGTGGATACAGTTTATAAAACTGAATTTTTCAGCCCATGAAAATCTGTAAAATATACAATGTGACCCTCGTACTGAAAGGTCTAGAGACCCCTGCAATAATGGAATAGAGAACATACAGATGGTATGATTTTTAAAAAAAAGAAAAATGAATGACTGCCAAGAGATAAGTAATCTGTACTAAATGATCCTGAAAACGTGCCCTGAAGCAGGACCTGGTGATTTTAATTCATGCTAGCAAGTGGGAGAACAGCCAGGTGAGGCTGTTTATGGCAGAGTTACTGAGAGTGCAGTCTTCTGCAAACTACATCAAGGCTTACTATGTTCTCCACTGAATGCTTTGCCACTAAACACAAATAAAATCATCGTACAGTATTAGGATGAGAGAGAGAGAGAGAGGTGCAAAATGATGCTGGATTTTTCACACAGATTTTTTTTCTCTAGAGATGCGACTATATGCATGCCTCTTAGGTAAAACTGCACCTGCAGAAGATGCAAAGATGATGATTGCCTCTTTATTTCCTAATTCTTCTTTGTGGGGTCATCTAAGCTTCAGTCACATCCAATGGGACAAAAGAGGCGAAACACATAATAAATCAATCAAACCTGAAGTCTTATTCCTGAAAATAAATCCCAAGCCTTTCCATGTCTAGAGAATAGCATTTTTTTTTGAACAGTGCAACTTCTGTTTTATGTGGAGGCACTGATCTCATATTACAAATATATATATATTTTTAATGCGGTAACTTAAACTGTAGAAAGTGTATCTGTGGCTTTTTGAGTGACAATCTAACAGATGGATTTTCCTGATTAATCTATAGATGAGTCAGTAAAGAGCTCCCTGCTACAGATGATACACACACAACTGTTCCAGAACTGGGAATGTTTCCATGTTATTATTACAGTCCTGTCAGATAGCCGATACACTGAGAGCCTGACAGTCTGGGCACGTAAGGTGTGCACTTGGGGAGATTAGTGCAACAATTGCTAAATTTACATATACCTGTGGAAATCTGTCCTTTATCCTGGAATGAAGCTGCAAATGCTTCTTTCCAAATGGGTCATGAACAAATGCATATGCTGACTTTTGAAAACCTGACTTAAGTTTGAAGTATCGGCATTAATGAACCACATATGTTCTTGTCTGTGTGTAACAACCTGAGAAGAAGCCCCTGCTGTGATTGCCCTCTATTTCAGAGGCATCCCTGGCAGGTATAAGATTTAAGCATTTCTTAGTTATTGTTCTGATTTAATGCCTTTAGAGTATGTAGCATTTCATTACATTTCAAGCAGCATTACTGCTTGATTGCTGGTGTGTTAGAATCAGACATTTAAAATAATTTTAAGTTTTTTAACTATGTTTAATATGTGGCTCTTTTATGAACCCCCACCCCCACCCCAAGAGCTTTTGCCAAGTGCTTTGGGTAGGAATGTGTAAATACAGTAAACGTTTGCAAAGGAACTGGTCAGTATAAGCCTTGCAGATAAGACTAGGAAAGGAATGAGTGTGTCCTATCATCTCAGAATTAGAAACTCCTGATAAATAAGTCGTGCTGAGAAACCAATATGACTTTGGGCAAGGCACTTGACCTCCTTCTCCTTCCGTCATTTCAGCTGGAAAATTGGGCATTAAATCAAAACCTCTGCACCAACCAGATGTTGCGTCTGAGCTGGGCTTTCCTGACTAAATACATTTAAAAATCCTTCCTATAACGGCTGCAGATATTCCTGGTGCTCATTAGGCAGCAGTTCAGGGAAGATGTGAGCAGAAAGCCAAATAAGCATGTCTGGAAATAGTAAGCTGCAGTGACTCTGAATTTCCCCACAAATCCTTGGAAAGCTTTTGGCAATGCAGATAAAGCTGATTTGGGTGGCAAGGCAAAGCTAAGGACAGCCACTTACGTTGCAGTCCTCAATTGCATTATTCCAGTGTTATTCAAACTATGGGTTGGGACACATTTTGTGGGTCGCGACCTGATGTCAGGTGGGTTGCAGAAAGCTGGGAGCAGCCATCTTGGAAACTTGCGGACCTTACTCTTGCTATAGTATAGTCCTTTTGTGAGTGGTAACAGTCGGAATTTTCAAGTGAGGTTTTTTTTTAAAAAAAATTTTGTTTTTAGTTCAGTGTTTTTACATCATAATTTGGCGTGATCTTGCTTTCTCTCAGGGATGTTTCATGGTTGTACAGTTGCTTCAGTCCAAGAATTCCAATTTGCATTCTAGGAGTGTCATTTTATGATGTTACAATGACAGCGCTTCCTGCTTGATGATGTCACTTCCTGCTACAACATCACTTCCAGGTTAATGACATCACTTCTGATGGGTCCCAACACGAGTGCCATTCTAAAAAATGGGTCCCAGTCTAAAAGGTTTGAGACCAACTGAGTTAGAGGAAAACATTTCCATTGGCCACAGACCATCTCAGTTTTTTGAGACTGTAAATAAAAATAATATATGTCAAAGAACGACGGGCATGTTGCATTATGCAAAGCAATCCTATTTGGATTGCTCACGTAAACAGATCATGGAATGCTTTTGCGGTCCTTTGAACCCGCTCAGCATTATTTTCCACGCTGCTGCTCTCACACACTTCTGAAGAATTTATCACTGAGGCTACGTGGTCAGTCCAGTTGCATAATCCACTTTTAATGATGTAGAAGTGTTCAGTGCCTGTGAAAGTTTTCATCCTGAATTGAAAATTAAATTGAAGGTGGCAGGCTGTAGCGATAAGCACTCGCTTATCAGAGAGGATATGTTGCAGACTATGGGAAGATAATTACATTATGCTCCAGCAGAATAACTGTAATCCCTAGGAAAAGTGAAATTGCCAGTTATTGCAATACATTTTGTGGATACTGCAGTTTGATTTTTTGGTCTCCTAGTCCTTCATAGGACTAAGGGCCCAGTCCTATGGGCCTTCTGCACTGGCAATACACAATAAGGCACTTGTGCTGTTGGCGCTGGGCCTCAGCACCAGGAAGATACAGTGCTGGAATAGCCAGGGGTAAGTATTGCTGCCAATCAGGGACAAGGCCTTTTGGGGTAGGGGGGAAGTGTGGAGGGGGTGAGGGCAGCCCAAAGGGGGTTGGGCCCAGAAGGGGGCGGGGAGAGTGGCAGAGTCTGACACTGAATCTGAACCCCCCCCCCCAAGGCTGCAGAACCCTACATGGGCCTCTTTTGTTCTGTGCCCAATAGTAGTGAGCGCAGATCCGAGGAGACATATTGGGGCCACCAGGACTTTACATGGGTTAAGGGAACAAGCATTCCCTTACCCTGAGGAGACTCACAAGGAGTTTGGCCGGCGTGTGGCCATTTCTAGGTGGGGGGAAGGTGGGAGGGAGGGCAGTCTGGGGCGGGCGGAGGGCATGCCTGCGGGCGGGATGGCCCGGGGAGGGGGGAGGAGTTTAGATGCGGCCATTAGGCTACATCCGAACCCCTGTTCCTGGGCCGCCCAGTCCCGATTCAGGCTGCTGTGGGCTCATCGGACTTCTGCCTGCTAAACAGCAGGTGCAGATCCAAGGAGCCTCATTGGCCCAGCTGGGGCTTACCCCAGGGCAAGGGGACAAATGTGCCCTTGACCCGTGGAGGCTCCAGTGGCCTCCCAACCTGTGCTGGATACAGCGCAGTCCAGCCGGCCGGCCTGTTCCAACACAGGTTAGCAATGTGCCCTGAAATACCCATTTTCCTGGAAAGGGCAACTCAGTTCTAACTAAATCCTTCATGGTGATGCAGCAGTACCAGTGAGGGCTACAGTGCATTGCACAGGGATTTGGGCTGCTGGAGGTCTCCTCGGGGTGTAAAAGACTGGACAGATTCATCCTTGCCACCAAGTCTAGATTCCCATGTTTTGTTTTTGGTTTTTTAGCTATCACATGGGCATGGCAGTGCTGACTGAAGTGTACAGGGCATGAAGTTCTGCCTACTGATAACATCAGTCAGAGTCTTGCAGGAATGTTTCTGTAAAGTGGTGGTGCAACTTACTGTCTCCCATTAAAAACAAGCAGTGATTCAGGGAGCCTTTGTAAATGAATCACAACAACCTTGAAACATTTGTAGCTGCATCTATTTGACATTAATCTTGCATTCTCTTAATTTAATTTTATGTTTTTGCTTATCTGCATTCTCTTCTAAAGTAGCCACAAGAGTTTATAGCATGTGGCCAGTTGAGCACTGAAAGTTTTCAACTGGGGTGGGGAGAAGAGGATAATTCTGCTTTTCACTGCTCACAATTTTGTTGTCCATATTTCTGCAGCTGTAGATTTCGGCATGCAAACAAATCTTTGCAATCTTTCCCTTGTTCATTCCTACAGTACTGTTGTGTTAGGTCACTACTCTGCCTATTTTTCAAATGGAGAACTGATGGAATGTGACCTGTCTGAGCACACCCAGTTCATGACTGCCGTGGGGATTTCCAAGTATAGTATTCCTTTGGCTAGATCACACTGGCTCTCCCTGGCTTTCCATACGCAAGCTCAGACTCTATAAGCCTTACAGTCTTCTTTAGCTGCAAATTCATTCAGAAAGATCAGTTCATAGGTTCCCCTTGGCTGATTTCTGAAGTCACCATCAGTAAAGTATAATCTGAACATAAGAACATAAGAAGAGCCCTGCTGGATCAGGCCAAAGGCCCATCTAGTCCAGCTTCCTGTATCTCACAGCGGCCCACCAGGTGCCCCAGGGAGGCACGAGACAACAAGATGCTTGCATCCTGTTGCCACTCCCTTGCACCTGGTACTCTGAAGTAGCCTACTACTAATGTAAGGAGGTTGCACAATCCATCATTGCCTATAGCCCACGATGGACTTTTCTTCCAGAAATCTGTCCAATCCCCTCTTAAAGGCATCTAGGCCAGATGCCATCACCACCTCCTGTGGCAAAGAGTTCAGTTATTACAGAACTTGAAACAGGTGACATTCTATAACATATACAGGCATGCCCCGGTATCCGCTGGGCCAGACCCCACTATGGTTACCTGAAACCATGGATACTGGGGACGCCTTTTTAAAGATAGGAGAACATCAGTGGTTTTCCTGAAACAAGGTAAAAAAGAGAGGTTCGTTTAATGTTCCCCTATCTTTTTAATAGAAGTCCCGGTATCCATGGTATCCATGGATAATTGAAATGGTGGATACCAAATCAGTGAATCCTGCGGCATGCCTATATTACCTTTCTCCCATTACATCCTTGCTTTAAGTACCAATCAATCAAGAGTATTTATATACTGCTTTTCAACAAAAAGTTCCCAAAGTACAGATTGAAAGTAACATGTGAATTTATGCCAATTGATCCTTATTTCATTGCAAGATTATTTTTAGGCATGAGCATTGAACTAAAAAACAAAATGAAAAAACCCTCACTTGAAAATTCAAACTGTTAGCACTCACAAAAGGAATGTAACGAGAGTTAAGGTCTGCAGCTTCCAAGATGCCTGCTCCCAACTCTATGCGACACTCCTGACATCATGTCGTGACCCACCAAGTGGATCCCAACCCACAGTTTGAATAACACTGACCTAGATGAGCTCTCACACTCCCCAGATAAAATTCTTCAGCCAACCTGGACTTGTTCCTGAGTCTGTTGTACTAACACACCAGATTAATTAGTTAGTAGCCGTTCAAGCAATAAGAGCACAGTTCCTGTTGTCACAGCAGGAGGGAAAGAGAAATGGTTGTCACGGGCATGTGCAAACCCCAACTCAATTAAGGGTCTGATGTTTTGTCTATTAAAGGAAATAGCAGGCTTTTCACTCACTTCATCTATTACAAGACCCGAAGGAGTAGAATTAAAGGAAAGCTCTGGGTAAACGTAAGGTTTAAAGGGCACAAAATTATGTGATCCTCCTACAGTATCTTTGGGACCAATCTACACACTTCTGTCAAGAAAAAAGTCCTTGCTTGACAAAATGTGAATGACATGGGAAAATTAAATTGATACTCTGTCTCTCTCTGGAAGTACATCAGGAAGAGTTTTGGCCTTCAGCATCCACTTGATGAGCTCCTGTATCATGAAACAAATTTGGAAGGAAGAAAAGCAAGCTATTATTATCTTGTCCCTAAAGAGCTAGTCTTAATGACTGACAATTGGCAACAATTACATGAGAGCGTGAGGTCAGTAAAACATAGATTCACATATGTGGTAGCTACGTTAGCTGAACTGTGAAGAGGATTAACAGTGCTGATCTCATTTTAATGCTGAGATAGGCCAGATAATCTTCATGAAAATATTCCAAACAGTTTACGAGAAAGGTCAAATCTGTGGTGTAGCAGAGTGTTGAAGTGCAATGGTTGTGCATAGCACCAATTGTGCTAGAAGCTCAAAGTAGCATCTGGGCTCCCATGATGCTTCTGGTACTGTATTGCTGGAGTAATGTGTGGGTCCAGATGTGTCCAGATGCCAGATGCCTGGCAGTGCTACTGTTATACCTTCCCGTTCCTTACCAGACAGCTGGGAGACTAGCTACCTTCCTAGTTCATAGTGCCCTAAGAACATAAGAATCTCCCTGGATCGAGCCTTGCTGGATCAGGTGAAGGGTGCGTCTAGTCCCGCTTCCTGTATCTGGCCCACCAGATGCCTCAGGGAGTGCACCACAACATATTTGCATCTCGCTGCCGCTCCCCTGCCTCTGGCATTCTGAGGTAGCCTTTTTAGGGTTCAACTTAGGTCACTTTATTAAACTTAAGTAGAGGTTTGGGTTTTTAGTGATATTTTCCCCAAAATTTCTTGATTAAAATTGTGGTGTTATGTGTTACATTCTCATTCCAAGTTCTCATTTTTATTAATTTTAAATACTTTCTATATCATGTACTAGGTAGATGATATAGGTGATATAGTGTCAGCAGATGCAGCCACAGTATTATTTCTAATTGGAAAAGTAGTCTAATTTCTGGAGATTATCTTAAACACCAAAATGCGGTGTTTTGTGCTTTTATTCAAATATTTTAACTGCTAAAAGGTAGTTGTTAATGACCAAAAAGTGGTTAACAACAACAACAACAACAACAACAACAACAACAACAACAACAACACACCCCTAAACATAAATGACCAATTTTTAAAACACAAAACCTTCTGAACACACCGTCCTTCCTTCGCCAGTCTGGGCGAAATTCCATGTAAGTGGATCTTTTTTTAAATGGATCCAGCTACAAGTTCTAAGCATCACTGATGTGCTAAAGCAATGGTCTCCAAATTGCAGACCACTGCTCCACGGAAAACCTCTCCCTGCCGTGAATGAGCTTACCATTCCACAGAGGAACCTGCTATCTTGGTCCTTGATCTCTCCCAAAGTTCATGCCCGGAAATCCAAAATATTGTCCAAAATACGCAGTATGCTGTAATCCAGCGATGGATCACTGGGAAACAGTGAACCACTGGAGGAAAAGAGTGCATCTTTCACTCCCTGAGAATATTTTTGCAATCTATTTTTAGAAAGGGCCCAGCTTTGCTACCATGTATTTGACAAAACCATTACAAAATATGTGTGCTTGGTACATGAGTCCTATGCAGCTTAACAAAATTCATAGTAAAGTAAGTGTCTTGTATTGGAGATTCTCTGAGCCTCATGCTGACCTTTTTCATCATTTGTGGATATCATTTGTGGACATCTCTCTGTGTGGTTGAACTAATGGTTGGATAGTTGTTACTAGTAATTAGGAAGCTGCTTTATGAGGAATTAGACCACTGGTCCATCTAGCTCATTATGGTCTGCATGGTCTTTCCAAGCCCTACCTGGAGATACCAAGAATTGAACCTGGGCTCTTCTGCATATAGAACATGTTGCCCTATCACTGAACTATGTTCAGTGTGTGACCATGCAGCGTTCCTTTGTGCAGTGTTGTGTGCATGAAGTATGAGGATCTGTGGACTATAATGAAGAGAGATTCAAATGCTTTTCACAAGGCTTTCAGTTTTACAAATTCTTTTCACAACACAAGGTCCGGGTAGGATTTTTTCTCTGTCATCCAAATTGGCCATGGATGGCAGGTTTGTTTGTTTGTTTGTTTTTGCCTACCCCAGACTGGCAAGGGACGGGTGGGTGTTCCGTAGTTTTCATGACTTAAAAAGCTGGTCACTTGTGCTTCATAAAGTTAAACCCCAACCACAGTCTGGTGTCGTCTTTGGGAGTGGTGCAAGGGTAATAGGCTACCTTAGAATACCAGATGCAGGGGGGTGGCAGCGAGATACAAGTATCTGGTTGTCTTGAGTGCTCCTTGAGGCATCTGGTGGGCAACTGTGAGTCACAGGAAGCTGGACTAGATGGGTCCTTGGTCTGATCCAGCACTGCTTTCCCAGTGTTCTCACACCAGTATCCCTCAGTCTGATATCTGGTTTAAGTCCCATTTTATAAGCTCAGCACTGAATTGTATGAGTGTGTTGCTATATAGATTGTTCCCTGTGTCCAAGCACTTGAACACCACCCCTTGCATTATCCTCATTCCCCACCCCCATGGAGCCAACTCTGCCATTTCAGGACTTGGAGATGGAAACATCCATGGAAAAAACCCTCCTTGCTTGTTAATCCCAGTGTATTGAACTCAGTGGAAGGTTTATCCCAGATTTCACTGGGATGGTGTCCAAGATCTCATTTCACTTATTTCTTTTCAAATTTATGGCTTCCTGTATCTACTGAGGAAGAAGAACTAGCAGTGCTCTTTGCTTATTGCTGTGCTTGCATAATTTTTTTGTTCATTCTGAAGCAAGAAGTAGAAAAAGAAACATATTTCTGTAAGAGTTCCAGCTTCATTTGCTAACTGAACTTGAATAAAGCTCAGATATGGATTCAGCCCTTTCTATGGCTGTTTGAGCCATATCAGTGTCTCCTACAGAAGTATGTTGGACAGACAAAGATACAAGAACTTTTCCTTCTTCATATAATGATCCCTGTAAGGGCAAATTATATACAATAGTTATTAGAGAAGTGTTATTCAAACTGTTACATCATGAGAAAGGCTGGGCTGGATGATTCACAAGCTGGAATCAAGATTGCTGGTACAGATATCAACAACCTCAGATTTGCAGACGATACCACTCTAATGGCAGAAAGTGAGGAAGACCTAAAGAACCTTCTGATGAGGGTGAAAGAGGAAAGTGCCAAAATTGGCTTGAAGCTCAACATTAAAAAAAACTAAGATCATGGCAACCACTCCCATCACTTCCTGACAAATAGAAGGGGAAGAAATGGAAGCAGTGGCAGACTTTATTTTCCTGGGCTCCAAGATCACCGCAGATGGTGACTACAGCCATGAAATTAAAAGACGTTTACTTCTTGGGAGGAAAGCTATGGCGAACCTAGACAACTTAATCAAAAGCCGAGACATCACCCTGCCAACAAAGGTTCGCATAGTCAAAGCTATGGTTTTCCCAGTAGCAATGTATGGCTGTGAGAGCTGGACCATAAGAAAGGCAGAGCGCCGAAGAATAGATGCTTTTGACTTATGGTGTTGGAGAAGACTCTTGAGAGTCCCCTGGACTGCAAGGAGATCCAATCGGTCAATCCTCCAGGAAGTCAAGCCTGATTGCTCCCTGGAAGGACAAATCCTAAAGCTGAAGCACAAATACTTTGGCCACCTCATGAGAAGAGAGGACTCTTTAGAAAAGACCCTCATGCTGGGAAAGATTGAGGGCAAAAGGAGAAGGGGGCAGCAGAGGATGAGATGGTTAGATAGTGTCACCGAAGCGATGAACATGAAATTGGGCGAACTCCGGAAGCTAGTGGAGGACAGGGAGACCTGGCGTGCTGTGGTCCATGGGTTTTCGAAGAGTCGGACACGACTGAACAACAACAATTCAAACTGTGGGTTGGGACCCACTTGGTGGGTCGTGACCTGGGGTCAGGTGGGTCGTGGAAAGCTGGGAGCAGTCATCTTGGAAATTTGCTAGATTCCTTTCGTGAGTGTTTGAATTTTCAAGTGAGGTTTCTTAAATTTTGTTTTTAGTTCAGTGCTTTTGCAGCATATTTTCTTTTAATTTTGCTTTCTGTCAAAGGTATTTTATGGTTGAGCATCTGCTTCACTCGAAGAATGCCAGTTTGCATTCTAGGAGTGTCATTTGAGCACGTCACACTGACAGCACTTTCTGCTTGATGATGGCACTTCCAGCTATGACATCACTCCTGGTGGGTCCCAACACGAGTGCCATTCTAAAAAAGGGATCCCGGTCTGAATACCGCTGTATTAGAGAATGAGAGCCCAATCCTATTTAACTTTCTAGCACTGATGTAGCTGTGCCAATGGGATGAGCACCACACCCTGCAGTGGGGTGCAGTCAGGAAGACCTCCTCAAGGTAGGGGAACATTTGTTACTTTGCCTTGGGGGTGCATTGCGGCTACACCGGTACTGGAAAGTTGGATAGGATTGGGCCCTCAGGGCTGTGTCGGTGTCCCACAAGTTCCCCTATAGCAGAAGGGGGGGTCGTGAAGGGGTTGGTCAAAGACATAGGGGGTGACTCGCTGCAGGGGAACAGAAGAAACTGAGCAAAGATGCTGCCATAAATTCCTTTATTGGGTTTGAATGCAGTTGCGGGGTGCCTACCTACAGCCCTTGTCTCTCACC
Source organism: Lerista edwardsae (assembly GCA_029204185.1). Lineage (NCBI taxonomy): Eukaryota > Metazoa > Chordata > Lepidosauria > Squamata > Scincidae > Lerista > Lerista edwardsae. The sequence continues at coordinate 39,898,737 of JAJKFI010000002.1, read as the reverse complement.
CCAGTTATATCACTGGCAAAAAGTACAAGAGATATGGCCCATTCAGCATAACTCAGCAGTCTCCCTTAGGGAAGGCGCGGACTTGCCTCTTTCATGGTTTGAGCGGGTCCAAACAGCCCCTCTGGTATGGAGCCTTCAGCGGCCGGCGCTGGTCAGGTTGGTGCTGTTTTGCAGGTTGAGCAAGTCCCCCCAGCAGTGAATGAGGGCTTACCAATCACCCTTCCTACACTCTCCTGCAGGTTGGTCATCTCGACAACTCCAGCTCCTTCTGTTGGTTCGTCCCCCTGGCAGTCTCAGAGCGCAATCCTGTACTCCCATTGCGCCGGCGCTATGCTCTTGTGCCAGCCGAACGCTGTTGCAAACATGCTGTCAAGCGTATCAGTGTCAGCGGCACAGCGCTGGACGCAGTAGCGCCAACACTCGGGCGCTGCTGCAACCGCCAGAGTTGCAGAGCAGAGCAGAGTGTAGCAGAGAGTGTAGCAGAGAGCAGCAGAGTGTAGGCCGGTGCCTTGTGCTGGTCGAGCGTTGGCGGCGCATGGTCAGCGCTGGGCCTCTACAAGGGCGTTCCAGAGGCGTGCCGGGGGTGTATCTGGGCGACACAGTGGACAGAGATGGGGGTTGTGACGCAGGACGGCCGTAGTGCCTAAACCTCGTCCCCAGCCTCGGCAGCCCCGATTTGGGCCACTCCTGCGCACGTGTACCTGTGCCTGGAAAACAGCAGGCGCAGATCCGAGCAGCCCCATTGGGGTGACTGGGGCTTACGCGAGTGTAAGGGGAAAACCTCCCCTTGGCCTGCACTTTGCTGCTGCTGCTGTTGCCTCCTACTGGGCTTTAGGATACAGCCCTGTTATGTCGACCTTACTATGTCGGCTTTACTTAGGATTGGGCTGTCAGTCCCTGTGGGTAGTTGACCCTCTCCTCCACATCCACACTGCACCGCCCTCACGGCGGATGCCTTTTATCCCCGCCAGCTGGGGTCTCATCAGGAGGACAAGCAGCAACAGCTGGAGCTGGCCCTGTTGTTCTCGCCCCTGCCTGGTCTCGTCCCATCCTGCCGTCCTGGGCGCCTGACAGTCACAACATAATTTAAACTTTGCTCGCTTCTACTTGGTTTGCAGCATCTATTTGCTACAGTTGTAATCTTCATCTCCGTACCATTTGAACTGGTTGCATTAGTAGTTGTGTTTTTCTTCCTCACCCCCAAAACCTCTGAGGAAAGGAAATCTTAGAGTGCTTCTGTGGGGTGAAGTACTATAGAAAATGCTGCAGCCTCTGAAAAAAAGAATCTCTACTTTCACTTAACTCAGCACAGTTTGAAGGATCCTGTGTTCGGGGACATTTTGCCTTGGCAGTTCTTTTCACAGTGTCACGTGAGAAGCTCTCAGGACTCCCCCAGTGTCAGTGGTATGAGAGAAAACAAGGACAAATACCAACTTTTGTGAACATTGTGGTTCTTCATTGGTAGTCACTGGGAATGTTTGCATAGCTTGGCCAAGAGTTTCTTCTTTCTGCCAAATATCATTGCAGTTCAGTGCTCCACTAGATGAGAGTACAGTGAAGTCCCGCTTCAGCAAGCATTTACTCACAAAGCCATCTATATAAAATCCAGCTCCCTCCATTCCGTCTCACTCTCCCAACGTTCTGTCACCATCTATAGAGACAGTGACCCTGTCCAAACCAGGACTTCTTCACCCTTTTTTAAAGTACCATGTCTGCAAGTTCTATGACAGCTGCTGCGTACACACTGATCGCAAGAAACAATGCCTAGAGAATGGGTGTCAAACTCATTTCATACAGTGGTCGTATAGCTTTCATGATGCCAGCTGAGGGTTGGAAGTGCTGTCATTGAGCAGGTCATGCAGATTTATTTCTATTTGACACCCCTGGCCTAAAGCCCTTCATCATGTAGCTATTTGATGTTGATTGTAGTAATCTGATTGCTTGCCATGTCACAATATCGCATCTGGTTTTAACCATGCTGTGAAACTTCTGATGATGCTGTTCTCTGCACACTTACCTGGGAGCAAGTCCCACAGAACCCAGTGGTACTTACTTCTGAGTAGACTTGCCTGGATTGTGCTGTAAGAACATAATATTTAGCATAGAAACATACTTTCAAGATTGGCTAATAATGCTGCATGCCGTTCTAAATTGAACATATTATGAGCGCAATCCTAAACTGGAGTTAGGCCGGCTAAGCTAAGCAAGCAAAGTTTGGCCAGCACAATGACCACCATAAAGCATTCTTGGACTACACTCGGAATCAGGGAGGATGGCTCACATCTGTGTGCTGGGCTCTCTGACTCCGACAGTGGTCCAAACATACTTTACGGTGTCCCTTGTGCTGACCAAACTTCGCTGGTTTAGCTTATGCTGGCCTAACTCAGTTTAGGATTGTGCCCTAAGATCAGCAGCGGCATTCAGCCGGTACGCTGGGCGGGACTTACCGTTGAGCGGCAGTCCACCCGTTGCGTCACGGCGCGTTCTGCCGCTTTCCCGCCTGCCGGGGCGGGTGGGAAAGTGGCGGAACATGCCGTGACGCAACGGGCGGACTGCCACTCAACAGTAAGTCCCGCCCAGCATACTGGCTGAATGCTGCCGCTGCCTAAGATATATTTGTTAATCAACTATCAGAAGGCCAAGTTTTGTGACTTGGCAGGAGAGGGAGAAGAGGAATTTACCCTGAAGTAACCTGGTTAGAGCACTAAAGAGCAAGATGGCTTTAGCAGAATACAGAGTCAAAATTCTTCCCATTCTGACACATGTATCAAGGCTAATTTCAACATACAGAGTTTTAGACTTGATTGCTGCTGCTGTATTTGGTTTATGTTGTCTTCTTTACAACAATTAGATTCAGTTATAAAGCTCTAACCCTTTGATCCTTTTAGGGCGCAATCCTAACCCACTTTCCAGCACTGACATAGCTGTGCCAATGGGGCATGTTCTGCATCCTGCAGTGGAGTGGTAGTCACGGAGGCCTCCTCAAGGTAAGGGAATGTTTGTTCCCTTACCTCAGAGCTGCGTTGCCTTTACTCTAGAGCTGGAAAGTTGGTTAGGATTGTGCACTTACTTACTTACTTGAAATATTTGTATCCTACCTCTCCTAACATAAAATGTGGGCACCCAAGGCAGAAAACAAAATTAAAATACAAAAATACAATAAAATACTTCAAACAAACTGTAACTTATGGCAGCAGCACAGGAAATAATAATGAAAGTGGTAAAAACCATAAAACAGCTCAGTAAAAACCATAAAACAATAAGAAAAAGAACATAAGAAGAGCCCTGCTGGATCAGGCCAAAGGCCCATCTAGTTCAGCTTCTTGTATCTCACAGCGGCCCACCAGGTGCCCCAGGGAGGCATAAGACAACAAGATGCTTGGATCCTGTTGCCACTCCCTTGCACCCAGTACTCTGAAGTAGCCTACTACTAATGTAAGGAGGTTGCACAATCCATCATGGCCTATAGCCCACGATGGACGTTCTTCCAGAAATCCGTCCAAACCCCTCTAGACCAGATGCCATTACTACCTCCTGTGGCAAAGAGTTCCACAGATTAACTACCCGCTGGGTAAAAAAGTACTTCCTTTTATCAGTTTTAACTCTCCCAACCCTCAGTTTTAGCAGATGCTCCCTGGTTCTGGTGTTTTGAGAGAGGGAAAAGAACATCCCTCTATCAACTCTATCCCTTCCGTGCATAATTTTGTATGTCTCAATCATGCCCCCCCTCAGGCGCTCTTTTTCTAGGCTGAAAAGCCCCAAACGCTGCAGTCTTTCTTCTTAAGGAAGGTGCCCCAGCCCCACAATCATTTTTGTCACTCTCTTCTGCACCTTTTCCAACTCCACTATGTCCTTTTTGAGATGCGGAGACCAGACCTGTACACAATATTCCAGGTGTGGCCTTACCATCGATTTGTACAATGGCATGATAATATTGGCTGTTTTATTCTCAACCCCTTTTTTATTACCCCAAGCATGGAATTGGCCTTCTTAATTGCTGCCACACTACCTTCATTGAATTGTCCACCAGCACCCCAAGATCTCTCTCTTGAGCTGTCACAGACAGCTCAGAACCCATAAGCCTATAGGTGAAGTTTTGGTTTTTGGCCCCAATGTGCATCATTTTACACTTTATGTTGAAACGCATCTGCCATTTTGCTGCCCATTCCCCCAACTTGGAGAGATTCTTCTGGAGCTCTTCACAATCCCTTCTGTTTTTCACCACCTGGAAAAGTTTTGTGTCATCCGCAAACTTGGCCACCTCACTGCTTATCCCTGTCTCCAGGTCATTTATGCCCATTGACCCCCACTCTCTGTTTCCTGGCCCTCAACCAATTCTGAATCCATAAGAGGACCTGCCCTC
>JAJKFI010000002.1:39878248-39893974 GCA_029204185.1 Lerista edwardsae | reverse complement strand
CGGGTCTTTCAGGGGATCGGATGCACGTGCATCCGATCCCCTGAAAGAGCCGGTGGCAGCGCTGCCTCTGGCCCTTTAAGACAAGCGGGAGCGCGGGGAACCGTGCTCCTGCTTGTCTCAAAGGACGGGTCTTTCAGGGGATCGGATGCACGTGCATCCGATCTCCTGAAAGAGCCGGTGGCAGCGCTGCCTCCGGCCCTTTAAGACAAGCGGGAGCGCGGAGAACCGTGCTACTGCGTGTCTCACGCGAGGGTGCACGTGCTCACGTGCCTTGTATAAGACGCACCTAGTTTTTAGCGGCCCAATTGTTTGAAAAAAGGTGCGTCTTATACTTGGGGAAATACGGTAGTTTATCAATTTGATCTAAAACATCTTCTTTATTAACCATTATCTGCTTTAATTCCTTAATTAGGAAGGGCTGTTCGGGCTGCGGTATCTGCCCAAGTTCTTCTGCTGTGAAGACGGATGCAAAGAATTCATTTAATTTCTCGGTGATCTCCCCTTTTATCTCCAGTTTCCCTCCCTCACCATCCAGCGGGCCAACCACCTCTCTGGCAGGTTTCTTGCTTCTAACATATTTGAAGAAGCTTTTATTATTCCCCTTTATGTTCCTAGCCATGCATTCCTCAAACACTTTCTTGGCCTCCCGTATCACCTTCTTACTTGTCTTTTGCCAGAGTTTATGTTGTTTTTTATTCTCCTCACTGGGGCAAGACTTCCATTTACGGAAAGAAGCTTCTTTGCTCTTTACAGCTTCTCTAACTTTGTTTGTCAGCCATGCAGGCACCCTCCTGGACCTTGTCGAACCCTTCTTTCTTTGTGGTATACACTTTCGCTGGGCCTCTACTACTGTTATTTTAAACAGTCTCCATGCAGCCTGGAGAGACTGGACTCTTTTTACCTTCCCTTTCAATTTCTTTCTAACTAGCTTCCTCATCTGAGGGAAGTCTGCCCTTCGAAAGTCAAGGGTTCTTGTGTCAGATTTGCTTTGCACTCTTTCCTGGACATCCATGGCAAAACCAATCGCAGCATGGTCACTGTTCCCCAATGGCTCAGTAACACTTACATCCCTAACTAGGTCCCGAGTACCACACAATATTAAATCCAGAGTCACCTGTCCTCTGGTCGGCTCCATGACTAGCTGCTCTAAGGCACAGTCATTCAGCACGTCAAGGAATCTGGTCTCTCTTGACCAGAGCATCAGTTGACCTAGTCGATATGAGGATAATTGAAGTCCCCCATGATTACAATCCTGTCTCTCTTGGTCACTGCCCTGATTTGTTTCCTCATTTCAAGGTCACCTTCAATTTTTTGATCCGGAGGACGATAGCAACCCCCCCCCCATTATTACATTGCTCTTATGGCCTGGTAGTTTAACCCACAGTGACTCTATGTTGGAGTCCGGCCTACCTTCAGTCTCTACTCTGCTGGATTCTATCCCTTCTTTGATATAGATGGCTACCCCATCGCCAACACGCCCTTCCCTGTCCCTCCTGTAGAGTTTATAGCCTGGGATTACAGTAGTATCCCACTGGTTCTCTGCATTCCATCAGGTTTCCATTATGCCTACTATATCAATGTTTTCCGTAGCCACCAAACATTCCAGTTCCCCCATCTTTGCTTGGAGACTTCAGGCATTCGCATAATAACACCTATATACGGGGTTCTCTAAGGAGGGACTCTTTTTTGATCCCCTTTCCCCACCTCTTTCTACTGGACAAACTGTCAGTTACACTCACATTTGAAGTTCTATTTCCTATTCCTCCATTACTCTGTGATACTCCTCCACCCTCCTCTTCCTGTAGGGATGAGGAGTTCCAAACCGGACACCACTCGGCTCCTGTCGGCTTTCCCCCAGGGATCAGTTTAAAAGCTGCTCTGCCACCTTTTTAATGTTAAGCGCCAGCAGCCTGGTTCCATTCTGACAGCAGCAGGTGGCAGTAAAACAGCAAACTAATGTCCAATGCTAAATGTGCTACAGTGGCATAAAAGGCTTGGAGGAGAATGACAAGTGAAAGAGGAATGTTTTTAGTTTCCACTAGAAGTTTGACATAGGGTGTACTGATCTTAACAAAAAGGACAGTGTTCCCAAATTGAGGTGCTACTAAAAGAAGGCCCTGCCATTGCCTCCATCAGCCTGGCCTTACCTATGGATGACACTCACAATGAGGCTCTATGACCTTCGACAGCAATGTGGTATGAAAGACCACATTCCTTTAAATATCTTGGTTCCAAATCCAAACTTGGTCCCAAACTCATTTTTGCTGTCTTCTATGTGACATCTCTTTAGGTGTTTGAAGTGTGCTATCCAGTAGCCCATCTGTCCAATTTCAATGTATGTATTGTAGTTCATTGAGGACAGGTATATCAGATCCTCCTTATATCTTGATTCTATATCAGTGGTTCCCAAACCAATTTCAGGTGGGTAACAAAGTACCTAGAGCAGCCATATTGAAAATATGGGAAGATGGGACGCTGGAAAAGGGCAGGGCTGTGTGGTTGTTTTGCTTGTGTCAAGATTGTAAATAGACATTTTACTTTCCAATTCACTTTGCTATTTAATTGGAAAACGGCTGAGAAGTAACCCAACTTATTGCTGCATTCTCAGGAAAGCAGCAGGTTCTGGTGTCACAATGGCAGCACTTCTGGCCATGATATCACTTCCAGTGGGTCCTGGATAGATTGTCATTCTAAAAAGTGGGTCCCAGTGCTAAAAAGTTTCAGAACCACTGCCACAAGGCACTCTGGTGCCGATGGTATGGCCACTGGGCGGGCAGTAAGGTCGATGCCAGTCGGTGCTGGGCCTCAGCACTGTGAAGATGCTCAACAGGAGCACCAAGTAGTAAGTATCATCACCAGTTGGCAGCGAGGCTTTTCAGGGCAGGACAGCGTGGAGAAGGTAGGGAGCGGGCAAAACGAGGCAGAGGGCGTTGGGGAGGGGGTGGAGATGGCGGCAGACTCTGCCTCTGAATTCTATGCTCCCTCCCAAGCCAAGAAACCCAACACGATTCTCCTGCACCCTCTCAATAGTGGGCACAGATTCAAGTAGGCCCACTGGGGCCACTGTTGGTCAACTTCGGTAAGGAAATGCTTGTTTTCCTTACTCTGAGGAGACCTCTGGCTGCTTCCCTGGCCCCATGGATACAGCAGTGGCTATTCTGGTGCTGCTGTAGCCCTGGGCGCTAGGGAAGCATAGGATTGAGCCCTAAGTTGCTATACAAGTGTGCGTTGTTATCCGCTGATTTGGTACCCATGGTTTCAGTTATCCACGGATACCATGTATACTGGGACTTGCATTAAACAGATAGGGGAATATTTAAATGGATCTCTTTTTTTTTTTTACCTTGTTGCAGGAAAACCACTGATATTCCCCTATCTTTTAAAAAAAGCATTCCCAATATCCACAGTTTCAGATATAATATCCACAGGGGGGTCTGGAATGCAACCCCAGTGGATAATGGGACATGCCTATACTTTCTTAGGGTCTGTTCTCCTTGCCCTTTGGTTACCATGGTTACAATTACTAATTTCATCAGCAAAGCGGTGGAAAAAGGTAACAAGTTTCCTGCTCATCATACTTTCTTATTGAAACTGGATAGTCTTGCCGTTGGGCAGAAAAAGGGCAATGGGACATACTGGGTGTGCTGTGGCTAGGCATCAGTAAGACTTTATTTGCAGCTTCTGAAATACCATCAATTCTAACAGCCCGATGTTGCTCACAGGAAGTAATGAGTTATAACTGAAGGGGAGTTTTTTGCTCTCTGGTGTGCAGTTTCTGTGGATAGTGCATAAGCTGAGTTCTAGATATACTTCCTCCTTGCTCCTTGCTGTCTTTGCTCACTTTACTAAAGGTTGTGTAGTCAGAAGGCTGAACAAATATGCTGCTCTGATATGGATTTCTTTGCTGCCTGAGTTCCTTCCACCATAATGAGCTTTCGAGGAAAAGTATTTAGGAGAGAACTTAGTGAACGAAGGAAGAGGAAGACGTTTAGACGAGTAAATCACGGAGAGATCCACAGGTTGAGCTGCGTATGTATATATATATGTATACACTTTATTCTTCTTTTGTCCAATATTTTTTCTCAGGTGGGTTCCCCTTTTCTGATGTTGCAGAGCAGAACTTAGACTCATGTTCATATTTTATCTCAGCATACACAAACAAGTTGCGTATTAGCACTAATGTACTAAATACTTTTTAGTAACAAATAGCAGCAAATAAATACTATTCAGCAGCACAGTAATAGTGTTTAGTGGCACTAAAGGTTGTTTAGTAGCAAACAGTAGTAATTTTAGTAGCAACATACTAAATAGTGGTGCTACCTATGGAATAAGAGCAGATCATGAATTCCAGCACGGTTCAAATTCAAGTTCAAATTTAAGTTTCTATCTTATGAATGGATAAGATAAGTAATGCTCATCTGCCTTCAGGGAGAAAGAGAAAAAGTAAAGGAAGAGGGGGTCTGATAACTTGAAAGTGTTGCTTAGTTTGGACACTATGGTGAATTACTGCCAGTTTTCTGACTATTGCTCTTTATTTATAGCAAGGAAAAATTCTTCTTTCAAGTTGAATGTTATATATGTCTTGGTTATTAGCGAAGACGTTGTCCATTTGGGCTTCTTTTCACTACTCTCAATCTCCCCACCACCACACAGGCAGAGAAGCTGTAGCCCTCCTTCCCCGGAATCAGTTTTTGCAAACAGAAGCCTTTGGAAGACAATGCTTTCTTAGCCCAGGCCGTGTAGCATCTCCATCTGTTATTTTACAATAAAAACACATTTTATTTGGTATCTGGGACAGGATTTTGCAACACTCACAAAAAAAAAAAAAAAGATCCAGTACCATAAAGAAAGCTGTACCATAAAGAAAGGTAAACTGGGGCCAAACAGTTTGGGGCCAAACTGGACAAGACATTAGAGAGAAAGTGTTTTTTCTTATGGGGCAAATAGTATCTTGGAGAGGGACTTGAATCAGAAAAGTGATGCAGGGGAAAGGGTTCACCCTTCTCCCATAACCCCATCATGGTCCTGATCTCAATCAGGAGTCCCTGCGGCTGATTTTTATAGTGTAAAGATGCAGGCAATCTCCAACCCTTCAGCCACTTTGGAGCTCTGAACCTGGAGGAAGAGAAAGAACAGCTGGGGCTGCTGAGCGCCAATGATATACACTTCCAGGGCCCTGCACACCCATCTCATTGAATCATTTCCCTGTTTACTATTCTTTGGCCTAATTCTCTGAACATTTGGGTTTGTTTGTTTTTTAAACCAAAGAAATCAAGCCAAATAAGCAGATATAGACAGATTTGTTTAATCTGTTTATTTTGTCCTTGCCTCAGCACGGGGGTCATATGTGGTGCATAGCTTGGTTCATTGGTACAGGATTGAAATGATTCTGGAACAGGACACCCACTATCCTATGTCTAAATGCCTTTTATAAAAAGCGTGGTTGTTGTTGTTTTTAAAAAATCATCTATTTTGTCTGCTTTTTAAATCAATCTGGAGTTGTCTTTTTTTAAGAGTCTAGTTTTGGAAATATTTTTGTTTTGGAAATATCTACTGTGCGATTTTTGCTGGCGCAGCTCCAAGGAGCCCAAATGGCGCTGCTGGGGCATTACTTGGGGTTACCAAGTTGTGCCGGATGCAGCGCCAACCCCATGCTGGATATGGGGCAGGCCAGCTGGCCTCCCTTTTCTAGCTCAGGATTAGTATTGGGCTGCTTGTGTTCTCCCCTTTCCTTTGTATGAAAGTATGATTTGGTGTGCCGACTTCACTTTTCCCATTGGTAGCCTTTGTGTTCCCACCCAATATTTCATAGTTGGAGCTCATGAAACACTTTCCCCAGGGGGATTTCTTCTGTCTCTTTACATGTAAAATCTTTCTTCTCATCTCCGCCCTCCAGAAAATCTAGTGATACCATAATTACGTTTTGTTAAGGGCATGATGCATTGAGATACATTGCTAAAGGTAGCCATCAGAGCATTATAAATTATAGTGTAGCATAATTCAGAATGACTTTCTTGTAAACAGCATTAAATATATGGGTAGTACTGCATCATAATTTAAATTGCCTTTCATTCATTTATGCCAGTTTGGAGTGAACTGAGTATACTGTACTAGACATGAATCTTTCATGAAACTGTTGATTTTGGTGGTTGTCTCACGTAGGGAACATATTGTTATGTCTTTTGTATATATTTAATCCTACCAGGTATTAGTGCCCTTCGCTTTACTACTGGGAGATTGGTTGAAAATATGGAAGTATTGAATTGTATTTTGCACTAAGTAAAGCAATATGATTTGCTGTTGTGAACAACAGAATAAGTAGACCACAACATGGGCAAAAGCTCAAGTGAAGAAAAGAGTATTGAATATCTTCACTGTAAGGTATTCTCTCTCTCTCTCTCTCTCTCTCTCGCACACACACACATACACACACACACACACACACAGAGAGAGAGAGAGAGAGAGAGAGAGAGTTGATTGCATCATCACAGGCAAAGTGAAACCTCTTGGAGGTGCACTTGCAAGATAGATAGAATTTGAAAAGTCTCAAAGGATCTGTAAAATCTATATTCACTATTTTGTGATGGCAGGGAATTAATACAATGCTGGCTGTTGCAATTATTTTTATGCACAGTAGACTGCATCTGTGTCTATTCATACGTGAACCCCTATTTTTTATTCTTGATTGTGAATCTTTTGTTGATATTGGAATTCATTAAGTGTTTGTCCTTACAGGGACAAAGTCAGTTCATGACTATCGTTTCTAATTATTCTGATGATGTGGCAATTGCAAGGTCAACTAAACTCTACCAGCCCTGCAACCTCTTTTTACTTTCTTAGCAAATCCCAGTTGTCAGAAGGGATGAATCCTTGGTTTGAAAGTTATTAATGCGGTTTCAAAATTCACCAGGCAGTTTTAGGGCAATCCTGTGCTTGTGATATTGACAAATGTTCTGGGTGCCGGAACATTGGAGATTAGTATTAAGCAGTCATTCTTCTGCAAAATGTTTTGAGAGGAACTTGACATTTGGTCCAGAATTTGAACTCTTAGTCTTTTTTTTTCCTTTACAAGGGCTAGCTTTAAACCATGATGGACATATCCCAAAAGGACAGAGTAGACATGTCAGACATCAAACTGACATTGAAAATAGCCTCCATATGTTGTTCTCTCTCCTCTCTCTTTGTCATCCAATCCAACGTGCTGAAAAGCTGACAGAAGGGACCCTCCAAATGTCGCAAACACGCCATAAAGCATGTTGGTGCCATTTCTGAGGGAGATCAAAAAGAGAAACACAAAAGAACAAAAGCAAACACAGACATTAAGTCATCCAGGGCATAATTCAGCTTTTCGAATGGGCAAATCAGTTAACTTACGCAGGAAGATTGCCACTGTTTCAGTTATTACAACCGAAGAGTCCGATAAGAGATAGCGTAATTTAGCCACATCAGAAAGCCCTTGTCTTATTCTCAGAATGGGGACCAGGAAACTTTGGCAAATCTCAACGTAGAAAGGGCAGTAGAGAAGAGAATGGGCTTCCAGGATGGTGCACGTCCGTGCGCTGGCCTCTCTGACTCCAAGCGTGGTCTAAACATACTTTACAGTGTCCCTTGTGCCGGCCAAACTTTGCTGGCCTAACTGTGCCGGCCTAACTCCAGGTTAGGATTGTGCCCTAAATTTCATTATTAATTGAAGCCTATTTTACCTCACTGATTTTATCTCATTAAGGTGAAGAACAGCTTTGCAGAACTATTTCCCAGATTTGGATCTGGGTAACTGTACTTCTGCTGCTCCATTCAAAACTGGATCCTCTTAATGTTCTTGCGCATGCACACATGCACACACACTACGTTGGGAGATTCAGTCATGGATTTCCTGCATGACATCTGTGGGTGCAAACTTAACCTGGAGTTAGGCAGGCACCGTTAGGCCAACAAAAATTGCCTGGCACAAGGGCCACCATAAAGTATGTTTGGACCACACTCAGAGTCAGAGAGGCCAGCACACAGGTGTGCACCATCCTCCCTGACTCCAAGAGTGGTCCAAACTATGGTGGCCCTTGGGCTGGCCAAACTTTGCTGGCCTAACTCCAGGTTAAGATTGCACTCCGTATGAGTCTCCAGAATTGTATCCCACTTTCTTGTGTTGCTTCATATGCTTCATGAATCAGGCAGTTGCCTTTGAAAGCTCCCATGACAGTAAACCAGTTCATCTCTGATGTGCCAAAGTACTTTTTGTCCTGTTCCCATTTTTAATTTCTGGTGTGTAGCAGACACTTTGAAGTCTGTTACATCAACTCCCATAGATGGAAAGAAGGTACATCTCTCAATCATTGGTTTGCATCTGCAATGCTACCGCAGCTTTTAACAATGAGTAAATTATACAGCACTTCCTCCAGTGTCTGATTTGCAGGCTATAGGCCTGATCCTCTTCAATTCATCAGGCAGATTTCCCTCACTGACAACCTTCTGTCTTCTATCACATTCTTATCCTCTGGCAAGCTTATAACTCGACTCTGTGCATTTCTCTGTGTTCTAACCTTTTTCAAGTGCTTCAGTCTGTCATGGGTCAAAGCCTGGAAGATCCTTCTAGAAGATGACTTGTAAATGCTTTGACCTGCACAAGCACAGCAGACCCCTGAGGAGGATTTTTTTTAATAAAAAGGAGAAGCAGCAATTCTGTCTGTACTGTGACCCCAACTCTCCTGCTGGTACTTGCAGTTTTGTTTTTTTCACTTCCTGGTGAACATTACATTCTGAGGATGTAATCTAGCCACAGTCCTGGTCTCAACTGCACTTCTATGAGGCCCTTGTTGAAATGACTTCATAAAGCAGAAGTCTTCAACAAGCGGATTGTGTCCCTGAAGTGGGTTCTGAGTCAGCCTCAGGTGAGCTGTGGCAATGCTGCTCCAGGTATTTCCTTTAAAGGATGCTCACCAGAAACAACATCACTGCCTAGCACAGAAATCTTCAGTCTTTTTTCATCTCACAGCACCCTGGCAAGGTGCTAAAATTGTCAAGGCGCATCATTAGTGTTTTGACAATTGACAAACACTGTGCTGTTGGTGGCAGGCTCACCCCCCAACGGCCTGACTAATAAATGACCCTTCCCCAAATTCCCATGGCACACCTGTAGACCATTTGCGGCATACTGGTGTGCCATGGCATAGTGGTTGAAAATGGCTGGCCTGGCACATCTGCGCCTTATATGAATTTAATTTAAAACATATTCTCAAACTCAAATAAAGATGCTTGCAGGGCATCAACCATGTGGTGAGTCAGCCGTAAGCTTGTGCTTTCCTTTGCCTCCCAACATGTGGTTTCTCCTAGTGAACCATGCCCAGCTTGAGCCTAACTGCAGGGTAGATTTGTGCCCTTAGCTGGCTTAGCTAAGCTGGCTGTGCTGGATTTAGCCAGTGCTAAACCTTGGAGCCTCCAGAAGAGTTAACACTTAACAAATCAGGTGTCAGACCATCTTAGGGAAACAAGGACAGGTAAGCCTTTAGATGGAGTTTTGATCTTCCTCAACAGGCCTTTCCTTTTACCTTTATGTTCATATTTGAAATTCACATTGCTGAAATACAGTGCTACAAACTTCATGACTAAGAGCACAATCCTAAACTGGAGTTAGGTTGGCATAAGCTAAGCTAGCAAAGCTTGGCCAGCACAAGGGCCACCATAAAGCATGTTTGGACCACTCTCGGAGTCAGGGAGGATGGCTCACGTCTGTGTGCTGGGCTCTCTGACTCCGAGAGTGGTCCAAACATACTTTACGGTGTCCCTTGTGCCGGCCAAACTTTGCTGGCTTAGTTTATGCCGGGCTAACTCAGTTTAGGATTGCACCCAAAGTGTGTCATGAACCATTCCCAAACACAGTTGTCCAGTGAAGAGATTGGGGCTTACATACTGACGTGTATTGTACTGCAAACCATGACTCACCAAAAATCACATTTCCTCAAGTGAAACAAAGTGACACCGAGGGCGTGAATATCACACAAGCCAAACTTTCATTAAAGGGTTTGAAATGATTTTATGTTGGTATTGGAAAATCCTTATGTGTTTCAGTGCTTGTCTTTAAGATGTTCTCTGTTTCTGATAAGTGTGTGGGTGTTTCTCTGCACTCGAAGTAGCTGAGAAACAACGTTACTGAAACACAAGAAGAGATGCAACTACAAACAATAATTGAGGGAAATAGCTGATTTCTCTGAAAATCTTAGACAGTGTATCCAGTGGTGTCATCTAAATGATTTAATAACAGGTACTCACTTTTGATTGGTATGTGTTGGGACCCGCCCACCGGAAGTGACATCATAAGCCAGAAGTGATGTTGTGGCAGGAAGTGACATAAAAAAGCCCTTTTTGAGGCCTCAGATGATTTTAAACTGACCCAACAGTTGCAACAGTATTCCACAGCACCCCCAGAACATGTTAAGGAGGCCTGGCATCATGTTAAAACCCCAGAGCAACTCATTTTTCAGTGGCAAGGAAAGAAAGGCTTTGCTCGCTGCCTGCCTGCCTGCCTGGCTCTGAGAACATGCAGGCAACTCAAACATGCAGGAAATTCAAACGTTGCAGAGGGTGGAGTCGACGAGTGGGCGGGTGAATGGGCGGGGCCAGCTGTAATCCTAGAAACCGGTACACGCGTACCCCCGCGTACCCCCTGCATGACATCACTGAGTGTATCCCAGCTTAACCATGGATGCAATTGTTTGCCCCGGCCAAAACACTGTCCCTGACGGTTGGCCTGTCTGGTTCAGTCAAGAAAAACATTATTCTTCACTGTAAACCTTTCAGCCCAATCTTATTCCAGTGCAGTGCTGGTGGCTTGCATGCTGCCCCAGCAATAGCAGTAACAAATGTGCCATAAGGCACTTTGTGGCAGTTGGAGGGGAGAGGTGCCAATGGGGAGGACAGTGCCAGTTGGCACTGGGCCTCTGCACCTGCAGAAAGGACAGTTGGAGCATGATGCGCAGTATATTTCCTGCTGAGTGGTTGGAAGGTGTTTCTGGGTGGGGAAGAGTGGGGAGGGATGAAACTGGGCAAGGAGGATGACCCAAGGGTGGTTCAGGGCCAGGAAGGAGGTGGGGACAGCAGCAGAGGCTGCTGCCGAATCCTGTCCCCCTCCCAGGCCTGACATGGTTGTCCTCGGTTTGTCACCATCTAAATAGCTAAATAGCTGGTGCAGGTCCAAGCAGACCCATTGGGTGCAGCAGCATACCCTGCTACTCTTTCCTGGACATGCATGGCATGGGAAGCTTGTGCCACCAGCAGCAGGGGATGAGCACCATGGAGGATCTGTGGGAGCCTCATGTTGGAACTGCAAGGTCAGCCTCAAAGATGGAAGCAGATATTCACCACCCACTCACCACTGCTTCCAACATTAGCCAGGGCTTAGCTCATCATTTTCGGTGTTCCTTCTTCAGAGCTCTCCGCCTGCATTTCAAATATTGCTTTTATAAACCTCAGTGAATTGGCTTTCCTTTCTCATGGGCTTGCCCTATGATAGCATCTGCTAGCCAGCTTGGAGTTTGCTTTTCCCAGCCTCTTGCTGGCCTCTCTAATAACCTGCTGTCCACAACCCTCAGTTGGGCTTCTCTAAGGCCGAGGACCATAGTGATGGCCTTTGGAAAGGTTGCTGGGGTTGCCACGAACCTGTCCTGGAAGCTCATCATGGAAGTCACATGCCAGCATGAGAACATGCGCCTGCGTACGTGGGAGAAAGTGTGCACACTAGAGTTTTTTTGTGCTACATTCCTGTTCCTCAATTTTTACATTTTGAAACTGTTTTGTCACTTTCTTTGGAGAGAAGATACTAAAAAGTAGTTTAGATTTGATCTTATTTCTAGTTGAAGAGTATCAAGGGCCAAATCCTATCCAACTTGCCATTGCCGACGCAGTCCCTGAGGCACGGGAATATCTTGCACTTCTCCTTACCTTGAATAGGATGAGCCCTTAGTCTTTTATATTTATATTCAAATTTTTGAATATATATCCATCATTTTTGAATTTTTAAAAAAGACCCAATTTAGGAGCTCAGCAAGGAGCTCTATGCAGCAGGTATATAGAAAAACTGCACACACCTTTGCATCATGGCCTTTGTTTGTGTGCCCAAGTTCCCAAAGACTTTCAACAGTGCGCACTCACCTTCTGCAAGACACATTGCCTCTGAAGGTTCTGTACATGCTGCTTTGCCCCATCACTCTGAAGACGTGCTTTGTACTAAATTTAGAGCGCAATCCTAACCTGAAGTTAGGCTGGCACATAAAGTACGTTTGGACCACTTGTGGAGTCAGAGAGGCCAGCACACAGACGTGCACCATCCTCCCTGACTCTGAGAGTGGTCCAAACGTGCTTTAGGGTGGCCCTTATGCCAGCCAAACTTTGCTGGCCTAACTGTGCCGGCCTAACTCCAGGTTAGGATTGTGCTCCTATTCTCCGACTGTGCTCAAATGTTGAGACCTCAGGCAAACTACACACTGTCCGTGTCTATGCAATCAATAATGAGAGTATTTTTAGTAATTTCTGGAAGAGCTGCACTGCAAGGGCTATAACAAACAACAAGAAGTTGTAAGCGGTGGAAATTTGTTTAATGATTTTCAAGCGACACATCACTGAAGCAAATATATACTGTATATATTTGTGAGTCTGACTTAGAGTGAACATTATCTCCAGTTTTGGCACTAGATCAGGCCAGGTGCATTAGAGAGAGCCCGACTATTGAGCATGAATGTGGAAGTATCCATTTTGTAGATTTCTAATAAATGGTCTGCAGAAAGTGGTGTAATAGGAGCATGCCAGTGAGTGCCTCTTTTTATAGCCACATTATCATTTGCATCAAGCTAACATAATTCATTTAAGCTAGCAAATATCACAAAAAGCACTATAAAAAAATCCAATCCTGCATCATTCCGTCTTGGCACAGGGATTGCTTAATTGGTCCATTTCCAAGAGAACCAGACGAGTTAAATTAAGGAGAGACAATCCTGTTACTGTTAAAGCTTTGAATCAACCTAGCTCAGTTACAAATATCCCAGCAAGCACTGCTCGGGAGAAGTGCACTAATTCAGACATCGAGGCTTCTGTTCTGTGGTTGTGACAAACGTCTTACTGTAAAGACCAGTAAGACTTTTAACAAAAACGATCAGGATTTTCCAGCACAAGTGTACACAAACAAACAAACAAACAAACAAGCAAACAAGCAAGCAAGCAAACAAACAAACAAACAAACAAACAAACCAGCTGCTGTCAGGATATAAAGAGTATTCAGACTTAAGTTTGCCAAATGCCAATAATGTGTGCAGATAATATACATACATAGAAAACTGCCTTCTTCTGAATCAGATCATTGGTCCATCAAGCTCAGCATTGTCTACAGATAGTTGTAACAGCTCTCCAGAGTGTCAAACAATGGTCCTTTCCAGCCATACCTGGAAACACCTGGGATACCGAAGGCCTTTCTACATGTGCTTTTACCCCAAGCTACAGTCTCATTGGTACTGCTCAAACTGCATATCTGACCTTTAGGGTGGACTGGGCTAATGAGGAACAGAACAGTTCAAGATTGCTTCTTTGAATGGCCCTCCATCTATATGGGCAGGAGTTCTGCGCA
Organism: Lerista edwardsae; assembly: GCA_029204185.1. NCBI lineage: Eukaryota > Metazoa > Chordata > Lepidosauria > Squamata > Scincidae > Lerista > Lerista edwardsae. The sequence continues at coordinate 39,880,368 of JAJKFI010000002.1, read as the reverse complement.
CCATTAGGCTGCTTAAATGCTGTTCACTTCTGCCATCCTGGCAGCCCAATCCTAACCTGCATTGGAGCAGGGAGGCCAGCGGGCCTGCGCTGCATCCAACACAGGTTGGGAGGTGGCTGGAGCTCACCTGGGGCTAAGCCCCCAGCCAGCCGTATGGGGCTGCTCAGTTCTGCACCAGTGAAATTGGCCTTCCCTCCATCCTGTTCTAATCCTCTCCGGCCTTCCCCCACCCTTATGAAGTTCCCGTGCTGGCCAAGCGTTGACCTGCTTGGCAGTATGGCATCCCTGGGCCAGTGGTCCTCTCCGCACCAGCCCAGTAGCTGCTTCAGCTGCCGTAGATGTGCCTTATGGCACATTTGCAACCATGCTGGGCCAATGCAAGTGAGTTGCGTCAGCCCAAGGGTTGTGGGATTGTGCCCTTAAGCACTCTGATTGTTTGCTGAGTCCAGTTTTTTTTTCCTATCCATGGAGCATCATATGCTGTACTGATGTAAAGCTGATAAGTTATGCCTACAAGTGCTTCAGCATTGCTCTTGACAGCAAGGCTTGAGTGTCCCTGTAATATAGTGAGCTGTGTATTGAAAACTGTGTTGTGGCCAGCTAATTCCTCTTCTAACACTGAGGAGAGATGCAGTACTTCCCTCCCCCCGTTTTTAGTGGAAGCACTTAGAAACACATGGGCCCTGACTAAGCCATATTAGCTGTGACTAAGTCCAGTTGAAAGCCGGGGGGGGGGGGGCGGGTTGCTTTAACAAGTAATTTGTTCCATTGGTTTCAACAGGATTTAGTCACAATGATTAACTGTAGATGGACTGAGACTCTAAAAGGGGGACTGAGCAATTGTTGTAGTTACATAATAATGATAGTGAGATTGGAGCCATTGGTCCACATCTGCAAGACCAAAAGTAGAAGTGTCTTCACCAGCATGGGAAATGGGAGTGGAGCAAAAAAAGGACCACAGGGACAGAAACTAGAGTGCACAGAGCACACTGTAATAGCAAAACTGCCCTGTTTAGGGAACATGCAGTGAGAGGATGCTTTAAAGACTCAAGTGCTGCCTGAATGATTCTGTTGCATGAACTAGTACTTAATAACATGATGCTTTCGACTGGGACAGCTCAAGTCTCAAATTTGTCCACTAAATCGAAGCCAGATTGACCTTTGCCGGTTGGCATCAGGATCCCAGAACTTATGGACATGCCTGTCTCCTGACTCTGGTACCAGAAGCTGGCTTTAAAGTAGCAGAATTAAAGGCAGTCTTGCATCTTGCATTAGAGCTGTGTAAAAACTTCAGGATGGCACAGGTGTGCTGTGCAAGCTATATTGCCAGTAAACATTGACAGAGCAGTGCTTTTAGAATACAGGAAGGATGTCCCTTTCCATAACTCCCATCTCCTAACCAGTTGTGGACCCAACCAATGGCCCGCCCCGGGGGTCCGTCCATCCCTCTGCTGTTTCCCTGCCCCTGCGCGCCACTCTGTTCTGCCGCCACACCAGACCAGGCTCCATTTTGGAGCTGTACAATGGCAAGAGGGGGTGGGCAGGCCAAAACTGCCCACCTCCAAGAGGCGAACCACCTTGTCGCCACCCTCACCTCCGTCCAGCAGCGCTGAGCTCTTGCCCCTCCCACAAAATGGTAGGATCGCGACTGCTCCTAATGGTGAATCCATCTTGGCAAATTATCAGTAGCTAATGCAGTTTAAAGGTAATTGGAATGCCTGCAAAGATGTGCCCTTACCTAACGTTAGCGTACCATTTTAGCGAGGCTTGTGAACTCTTTAGTGTCTTCCTGCCTGCCCCCCTCTCTTACAGTACAATCCTATGCATGTCTACTCAGAATTAAGTCCCATTGTGTTAAATGAGCTTTATTCCCAGGAAAGTGAGTATAGGATTGCAGCCTCAGTAACAATGCTCTCTGGGTGGTCATGGACAATGTACAAAATCAACAGTTCTGAATATGATGCAGAACTGAGGACAGATCCATTTTCTTTGCTGTCATATGTTTTAGTCCTGCCAAAAACAACTCTCCTTTCCAGCTTTTTTTGTACTGCACGCAGTGATACAGTTTGCAATGTTGGAATGGCTCTAGATGATTCAATTTAGATCTCCCCAGCTCATGG
>JAJKFI010000002.1:39851473-39871376 GCA_029204185.1 Lerista edwardsae | reverse complement strand
CTGTAATGCAGCCCTAACGTAAGGGAACAAATGTTCCCTTAATGTGAGGAGGCCTCTGTGACTGCACCCCCCCCCCTTTGCAGGATGCAGTGTATGCCCCATTGACAAGGCTATATCAGTGCTGGAAAATTGAACAGGATTTGGCTCTAAGTTTGGTTTACTGAGCTTCTGCATAATATATACTGTACCTGTGATAACAAATGCCAAATCCTATCCTAACTGAGCTAAGGTAGAAAGAAGTCTTGGTTCAGTCTCTTCTTACAATTAATATAATTTCATAACTTCATCAAGAATACAAATATACGGAATATACTGCAGGTCTATGCTTTCGTTTGAAATGTTTTGTAGATTGTTTCCTGCTTAAGACACAGGCCATTAGAACACCTACTAATTCTCTGCTCCAGTTCTCTAACAACCAATTTACTTCAGACCAAATGTAGATGTTTGGAAACAAAATTTTACTGCTGAACAGGAAGCATATTTGTGGCGAGTGTGTAGCTAGTGGTCTAAGCACAGCTAATTCTCGGAAGGGAAGTTCTTTGGAACGGCACTGCACGAGTAATACAAAATGGTGTAAAAAAGCACTGAAAAAGGCTTCAGGCTCCAGGTTTTTCTAAATGTTGAGATTTGAATCTCTTTTCAGTTATTTAATTGGGGGAAAAGTAATGGAGTTGAGATAGGGCAGCATAGTTAGGCCAGCAAAGTCCCTATCTCAACTCCAGGTTAGGACTGTGCTCTCATTCTCATAATTGTATTGTTGGAAGATCACCAGATTGGTTTATATAGTTTTTGTTGTGAAGGTAATGGTTCACCAGATGCTTTGCACCTGGCCTCTGCCTCCCTAATGTGTGGTTAGCACTTCCTCCAAGCATACATATATAGTCTGACAGAATATACAGGAGTAAAACCTTGAAAGAAACAAGGGGGTTAATTGCAACCCCTCTGAGGTTCCTCCTGTGCCCTACCACAACTAACCTCCCCCTGTACACATTTGCAATGGTGAATTTGATACTTTCTCACAAGGATCTCAGAAGAAAATAACATTTGTTTTGCCTTGACATCACAAGCAGCGTGGTTGGGCTTCCTGTATTGTCAATGCCAGTTGTGAGGCACGTCAAGAAGCAGAATGTTTCTAGACTAAAGCAGTGCTTTGGAAGCATTTTTGACTGGCGATTCCCTTGACCTACTGGGCTATTGGCTGTGACTCCCTATGCATTGTATGTATGGGATATAATCCTATGTATAAGGTGGTGGGTTTTTCATGAGAACTCTAAGGTTCCTCAGGCTGGCTTCCACAGCTCCAGGTTATGTCATGTTACTGGATTTTGGGCCCAATCCTGTCCAGCTTTCCAGTGCCAATGTACCTGCAAATCCTGGAGGAGACATCCATGACTGCCCACGACCACAGGATGAAGTGTCTGTTGGTACAGCTGCATTGGTGCTGGAAAATTGAATAGGATTAGGCCCTTACATTGTAAAAATGCACTCCCAGATACATACATTTTCTAAGGGCGCAATCCTAACCTGGAGTTAGGCCAGCACAGTTAGGCCAGCACAAGGGACTTTTCTTAAAGCACTGCATCCAAAGCAAATGGTAGGAAACTCAGCACTAGAATGCCCATGAGGGTGATAGGGAAGTTTTGTCTCTGTTACTTGATCTGGGGAGGCTCATTTAAGAATGCAGGCCCACTGCTAAATACTGTGGTCATTATGATGAGCAGGTATGTAAAAGGCAGCCCTTTGTTCTTTTATTTTTTGAATATGTGCCTACAAAATTTAGACCTACAAAATTCTGTATGGGATGGATAAAGTGGATAGAGGGAGGTTATTTTCCCTCTCTTCCAATACCAGAACCAAGAGACATCCATAAAATTGAGTGTTGGGCGAGTTAGAACAGATGAAAGGAAATGCTATTTTACCCAGCGGGTAATTAATCTGTGGAACTCCTTGCCACAGGTGGTGATGGTGTCTGGCCTAGGTGCCTTTAAAAGGGGAATGGACAAATTTCTGGAGGAATCCATTGCAGGCCATGATGGGTAGAGCAACCTCCATACTACCTCAGAATGCCAGGTGCAGGGGAGTGGCAACAAGATGCAGGTCTTATGTTCTCCCTGAGGCATCTGGTGGGCCACTGTGAAATACAAGAAGCTGGACTAGATGGGTCTTTAGCCTGATGCAGTGAGGCTCTTCTTGTGTTCTTATATATCAATTCTCATTTTCTCTTTCGCCATCTTTTTTCTTTTTTAATCAGATAGTGACAGTTCCATGGGAAATAAGAACGATGTACCCATCCGTTCCTGAAGATGCAGAACAAAAAGCAGAACATTTATTTGTTAAAGAGGTAAATTAACTTCCCTTTACTTATTTGATTCTACAGGTATACAACTGTTGGAAGGTGTAAAGCTTTAGCTTTTTGTGAACATGTGATATTTCAATATGTACCTTGAAATACCCAAATGCTACTAGGGTAGCAAATAATTATCTATATGTTAGTATTTTTTTCTCTCTGAAATACCTTAGGTTATAATGATTCACCAGTGGTGTCACTAGAATGGGTGCAGGCCGCATTGGGTGACAAACTCGGTGTGTGTGTGACACTACCAGTGCCCATAATGATAAAATCTTGGTATTTTTGAATAATGCCATCATGTTATATATCATTCAATGCAGAATTTACAGCAGAATGCAATGAATCAAACCATGTTGAAATATCTGTATTCTATCAAAGATTATAGCCAAGCAAACAGAAAAAGAAAACACAACTGCCTTCTGTAACAAAAAGTGGATTTTAACTCAAAACTGACCGATGAAACTGATTGTTCCGAGAGACAGTGAGGTGTTGTTATGACACAGCAGGGCAGCAATAAGGTGTTAATATGAGTCAGCTCTCATTTCCATGTATCAGAGCTAATACTAGAACCCTTATTTAGTTGTGCGTCATTAAGGTGACCACATTTTTTTTTTGTGGTTACTGATTTTTGGGTGACCCTTATTGTTATATATTAAAATAAATAAATACATAAACCCTAATGATGGCACTGCATTTAGGTTTTACATCTGATCTTGTAATTTATTCTGTATGGTCTAGTGTGGGAGGGGGTCCATCATGGGGGTGATGTGCTGACCTCCCTTACTGGGTGAGGCAAATCCTAGTAACACTGTGATTCACCCCTCATAAAGCTGGGGGGAGGGAATTTGAAACTTCAAACTCAATACAGTAGAAAGGCCAGTGTTGGCTCTGCTGTCATTATTGAAGGGGAAAGGAGTTTGCGTGGAACATACATATTTGTATCTGCAAATTATTGCAACTGACAAGATTTAACTTAGGGGAAACCCTTCCATGGAGCCAAAAGAAGTGTGAGAGCCACAGCACAATCATCAGTGCAGGAGACGGAATTTTGCAGGAAGAAGGAATTACAAGTTCATTGGGAATCTGGTTAATGGAACTGTGTCAAAGTGTTCTCTATTTTTCCCTCTTTAAATTGTAAAGCACATGTTCTACTTTCCCTTTCTTTGCAGGTCTATATATAGTAAGTAAAGGAAGGCTTCAGCAGAAAGTATTTAGTAGCACCCAGGCTTTTCTTTCCTGCTGTAATTATGTACTACATCTTTTGCATCTTCAGCAATAATGAAGGTTACTTAAGAACGCCATTATTACAGTACATCTCTATTTTCAGTCCACTTCCAAGGAGGACTAACACATGGGGCGGGGGTTGGGAGTATGCTGACCTGCCAAGCACCCTGTTCTGTTGCATGCCTTGGCCGAGCTCCCAAATGTCTCTGTGCTAAGTGCTCCTTAACACAGGTGCTGCCAATGTCTATGGCCCCAGCAAGAAGGAGCAGATAAGACTCAGTCAGGGTTAGCTGTTCCAGACTGGGTTAGCAGTCAGAGTGAGTGCTGAGGTTAGTCTGGAGGACAGACAAGACACAGCAAGATTGCAACAGGTGTCCTTGAGATGTACTGTTGGTCACTGCTTGAGCTAGGTGGGAATGAAGAATAAAAGCAGGGCTGGAGAAGCTGGCTCTCCAGGGACCTTCACAGATTTCTCTGTTGTACCATCAAGGACCAACTGTAGCTGGAAATGAAGGGTTGATATTGAGGCAGGAAGTTCTTCTCATTGGTGGAGCTAGCTTAGCTCTTATCAAAGGCTTGCACTCGAACTCTGTTCTTCCTCCTGAGTAGGCCCATCAAAGGGAGGGTCTTAGAGCCCAATCCTAACCTGAGGTTAGGCCGGCACAATTAGGCCAGCAAAGTCTGGCTGGCACAAGGGCTAAACGCATTTGGACCACTCTTGGCGTCAAGGAGGATGGCACACATCTGTGTACTGGCCTCTCTGACTCCGAGAGTGGTCCAAACATACTTTACAGTGTTCCTTGTACTGGCCAATCTTTGCTGGCCTAACTGTGCTGGCCTAACTCCAGGTTAGGATTGTGCCCTAGTCAACTAGGTAGGCGCTGTACTGGTGGTTTGGGATGTTGACCCTCACCCATGCCACGCATGCTCTGGGAATGACATGGGGGGTTCTGAAAGGGTCTGCAGTTCAAGTGATGGTGTTGAATTCCCCCAAGATCTTAGACTCCACCTGCAGAATCAGTTTTGGCTCTTCCTTTTCTTTAAGAGCTTCCTTCCTTTAAGAGCTTGGAGAATGCCGGAGTGTGGCCAACTCTTGCGGTTATTGTAGGGCTCAGTTCCTCTTTCTCGTCTTTGGAGATTTCCTCATGGTCTAGGTCTGGCTAAATTCTGACAGGTGCTGATGAACGAATGTAGCAATTTGCCTTATACCTATGTCTCCATTACTAAGCATGGTAATTATGTCTTTGGCAACTGAAAATTTTGGGTACTGTGTAATTGATCTGTTTGCCACTTATAGACAATAACATCTCTAAGCAATGTTTCCAAAAATGGGAAATCTTGACCATTTGCCACTTTCATATTTATTTAATCACCTATAAATAGAGGTGATCCTAAGCATTTTTATTTTTTCTCAGATTTCATTTTTACTCCTCAAGGAGGAAACATGCAGAAAGAGGTTATATGTTTTTACTCCAAGGCTGCATTTTTATGAATTATAATTATACATTATAATAGCTTTAAAAAGTGTACTAAGTAGGTGATATAGGTAATAGTGCCCACAGATGCAGCCACAGTCATTACTCATGAATTCGTGTCCCCCAGTCCAGCCTATTTTTTATTTTTCCACTAATTTCCCAGTGGGGGATTTTCTTGCAGATTTTAGTTGTTTCTGTTCTTGTTTCACAAAAATGAGAAATGCAAAAAGTGGTGTTGCGTGTTTTATTTCATTATCTCCAAAAAAATCACACAATAACATATGTAACTCCTACTAAAGGCTGTCCAATGTTATTCTTATTGCTTAAGACCTAGTACATTTCATTCCAGAATTTCTGCATTTGGTTCATTGCTCTTCACTGTTTGAGAACCTATAAACTATAGAGTACATTGTAAATATACACAAACAAAAAAACTAGAAATGAAAGAGGCACTCAAGTGGAGGTCCAGTGCTTGCCAGGAATGTTCTTCACTTCTGCTTCACTTCATATGTTTTATTTTCATGTCAAACTCTACTGGGAGTTGTAGGTCAAAGACATATCATTGCCCTCTATCCAATGGTCCATTACTGGTTTTGGTTATAAGCCTAACCAATGACCCTCAACAAGAAGGTTATCCTGTAACAGAATCCTGCCAGTTTCTTCCTTCATGGTTGATGTATGCCATAATGATGCCAGGAAAAAAAAAGTCAGAGTATCATCAATCCCTTATAAAGTCATGCCCTTTGAGACTGGCATAATGGCTTGCATGGTGACTCTGGCATAATCAGTGATTGGATTTCTTCTGCAACCCTCTAACAGTACACATAAGAGGGCTATGTAATATGAGAAAATGCCATTTTTCCATTTGTAGAATACGTAATGCTCTGCCCAGTTTATAGCTGGGCGGACTAGCAGGAAGCAGCTTCCTGGAACATTTTGTGCAGTGGTTCAAGGGTTGCCATCAGCATAAGCACACCCATGGCAGACTGCTTTCCAATACAGCAATAGAATTCTTCATGTTCTGTGCTATGGATATCTCTCATGTCCAATCTCTCATTTTCTTTACATACACCGTTCTGTTTAGATGAGATGTATTACTCTTTTGTGAAGAAGACAAAACTTTTATATTAATACTATAGGTCAAAGAACTGTGATTAGTTGTGTGTGTCAACTCTGCATTTATTTGCAAATGCATTAGTGAATAGGACATACCATTGAAAATTAACTCTCTGTTGATCCCTCACTGTGTGTATAATGATTGCATCTTTTCATCCTATAATGACTGGCAATACAAATACCAAAGAAAAAGAAGTAAACTGGCCTTTTTGCTAAGAATGCCCTTTTTGTGCATGTGCCAGCAATACAATGAATGAAGTGTAGGATCGATGCTGTCCCTGATCCAACTCCCTGAATGAGCTTTTTCACTGGCTTATGTATTACAGCATACTCATTGCTGTTAATCAAATATACAGTTATTACAGGCCAGATGGTCACCAGGCATACTTCATCAAAACCTAAGCCATAGAAATACAGAGACAGGAATGTACTTGCCCACCTGCTAATTTGCATACAGGGGTCTGATCTCATTGCTGTATCTTTTGCAAACCTCACATTACTTTTACTGGTGCAAAATTTTGCATGTATTTACAAATGCGTTAGTGAATAGGACATACTATTGAAAATTTAACTCTCTGTTGATCCCTCACTGCGTGTATAATGCTTGCAAAATAGTGACACTATTTTGCTTAGGCTATCTATCTTACAGATTGGGTTAGTAGTTCAGAAAATGTAAGGAATAATTAAAAGTCTACAACAGCGGAGCTGCAAAGTAGGAAAAATAATGTATTTTGTTGGCCCAACATTATGTTGGTATAGGAACAGTGGTGTTCCTAGAGGGGGCAGGGAAATGCTAGGATTGCAGGAGCCTGAGTTCCCTTCCCCCTTTCCTTCACAGCCATTCGCTGCTCAGAGCTGGCTCTGAGGCTTTGCTCTCTGAGCCACAAATGGCTCTGGAGGTGAGGGGGAGGGGCTGCATTACACAGGAGCTCAGGCTCCTGCAAAACTTAGCATTTTGCCCTCCCCCCAGGAACACCACTGTACAGGATTCTGTGATCCTTTCATAAAGCACAGTGGGTGCTTGCTTACTGGATAACTCTTTGTAATTTGAAAGCAGCATTATTTCAAATTGGTTTCCTGAACTATAATGTACTTTGCATCAACTGAACCTGATTATTAGAGTGGTAGGAGCTCGATCGTGTGATTTGGCCTGGACACCCAATAATCATTTTTACTGCATCCAATGCAGCTCAGAAGGCAGCACAGGAGGCAGCTGGAGGCAGAGGCAGATCTAAAGGAGGGCAAATCTCTAAGTTTTGCAAGAAGCCTTACCTTGCAGTGGAAATCACTCCTCTCCTGCACTGTTCTAGCCAATCCTCACAGGGAAAAGCAACATCTTGGCGTTGCTTACTGGCTGCAGCAGCAAGGGAGAGGAAGGATTTACACGACAGGGTAAGGCTTCTTGCAACACTTAGAGCTTTGCCCTCCCTTAGATCTGCCTCTGGCTGGAGGTCTCCTTTGGGTAAAGGGATATATTTCCCCTTACCCCAGGTAAAATCCCAACCACTACATGGGGCTATATCACTGGCACTAATCCAGGAAGCCCCATGTAGGGCTGCCTGACCCAGGAAGGGAGGGGTTGGATGCGGTGCATAATGCTGCCACCAATTTCACCCCCTCCTGGACCCAATTTTACCCTCTAGCCTCCCTCCCCTACCCCAAACACCCTCTGCCTCTAACACACACTCCTGCCACCCTTTCCCAGCCTCCATGCCATTGGCCGGCACTGGGAAGGGATGTGTCGCCTGTAGGCTGGCATAAAGGTAAAGGTTTCCCCATGACCGAATGGTCTAGTCGTGAATGACTGTAGGGGATGATGCTCATCTCCATTTCTAAGCCTGTAGAGCTGGCGTTTGTCTGAGGACAAGCTTCTGCGGTCATGTGGCCGGCATGACTCTATGCCATAACGCACGGAATGCCTTTACCTTCCCACCGAAGTGGTTCCTCTTTATCTACTTGCATTTTTACGTGCTTTCGAACTGCTAGGTTGGCAGGAAGGCTGGCATAGGTTATGGCATATTTGTGACACTCTGTTGAGCTGGTGCAGCCATCCCCCAATGCACAAAGAGATTGTGCTGTCACTAGTTTAAGGGCTCTTGACTTTTTAAGGCACTAGAGATGGACCAAGTGCAGCGATTTAATTATAAAGAATGACATGTGTGGTGCTTTGTATTATTACTTCCTAGTTCCTGTTGAATAATTAATTCATGCTGAAATCCTAGGCACGCTTTTGTGGGAATAACCCCTTTGAATAAGAATTGCACAGTAAATCACCTAGAAAATAATCGTAGAATGTTAGAGTTAGAAGGGACTATCGAGGTCATATAGTCCACCCCAGCAGCGGCATTCAGCTGGTACGCTGGGCGGGACTTACCTTTGAGCGGCAGTCCGCCTGTTGCGTCACGGCGTGTTCCACCGCTTTCCCGCCTGCCCTGGCGGGCGGGAAAGCGGCGGAACGCGGTGTGAAGCAATGGGCGGACTGCCACTCAAAGGTAAGTCCCGCCCAGCGTACCGGCTGAATGCCGCCGCTGGTCCACCCCCACTCATTGCAGACAGCTGCTACAGTATTATATCCCTTATATGCTGTTGGGAAGGAAGAATTGGTGCCTGAAGCAGTCCCCAAGCCAAAGGCATATTGGTGCATTAGAGATAAGAAGCCAATATTTAATGGTGCATTCAGAATGCAACAGTTGTTTCTTATATGTTACCTTTGTGGCACATGTGGACTACACCCACGAGGATGACTTGCATGTCAGATTTTGTCCCTTTGGTTCAAGTTTTGTGAATTTTTGATTATGTGAATCAGAAATCTACCTAGCTAACAGGAATCTAACTATAATAAGTTGTTCTTCCTGGTTTGTTTTAGGCTTGTAAATATTACAGTTCCCAATGGCACATTGTGGATTACAAATATGAACAGTACTCAGGAGATTTTAGACAATTACCCCGGTAAGAAGTTTTACCTTTTAATTGGGTTTTTAAATTACTGTTGTTATTATTTTGATTGTACCTGTATATCAATGTATAGATTATGTATAACACCTGTTGTAATCTGGGAAGTTTTCTGAGGGGAGAATACATGAAGCATTCCTACTATAGCTATTATTAATTTCAATGATGATGAATTAGTTTCACTTCAATTAATGTCCAATGGGACAAATGGTAATTCAGCAATACAGTGCTTGACAGATTGTGACCTCCTTATGGTTTAGATCAGGATGGTCCAACACCCGGCCCATGAGGCCTCTTTTGGTAGTTCTCAAGAACCCGGCTGCACAGTGCTCCTCCTGCCCTTCCTCCTGATTCAGCGGCTTTTTTATCTCCCTACCACATCGTTCCAGCTTCCCTAGATGCACCTATCGCCTTCTCTTCCATCTGCTTCTCCTGCAGCCCAGCTTTGAACCTGAGAGTAACTGGCGGTGATGTAAAGCAACTCGGACAAAGCTTCCGCTATATCCTGCGGGCTGGCCAGGGTCCATGAAATTCTTACTTACTTAATCCACTGTGGTATGGTTCCCAATGGTTCCATACGTCAGCATCTGCGTCAGCAAGACAAGTGGGACAAGTGGGCATGGAGTGTGGCAAGACTGGGCCATAAGATTTAATTGGCCCTGTTGCTACTAATAACTACCTCTTGCCTTCCCCCAACATGCCTGCCAGCAGCCCCAATCCCCACCCTGATCCTTCCCGCCTCTGTCCCAATCATCCCCCTGTAGGCCCACCTCCCTTGCCAACTGACCTCCTCCAGCGGTGGCTGGGTGCTCTGGTGATGCATGCACACAGTCGCCAGCCTTTAGCACTGGCAGCCCCAATCCGCATGTTGTCGCTGCAGCTGAAATGCCAACGGAGTGGGCCTTCGGCTGACAGAATGCTCATTCCATTAGTGGAAGGCACTCATAGGATCGGGCTGCTAGTGAATGACTGTACGCACACATTGTGCAGAGAAAATAACCATCGTTGTTTAAAAAAGGACTGGTTTCACCCATAAGAAGACTGCCAAGCTATTTTTCAGCTTATGGGACTATATACAGTGTGGCCTAGAATGCTTCTTTTTTTTCAATACTAATCAGAACTTTGCCTTGGAATGTTGTATCGTGACCCATATGAATTAGAACAGGACACACTAGGAGTAATGGAAACCCTGAAGCACTATACTGAGACAATTCAATTGTTTCCTTCCCTAAAGGCAGGTTGAGTTAGCTGGTTGTTTCACACACGCTCAGAGCAGCGTATAGATTTGTAGAATAGTCAGCTGTAGGCAGAAGCATTTTTCAGAAGCATGGGGGACTTCTCCTTTTCTGAAAATATTTCTGAGGCAATGAGCATGTGTTGAAATGAAGATATGGAGATGAAATGCTTGGGTGAGACTAAAGGGACCCAGTTCATCCCTGTTGCTTTAGCCTAAAAATTGAGAAGATTAAAACTCAGAAGTAAGATATCATGGAAGTAATTAGTTCACGATGTGTGATGTGAGTGACTCATCCTATTTATTTAAAAATGGCAATTTATTTAGTAAAGGCAATGATAGCTCTTTTCTCCAAGAACTGATCTAATCCCTGTTTAAAGACATGCTAAAGTCACCTAGGATTAAAGTTGGTATGCAGAACCTGTTTATTCACTCAGAAGTAAGGCCCTTTGAGTTCAGCAGGATGCGTTCTCTAGTGACTGTGTTTAGGATTGCGCATTGCAGCCTCACAGCTCAATCCCAACTCCCCCTGCAGCAATTCAGTGATGTCAATACAGCTTCTGCTGTATCCCATGGGGCTGTTTTGGCATGTTGAGGTCTCCTGGGGGTAAGGAAATATTTGTTCCCATGCCCCAATGTAAGCCCCAGCAGTTGGGATGGGTCAGCTTGGACCTGCACCTGTTTAATATTTGGTGCAAGTCCCATTGAGCTGTACAGGCAGTACAAGCCCGGGAAGGGTTTAGGATTCAGCAGGCTCTGCCGCAGCCATACCCACCCCTTTCCTGCCCCAATGCACCCAACTACCTCACCTCCTTGCCTTTTACCCACCCCACCCCAGAATGTAGCTTCTGTAAGATTGTTGTTGTTGTTCAGTCGCTAAGTCGTGTCCGACTCTTCGCGACCCCATGGACCACAGCACGCCAGGCCTCCCTGTCCTCCACTAGCTTCCTGAGTTCGCCCAATTTCATATTCATTGCTTCGGTGACACTATCTAACCATCTCATCCTCTGTCGCCCCCTTCTCCTTTTGCCTTCCATCTTTCCCAGCATGAGGGTCTTTTCTAAAGAGTCCTCTCTTCTCATCAGGTGGCCAAAGTATTGGAGCTTCAGCTTCAGCATTTGTCCTTCCAGGGAGCAATCAGGCTTGACTTCCTGGAGAATTGACCGATTGGATCTCTTTGCAGTCCAGGGGACTCTCAAAAGTCTTCTCCAACACCATAATTCAAAAGCATCGATTCTTCGACGCTCTGCCTTTCTTATGGTCCAGCTCTCACAGCCATACATGGCTACTGGGAAAACCATCGCTTTGACTATGCAAACCTTTGTTGGCAGGGTGATGTCTCGGCTTTTGATTAAGCTATCTAGGTTCACCATAGCTTTCTTCCCAAGAAGTAAACGTCTTTTAATTTCATGGCTGCAGTCACCATCTGCGGTGATCTTGGAGCCCAGGAAAATAAAGTCTGTCACTGCTTCCATTTCTTCCCCTCCTATTTGCCAGGAAGTGATGGGAGTGGTTGCCATGATCTTAGTCTTTTTAATGTTGAGCTTCAAACCAATTTTGGCACTATGATTGTCTAACTGCGCTTGTTGTTTTAGGTTTGATATATCAATTTTATTTTGTCCTGTATTATTCATTTTTTAATAATAATTAAAGCCAACACTGAAAGTTCAGAGGTGTGGTAGAAAGCAGCGCATAAATTGTAAAATTGATAATCATAAATTATCAAATCGTAAATTTATCAAATTGTAAATTGATAATGATTTGTTCTGGAAGTACCCAATCCAAGCTGGTGGAGCATTAGAATTTTCCAATGGTTTTGTAACAGTTCTTCATATCTCATGAATACACATGCACTACATTGCTAACAGGATGCCATCAAAGTTTTAAGTTGATTGTGATATAAAAATTACTATAAAAATATCATGGCATTAAAATGCCCACAGGTAAAATACTACCTTGGATGAATGATTTGCATTTATTCACATGACCTGGTGATAAGGTCATGTGATCGTGATGACTGGAGAATATATAAAGACCAGGGATACAAGTTACCAGTTAGTTTGGAAAGTTTGGAGAGTTTAAACTGTCAAGTGTTTAACTGTCAGTTACAGAGAGAGTTTGAAGTGTGTGTGCTTGAGAGAAGTCTTTTGGATGAGAGCTGAACATTGATTTATAGAAGCTATGTACAGAGTTTGCTGAAACATATGTAAAGAAGATGAACTACAATGATACAGAAGTTTTGTTAAAGAAGTCTCTGAGTTATTTCTTGTCAGTGATCATCAGTGTTGGAGCTCTGAGTAAACCACTCTGCAGGAAGAGAAGCAGCATATTCATATTTATATATTATTCCTCCACATCTCAAAAAATATAACACAACGAAGTGTTATTAAAAATAACACTTTAGTGGATACTATGAAGATGAAAATTAATTTTTGTGTATGTTTTTATTTAGGAATGAATACAAACCAGAGAAACTCCCCTCTCATTCCTTTGAAATTGATCACGAAGACGTTGATAAGGATGAAGTAAGCATATTCCAGTATTTTTCTCAGTACTGAGTTAGCACTATCTTTTGTAGTGCATTTCGCATTTTAATAGAAACAACTGGTTTTTTTGAGTGCTCAGCAGAAGAAAGATCTATACTGTACTTAAAAGACTTCAAGAGGTTACTTTTGTTAGTACAAAGCAGGTGCCCGTCATATTGTGCAGACTGAGATCTTCAGCTCACAAAAAAGCAAACCAATGGAGTATTAACACTGTATTTCACACAGGACACAACATCCCACTCATCTTCAAAAGGAGGTGGAGGAGGAGGAGGAGGGACAGGGGTTTTCAAGTCGGGCTGGCTTTATAAAGGGAATTTTAACAGCACAGTAAACAACAGCATTACAGTTCGGGTAAGTACAGTATTGTGCCTTCTTCGTTTACTGATCACTCCTAGTTCTGTGTTCCTCCGCCCTTCTAATCACAGCATTTCTATTATCCATTTTCATGTTGTTTATGTCTCAAAACAGAATCAATGGGAATGCATTAAGTTATATTAAAGTGGCTGTTTCCATTGTCTACTAAAAAAATATACTTGAAAATTGCTATTGGTGGTGTTTCATTTAAAATTCTCTCTCTGAATAGAACAGCGATCAGAAGTAATTTGCAGTACAACTAATCCTGTGTTTTTATTTGCTCAGTCATTCAAAAAGCGCTACTTCCAGCTGACGCAGTTGTCAGACAACTCATACATAATGAACTTTTACAAAGATGAAAAGATATCAAAAGAGCCCAAAGGCTGCATTTTTTTGGATTCCTGTACAGGGGTTGTTCAGGTAAACCAACCTTTTATTTCATTTTTGTGTCTTTTTTTTTTTACATTTTGAAAATGCAAGTATTATTTATTTGTTTACTTGTTTTGCAAATGTATATCCTATGGAACCAGCCCTATCATGCTCTTCAAATAGATTATAGTAATCATCTACCACAGAGCGTAATCCTAAACTGGAGTTAGACCGGCATAAACTAAGCCAGCAAAGTTTGGCCAGCAGAAGGGCCACCATAAAGCGTGTTTGGGTGTATGTCTATGTATTGCCTCTCTGACTCCAAGAGTGATCCAAACATACTTTACGGTGGCACTTGTGCTGGCCAAACTTTGCTGGTTTAGTTTATGCCGGCCTAACTCAGTTTAGGATTGCGCCCACAGTGTCATTCAAACTATGGGTTGGGACCTGAGTGTTAATTTAAATTTTCAAGGGAGGTTTTTAAAAAAGAAAATTAGTTTAGTGTTTCTACATAATATTTTGTCTGAATCTTGCTTTCGGTCAGCGATGTTTCATGGTTGTACAATTGCTGCAGTCCAAGAATGCCAGTTTGCATTTCAGGAGTGTCATTTTATTATCTTACAATGACAGCGCTTCCTGCTTGATGATGTCACTTCCTGCCACAACATCACTTCCAGTTCAATGACATCACCTCCGGTGGTTCTCAACACAAGTGCCATTCTAAAAAATGGTCCCCAGTCTAAAAAGTTTGAATACCACTGAAACAGATTGTAGTAATCATTTATCATTTCAATAGAAACCACATTTTAAAAAAAAAAATCTGTAAAACTGTATACAACAACAATTAAGATCAAATGTGCATTGCAATAAAAGCAAATTCTGCAGTCCCTCCAGAAACACAAATGTGCTCCTAGACAGAAAGGTCTTTCTTTTCAAAAATTAGGAGAGAGCCAGCTAGGTAGGCCTCCCTATGAAAGAGATTCGAGGTCTAGGTCTTGCCGTTTAAAATGAGACGGTTCTTCATGTGTGCAAAATCAACAAAACAATGGTCACTATTTGCATGGAGGCTTGTTAAGAGGCAGATGGTTGTGAAATTCCCAGAAGCCTGATATAATAGCATGGGTTTATCTGCTAATAATTGTTTTCCATGAAAAAAAAAAATTAAATGGAAGGATATTGAATGTCTCCTTAACATTATTAAAACCAAGGGCAACATTCTAAGTAGCGCTTCTGCTTTCGGGAGATCCTTTTGGAAATGGAAGCCTTCTCTGTGACAGGAGCAGCAAGGAGTCTTTCTGCTTGAGCAAAGACAAAGACCCCTTTCATGAGCTAGGGGTGTACCTAGAGGAGGATCACAGCACTAATTTTTGCCAGCAGCTGCTCCTTTGGAGCGATTCGCTGGAGCAAAACATAGGTTGCATTGGGTACGAATGGCTCCAAAGAACGTGATGCTGTGATCCCCCTCTAGGTATGCCTCTGCTATGAGCAAAACCCTCCTAGATAATGCTCATTTCCTGAGGAAGCTCCTGATGATGGAAGTGCTAGTCAAAACACCACTTCTCATAGCTTGTTCTGCCAAATTCCCTGCTGGGCTTCCCCAAAGGTTCCCAATGCCCACACTAGGCTAACTAGTTTCCCCTCCAGAGCAGCCTCCGAGATAGGCAAGAGGGAGGGGATTCATTCATCCACTGGAACCTCCTCTCTTCCAGGAGCTTTGCTTGGAATCACCGGCTGGCCAGCCTCCTCCAGACTGCCCTCATCACCGGCTTAGCTCAAAATACCCTAACTTGGCACCACGAAACCCCACCACCAAACAACAGACAGTCAGCTTGCCTAAGCCACAGCTGCCTCCTCCACTTGGTGGCTCCAGGGGCGTGGCAGCCATACAACACTTCCCACAGCCTTCTTACCTCCCTTTATCCAGTCCTTTAACACTCCATGCATTGGCCAGTCGGAATCTGTCCATCCAGCACCTAACCAGTTCTGCGCCTACCTGGTGCTAACTTACTGCAGTTCCTGCCTCCAACTTTATACTGAGGCGGGTCTGTTCCTGGGCAGGTTCTAGCTCATCAGCCACACCCATCTGCATCTGTGCTAACCTCCTTTCACAGCCAGAGCCCTCATCAGCCTGCAGCTGTGTTTCTGCTGCAAGAGTTCTGGGATTAACCCCATACTTCCTGGCTTATTTGGACAAGGGGCCACTGCTGATACTATTCTTTATCTAGTCGGGGTATCTCCTGCCTTTCCCAATACATAGCTGATCATCAGTGTTACAAATTGCTTTAAAAAGTGTGGTTCACGGAGGCTTATGAACGGTGCTGTGAGGGGAGGCAGGCACAGCAGGCAACGTTTGCAGCAGGGTGCAGGAGGTGGGGAAAAAAGCTGAGAACTCCTAAATGGAGCTATTCCAGATGGTGGGGTTGTGGCTGGGTGGGGCAGGGGTTAGAGGCACTAGGAGCGCGGTGACAACACCCTGTCCCTGGAGCTATTTGAGCCTGTTAGAGCTCTGAAGGTTCATCAGTATGCTTAGTGAAAACTTGTTGAAAGGACCAAGTAGAAGCTAAACTTATACCAGATTCTATCTTATTCTGTGCCTACCATCTTGACCCAGTGATTGTGGAGAATTTGTCTTGGCTCTGATTTGCTCAAGACCTGGTTCATGGTGTTGATCTTTATGAGTGCTTTTAGTCAAAGTATGTTTTTTCTAAGGCACTCCACTGTGTCTCTGTGGTTGACCAACCAAACTTCCTGGTTAATATTCAAGTTTTTCAGCTGTACTATATTTATCTTTGCTGAGCAGAGGAAGTGTGCCTCAAAAAGTAGATGCAAATACTTTCTGGCCCACCACAGTTCCTCTAACTTAGTGCAACATCTAAGTCAGTTGTAACATCCATTTATATCTTTCAGTCATACAGTGTGTAAATGTTTTCCCCACCTGCTTTTGAAAGTGTTTCTCATTTATAGCAAGGAGCAAAACTGGTATTTTTTTAAAAAATGATAAATCTAAGAAAATGAATCATCTTAAAGGGAACTGATAGCTTCCCACAGTGGTTCCCATATTTTTTAGACCAGGACCCACCTTTAGAATGGCACTCATGTCAAGACCCACCAGAAGTAATGTAATTAATCTGGAAGTGATGTCATAGCTGGAAGTGATCAAGCAGGAAGTGCTGTCATTTTGACATAATAAAATGACACTCCTGGAATGCAAGCTGAAATTCTCGGTCTGAGCAATTGCACAACCATGAAACATCCCTGACAGAAAGCAAGTTTAGGACAAAATATGACGTACAAGCACTGAACAACAACCATTTTTTTAAAAAGGAACAAAACCATCATTTGAAAGTTTGAAATATTAACATAAAAGGAATATAGCAAGATTAAGGTCTGCAGTTTCCAAGCTCTCAGCTTTCTGCAACCCATTTGACATCAGGTTGGCTTAGGATGTTAACTGTTGGCAACAGGCAATTTTTTTCAGCTCCCTTAAATAATACAGAGGATCACTTTAAAACAGGTTCTTTTAAATGACTTTCTTTCTAATTAAAGCAATCTAATGAAAGCTTTTTCCTGATTCCTTGTTGGCTTTTGTTAGGGAAGCATTTAGACCCATTATCTTCACCATTTAGTGCTGTTCCGTTACCTTGGAAAATATTCCTTGTTCCAGTTATCTCTTAGGAGGTAGCTTTCTTGGAGGCAGAAATGGACTGAACCAGATAGCAACATTTTTCAGGAATAAATGTCTATGGCTGTATTCTCAGTTACTGCTATTTCACACACACACACACACACACACACACACACACACACAGAGAGAGAGAGAGAGAGAGAGAGAGAGAGAGAGAGAGCACGCAATCCTAGCCTGGGGTTGGACCAGCACAGTTAGCCCATACCAGCAAAGTTTGGACAGCACATGGGGCACTGTAGTATGTTTGGCCCACTCTCAGGGAGCAGTCCTAAACTGAGTTAGGCCGGCATAAACTAAGCCAGCAAAGTTTGGCCAGCACAAGGGACACCGTAAAGTATGTTTGGACCACTCTTGGAGTCAGAGAGGCCAGCACACAGACGTGAGCCATCCTCCCTGACTCCGAGAGTAGTCCAAACACGCTTTATGGTGGCCCTTATGCTGGCCAAACTTTGCTGGCTTAGTTTATGTCGGCCTAACTCCAGGTTAGGATTGCGCTGTCAGAGTCAGACAGGCCAGCACACAGATGTATGCCATCCTCCCTGACTCCAAGAGTGGTCTAAACGCACTGTATGGTGGCCTAACTCCAGGTTAGGATTGTGCCCTGAGTTAGATCAGGTGAGCAGGGCTGAGGGACAGAGGATCCTTTCCCTCTCATTGTTTCCCTGATCAAAATTACACTCCTGAAATTGATTTCCTCCAAAATGTGCAAACCAGACTTTTGATTTAAAGAGGAAAATCTTGCAAGCCATGGAAAGCCCATTCTGTAATCCTTTTACTGGTTCTGTATTCTTAGCTATTTTGATCTCTTTTCTTTGGTGTGAAAGAAATAAGCTCTGGGTTTGTCTAGAAAGCTAGACAAACATGAACACTTATATAAATTCTTAACATGAGCCACCACTATGCGGTTTTAAGAGATGGATAATTCCAGGCAACTCTAGGCATAATCTGGGTCCCAGTTTGGAATATTTGCTGCAACCTATATGATGTGGTATTTCTGACATACTTCCTGTATGTTATAATGTTGAACTTTAAATTAAATCTGCGAGATGGTTAAGTCAAAAGCCAAATGCTCTTGTGGCAGCCATAAAAAAAGAAGCACAGAAAGGGAAAAAAATCTATTAGTTTAGCCACAGAAGGAAATACTTGGCTATAGATTTGAAAAGAAGAAACATTTGCAGTAAGGCTTGTATGCCTGCCAAAACTTTGAAGTGCATCTTGTACATAGATATTGAATTCTTGCTGGTTGGTGCATTTCAAGACTCTGCACGAGAAGCTTGATAGCAGCTAATTTAAATGACTTTGCAAAAGAATGTGCACTGGGAAACACTCAGTACAGAAAAAACATCTAAATTGATATCACTTGCTTTTTGTTTTCCTAAGCATTGTGCATTTACTCTGTATAAGTTGGTGGGTGTGCAAATACTATACGAGGATCCAACATCACATCGGCAGCTGAGAGTGCTTGTTCTTCTGGTATAGGATTCTCTGTTCATTGAGATTATCAAACTGGGCCTGTCCCTTTCCAAACCCAGAATTGGATTGATGAGGAGGAGGGTAAATGGCCTTTTCAGTGGTCCTTTTGTGGTCCTCTGGAATTCCCCTGCTTTAAGAATGTGAACTCCGTTTTGTTTTAGCAAGCTTGGGGGTGAGGTGCTGTGCGTTTAAACCAAGAAGGAGGCAGTTTACCTTACCTCCATTGCGATTGCTGCATTCCATGTTGTTACATATGTGTATTAGATTTTAGTGGTTTCAGATTTGGGTAGATTCCTTTTGTTGCTATTTGTAGCTCTTGCGATATATTGTAGCTCTGAAGGCTCCATGGGGCTAAGTAAAAATCTCAAACAGACAATAGTAGACAATACCAAAAGTGGACAATTAAAACTCTTAGCAAGGATTCTGGTTCATGTTTATCTGAAAACAATTACACTGTTTAAATTGTGCATGCAACCATGTTTGGATATTTGAACTATCTTATATAGTTCACTTATATGGATGCTATCTTGCAATCTGTCTTTCAAATACGTATAAGTATTTCAGACCATCTCCTGCCAAACAATTGCTAGAGGGTAATTTGGTACCAAGCACAACATTTTGAAACCCGATCTCAGAAGAATTTGGCCATCTCCCTACCTCCCCTCTAGCCCACATTGGCTGTTGTTTGGAACAGTGGTGTGATTGATGGCCACCACATGGGCAAGATGAACAGCATACGCAAATTATATGAAGGGAGGTGGGGTGCACACTGAAAGTGGCTCTTTTGGTGGTCAGTGACTATTAATCATGAGGCTGGGGATCTTCCCTGAGCTCATTTCCTTGGGAATCCCATCTCCTTCTTCAGTTGCATTTCTTTAGAATTGGTTGAGGATTGACGGGGGGTGGCGGGTTTCAGCTGAGGTTGGGAACTTCCCTTGATGCCTTTTTTTATATGTATGCATCACTTCGCACTTTCCTGGGCATTTTAGAGCTAATTTGGGTGTTCCATGGCTTTTTTGTGTATAAAAAAATAAGAGTTCATGGCTGCATTCAGGGTTGGGTATTTTAGCATTACGGGGTGTGTGTGTGTGTGTGTGTGTGTGTGTGTGTGTGTGTGTGTGTGTG